>CM033631.1:30950654-31557935 GCA_019453435.1 Rhinogobius similis
AGTTTACAATAAACACAAGACCTTGGCAGAAATGAAACCAGTCAAAATGCTAATGAGGTACTTCAGAGTTCTGAGGAAGAGCAAGTTTAAGTTATAACTCCTCTCTTTGGGCAAGACCAGCCTAAACTCAAGAAAGTATTCCCCTTATTAAGCCCCGCCTACTTTTGCCTCTTTTTGCTACAGAGCCGCATTTACGTTGTAATCTGTTAGAGCAGATATTCTTATAAAATGGATTTGTGTAAAATGTTCAATGTACACGTGCAACAACAGGTCAGCACCTGTTTTCTTGAGCTAATACAAGCGGAAAAAAGATGGCATGTGCCTTTATCGTGGCAACCACACCGACCAATCAGGAGCGAGGTTGTTTCTGCCCCTCTGTGGGACGAAACGACGGCAACATGTGTTTCTTACGCTGGAAAAGGAAGCACCCGATTGGTCAGTTATTATTGCTAATGACTTGATTTATGAACAACCTAAAAATGTGTCATGACTGTGTCACTGACATTTTAGTTCCAGGTAGTGAGTTTGACAGAAGCTGTTACAGAGTAAAGAGCACCAATGTTCCAATAGACAGTGAATGGCAGCTCGGCTTGACAGAGCCGGAACAGCCTCCGTGGCTACTTCCTACTTGGAACGTGGCAGATAGCGGGCTCCGGATGTCCAGTGATTTTTACACGGTCGATTATTCTGAAAGTTGACCCACGTCAACTTTCAGAATAAGATGAGTAAATGCTGCTGCTCAAACCATCAGAATGAAAATAGCTTTCAAATGGAAGTCAAAACAGTGTCCAGACAACTACCTTTGAAACCATGAAACTTTTCTGCCGGAGGATCCGACAATTGTTAGTCTCTATGGAAATGCTTTTGCTATGACTGGAATGTTCCACAGTATGGTGTTTAAACTTTTCTCCATCACCATGAAGACACACAGTTAGAATGCATGTCTTTTTAGGTATTTTTGAGCAATACGGACACATGTATTTGAATAAAATACAATGTGTAATGGATCAATTTAATGCTTTACTGTGGATTTCCATGGAAACAAACAGGTAGCAGACCCTTCACCAAAAAGTTACATGGTGTGCCTTCAACGAAGTGTCTAGTTCCATGTGCTTTTGCCGCTGCAACAAAGACCTTTAAGATAACTATTTAAAAGTCCTTGAGTATATTTTGGCACTAAGTCATTTATAGTCCAATCAGAAACTTGTAATATGTTTGCACGTATCCAATCAAAGGATATTCCGCAATACCCCCTAGTGTTTTCTCTCAGTGGAGTATAAGACCCTCATTACGATGGCTCATTTGAATCGTTCATCTTAACATCGCGGTTACACTTTTAATCCAACCTTTTCCATCTGCGTATCCAGATGACATGACACGCAATTAACTTTGGGATAACTACACCGCCAGATTAGCAAGCCGCATTGACTTTCACATGCCTGTTTTGATGAGTTCATTTTGGAATTAGAAGCACGACTTTTAGCCCCTAACTAGCGTGTGATTGGGCCGCCCTGGATGCGATCCCCCTGATGAATTGAGAATATGAGTGCTTGAAAGCGTGATGGAGGGACAAATTGTTTTTATGAGGCTGCGTTTTCAAATTAAAATGTGAGAATTAACACCTCAACGCCTTCCAGAGTGCCAAGCGTTGATGCGATGACAGAGATGGCCAGGTTACCATCTGCTAGCCTAATGGAAAAAACTCCTTGTGAATACTGAATTGGAGTTGGCTGCAGAGCAAAGGGAGGCTGGATGTTCCCGTCTCGCACATGGGCCGGTCTTTATTTACTGTGCCGTGTTTGCTGTGTACACCTGGAGGCAGCTACCGGGAGGGTAACCTCATTCCTCATCTCTGCTACTTACACTCCCCTCTGTCCCCGGCAACCAGCATTCCAAATTAGTCACCGCCAAACTGCCCAAGTGCAAAAATACTTTGAGAGACACTATCAGTCATGCACTACTTAGGAGACATATTATGCTAAATCACCTTTTATAGCTTTTTAAGCACGGATTTATGCAGTCCAATGACATAACTGATTGTTTTGTCCTCCTACGGAGAGTTGCTCCTTCCCTGTATGGTTTTTAATAAGTCAAAGCTACTTCAAAGAACTTGCTTATTACTCGCATTTTAGTTTGACACTTATTTCTTTCACCACAAAGCATCTTTTTGTTAGTGTCATGACGACGGTAGCCATGCTTCTAATTTGTCTGTTTTGTCAGTGTTTTTTTTTGCAGTAGTGATGGTTTTGTAATATAGTATGGAAATTTATGGTGGAAATTTGTCTCCATGGAGAGATTATTGCTTTACCTGGAATATTCCACAACCTAGCATTAAACTTATCTATCTTGCATCTTTGTCAATTACAAGTGTTTATTGCTTAAAAAACACTTAAAAGCATGCATCTTAGGCCCTGTCCCATACACACTTCCACCCTTGCGCCCCTCAATTGCACGTTCCCGCTGATGGGTGCAAGTGTGTAGGGTATCTTTTTTTAGAACTTTTCAGAAAGGTCTTTCACCCCCACCTTCTCTGCAACCTTGGTCCACACTTCGGCGTTGCCAGCATCCAAGCGGACTTCACCGAAGTATATCACCCACAATTCATTGTTGCATGTGACGTTTTGACCAAATAGGCAGCAAAATGGCGATATCTGGTGATCAGGTGATGTGTGATTAAATTGAAATAAGTCATCTTTTAATATGTTGTACAAGTGGAATTACTAAGTTTGTGCAGTTACATGGAAATGTGTCATAAATATCTATTTAATGTACAAGAGTGTATTTAAGGACATGTTTAGTGCAATTTTATGCAACTGTTTTGGATGTCACAGTAATGATGCACTGGCGCAAATTGATGACGTAGCCGTCACTGTCCTTATTCTGCTATTTTTGCACGCTTGTCGCCTACACACTCGAGCCCTTACGTGCACTTCTACTAAGTGCACACTTCACGTAGGGTGTAATGCGTGTATTGGGACAGGGCCTTACTCTCCACAGGTGGTGTCACCTGCTTGTAAATTAATTTTATGCCATACCATGGAACATTTCAGGCAAAGCGATAACATTTCATGGAGACAAGCAAATGACTCCACACAGAAAAGTTACATAGTGCAGCTTTACATTTGGAGTCGGTTACAGATGGTGGCTTTGTGCATGGTGGCTGCTACTTTCTAAACAGAGTGATGAAAAATGTGCTCCGTTCTCATTGCAATTAACACTTCAGAACAAAATATTCTATCTATTGGGTGGTAAAAAGTGCTGAAAATGGTGTCTATATGAAACACTTTGGATTATAACGAGACAGTTATTGACACCCAGCATCTTCAGAACTGAAAAGGCAGATTAAACCCTTCAGCTCACTTCTGCTTTCTGCGGTCCAAAGAAATCCTCATAATGCTAATAAAATAATTAGTCTGCTATTAAAACCACTAATGCCACTAAGACACCATCGACCAATTAATCGACTAAACGACTTAAGATCTACAGCCCCATTTAAACCTGTGAGTACTTTTAATTACATTCTTAATATTTGCGCCTTGAACAGTATTTTTTTCAAGCTTGTCCTTTTGAGTCAAGATACTGTATCAAACATACCGGTTTTATCCGTGGGGAAACAGATGGCTTTACCCCTAGTCTTCGCTTGTCATCATTTTTACAGCCCATATGACTTTGTTCCATCATTAGCACTGCGCTCCCTGCCTCCCAAATGAATGATAGGCCTAATTATGTGCATACACTTCTCATATTGTGCTTATGCTAATTACCGTCTTGTTACATGGCAGAACTGAGAAGCCTTCTACATTTCAAACAAAGAGCGGGGGGGCAGACTTGACACGGCCCTAATTAGACAAAGCTGCCGGTTGAAAACAGCTTTTGTTTTGATGTGATGATTTCTCCTCGCATCAACAAGAAATCCTCGCGGGTAATCTGCCGTGCACAAATAATGAAGGAGCCCGTGCCCAGAGGAGCAACCTAACAGCTTAAGTGGTCGGTTGTAAGGGGAAGGAGACAGTCGGTGCAGTCGGTGTCTGCCTGGCTCCGAGAGGAATGTCTTCTCACATGCGCTCTAAGTGAATGAATGTGGAAGAGGCGGTCTAATTATTACTACAGGCAGTTGGGTTTACTTTTCAGAGCAGGTAGGGCAGGTTCGCAGCCCGGGGTCATTAGGGAATCTAGATACACCTCACAAACCTGTTTTAATCAGAGAGATGTCACCGAGGCATAGGCTGCAGAGCACACATGGCAACTGTAAGGTAATAGAAATAGAAAGTAGGGATCTAAGCCATGTGTTGTAGTGCAGATTTTCAAATGTAGATAAAGGCAAAGAGATTATCCACGGGTTTCGGAGTGATGACAATCTGGCACAATTAAAAATCCAAAACAAAATATTATATCTTTTGAATCTGAAAATCCACAAGTCCACAAAACATCACCGATATATAAACAAAAGTTAAAAGCAACGATAGGCTGCCAAGTCTTTAGTCACTGTTGATTTTACAAACACTAAACAATTCATCATCATCAGGGTACTGACCCCTGAGGGTACACAAGCACTCAGGGTGTACTTGGAATGGTTTAAGATTTGAAAGTAATGTGAAATTGAGTAGTATTTTAATTTTAAAAATGTTCTCTGTAGTGAATTTTACATCCTTAAGAATGTTTTGAAGGATTCTGGACATCAATATCATTACATCAAGTAAATATTGATTTCCATACCATAATGACAATTAAAAAAAACCTCGTTTTATACAATAGAATGTAATGTAATACTACTACATTCAAGATCCTTTAACACCAAAGCCAAATTATGTCCTGTTTATTTTATTTATTTCATTACTGATTGCTCAAATATAGTTTTGATACTAGTTTTAGTATCTGATTTCTGATTCTTTTGACAACCGTTATAGAATTGGCAATATACTATATTGTTTTACCTTTTACCCAAGTTATGGGGTACTTGTACAAATCTGAAATACTGATCAGTAAAACCAAAGCAAAACTTAAATTCAGACCTATAAACAACAACAATGTGTAGCACACACTTTACAGATTTGATCTTCTGAAGTTGCCTGCTCATGTGCTGAAGTGCATTATTCTTACCGGGTCTCCTCGGTGCCTGCAGAGCGGAGGCGTCCCTGATGGCCCGAGCCCACCTCTCAGCCTCCTGGAGGTTGGCGATGGGGTCCTGGACAAGTGCGACCCGAAAACACTGCTCTACTCTCTGCCGTGCCACTCCAGCGCTCATCCAACGCCTTTTGAACGGGTAGAAATAGGCGGTAAAGTAGGCGCCAACATCGCCGCTGTCCGGTGCTCGGTACGCCCGGCAGCCCAGGCAGTCGGTCAAGTTAAACACCACCTTAGTTCGGCCGGGGGACGAGGAGATGCTCTGGATGGTGAGTGCGCTCTCGCACAGGCTCACCGAGTAGCGGACGCTGTCGTTCTGAGAGTCGGTGAACTCCCCGTACAGGACGCCCACCGCCCCGTTCCGCAGGCAGCACGGGTCCGGTTCAGAGACGTCCTTCTCCATCCCGGACGGAGCGTGCGACGGTCCCGCGACGCGCAGGCCGGTGAGCGGATGGCGGTGCAGAGGCAGAGCTCACTCTGGAGCTCGGAGCCCGCGGTGGGACGCTTTGACAGCGACAGGAGCGGCTGTAAAAGGCCATTGTCTCCCCCTAGTGACGCCAAGAGGAATAGCAGCAATAAAGCGCGCCAGCTCCACTTTCCTCCACTAACTGTCACAACAGAGAATAAGACGACGATACCTAACTTATTAACAGCTAAGTTACTAAGTAATCACTACTCAGTTACTGTAATTAAATCCGATTTTTAGTACTTGGTACTAAACGATTTTTAGTACTCAAAAAATTAATAAAAAAAATAAAAAATAAAGTAAGGTACTAACAAAATACTCAGTTACTTTCATCACCAACAACAGTGTTTAGGAAGAGAATGTAACCTTCTTCAGCAGGAAACAGCCTCAACAAGGAACATGATTACACTGCCAAAAAACACGTCCAAGTCAGAGATCTGCAGCTCAGAGCAGCGTATTATACATTTCTATTGTTGGTGTTACTTTTGAGACAATTTCAACAGTTTATTTGTAATTTTCCTCTGTTTAATTGTCATTAATAAAATGTAAAACCACATATTTGATTCATTTATACAATATTACAAATAAAGTGATCCCAAAGTAATGTAACTTAGTTACTTACTTGAGACAGTAACTAAGTAATGTAACTAATTACATTTTAAAAGTAATTAGTAATCTGTAACTAATTACTTTTTGAAAGTAATTTACCCAACACTGCTTATTAATAGTTCAAACAAGACAGGTAACTCATGTGTTTTTTCGTTTTTTTGTCAATACACTTTCTCAACATAAGCTTTCACCTGCAATTTTATAATTTCATTTAATCAACTTGAATCCATAGATTTATATGGGATGTAAAGTCAGAGGTCGTTATTCTCAAAATGCATTTTTCTTCCATGGGGACATGTAAATATCAGCCCTAAAGGTAGCACATGTAATACTTATCAAATCGTGTACGAGCAAGATTTAGATGAATTCAATTTTAATCATATTTTATATATTCATATCATATTTTATTATTTTTGTGATCAATATTTGAACTTAAAGAAGCAAGACATTTAAACTTGGCTTTATCAATTTTTTTTTAGATGTATTTGTCCCAAATCTGTGATTCAGATTTACATTACATATTAAAACACATTATATGTTCCCCTTATTTAAACAGATACACAAATATTGAAATAAGTTTGTTTTTTAAAAGTATGAACTCTGAGCTGTGTTCATTGTGTGTATATATGTGTGTGTGTGTGTGTGTGTGTTTACTTTAGGCTCTATAAATATGTATCAATAGTACATCACAGACATTTTTAATAGAAAATAAACAAAACGTAATCTCTGCGATGGCAAAATGAATCGGAAGCCTTATTATTCTTCCTTCTTTCCCTCTTCAGGATTGTCTCTCCAGATGCAGTAGCTGAGGCAGGTGGCGAGGCACAGCCAGGACAGGTAAGGAGCCAGGAGCAGAGTGGCAGTTGTGTTTATGGGATTCCACGACCACATGGTGGCCCCCACAGCGCCAATGAGCAGCACAATCTCCATAAAAGCCCATTTAAGCTTGTGAGCGCCGAAAAAGATTTGAGTCCAGGCCCAGTTCAGCGCCAGTTGCAGACCATACAGCCCCAGTGGAACCAGTGCTTCTTCAGTAAATCCACCAAGTTCTTTCCATATTAGGTAGGAGCCATAGCCCATGCCAGTGTACAGACAGGTCCATACTACTGGAAATGCTGCGTCTGGTGGCGTCCATGAGGGTTTTATCAATGTTTGGTACCAGGTGTTCACCTCGTTGCGTAAAGAAAAGCGCCCAAATGCTCCCATGAGTGGGAGGGCAGTCATTGCAATCATAGGGAACCACCCATCCATGGCGTTTTGCTCCTCGTAGCTTTTAACACTCGATTGTTGCTTTTATTGTGCAGAAATGGGCACTATCCCAGCCCTCTCAGCCTGGTACGTTCAGATATTAATATGTAACACGAGTTTAGGCTCTTATCAAACACCTCACGAAACATTAGACCGAAAGGCTATCTGAGGTACCGTCCCACAGTCACGTGGGCTGTGACGTCCCGCCCATATATAAGCCTCTCGCGAGACCTCCTCTGTCCTTTCACTCTGCTGCTGTGAGGTTGGAAAATGCGGGTCCTGAAAGAAGGAAGCTTTTTAATGCATTTTTGTCTTTTTGCGGATTCCTTCAAACCACCATGACAAGGTACTATTGTGGTTTAAAATGGAGACAACATGCTATATACTATTTTGCTTGTGTAGTTATTGAACGTAAGCTGCAAGTCTTTCACTTCCAGTAGCTTAGCCGCTAGCTAACCCACCTAACACGTGGTTCAGACAAGCAGCGTTACAGAGAGAAATGTGACTGTCCAAGGTTCCCTCTCCTTTCAGCTGATGGGTGCTGTTAGAGGACTGAAAAACTTTGGGATATAAAACTACTGCTCTCCACTGTGACAGCGCACTTAATTGCTGTTGACAATCTAAAAGCAGTATACAAACCGAAGAAGAGAGAGGGGAAAAAAAAAGTTCTTTTTTTTTTTCCAATTTTTTTTTTTTTAAAACATCCTTTTTTTCTTTAACAGATAATCTTTGGTTATGTATTGAAGTTGAAGCCTGGAGTTTTGACATAAGGTTTGTACTGCTTATGCCCACATGTTTAACACATTCTACGCATGTATGATGAGTTTGTTATCCCTGTCTGAAGAACGGTGTTGAGACATTTGTAGTAACTGAATTGCTGAATAGTCTGTGTTAGAATATTGGCTTATTTCTTATGGATTAATTCTAGTTTATACATTTCTTACAGCACAAGAGCCTGGCTGTTGATGCACGTGTTGGTCCACAAAAGACACCACTAAGGCATGGCTTTGTAAAAAGGTTCGTATTTGTGTTGAAATCCTCATTTTATCTTTTATCTGTGATGAAAATGGCTGCATAGGAAGTGCCGTCTGATGCGATAACTGACGATGGCAAAAGCTGTTCTGAGACTCAAAATTCAATTGCTCATGTTTTACTAATATACTAAAGACTCAAAGCAGTAACTAACTTGATGGTTTTCGTTTCAGGTGTTATGAGACCTAAGTAGAAGAAAAGCAGGAGCAGCGGCTCAGCAGGTAATTTTCACATTAAAATATCTATCTGTAATGCCCGTGATGATAAAAGTTATCCCTGTCTTAAAAGAATATGTGGAGATATGGTAACCTGAGGCATTTGGAGTCTAGATTAGATTCGTGTTTTTTCTTTGGCAAAATGTATAATTTTTTTTTTTTTTCTTAGGATTTGAAGAGGGAAACCACATTTTGCCAGTAAAACCCAGTGGACTAGAACTCAAAAGGGAAATTTGCTTGTGATCTTACATACAATAACGAATTACAGGGCGCTGACAACCACGGACTGGTTTAAGATGAATGGATGTTCTCAATACCCAGGATCCTTCCTTTCTACTCCAGTTGGCTCCAAAGTGGAGGCCAGTGTCCTGCAAACACCGCCTGAAGTGCATTTGGAACAAGCTCAGGAGAAAGCGACTACCAGATCATTTGTGATTATAACACATATAGGGAAAGGAGTGTACCACTTCTTGCTATGCCACATACTTATTTAGGCTGGGAATTTGTGGAAGAATAAATGCATAGCTATATTTAGACTTTCTGTAATCTAAACCAGTAACTAAAACATGTCTTTTTTTTCTTTTTTGAAAACTTTATATGTAGCTTGTCTCCCAATTTGAAATAAAATGTATCTTGAATTTTATCTGCACTGTGTGCCAGAGTGCTCAATCATTTAGTTGGTTGTAAAATGTTCTTTGTATTTCTCTGCTTAAAGTTCACAAATTAATTGCAGTGCATTATGGGCAATTTGGTGCATCACCCTCCATACTTCACAAGTAACTAAATTTAGTTTTTTTTTGTTTTAAATCTGAACGAGAATGACTGAAATTGTAATTGCCCTGATTTTAAAAAAGTATGTTGTGGTTTTTAATCTGTTAAAGTCTTGGGTGTTTTTCACGTTAACTTTGACGACGAACTCAGTTCAGTGGCGAGAACTAGTTTTTTTTTTTTTTCTCCACCCCAACTTTGACTCTTCAATTTCTCTTGGACTATTGTAATTCACTGTGATTTGGCTTTGACCAGTTTTCAGACTACAGCTGGTCCAAAATGTGGCCCACACTGCAGAGCACTCAGCCACCTACAATTTTCATTTTATTTTTCAATATTAAATTGTCTATACCTGTCTTTTGCAGAACTTTGGGGCAGTGTATCCATTTATAAAAGTGCTATATGAAGATTTTGTAAAATGGCCAAACTGAGTCATGTTAATCATAAGGGCTTTGGTGAAATGGAACACCTCTTGGCTGAGCATTGATGTAGATTCCTCTAAGTGCTTCAGAAACACCCATTGAAAGACCAAAGCCAAGAAGTAGTCAACAAAGCCAATTGAGCCTTGAATTTATTTGTACAAAAGTTCAAGTATAATGTATACAAAACTATGAAAACAAACTGGTTATCAATCAATGAAGTTTGAATTGTGAGATTTCTTCTTTAGATTCTCCAGAAAGGCTTTCTCATCCTCAAGGTATTCACGATCCTGTCAAAAGCAGAAAAATTGCACAAAGTCGAGACTAAATGAATATGCTAAAGTAAAATCTTAGCTTGGTGTGTTGTCACATACCTTTTCAGCAGTGTACTTCCACAGAACCAAACTAGCCTGTAAAGCCATCGACTGAGAGTTGGCACACGTATTTGGCAGAATATTCAAGGTTGGTGCCAGCTCTGAGCTTGGCAGTAGTGGCGTCAAGTCTACAATTAAAAAGCATTGCCACAGAAATTTGCTTTTTATAGTGCACACTGAAGGAACAATATTTGAAAACTTAAAAAGGCACAACAGAAAAATCACCTGGCACTGTTGTTGTAACTTGAGGTATGGAGGGAAAGGTGGGGATAGTGGACATAGTTTGTCTCGGCGGCTCCTTTTGTAAACTGGTTAGTTGCATTCTATCCTGAAATGAAATTATATACATTATATTTTTTAATATTAAGAAATCTGGTTTTATCTTTGTCAAGCAGATTATTGTCTTGTATGTCACTGAATATGTTCTCACAAAATTTACTCTTATCAAAGTTGGTGCATACATCTTTTACCCCCAAATGCATTAACCAATAACCAGTTAACCAAAGCACAATTTCAGCGCGTTATTTATTTTATACACCAGTTTTAATTTAGCGACGGAATCGAAGCACAGTAATGGGCCGAGTGGCTGACACACACCTGGAGGATTCGCTGTTCTTGTTGCCTCAGTTTCTCCGTTTGAGAATGGATATGTCGGAGTCTTGCCTCATGCTCAGCCTCCACGAGTTTGGCTTGGTGTAGCGCCCGCTCCCCTTCCTCAAATTTGTCAGCAGCGAGCTTTACCAGAACACACCCCACATTATAGTAGTGAAACATGATTACATTTATGGTATGGTATGTCACAATGAATTGTCCTCATTAACCTTATGTTAACAAGCATATACTAAGTGCTTGAATTAAGTGTTATATTATTATGGCTCATTACAACTACTACGATCAGAACTTTTATTTAGAAAAAGGATGTACTGGGATTATCATACAGTCACCGTCGCCATCACAGAGGTATACAAGGGCACTTTTGATATGTATTATTCACATCAATACGCATTTCTATTGTGTATACATTTATTACTAGCAGTTAGGGATGTAAAGATTTGGTTAATCGATAATCATCATCATGTCACAATATAATCGAAAAGAAGAGCTAAAAAATAATATTCAAGGTCCTTTTTTTGTCATTCAGAAAGTAAAATTTCAAAAAGCTGGTTTCAAACTTGAATAATAATGTTTTAGACAATGGGACTGAAAGAGAATTGAAGGTTTCACTGTTAAAGGTTTCAGTAATTTTGAATAATCGTTAAATCATTTTCTCTTTTTTTTCCCCTTACAATAATCGTATCTCTAAAATTCTATATTGTGCTCCCACTATATGATCTATGAGCACAAGTCTCCACCACATAATGTGCAAAGCCAGTGAGTCCGTGTACCTTACTGAGAGCCTCCACCTCCTGGACTCTCGTCTTCAGTCTCAATGCCGTGGCGCTGATCCGTTCCTTCTCTCTCTCCAGCTCTTCCCTCAGTCTGTCCAAATTCTCCCTCTCCTGCGCGACGGCTAGCTCCTTTTGTTTTAACTCGGCAGTGCGAAGCTTCAGGTCAGCTTGTTCCTACAAATGAATGAGAGAGAACATTTTGAACAATGCCTGCTAAATTGGAACAACTTTTCAAATCCACAGTCCTGAGATAAGAAAAAAAAAGAAAGGAATATGAAGTCAATTTGTCCGAGTAACTCTGTTCAAACTGAAAATGGTATAATATGTAGAGCCAGTCCTACAATATTTGAAACACGTATTAGTTGAGGGCATGGTATAAAATGAACAGATAACAGGTTTTGATTCAGGACTGGTTGAAGTATACAGTGAAATAATCATAAAGTAATGAATAAAACAAAACAAAAAAACAAACTAGCTTAATTTTTTATCGCAATATGAATCGTTGAAATGAGCAAATCGTAAATACTGAATTTACTAAACTTCTTGATTCTTAACCAGTGTGCCAGGGAACACTAGTGTGGCTTGAAAAAATGTCTAATTTGAGATAAGGATTCTCACATGGATTTAAAAGAATAATTGCTTATTTACAAGTTCTTGGGCGACTTGAGATATGCTCTGTGATGTGAATAATCAACTAAAAGGGGGCATGCTGCTGACAAAAACTCTTAAAATTATTAGGATCTCACACAAAAACTACTATGTACAAAAACAAGTACGATTAAACTCCTTCATAAGTGAAAAGGCACTGTCCAGTCACTCCCAAAACGCTAGTTAACTCACTCCATGTTTTCTCCTCTCTGCTGTCATGCAAATAAAGACTTATAATCCCAAATATTTTGTTGATTAAAAAAAAAAAAATGGTTGACTAATACACCATTGACTAATGACTCGAGTAAGCCCTACTTATTTGGTAATGTTTAAGTAGGTTGTGTGCAATGGTATCTTTTCAAACTCAAAAAAGGTTAAAAACATTCAAGTCTGCCAACAACAAACGTTATTCAGCCTTACACAGTGATCTCCAGAGAAGGATTTTAGTATCTAATTTGGAACATACTAAAACATATTGGAACAAAGTAAGTCTGTTAGTCTGTTTAAATCTGGTGTATGTTAATAGCTCAATGTAATCAAGGCCATACCTGCATTCAATGAACAGATCTAACCTTAATATAAAAAGTAAATGACTAAAAATGTGACTGTTTGCGCCCTTTATTGCTTTATTTAGGATTTGCACTCACAGTAAGTTCGAAGTGTGCATTGTACCTGTGCCATGCTGATGATGGAGCCCTCCCTCTTCTCCAGCAGACTGCTCACTTCCCTCTCGGCCCTGTCATGTCGCTGCTTCTCCTGCGCGTGGAAGCTGGCCCACTCCGCCGCCAGCTTCCTCCTCTCCTCTGTGCAGAGCTGCATCACCGACTTCTGCTCCTCCAACAGTGCACTCTGACACAAAAAAAGAAGATTATAAATAACTTACACAGGAGGACTAGACTTGGACTGAGAATCAGAGGAAATGAGGAGATTTAGGCTGTGTTCATGTTTGCGCACACACCACATTAAAACCGGGACTAAACCTTAACTTAATCAGGACTAGAACAGGATCAAAACAAGGCTATATGAGGACTAAACCAGAAACGCAACCTAAAAGACAAACATCATTGACCCGCAACATAAAATTACACAGGCACACAAAAAAGTTAAAACAATTCTTTAACCTGAAAATTAAAAAGTTAATAGAATAGGAATAAAAATGAACAGAGAAAATCTGAATAGTAAGTAAAAAGTGAAAAAATATAACACAAAATATAAAGAAAACTGAAGAAAAAATACAAACGAAAAAAAAAATAGTCAAGGAATAAAAAGTTAAACTTAAAGAAAAAATTAAAAATAGTACAGAAAAAAAAAAAAAATTTGAAGACAAAAATAAAAACAATTGTTGAAAAGATAAGCTGGATTTTTGTGTCTTCAAAGAACCCACCAAAATAGAATATAAATAAAATAATAAATAAAATAAAGACGTAATAGAATAGTGATAAAATACTAATTATAGTAAAAATTTGAATAGTAAATAAGTAAAAAAAAAAAAAAAAATCCAATAAAAAAAAATAAAATCCAAAAATAGTAAAATAAAAGAAATAAAAATGCTAAAGAAAATGAAGAAATTGTAAAAACTACAGAAAAAACAATAAAGGCAAAAATAGTACAGAAAATAAAAAAATTGTGAAGATAAAAATAAAAAATAGAGGTATAAGGTAGTATAAGTGGAACGTTTTTAAGTTTTCAAAGAACCAACCTTTGCTCTCTCGAGCTCCTCTCTCTCCATATTCATCTGCATGCTGAGGGAACGCCGCTCGTCTTCAAGGGCCCTTTGTGTCGACTCTGCTTTTGCCTGCTCCGATGTCACTTTCCAGCGCTCCTGACAACAACCGTCAAAACACAGCTTTAAGTTAGCATCTCGTCTCCGTGCGGCGGGAAGTTTTTCTAGCGGTTCCTAAAAATAGCTTGTATTCTTCAGGCATGTTTTTTAAACCAGTGACCTTCTCGAGCTGCCTCTGCTGTTCACTGATCTGAGTGTCCATCCTGGTAATGATTTCTTTGAGGTAAGCCTTCTCCTCGGTCATGGCTTTCTGCTGCTGCGCCAGGCGATCCTGCAGAACTACAAGAACAAAGTAAAAACATATTGGACTGAATTCATATTGCTGGGTTTTCAGACGACATAATCTGATTTGTAGACTATCATCAATCATAAACCAACCACTGTGATCTCTGTGCCAAGGCTGGGTGGCTTTCTTTGGGTGCCAGAAGGTTCACACATGGGATGTTTTTAGTATAAAGTGTTATGTAAATGTGCACTTACTGGTGTGCCCTTGTGCAGAGAGTGGAGGGTCATTACACCCTGCGCTCACGTGATATATTTTGCTTATCTGTCCCACGTGTAAAAAGTGACTGGGGAAAGAGGGGCTTTTTCTCATGCTGCTCCCACAGCCTGGAATGCCCTCCAATCGGAGTGGAGCTTGAGCGATCTGGTCTCAGTCAGGTGGTTCCGTAAAATGTTGAAAAACAAAGAGCGTGAATCTTTTTTTTTTAATGTCGGTGCCTTTAAATGTACATCTTGTTCTTAATTTCTTAAACTCGCTCTTAAAATGTAAATATGTTTTTTTACTTTGTGTTATGTTTTTCATTTTGCCCCAGTTCACCCTTGAAAAAGAGGTTTTGATCTCAGTTGGTTCTTACCTGGTTAAATAAAGGTTAATAAAAAAATAAAAAATAAAAATCATCAAGGAGAAGTGTTTTGCCCAATACCACAACAACGGTAAAAACGTTGAACTGCTGACTTTTAGTTTTAGTGGATAATTTTGTAAATATATTCTCAGTCACATCCTTCTTCAATGCAGTATATTTAATGACACAAAAACAAACATTACAAACATCAAAAAGGGACAAATGAGATGATGCAAGCATTTCTTAAAAACTGTTTAAAAATTATGTAACTTTTCTGGCGGAGGGTCCACAATCTGTTGCTCTGACTTTAAATGTTATCCTGGAATGTTCAATATTAAACTTGATTTACTGGTGTTTTATTGGTAATATATACCTAGCAAACTTCTTACTGTGAAAGGGGTTGTCTCTCCACAGATCTGACCTTTAACATGACCTGATGGAGCCATCTGCTTGTCTGAATGGAGATAGAGAAGTTTATGCCATACTGTGGTACATTCCAGGAAACATAAAACAAGTCCACAGAGATAAGCTGGTGGCGGATCTCCAAAGTGTCAATGTCAGTTGAAAGGACTTTACAGGAGACATATTATGTTTTTGTTTTTTTAAAGGACAAATATGATGCATTATTTGTATCGTTATTAGCCTTTAAACATTCTCTTGAGTATCTTTACTTTGACGTCTCATGTTTTAGAACTAAAAATGAAATGTTTTTACAAATAACAAAATAACTTTACCACTGTTTTGGGAGATGCCGTATTAACTTAGCTGTGGCTCCATCTACTGGCTGCAGAGGCAATTACACATGAGTTTGATGCGGCTGGTATGCTAAGCTATCACGCAGCAGAAGAAGAAGATTCTCGGATAAGTCACGTCTAAAATCGGAGAAATGTCATTGATCGAGGGAGTTCAGCAGGAAGTGTTTTTGACGGTTGGAGGGGAGATCATTTTCTTACCAGCATTCCTCAGACTTGAGTGAATGCAGCTAAATGCAACTCCAGGTATGTTTTTGATGATGGAACATTGTTAGAACACGGTTAAAAGCTCAAATAAGTCACTAGAGCATAATATTTGTCCTTTAAATTACAACATATGTAGGTCATCATTAAACAATTTGTTCAATGTAAACTACAATTTTACACTAAAAAAGTTCCATTGACTTGAACTGCCCATCTCTCTGTTGTAGCATTTCACTTTAACAAGCAGCGGATTGTCATTTACATGTTTTTATTTTTTAAAAGTGGCTACTTCTTCATGTATAACTCGGAGACTGACTTTGTCAAATAATCCCTATTAAGTACAGGGATGTGGTCGGGGATAGAGGGGTAGTTGATAACAATTTTTGAAAATAATTTTCTGAACACTTAAGCCTCAGTTGCAGAACAATACAGGATTACTCAAACACACAAGAATCAAACTAATGATGTGTGACGTGGTTAAAAGCTCATTTAAGTTAATTTTGCATAATATGTCCCCTTTAAACCACAAAAGACAAGTTTGTAGAGTCAATCCCAAACATAAGTCATAAGTTTGGATATTTCTATTTCCAAAACAGTGAATCTCCCATTGAATTATAACGGCCCCTGCCCTCCATCTGACATTAAGTCATCATAAAATCTTCAGAACATGACAAACTCAAGCTCCGCACAACAATTCTGGCTCTAAACAGTGCGATATGAGCAGAGCAATTTTGTGAGTAACGCAGCGCACCATCCTACCCAGATAAATACATGTGATTTTTGACCTGACCTATTTAAACACCCTGTCGTCAGTGATATGTGTGTGTGTGTGTGTGTCGTACTTCTAAGCTGCTCGTCCCTGTGCCGTGCCCCCTGCTCCAGGCCGTGGGCTGTGTTCTCATGTGTGCTCTCCACCCGACATGAAAGCTCCCCCAGACGAGACGAGAACTGCTCCATCTGTTCGATCACCACACTCAGGGACCTGCCGGGCAAAGTGGATTTCAAAAAGCATTAACAGGTGTTGCAGTGTCGTGTACAGTAAGTAAGGTGCATGTATATTTTATGGTTTCCAAAAGAACATTTCTTAGAAGCAGTTCTCCATCGGAATGCTTAGGAGTACCTAGAGCTGGATGATTAGCTAATTGTGCATGTTGTAGATTGTTTGGGGAATAAACAGGCACCAAAAACAAAAAACCCATAAGGAACATGAAATTTCCAAACAACAACAATCAACAAAATCACAGCGCATTTTGTCCAGTGTAAGTCAAATTTTGTCCAAACTCTGTCACAAAGGTCAATCTTCAATTACCTTCGCTTCAAAACAACATTACCTTTGCTGAAAAATGTAACATTTTTAGTCCTAAATGTATGATCTGGAGTCAAACTTTTTTAATGACCACAAGATCAGTGGACGGAGATGAGGTTCGGTGAAAGCAAACATTTTCTGAACACTTAAGACACATACAGGAAAATTCAGGATTAGGCAAAAATGCAGGAGGAGAAAACTAATGATAAAGAAAAACATAATAACAAGCTCATAAAGTCGATTTAACAGAATACGTCTCCTTTAATGAATTTGTCTTAAAGGAAAATATTCTGCATTTTTCATATTTATAGTATATTTTCATATACTTTAAATATCAACCTTTGTCAAATAGTACATCCAGTCAGTAGATGGCGTCAAGCAACTTAGCTACATCACCTCTATCAGCGAATGTGCTGAAGGCAATCATCAAGTTAGCAGCAGCAGTTATCGAGTAGACCAGTGGTTCTTAAACTAGGGGTCGGGACCCCAATGGGGGTCGTGAAATGATTTCCAGGGGTCCCCAGATGATGGGGAAAAATGTATTCAATAGTCTTAAACAAGGCTGGACACCCTTCAAATGCAGTGGTAAATGTAGATTCCTGTTTGTTGGCCAATCAAAGTCATTTTTCTAGGTCTATATTCTCTAAATAAAATCAAACATTAGATATAAGGCTAATTTATCACTGTCTATTTTTTGTGTTTGGGGGTCGCGAATGTGAACTATTGTTATTTTGGTGGTCGTGACTGAAAAAGTTTGAGAACCACGGAAGAAATGTTCAGAACGAGTCTGCCGAAAATTTAAGGACTTAAAACAGCAGAAGATTCTCAGGCAAGTGAGCCTATAAGTCTGAAAATACGTCCCAGAGCCAGGAAGTTCAGACGGAAATGTTTTTCACGATAGGAGGGGGGAGGATTTTCTACTAAACAGTCCTCAAAACAACGTGGATGCAACTAAAAGCAACTCCAGGTATGTTTTTGATGACGGAGTATTGTTAGAACATGGATAAAAGTTCAAAAAAGTCACTGTAGTAAAATATGTGTCCTTTAATGCCTGAGAGCCCAAATTTAGCAGTTGTTCACCCTATTTTGTGGCTTCTTGCTAATCGGAAAGACCTCCACATTTTTTATTATTACATATATCTATATTTAATTTGCTCTGCTTGTATGTGTATTTCACCTCCCACTGATCTACTGAAACTTCTAAAACCTCTACTGTTTTTCAACCTTTTTGGAGTCACAGAACACTTTTCTGGCTGGAAATATTCATAGGCACATGCAACACTTAAATATTATCAAATCACACCATTTACAGAAAAAAGTGGTATTTGATGTAGCAGATAGGGTCCTTGTCAATGCCACAGTGTCAGGTTTTCTAAATTTGGCAATGTTGATAGTTTTGATTTCTTTTTGGTGAAGAAGTTGCTCAGGATAATCCAGAATGCTTACTTATTCAATTAAATCCATGTATCTGACATTTTTTCAATACACACCTGGCAATACCTTAAGGCCCACTGGTTGAAAATCGAGGCTGTAGGTTATTTTCCCACCTGGTCTGAGAAGTTGCACTCGTCACCGCATCAATCTCTTCATCCTTTAACTTCTTCAGGCGGTGAATCTGATCCTCGTGGTCCTTTTTCATCTCCAAGATTGATTTCCTTCGTTAAAAAACACAGTATACACACATAATTACACTTTAACATAACACCCCATACCGTCATCTGTCCTAGATTCCCGACAGAATGGGCTAGGGGGCGGATTCGTTTACCTCTGAAGTTCTCTCAGCCGCTCCACCTCGCGGTCTCGCTCTTGCTGGGCTTGCGCCAATTTGCGTTGGTGCTGTGCCTGCAGCTCGGAGCGCTCCTGCTCGGTGGAACGTGTCAGCGCGGCCAGCCTCTCCATCCAGTCCTCACACTCCTGTCGCAGCCGAGTCTCCCTCTGGGAAGCAGAATCCTCCAGCAGCTTCACACGGGCCCTGCACAAAGATGCACCAAGGAGTTATGCTAATAGAACAATGTAGGTAGACGGGGATGCATACAGGGAATTGTTGAATTATAATTTAAGGGGAGACACTACAGAAAGACAACATTTTTTGGTCAGTTTGTTCTCTCATTATATAACAACACTTTCCAATCTGCACCTGAAAATGTTTAATGATTCAGTTTAATCCACTTGCATCCATCAATTTATATGTAACATTGTAACACGTACAGAAGGATATGTTAATCTAATTATTCTAAGCCTTATTCATTTATTGTTCTATTTATTATTCTGATTAAGGGCAAAATTTGAATTTTTACATCGATTTTCAGTGACATCTAGTTTACTAAAATAATAAATCAGATATTCAAAATCGCTTTGTACATGGTTTCGTATCTAATATGTCATCAAAATTAAGCAAGAAATTCAAACCTTGCTTTGTCCATTTTTCAGATTTTTACGTCCCAAAATTTTTATCAACTCATCTGCAGTGTCTCGCCTTAAAACACCAAAAAATACCCTTCAATCTTGCAATGTGTAGATGAGTGTTGATTTTATCTTTGTTAAATGATTGCGTTGGTATAGTACGTGGGTTAGGATATGATACAATACTGTGTCCTCAAATATGACATAAACCTTAAGCAAATATTGACTTTAATCACAGCATTAGTGAATCTGATTTATTAACAGATATAAAAATACTTCTGGCTCATGCGTATTATCCAATCGGAATCAGCACCCGGTTTGGTTTGCCATATCCTATGACTAAAATCAGTTATAATGTGATGTGTCCTCAGTATATAATGATCCAGGTTTGGATTCTAATACCTTTTCTTAAACCGGTAAATGTTCATGTACTTTAAAGTTCAATGCTTTTAGCACCTTCTAACCCTAAGCCTATAATAATAATATGTGATGTTACCTGAATTCTAACAATCTCAATTTTGTGAAGAACCTCATTATATTATGTTATGGTACGATTTTCAAGTTTTGAAATTGTGATTAGATTTGCGATTTATGTTTTAATAATAAGTATGAGAATATGTTTGTACAGATATAAACTTCTGGATGTGTTTTTTGTGCAGAAAGAAGAAGGTATAGTACTTCCAAAATTGCAGCCATTGTGATTTGTAAATTATGTCTACTCAAATTTCGATTCGATTGTTCAGCCCTATTATGGTGGTTAGTCTAAAACGCTGACCAGAAATGCCTTTTCTGAAATAAAATGTGAAGTTTCTGTTTTATTTCTTCAACAATATGATACATTTTACGGCCCGGGGCTAAAATTCTAGTCAACAAAAAGTGATACGAAACATAATACAGCAATAAACCTAAATTGTCACATCCTGAACAAACGATACTGCTATTTTCAGACATCTTACTTGTGAGCGTTCTCCACGAACTCCATATCCTGTTTATGCCTCAGCTGAATATTCTCCAGTAAAAGTTGGCTCTGGTCCCGCTCCATCTGCAGCGTCTTCATCTGTACAACACACAGTTCAAGGTGTGAGTGCGACAGGCCCACAGCGACCCCCGAGTGCACCCCGTGGAGAGGAGCGCCGACCCACCTGTCGCTCCAGCTGAAGGATGCGGCCCTGCGAAGACTGATGATCCGCGAACGGCTGTACAGCTGCAGGAACGTGAGCGCCCGGGCCCAGCAGAGGAGGCTGTGTCATCTGCACGCAAGACATAAAAGTGCTCGGTAATGGGATCGTGTGTGGATAATCTACTGCAAAGTTCTCAAAATGTATTTCCAAATAACCTGTAACTTGGCCACCTGCTTGTCTAACATGGAGATAGATACGTTTAATGTCACACTGAGGTGCATTCTAAGCAAAGCAATAAAAATCTCACCAAAACTCACCAGAGTTTTTGCAGTACACATTTATAATAAAGGGATTCATTGGCATTTTGTTTGCTCTTTCTCTTACGCCATGTATTTTTAGGTAATTAAAATGTGCCAAAATGTTGATATTACAGTCTTCAAAGTAATCAATAGGGGAAAAGGACATTTGATAAATTGTGCAGGCCTAGTTAATATGTAAATAAAAATAGAACGCAGTGGTTTCAGAGGTTTTACAATTAGTTTGAAAAAAATTAGGCTGACAGTTTCTCAACGCTAATGCAATCTTTTATTAAAACGTAAAATATAAAGAAACAACAAATCAGAGTAAAGACTAAGGCTGCTCGATTATGGCAAAAATTATAATCACAATTATGTGGCTCATAATTGAAATCACAATTATTTAGGACAATTACTTCTATATTGTAAAAAATATTCTGTAGAGATAGTATAGACCAAACAGATTTTCTTAGTAATGCTTTAGAAAAGTTCCTTTGCTCCAGGTTTTGAGGCAAAAGGAGTGCACTTATAACTCTGGACAGAAGGCACTTGTATTGTATTTTCGATCACAACGTTTTCGTAATTGAATAGAGTAATTATTGGAATGACAGTTTTATATACAAGCCCTGGTAGAGACTATATGATTGTTTTTATTTACAGATTTATTTTATTTTTTATCTTTACTAAGCTTCAAAATTAGCATTAGTGTTTAGCCACAAACACCCCCATTTATCATCACAGAAGTGTCCGCAGGGGAAGTATTCACCTGCATCTCACAGTTCACTGCCTGATCTTTAAGTATTTATACGTTTTAGTGTGTCTCTGCAAAATCCCCAAAGAGATAGAACTGGACAGGAAGTACTTATTAGTGCAACGAGCAAGCCATCTTAAAAATCAAGCCCGCTGAAATTCTGCGCACAAGGTCTATAGGAACAGTTTTGATAACAAGACTGAAGACCTCCGATCAAGACATATTTGTGTTGGAAATGTGTAAAATAAGGCAACAGTGGCTATGTTTACATACCAACCAAAATCATTTAATGAATTAATATCTAATTTGCATGATGTAAACTGTTACATCTGATGCGAGTGATCTAATTTCTTTCTGACTTTTCACACCCGTACAGTTGTAGACAAGGAAATTATGCACAAAAATAAATAAATAAATAATAGAGCAAACTAATGTCTCAAAGAAAAAGAAAAAATGTTAAGGATTAGTTATTTATACAGTTAAAATTCATTGTATTTTGTCTTCCAAATACAATAATCAGATGTCTTTTGTGCATGTAAACACACATTTGTTTGTTTTTGATTAATATTTTTTATGTTTTATAGCCAGGACAGTAAATAGGACAATAACCTTTACATGACTCAGAGAAAAAAAAAACGAAAAAAAAAAACCACACACACACTGACACAATGACACATTGACACAAAGAACAAAAACAAAGGTGGAGCGGTTAAAGCCAGTCTGAAATTCCACTAATTCTACTATCAAGCATTATTTGTAAGTAAGGCACGCCAAAAAAAAAAGAAGGCAGCAGCATTGAACAGAATCTAGTGACATCAATTCTTAGAACAAGTTCGGCAACTATTCATGGACTCTGGAGGCCTAAGAATCTCCACCCATGATGTACCAAAACAGAGAAATCCAACCCACATATCTAATTATTGGGTAATTCTGGTCTTGTGATTTCTTCTGTCCGTGTAAATGTTCCCACTGACGCCAAGGTAATAACTAGGTACTACTGTAACTACACTTTTAATAGCCTCAATAAAGCATGAACAAGACTTAAATAAAAGGTTAATTAAGATAATGAGAGGAATTCTAACCTGTTGTTGTTGTTGTAGTAGTAGTAGCATCTGCAAATTGTCAGATGAAAGCGTTGGCTGTAACCAAAACAAACACAAATATTTAAACGATACATATAAAAAAATTGTTTGCGTACAACAGACTGTACCTGTTGGATTGGAGTTGGTGTGCTTTGAAATCCTTTTATTGTTTGGTCACCTAAAGTCAAAAGAAAGAAGATGAATCTACAACGACAAAAACATGTCATTATGGTAATTCACGAGACAAGACAGAGGCAGTATTTGTCTGTTTTTGGTTCTGCAGTGGCAAGGGCCTGGCCTGGCTGTGTGGTGAGTAATTACACTGAATAGAATTTGACTCAGACTGGCTATTTCTGATGTTAGAGATCCTTACAGGCTCATGGGATATTTAAATTTAATATATTCGATAAAAGTACAAGTAAAGTAATAATAAAAAGATGTTTGAATAAAGTCTACAGTACATTGATGTTTATAAGAACATAATTCAATCTCAGGAAAAATCTTAACTACACAAAACCAACAACAGTAGAATAATAGTTTCTTTAAAGATAATATATTGTGCTTTTTGAGGGTATTTAGTACTGAACTATATTTTAATATTAGTTAATTGTAAGCCTCAGTACTGATTTAAAACCACTTATTAACAGAAACATTGACTTCATTTATATGTTTTTATATAATCAAAATGAGTCTACATGTTTGACCTGGAGTCAAATTTTTTTGAGTAATTGTAAGTGCAGAGCAGTGGGCGGGGATAGGGGTTGGATGAAAACAAACATTTTCAGAGCACTCAAGCTTTGAATTGAGGACAATGGAGGATTACTCATAAAAGTTGATTTTGTGATGTATGTTAATGTGCACAGTTGCAGTTGGCTAAGCTAATTTCTCACAGCTAATGCTAACTTTTAATAAAACAAATAAATAAAACAATAAAATATGAAGAAACAGGCATTTTAGACTACCTTATTGTTGTTATTTATAGATTACTTCAGTTTGTTATTTAAATTTGTTTTATTTTCATAATTATTATGAATCAAAATTAGCTTAGTATTAGCAGTGACCCAGAATCACCTCTTTACAAACGCAGAAGTGTCCGGCAGTTAAGTATTCACCTAATTTGCCTGTTGTCAGTGACATTCAACTGCAGCTGAGGAACTCATTCAATTTAGTGTGATTTGACAAAAACCTCACAGAGATAGAAATGGACAGGAAGTGCTGGTGCTATAGTTGAGCTAGCCCTGAGTGGTTGAGCACAGAGCTCACTGGTCCATGTTATTATATGACTTTTGAACAAAGTCAAGACTGTCTAAATATCATCTTAGTATATTGGTATCTATTTTTGACAACCCTAATAGGAAGTGCACATAATGTAACATAGTATTATATTGTCAGTGTAATACAAAGAATATTTGTAGACATACTCTGCTTTGTTGTCTCTTCTCTAAGTGGAGTGGAGTGAGCTGTGGGGCCCGATTCGCCGAGAGAAGTTCTGCTGCAGAACATGAAAGGATAAGAAAATAGTAAGACAACATCAAACCCTGCATTTTGTCACTTTCAATATCCTAATAGCAGCTTCTATCGCACCTGAGCTCCCTGACAGATAGAGCGGAGTCGTCTCTGAACCTGGGAGTGTGTGAAGGCACTTGTTTACTGCAAAAGAAAAGGTAGAATGCTAGTATTGTCATGATACGAAGAAAAAACATACAACCACTTGAAAATGTCAGTCTTAAATAGAGAATAATGTGTTGATAAGTGCTTGAATTAAGTAATATTTATTTTAGTTTGAGTATATTTTTTGTTTTGTTTTTCCTTTTTTCAGATGCAGTAGATTTTTAGTTTTTTTTTTCTCATTTCAAGTGGCAAATGCTTGGGTTTTTCTTAAGTAAAGCAAGACATTTAATGCTTGTTCCACTGGCAAATCTTATTCTAAAACAGTCAAAATATCCTCAAATCAAGATGAATCCTACTTAATTTAGACACTTATTCACTTATTCTCTTATTTTCGATTAAAAAACTACTCAGAAAAGTAAAATTATATTAAATATACTAACCCTAATGTAACCAAATACTACCGATCAGGCAGGTACTGTTTCTTTTTGACAAATCCTACAGGTAGGTATTGATCTTTTTACATGAATTCATCATAGTAGGGTTTGGGTTTACAGTTACCTTACATTAACGTCCACATCTGCCTTCTCTGTAACTTCCACGGCGTCATCCTGCTTTGTTATTTGTGTTTTTGCCTCGTGCCTGGATCCGGACACAGCTCTTTTCCTGCTCAGCGCTCCAGATAGCCAGTCGTCCTCTTCGTTTTGCTTCTGGCTCTCGGCGACCTCTGACTTGGCCGGTTTGACAAGTCCATTATCGGCTGGTGATTGAGCATCCACAGCCGATTTGACGGGAGCAGTGGCGGGGCCGGATACGGACGCTCTTCTTTCTAATGGAGCGCCTAAAGGTGGATTGGAATACACCTTTTCTGTCTTGTTCTGGTCACTGCGATCTTGTGTGTGGTCATCGTTGGTTTTAAGGCCGAGCCAGTCAGCAGACGCACGCTGCCTGGTCGGGGTGGTGGGCTTGGTTTTCTTGTCTGAAGCAGAAACACTCACGTCCTCGGTAGAAAACCTGATGAAAAGCAACATTGGATATTTATTTTAAATGGCTGCGTAGAGTTGAAGCAGGGCTGCACAGGTGAGCAATATATAAAGATTTAGATAATAATGTGAATGTTGTTTTGACGATATGCACAATTTTAATATTTAGTGTATTATTTATAGCCAATAATGTTGCAAAAATAACTGATTAAAAATAAAAACAAAAACGGTATGGTATAAATTTTCAAATAATAGTACAATATTTGGGAATAATTTTACAGATATTTTTGTTTTTTACAGATAATTTCACATTTGTCGGCTAATTAAACCTCAACTGATATGTTTATCATATGAACTGTCTGAATACTCTTACCGGGATACTTCAAAAACATATTAAGATATTAATTTATGTCAATATTGCCCTCCTCTAATCAGCCGATCATGTCTTAGTCCACCAAAGTTTGTACTGGTTGACTACTGGGATTGCTGGGATTACAATAGATTTGGGAGTTAACTTTGATAGATTTGGGATTGCTGGGATTACAATAGATTTGGAAGTAAATTTTGAGTTTATGTTTCCTTCATTTACTAAAACTTCTTTGTGCAAATAGTTATTTTTGCATGAAATCTTGTGAGCTTGTCGTTTTGTGAGAGCAGTTTAGGTCAGATACTTGGCTTGATCATAGAGTTACTTCATAGTTTTAACTAGCACCACCACTCGACCCCTTTAAATCAGTGCATAAATGTCAAACAAGAATTTCTTCAGTCGACTACAGCCCTACTGTACAGGGTTAGCACATTTTGTTCCCCATAAAAGTGTATTGTAGGCCCTGGACATTATTCAAAAATCCAAATAAACACAGCCTTAGTAGTTTTTGCGACCATTAAAATTTGAATTAATTGTGCAGCCCAAATGATGCGAGTGTGTGATAACTGACATAGGACAGAAGTGCATACCTCACAGACTGCCTGCGGGACTGGCGGCCCTCAAGCGTGCACACAACAGTGGGCTGATATGATCCAAAAGTCAGGTCGTCATCTTGTTTCTCTGATAAAGCAAAAATTAGCTTTAGCTGTATTTAACTGACAGCTAATCTCCAGCGTTACCTTTTATAGCTGAGTTTTTGTCCTGTTGCTGTTCCTTCTTTTCACCTGTAGGGGGGCGTTCGAGAAGATGAGGGGAAGTCAAGCTCTGCAGAATGTCATCTACTTTGGTGCGAGCTCTCTGGGGCTGGTCAGACCTGCTGAAGCAAGAAACGCATATAAATGTAGGAAGAGAGACAACCAACGTTTGCAAGACAAGTGGCATGATTTCGGTATAAAATTAAACTTTCAATTAATCAAATTCATCAATCAAATCACCTCCTTGTCTCCATGGATATGTTATTGCATTGCCTGGAATGTTTCACTGTATGGTATTAAAATGACCAATCTTATTTGTGTTTTATTGTTAGAAAATACCTTGAAAAACATGTATTCTTTCTTTGAGCAGGGTCACCTTTCCACAGATCTGACCTGTAATTTAGCGAAGTGGCGTCACCTGCTTCTCCATCTTAATGCAATCTTGTGGAATATTCCAGACAAAGCAAAAACATTTCAAAGGAGACAAGCAGGTAGCGGGCTCTTTACCAGAAAGTTTAACCAGAAACGACATAATAATCAGTCTTTATTTAAAATGTATATATATATAAATAAATAAAATAACCAGAAAAAATACTAATCCTATAGTTTAGACCTGTATAAATGCGTTCTGAAATATAAAGGATTCTTGTATTGAGTTTTGCAGTTCATATGTCATGTCACAAAGGTTAATGCTCCTGGACATATTTAAAATGTGCAATGAGAACTGATTTGTAAAGATAATAAATAAAAAACATTGGTCCAAAAATGTGAGAGACTAAACTATAAATTACCTTTCCTTGCTGTCCCGTAGCTGTGCATCTTTTTTCTGAGCTCTATTTTGCTCACTGTCAAATCCCAAAGCATCCATTAAGTCATCCTTGTCGTCGTCAAACGTGAGGTCCGAGTGTTTCTTTGTCGTAGCTTGAGCCTTATCTGAAACAAATAAAACATCCCACATTATTACCATACTATCCACTGGTAACTATCTATTACTGTTTCCAAAGAAAGAAATGTAGTTTACTTTTGAGGATTGGCGAGATAGGAGAAGATGGCACAGACTTTTCCACAGCCTTGGGTTTTGGCTTCGGTTCATCAGGAAGCAAGTCATCAAGTGGGTCATCTACATCTGCAGTGATTCAAATGATTAGAATGCTAATCAATCCATATCCCACACTGTACATGATTTGATGTAAAATGTAATTTATTCAGGTCAGTTGAGAGATTCAGTTATGTAGCAAAGCATAAGATTTCATGTCACTTTTGCTGTTCCTACAGGACCATTTTTGGGATAAGCTGCATAACCAGATAATTGGATTACATTTTTGCAGTGTATTGGTCCAGAAACATTCTAAAACAGTGTGACTCAAATCAAATGAACTCAAAATTACCTAGAATATAGCTTTATTTCCATTTTTGAAAGACTACACTGCTTGCCAAATGTTATTTTTCTATAAACAACATACTCGATATTATATTATCTTACTGGATATATTGCTCACCTCTATTTCCAACTACTAACCAGGAGTGGAAAGTAACTTATTAATCTGGTCACGTTACAAAATTTAGTAGATTTTTTATTTTTTTATACCTTTTTGAGTAGATTTTGAAGCATGAAACAGAACACTTTCCACTACTGCCACTAACAACACTAACAATACCTCTACTCAAATCAAAATACCTTCTGTGACCATTTGTCGTGGTTTACCTTGCTCTGCATCATTATCAGAATTATCTGAATTTGCATCAGGTAGAAAGAGAAAACAACCAAAATAAGTTTTTCCTCTCAAAATGATAAGAACTTGCAAATGGGCCTTTACCAGAAAAGGTAAAATTTTTGTAGTTCCGTCCAGAAGATGGCGCAGAGTTTGGCTTTTTCTGATCGATGTAGGATTTATCTGTCTGAACTGTGGAGAGAAAAGAAAAACTTTACTGAAACAAAAAGATAATAAAAGGCCAGTTACAAGTATAAAATTAAAGAACACTTTAAAGATGCTTTTTCACAATCAAGTTAAACTAAGCTCACTGAAACACAATTTTAAAGCACGTTAGTGGCTACAATGAGTCAGATATGTTAAAAACTGTGCTCTATACAGTTCACATGTCAAATTGCAAATAAAAGGTACTTTAAATTATTATTTTTATTATTGTAAATCCTTATATATTGAGCATTAAGTTGCTACCTTAATTATTGTGACAGTCCAATCTAATATATGTAGCAACACCGTGTACTCAGTTACCTCCTCCTCCAGGTTTCTCATTATTTTCTAGTGTAGTGGCACTTTTCTTTGGTCCGTCTTTACCAGTCGACTTTGCTGGGGCAGCACTTGGCTTTTTCTTTAGCGCAAACAGATCATCTTCCATATCATCAAGGCCCTGTCCAGTGAGAAAACTATTTATTATTTTTATTATTATAACAATTTTTAGTTTGAGATGTGTATGTTACCTTCATGCTCTTCAAGATATCATTAGGATCTGCTTCGGAAACATCTGAGTTCTGTAATCCACAAAACATAATATGAATGTTAAGGCTGTCCAAAATAGTTGAATTAAAAAAACAACAACAACCAATTTTAAAAATTGTATAATAAAAATAAGAAATAAATCATGTTCTAGTAATAATAGATATAATAATATTAATAATAGATATAATAATAATAATGATAGTATAATAAGACCTAGTAATAAATTATATTCTATTCTTCCTCAACAGATTAATTTATGACAGCATAGTTTTAATTAATTTCAAACATAATTTTGCTAATGATTTTCAAGACCATAATAGAGCGGGCGATATACTGAACATTTTAAAAGTTTATACAGTTTATTTTATGTATTTGTTCACACTTTGCAGCCCACATACCTCACTGTCGGCACCGTCCTGCTTTACCTCCTCTGCAAGCATACTAAATATGTTATCAGCCGCAGATGAGCTGGAAAAACATACAAATTGTTCTGTTAACACTTACTCTATGATTCCATCCATAATATTTTACATTCTTTTAAACACCACTCACCGATTTGTGGGTAAAGTGCGATTCAAGTTCATTTTGGTTGGTTGTTCTGATGAATTCAAGTAGAAAAAAATGTTAGTTCATAGCCTAAACATAAATTAATACATGTTGCCTAAATTCACTTACTCTTATCATCCAATAAACTGTCAAGCAAATCGTCATTGTCAAATAAACCTAAGAGTAGAACAAAGTATTATTTAAAGTATTAGCACTAACTTGTTTTAGTAATCAACAAGTCAGTGATTATTTTTACAATTATAATACAGTCAAACGAGGATTATTGAACGCTGAGATGTTGCATATAAGTTTTAAACCTTCTAGACAGAGAATATTTACAAATAAAGCATATTATTGATGAAAATTTTAAATGTTGTATTCTTTTTTGACATTTTATATTTGATAATGCTGCAGTCTTTGTTATAATAAAGTATTTTGGTATGTGTTTTAGAGTCTGTATAGTCCAGATAACAATTGGCCTAATACAATTATTGTAATATTCAACTAGCTAACTGTTAGTTAGTTACGATTCTCCTGAGTAGTTAGTTAACAAATTAATGTTAATAGTTGTAACGTTAGCCCTTTATTCAGCAACCGTTTCAGGATAATTTTATTACTGAAAATGACATGCCAAACTGTGAAACATTCCACCGAAAATAATAACATATACATAAAGAAAAAATATGGGTGGACATTTCATAAAAAAGTTACATAGTGCTACTTTAATTCAAATTGTAAAAGATTTCTCAAGGTAAACAAATAACTTACTTGACATCTTTGCCTTGGCTTTGGTTGCCTACAATAAAAACAATACATTTTACCACTTAGAATGCAAAACCGTAAAATAAAATGGCAGTGATGAATAGGTAAATGAAATGGCATCTTACCATTCTCGGGGCAAATGCAGTGCAAGATTTGTGAGATGCTGCTAACTAGTGCTAAAGCTAGCTAACGTTAAATCTGATTAGGCGTCTCCGGTTTCCATGGGTAACCGCACAGCTACACCGCAGGCTGACACACAACACATCGGTCGACGGCAGTAAATACCATTAATGTAATTTTTAACGTGCTTGTCCCAATCGTACGTAGCCAAAATGTTCATACATGATCTTGATAACTTTTAAAACAATTCATTCCTATCTATAAAACAAAGGACAAGGCGTGCGTTAGCCGTATGGACCAGAAAATTGGAAATTTAACAAAGCCAAATATTTGAAATGCATCGACAACTCCCGAGAATGTATTTTTGAAAATATCTAATGCTTTTCTGTCTCTTCTTAGCCTTCTGCATCTCTTGCATGAACCACAAGCACAATTTCATCCATACTACGGAACCGGTGCAAGACATTTCCTGTTTACGCGTGCACTGCATTATGGGTAGCGTAGTTTTCTTTCTCTCTTCAAATTGGAAAGTAGAATTTAATTGTTGCATTTAACAGTTTTTATTACATATTTTTTGTATTAAAATATGTAAGGAACTCCCAGGAGATAGACGTGAATGCACCAATGCATTATTTAGTTATCTATAGTGGAATTCTATGTTTAATTCATTATGTTGAAGAGACAGCGACAGGCCATGCACGGGATATTTAAAATTCTGAGGTTGTATGTTGATATGATTTTCATGGTGCGTTCACAATTGTCCTGGTATGGTTGGGTTTGGGAGCAGTTTGAATCCCAGCAGAATCACCATTGTATCACCAAGAATCACCATTGTATCACCAAGTGTAAACACTCCCAAAATGTAAGTTTGGTTTGGTGCCATTCTAGTCCTAGTTTATTCCTGATCTAGGTTTATTTCAGGTGTAACAGATCGAGAAGTCTACCCTCTGGCTGGCATTACTCTGGTTAAAGTTGCCTATAGGCTTAATTGAACCTTTTGGGCCAGGCCATTTTATACTCCATGTATATTCTGGTCTATGCCAATTCATACCCCCCAGGGCAGATCTTATGATAATGTTTTGTTTGGTCTGAAAAGTGCTGTAATCAAGGCTCCTAGCGGTAAAAAATGACAGTGCTGTCAAACTGAACCTTGGATATGAACTGACATACTGAGGACTCATGAGCTGCTCACATGAGTTCATTGCAAACTGGTTTTAGTCATGTGTGTCTAAGAACACTGTCGTGTGAATGTTTTTGTGGTGGATTAGCGGTACTTTGATATAAAGTGCTTTGAGTAGAAAAGTGCCATATAAATATGACCATGTTCATGCCACTGGCAACACAAAACTTGAACTACTAGTGCATGAGGACATTCTGTTCTAGTTACGACATCACAATTAGATTAGTAAAACTAATATTTGCTTTGAACACGTTCTCTCTCTTGCTCCCAGGTAGTCGGATGGTGTTACCTGTACCTGGAACTCCACTCCACAAACAATAGATAAGACACAGGAAAACAAATTCTTGTAAATCATAAGGTTGCTATCGTGGTAGGTGTTTCTCAGCATCTCCCATTGTTTTTGTGTTGTACTCGTGCCTTGCTCAAATATTTCAAATGCGATCTGGTCCAATCCAGTGTGGTTCCATTTTTGAATCCATGCAATGTATTTGCTTCAGATTTTTTATTATTTCACAGGATCAGATCACAAGACTTGAGGGGTATTTCCTGATCCAGAGGGGTTTAATCTGGTTCGGGCTACTTTACCACTCCAGGTATAGTCTGCCCTAGAACAGATATAGATGATAGTGAAACAGTTTTGATGTTTGGTTCTTACTTAGTCCACAGCACCATTAATGGTGCAGAATTGGGGCTAAACTGGGACTAAAACTGGAACTAAATCTGGACCAGAACAGGACAACAGCAGGACTACAGAAGGACCAACGCAGGAATACATTTTGACTCCTAACTAAACGAAACTAAACAGTCTAAGCAGATGCTTAGACTGCTGCCCCCGCAACACGGCCCCAGATACACGGAAGAAGACGATGACGAAGACTAAACTAGACTAAACTCAAACTAAGAAGAAAAAAATATGAACTAGGGATGGTATATTAGATATCAGTGCTAAAAAGGGAAAATTTAGAAAATTTTGCTCCAGTATTTAGCACCAATATATTTTTTTGAACTGTTCCATTCTGTGAGTAATGTATCATTCCCAGTTTGTCCTCGGTGCATCAGATTTGATTTTTTAACAGACTAATGAGTAAAAACAGAAACAGGAGGCAAATTAGGAGGCAATGTGGCTGTATGATTACATAATCATGTCAGAAATAGTTTTATATCTTAGATAAGTACAGTTGTAAACTTTACTATAACTTAACATAAATTTGTGGTCTTATTATCGGTAACAGCAAATAAGACAAATATTGGTGCAAAAAATTAACATTCATTCGGACAATTCCTTGTCTGGACGCACCCTTAGTCATGGTTTGGCCTGGAATGTCCCAAGAAATGTAAAACATGCATTATGGTTTAGTCTAAGTTCAGGTCAAGATTGAGTTCTGGTCTAAACCTTATAAGGAGTAAAACAGGCCCAGTAGATCACAGAGACCTCTGTGATGCGTACAATTATGGGAGAAACAATATTTCAAACTTTCACCAACCCCGTGAGCCCCATTTAGAAAGTATTTATTGTACCAGACCTTCTCTGCTGTATCAGGTACGCCTTTAAATCAAGTCAGAGCAAGATGTTTTCTATTCATACCTTCATCTTCTTGACCCATGACACAAAAAGTGCTTTTGAGAAAGGCGGGTAAAACTCATTGAAGCTGTTACGACATGCTCTGATGCTTTATCCAAACTTCTTAGAACTACTGGGACATGTTTCCAAATAATTTCACAACTTCGTCAAATTCTTAAAAACCGTAAAATAGACAAACCTTTCTAAGCCTGTTCAGCCTCTCTGACCCGCATTATTATTTACATATCACACGCCTATTCTATCGGTTCATTCACGTGCCAAAACTCTAACAAAGGCTAATTTATGTTCACTCTCCATTGCACACATCTTCCTTTCACCACGACACAGTTCAAATAGCATGGCATTAGCAGCTTTTACAAAAATTTCATGACAGCTTTGAACAAAATGAGGCATCTCTCTTTTGAAAATGAGCTTTATTAAACCAGTGCAGAGTGTTTTAGAAGCAAAGAGAACAAAATCAGGTTGACATAAATCACTAGACAGTGCATAGCCTTCGACACCACTACACCAGGCCACTTAGAATGTTAAAACTCCACTTCAAATTCATGCCACTTTCACATTATATTGAGCAAGCAAGCAAAAACACATGGAATACAGGCACAGCAGTAATTCTTATGTTCTTAAAACTGATCATTTATCTTTTAAACAGCAGTATATAATCACATTTGCTATCAATTCTATTTAAAGGTGGGCAATAGTGAACCAAAATGTATATCTTGGTATTTCTTTGCATTATTGTCATGTCAATATTCGGACAAAATTGTAGGAAACAATCAAAAATGTGTTAAATTGTCTTGGTTTAGGTTCAAGTAGGCAATACTGTGCAAAGTGACTGGACTAAAAACACAAAAGTAGAGAAATATCACCTTAAACGCTTAGTCCAATGAGGTTCATTTGGTTTTCTGATCATTTATTTGCTTGTTTATTTGTTGTTTACCTGACACTTTTGACTGCTCATTCGCAATCTTCTTCAGAGCGTCAATGCGGCTTTGACGTGTCTTTTCTGATGATTTACACCGGTTTTGGCCCCCAGAGGCAGTGCAACAGAGCCATCTGCATTCCCACTTGTTTAGGACAGTATCTCAAGTGTGGGAGAGTAAAAAAGCCACATCACAGGACGATAAACCAGGACGAGGGGGTCTTTTTGCTCTCTCACACCTGGGATACTGTACTACTCAAGTCGGACTGCAGATGGCACTGTTGTCCTGCCTCCACCTGCAGGAGAACAGTGTCAAAACCTGTGTAAATCAGCAAATCGACTGACCTTTCGAATACTTTAAACGTTTTACTTGTAATCAGCTCTTTTGCAGACTTTTAAAAATTGTTTTCATAAAAGATAACATACTCGATATTCTAATTCTGCATATCTCCCACCTCTATTTCACGATACAGACTTCAGTTGACTCCCTGTATTTGAGCAGACAGTCAAAAAGGCATAACATAAGGAAGGAAAGCTTCTTGTCGATGTCTGTGGCCCACTTTTTTTAGAACTCCAGACGGGATTGTTGTTGATGATGTGCAGGTGAAACACAAATGGATCGACGGAAGAAGGAAAGGACATGTGCGAGGAACCTCTGCAAGTGCCCCGGGAAATAAACCTTGATAGTAGAGAGAGAGAGGCAACTGCAAAACAAAACACAAAGGCATAATATTAGACCTCGCTTTCTGAAGTCATGGGAAAAAATTGGCTAGAAATTGCATGCAATTTTGGGAAGCAATAACACAGACTTGAAATTGCAAAGTCATGCTGCATAGAAGAATATGTCACCCTGATTGAGATTGCACACCCAGCCCGGATTTATGACCTTCTGTGCATGTTGTTGCAGCTATTTACTTTATACAGACAGTCAAGATAAAACAGAAATGTTGCTAAACCAAAACCTATAACCTACTTCGAGCTTTTGTTGGTTGGAATTATTTTTTTTTACAGATACTAGCTTGAAAAAGGATGGGCAAAAATGACAAAATTCTTATATATTATTTCTTTGCCTAGACTGTTCCACAGTACTACAATCAACTCGTCTATCTCCATGGAGACACTACTAACAAAATAAAGGTAGTTTTGGGTAATAAAACACATGTAATTGAATAAATGCACAATAAATTGGTTGGTTTAATGCCATACTATGAAACATTCCGGGCAAAGCAATACAATCTCCATGGATTTCTCTGCCAGAAATTGCGTAGTGCAGCTCTTATTTTATTTTTTGTTGCCTAAATAATGATAATTTCATCATATTTGTTTGCGGTTACAGAATGTTTTAATTTTCTGTTTTCTTTTCAGTTTGCTTTCTAATTTCATAATGTTCCAAGCAACAATTTTGACATAATATATACACGGCTGTCTTTAGCAATAAAAGAATCCTTTACTATAACCCTATAACAAAGCTAATGGAAGGATGCTCTACTTTTGAATGATTTAGTATTGGCTGTATAAGCTGAAATGTGGGGCATGCATGTCAGCTTTTCATGCATCTGTGCACCCATAACATGTAGCACCACTCCTCCACTCTTCTATCCTGCTCTTTCATGCTCAGTGGAGAGACATTCTTTGCATACGTCTTGAGATGAAGATGAGGTGAGGGTTTTAACAGTTGGAACAGTAGTGTTGAAAACTGCGTATCTGACGTTGGGCCTTGACACAAACAATGACAGACGCAGATTGACATAACTCTTAGGCACCAGCTTAGTCCCAGTTACAACGGTGGATAAGAAGACAATCATGTATCCACTGCTAATGTGTGTATGTGCTAATCTGATTATGTTACTCCAGTGTTTGATGACCTACCTGGTGATGTTCCTGGCTCACGTCTTTTCACCCGTGTCTCCATTTGACCTAGTATAAGGCACGTCTTTGTCTGCAGCCTCCTTCTGCCTGTGAAGGATGACAAACAGAACATTAAAGGGTGCGTGGAGGGGGCTGTCAGTGTCAGAGCGCAGGGACAGTTGTTGCTGCTCAGGCAGTGCAGACCTACATGGCAGGGCTTGGATGTGCTGAGTGAGGGCACACAGGGCCAGGGGCTCTGCACACTGCACTTTAGGTCAATTAGTCACTATAGAGTGGAGCGCTGTGGTGCTCACCCTCCATCTGCGCCTCTATTCAAAAAAGTGAAATGCTCGCTTGTTATGTATTGAGCCACTTAAAGCACACATTGTTGCTCAAGGCAAACTCCCAACAATTATACAATGATTTAAAATCAATAACCCCTGCCATGTGCGGAGCTGAGCTCTTATAAAAGTACATGGACAATGATTCAAGCTGCTTTTCTGTGCCATTGTGTAACACGCTTATTCAAGCAACTTTGGGCTGGAATAAACAAGTCAGTAGATGTGTTTGTATATTACTAATCCCAAAGACTTTCGGTTTGATTTGTTGTTGTACATAAGACAACTGCGAGAGTATTGTTGCAAATAGTTTACTCACGGCTGGACTTTGTTGCGAAAGAAGAGCTGTCTGAGGATGAGAGCGATGCTGGTGAGAACCATCATGGTGGTGCACATGGTGGTGCTGAGGGGGTTATCTCCTGGGGTCCTGCTTCTCCATCCAAAAAAAGCTTGAATGGTGCAAGGAGCGGCAGTGGGACTGTTCCCGTCGTTCTACACGGCTGCCACTCACAACTGGTGAGATTAGCTCGGAAGGATTAACCAGGATCAAGGAGAGGGTTAGGGCCCTATGACAGGACAGGAAGGTAAACAGAGCAGGCTGTGGGCCTCGAGAAAGAGGATTCCTTCTCGTGCCAAAAAGGCCTTCATGATATTCTTGTATTTGATATAATAATTTCAGAGGTCACTATAATTCTTTGGAGGAGTCACAGATTTAGGGAGACATATCAAAACAAAAATGTTGAATCTCATCATTCTGAGAAGGTTTGATGACAAGTTTGCCACATTAATCCTGGGGTTTCATGTCATTTTAACACACATCACACACACACATCACGCACGCACACGCACACGCACACGCACACGCACACGCACACGCACACACACACACACACACACACACACACACACACACACACACACACACACACACACATGGCTGAAAGGTTTTTAAGGACATTTTCAACCAGACAATTATCCCTGATTGTATTTAATTATTAACACACTCCTATAGCAGCCCTCTCTTTGTGTGAGTCTTGATAAGCCTTCTTTTATTGTGCTCCGACAGAAAATAGGGCCCAGCGGATCATTGTTGAAGATATTACTAGGCTGTTTCTAAAAATACCAGGGCCCTGTAATGACATCCCCCTAGGCTCGCTGCACCCATCCTGCCATATATTATGAGAAGAAAAGCCATAGTGGGATAAATGGAGGTAAAAATAGATAGACCTCCGAGCCACTTATAATTAGCACTGCTGACTCAAGCAGAGAATAAGGGATCAGTAGGCCAAGTTAAAGGAGGAACGGCCTGTGAGTGTATCAAGAAGGAGCTCACACAATCTTCAATGAGTGAAAATGATCTTGATTTGAGTTCAGTAAAGGGAAAAATGCCAACGGATTCGGAACATGTTGTATTCCACTTAAGATGTGAAAAAAACGGCACAGGATGGCAATAGCATTACAAGTGGGATAATGCATTTTGTAGCCTTGTTTGTATTCCATCAGACTAAACACTTCCAATGTTTCTGCATCCTTTAAAAAGAACTGGGTGCGATCGTGTTTAGGGTTCGGCAGTGGCTCAGTTGGTAGATTGTCTTCTGAGCGGAAAGTCAGTGGTTCGAATCCCGCTCCAGACGTTAACAACCTTGGATGAGCAGATCCAGATCCTCATTCAGATCCACTGGCCCACAGGTCGGTGTAATTGCTCTCTCAGGTGAATACTGCTGTTGTGTCCTTGGGCAAGACACTTAACCCACCTGGCGTCTGCATATACTGCTATGTGAATCTGGGACTGAATGAGTGAAGAGTTCCTTGATGAAGTGCCTTGAAGGTGGAAAAGGCTATTTAAAAATGTGACCGTTTATCATGTTACTGTGAAATCAAGTACTATGACAGATGTATCCTGTTTCCATCAGTAATTGTACCATATAAGTATCATAACTAACACTTCTTGACATTTCCATCCTATTATTAATATTAATGTGCTGTAATTTTATTGGTTACACTTATTATATTGTCAAGTGTAAAAAAAAAAAAAAAAAAGTAAAAAGTAAAAATGTACTCAAATGAAGATAATTCATGCACTGTGTAACTTTTCTGGTGGAGGGTCTGTCATCTGTCTCCAAAGAGATGTCTAGAATATTCCACAACATTAAACTTATCTTTCAAATGATTACATTAGATGTGATTACAGATCATAATTTAAGTGTTCACTGGCACGATAAAACTGCAGAACTGATAAGCCCCATCTCTTCATAATGGCATTTCACTGGAAATATGAACAGATAAGCTCCGCCTCTTCATAATGGCATTTCACTGGAACAAGCAGCGGATTGTCATTTACGTGCTTTACGTGGCAATGAGACATTTTAGAACCCGACATGTATTACTCTTCATTTTTCAATGAATCATAACTAAGTACGGGGATGTGGGCGGAGATAGACGGTAGGTGAGAACAGGAACTTTCTGAGCACTCAAGCCTCAGATGCAGGACAATACAGGATTACTCAAAACATGTGGAAACACCGGTTTACAAGGTTAAAATTGTAATTTGTATACTACTATATTTGTATATAACTTACCATTTTTAAGCAAAATTTTAGAAAAGCTTGTTTTTACTCAGCTAAATTATTTTTTAAACTCACACAACATTTTTGAGGAATATCAGTCTGGTTTTAGGGTAAACCACAGTATCGAGACAGCCTTGACAAAGATTTTAAATGATTTCAGACTAAATTATGATTTTAAACAGGTGACAGTGTTGGTTCTACTGGATCTGAGCGCTGCCTTCGATACAGTAGACCACACTATTCTTTTAAACAGACTCAAACACCTGGTGGGCCTCTCTGGTACTGTGCACAAATGGTTTACTTCCTACCTCACAGACAGAACATTCATGGTAAGTTTAGATACCTGCTCCTCCAAGGTCCATAAAATCACATGTGGTGTGCCCCAGGGTTCAATTTTAGGTCCTGTGCTTTTTAACCTATACATGCTCCCTCTTGGTGATGTCATCAGGAGACATGGAGTCAACTTCCACAGTTATGCTGATGATACGCAGCTTTACATCTCCATGTCTCCTGATGACACCAGGCCAATGGATGCTCTTTTTAACTGCATTTTAGACATCAAATCCTGGATGGCAGAAAACTTTCACCAGCTTAACCAGGACAAAACTGAGGTTTTAGTCATCGGTCCTGAGGGCCAGAGAGAGAAACTTTTATCCAAACTGCAAGCACAGTCTTTTAATCCATCGGCTCAAGTGAAAAATCTGGGTGTTATTTTCGACTCTGAGCTCACTTTTACTCCACACATCAAGAACGTCACAAAAATAGGTTTTTATCACTTAAAGAACATAGCCAGAGTCCGCCCCATTCTCTCTTGGGCCAACACGGAGACGCTGATGCATGCTTTTATCTCCAGTCGTATCGACTACTGTAAGGCCCTGCTCTCTGGTCTTCCCAAAAAGAGTATTGCAGGTTTGCAATTATTACAGAACTCAGCAGCGCGTGTCCTGACTAAGACCAGGGGGCGGGACCACATTACACCGGTTTTAAAATCACTGCATTGGCTCCCCGTGTGTTTCAGGATCGATTTTAAGGTTCTTTTACTGGTTTATAAATGTCTTAATGGTCTTGGGCCTTCTTATCTTTCAGAACTGCTTTTACCATATGAACCCTCGCGGCCCCTGCGCTCCTCCGGCAGCCGGCTCCTAGTCATTCCCAAAGTCAGGACACACACTCACGGTGAGGCGTCTTTCCAATACTACGGCCCTCGTCTGTGGAACGGCCTGCCGGAGAACCTCAGGGCCGCAGAGAACGTTCAGGTTTTTAAGAGCAGGCTCAAGACCCACCTTTTTAGTTTAGCTTTTGACTAATATTTATTTATTTTATTATTTATTTATTTATTATTTACATCGGTATTTTAACTAATTTATTATTTTATTTATAATTGAGGCTACTTTTTATGTATTTTACATTCAACCTTAGGTCCTAGTTTTTACTTTACTATATATTTTATCTTTATCCTCCTTTATCTGAATCCCTTTATTCTTTTTAGACTCTCCAGTGTTTCCTCTGAGGGGCCCTCTGTACTGGGAGCGGTGGTCGTCTGTGGCCCCTGGGCACTGGCTCATTGGCCCCTGGGGGAGGTTTGGTCTGTGCCTGGTCTCTCCTCTGGGTTTTGAGTCTGTGTCCTGTGGCTGCAGGCGACTCTCTGCTCCTGGTGCAGACGGCTCCTTTGATGGTGCTCTCACAACTGGTTCACCTGCATTCAGCCTCATGCCCATTATCTTATTGCATGTATGTGTGCGTGAATGTGTGCCTGAATGTGTGCATGTGTGTGTGTGCGTATGTGTATGTGTTTGCATGGAAGTTTTAATAAAGGGATGGTTGGGCCGGGGTGGGGGTGGGTTTGGGGAATTGTTTTTAATATGTGAATTGGAAAGCACTTTGTGTTACAATTATTGTATGAAAAGCGCTTTATAAATAAAGTTTGATTTGATTTGATATACGCCTGCTTGTCTCCATGGGTATATAAATATGTTAAATGCAATACTGTGGAACATTCTAAGGCAAATTAATACAATTTCTAAAGAGACAAATCCTGCACTAGAAATCTAACAAAGTGCACCTTTAAAATTGTTTTTTTTTCCCATTGCACTAATAAAACTCACAATGAATTCCATGTTGTTTTCATATACTGTGTTTAATACATATACAAAGGATAATGTAAAAATGTACAATCGTCACTATAATCTGTTAAAAATGTAAAAACATCTCTCTAGGACACGTGTGGGTCGACACTTCTAATAGGAAAACAGCACAATAAGGATTTAAGAATGATATTTACATGGCAGTTTCTAGATATACACATTCAATAAAAGGCACGTCCAAGTCCAATGTGACCTCGAGTCCACTGCTGGCATTTCCCAAAACTTTGTCCCTTCTTAGAAATCCATTGGTCCCAAACTATGGTAAAGACAGTGGCAGTTTTAACAGTATACGTGCTGCTAGGCTATGGTACCTACTCATATATTATTATTGATACATTTTAATATCGTATATGCATAATAATAATCCAGCTTTATCTAATGTTACACGAAACTATATTTTATACATTTTTGTCAGATACATTGCTTCCTTTAAAAGATCATGAGTTGAGTTGATCCCTTCGGTAAGAGGCCATTCGAATGTCCGTGTGTGCTCCGTAATCCCGGTTGGTACGCTCCAGACTCTTTCACCCGCTGGATGTGGAGAGTTTGGTCCAGCCCACTTCCTCGTACACAGCCGAGAGCCCGCAGCAGACGGAGGCCAGCAGCTTGGTCCACGCCGCGCCCACCTCCGGAGTGACCACCTGTGGGAAGGCCTCCCCCAGCACCTCCAGTATCACGCCGCTCAGAATCTGCAGGACATTATTTGGGGTCAAAATATATATAGTACAAATATGAAGGTGAATGGACTGTAAAAATTGACGGTTTTGAGTATAGACGATAAACTAAGGCTAAGTGATTATTAAATCAAGATGCAATCATTTCAAATCATCACAAGGTACATTTACATGGCCAAAAAATAATGAAAAAGTAGAAAAATTAGATAATCCAATTAGTTTTGTTTCAGTGTTTACATGTCCAAGGAAGCTGATAATCACAAACGTGTGTGTCAATGAATTTTTAGAGTAACTTTTGTATTGGAAGACAAAGTACAAAACCAACTCTTTCAATCATTAATATTCTCTCTTTTTTCTCTTTCCTTATTGCACAATTTTCCGCGTCAAAACCTGCACAGATGTGAATAATAAGAAAGCAATCCCGTTACTCACATCAACTGTAACTGCGTACGTGACATAACTTGAAACTAGTCTTATTTCATAGATATATTACTCATCTCTAACCTATACACACATATTAAAGTCCCCTCTCTCCCTTTAAAACACTGTAGTTGTTGTTCATTGTTTGGTAATCCAGAAAGAGCTCTTGTGCGGTTTTCAAAGTCCTGGCATCTTCTAAACATTTCCATGTTCAAACTTCAAAAAGGCCCTCTGGTAGCAATTTGAACGATCAAAAAGAAACATAAGAGAACTATATCAATCATAAAGTGTTTACATTAAGAAAAAAAGTATGAAAAGCACAGAAACTTTATTCTGTACAGATTTGTAGTACAAGTTAGATAATAAACAACTAACAGGATTAACATGTGAATTGTCCTTTTGTGTATGTCTTGCACAATCTATAAGGATTAAGTTTTAAATTAAATTATTTGTTATTATGTTAATTTCAGTTATTCTATCAGTAGGCCTATGTTTTCCATTGACTAGTAGTAGTAACTAATTTTAAATGATTTAAGCAAACTGCTAAAATGGTTTGGTTCATTTTGTGTTTATTTCGTTATAGTTAAATATACTGTATAGTTGTTAAATTGCCCTGTTTTCAGTTTGTGCCAAAACATAGTGATGAGTTTTGTTTGCGTTATATTTCATGAAACATCAGTGCAAAATTCTTCAAGGTAAGGATGGGCAACAATGTCAAAACATGAATCGAAATATTTTTTGAATCGGGCTCTGTGCAGAACAGCAGTTCCTCACAGCTAATACTAACTTTAATCAAAACAATAACTATCGGATTGTTTTGTATAGATTACTTTGGTTTGTCATTTAAATTTGTTTTATTTATATTTATTATGTCTCAAAATTTGCATTAGCATTAACGCACAAACACCTCTCATTACAAACAAAAAGTGGCCGGGAAGGGAAGTATTCAGCGCATTTTAACAGACAAGTCTTTAACATGCCGTCAGTGACATCCATCTCCGACGTGCTGTCCACTGCGTGATCTTTAAGTATTTATTCATTTTAGTGTGTCTCGGCAAAAACCCTATAGTGACAGAATTGGACAGAAGTGTTTGCACTAACACTAAGCTAGCATTATTATGATAACAATAATCAGATGATACAGTTACTAAATGAGATGTTGCTGTTGATGTTCAAATTTCTTTTCTCTTTAAGTAACACTTTAGAATAACTCCCCTTATTCCTGCCTTAGTAAAGCATGAATAAAGACTAAATTAATAGTGAACAAAGAATTTATTAAGAATGATTCAGGCTTATTAACTACTTAACTAATACTCTAACCCAAATTCCTAGCCCTAACCTTAATTAAGTACTTACTAATCCTGAATCATGCTTAATAAACTATTTAATAGTAGTTAATAAACTACTTTGTTAATCCTTTACTAAGGCAGGAATAAGGGGAGTTCTTCTAAAGTGTTACCTCTATTTATTAGTTCTTACTGCTACTTTTTGATAGTTTACACCATCACCATCAACTCATTAATGTTGTTTTTCTTAACAATATATCAACCATCTCTACAAACGGCTATGCAAAATCCGCAACAAACCATGATGATGAAGTATTACCTTGAAATAGACCGGGTCCACCTTGTGTCTTAGAGCGTGCGCCTTGCCCAGCGACTTGAGCACGGACGCCACCTTCTCGGCGTTCTCCAGGTTCTCCACCAGGGTGTTGATGGCATTCATGACCCGGTGGGCGTGCTTCCTCAGCTGGGCGCTCTTCTCCAGCTCCTCGGCCTCCTCGACGTGCTTGAACTGGCTGAAGTACTGCTTGGATGAGGGGAAGTTCACAAACAGCCTGCAAAAAGGAGCAGGGAGAGAAAGAGAGAGAGAGAAATGTAAGCATGAGCAGCTGCTGTGACTGAGGCCCTTCTAATCTCGACTGTGCATTTGATTTGGCAAAACCACTCCAGAGCTGGCAAGATAGCGTTATCAAACATTAACACGTCGCAGACTTGCATTTTTTGCTCGGCAGTTTTGTGCTGTAGTGCAAACCATAATTTATACTCAGGTTTATGAGCGGGAGCAGGCAGGAATTAAAAGTACATTTGTGAACATTAACCTCTGCCAAAGCACTTGTCTTATTTTACAATGATAAATATTTGAAATGTAACAAGATTGCCCAATATCAAGACTCTTACAGTGTGAGCTTCAATGTATTGCCTTGTGAGCTTTAAAGTCTGAAAAGCTGTAGTAAACTGCCATGATAAGAAAGCAGGGAGGAACATGATCCTGATGAACATGATGAACATGAACATGATGTTTGCTGCTTTTTAGTGCAGCAAACATGAAACAAAAACTCAAAAAATTAAATGACAAGGAATATTGAGAATTTGTGTTATCATGGACAAAATAATTGAGATTAATTATAATATCATGATCATAATTAAATTGCTGACGGGATATAATTACAGTTTTAATACAGATCTCGGAAGTTAAAGGGCCTGTACCTGATTTTAACTGTTGTGAGAAGGGAAAAACAGAACTAGTCCATGTTCCTAATTTTGTTGTTGTTGCATGTAATAAAGTAAAATCTGTGTTGTTCCAGCACAGATATATTGTAAAAGCATCTATTCAGATGAAAATGAGACCACAACTTTTACCCTGCATCTTTTTATGTGTTTTATCTAACAAGGGAATCAGGAAGTGCGCCGTTAGCATGCTAATGCTTGTTAGTTTTACCTGTGAAGGTGCGTGACGTTCTGGGCTCAGAGACTCGTGAAAAGTGCTTATAAATATTTAGGATACTGGGACTGCACTATATAAGTGAGTGATACATGTGACTGATGTAAAGACTTTAAACATGAACTAGTTGTGTTTTTCATGTTTCAAAACAGTAAAAATCAGGTACAGGGCCTTTAAGCAAATCTGGACCTGGTTAGTACTTGGATGGGAGACCGCAGGAACACCAGGTATCACAGTGGGGCATAGTGGGTGTAAACTGTCGTTGTGTCCTTAGGCAAGACATTTCTTCGACGCCCACATTGCTTACTATGAATCTGGTGTGTGCCGTGAGTGGAGGCACTGATGGCAGCCTCGTTTCCATCAGCGTCTGCCCCAGCGGTGTAGAGTAAAAGTCTAAGAGTGTCCAAAAAGCGCTATATAAATCAATAACATTATCATTATTATTACCCCCCCCCATCACATTCTGGAACAATTAGCATTAAACAATACTGATGTTTATTATCACATCCCACTGTCAATAAACTGCTTTGAATATTGTTGCATCTTTAGCATAAATATCTTCACAAATATTTTCACACTTTCCATTGAGCATCTCTATTGGGTACACACCATAGAAAGATAAGAGTACTGTATTATGGCAGTTTTTTTATGCCAGATGCCCTCCCTTTCAAACACTATATCTGGAATTGAGTGAAGTGAGACACGACTTCTAAAGCAACCTTGAACCAGAGCAAATCCATCAAAAAGTTCATCATTTCTCAGCCACGTTGGTATGTTCAGTCAGTATCCCTCAGTCCTATCCAAGAGCGATCTAGAAACATGGAGGCAACACATTAAGTTGAGGAGAAACAGTGCTGGGCATGACTAAATGTGTGCGCTCGCTAACATTTGACTATTTTATCAAGTCCTACCAATCATTTCAACGTATTTTCTTCCTGAAAATATGTGAAGAATGAATTAGCGTACAATATATCAGACAAAATCGCACACGCTGAAGGTCAATTAGTGATTAGTGGCAGTTGAAAAGCCTAAAACATTCGTGTAATGGCAAGTCAAGAAACCTACAACCCACAAACCACAAGATCGCAGGTTGGATCCATAGACAGCTTTCACAGTACGGAATTAAATACCGGTATATCTAGACAAGAAGATGGTGCAACAAGGCCAAAAAAACAAAACAAAAACAAAAACAAAAACGCAACTAAAATAAAAAAAATAAACATGTTACAAGCCAAAAAGACAAGCACACAGTGGAACCCCCAACCAGAAATTTTACCTACTGCACCTTTAAATTGTCATCTTTTTAAAAAAAATCGGTTAGAGCATCAAGCATTGCACTGAAATGATTTGAAGTGCAATAAATATACGCTATTTTTTTGTTGTTGTTGTGTCATTGAGCAGGACACTTGACGCCTAGGGATGTCAAGATGATTCGGTTAATCAACTGAATTAAATAATCAGTGTTTTAATTTCAGACCAGTACTCTAAAAAAGTCAACCTGAAACTTAAACTATTTGGCTCTTTGTGTCATTAAAGCTGGAGTACCTTATTTTCACTCACAAAACTGGAAGTACTTGTAGTATTAAAATGTGTCGAACTAGTTCACTCTCACAAACCCTTTGGCACATTCTTAATATCCACAAGCATTCAATTTTGGGCTTTAGAACAGACTTTTTCAGACTTGAGTGAAACTTAAGCAGACCGCCTGAAGCACAGCCAATCAGAGCGCTCTCACGTCTCTGTTGACGAGACATGAAAGACTTTGTTATCAGATTTCTGTCACTAAGTGCTGCTTTTACAAGATTCTCTTCGGGGGTAAAACACAAAATCTACTCAACCCCCCCCAAAAAAGTCATGTAACCCGCTTTAACTTTTTCATTCATAAAGCTGGTCACACACTTGAGGAATGGTAATCTATTCGAGATAATGTGTCACGGTGTCAATAATTGTGAATAATCGAGAGAAAAAGACATTGCGACATCCATTCCCACAGTGTAAACAAAAGCAGGAAAGCATCCGGTGTAAAAACATGCCAAAATACCCGGGGAGCAAACCCACAAGAAACGAAAATCATAAAAGCGAGCAAAGTCCCTAAATACCTCCTTAAAGTGTGTTTATACTTTAACGGAAGACTTTCCAGGGATTTGGCGCAAAGACAAGCCAAAAACAAACACAAGCCTTTGTTCTCTTCCGTCCAGAGGGCATTCACCATGAAACAAGACGCCTAAAAAAAAAAACATACATTTAAAACAGCTGGCGAGAAAAGGTGTGTATTTAACAGAAAAACTTTCATCTCTAACTTCCACACAAAAAGCTAATATTTACCCATGGCTTTCAACAATACGCACTCCATCAATCACGACTGTCTAAACTTTTCAGTAACTCTACAAAAAAAATTAAAAAAAATTGCACTGCACTTCAGGACCTTTCATTTATAAACACAAATTGCATAAAGTCTACTGTAAACAAGCAACAGACCTCTTAAATTCTACTAATAACCCTCGGACACATAGCACAATGCCTTTTTCTTATGATAAAACAAACTTAAGCTTGTAACAATGTTGTCCTCTTGCATGCTTAAGTCGTGTTTCATTCATGCGTGTTTGAGTAATCCCGTCTGTCTCCCTCTCAACAGAGGTGTTTCTAGAGTGATCAAGCAGACTATTTATGTTTAATTTGATTTACAATACTGTACCACATTAAAACAAAACATAAATCTTTATATCTTTTAATTACTGACTAACTAAAAATGTAAAATTTAAGAGTTGAATTCTCCAAATTATTGCCTTAATAACTAAAGGCCCTGGTGCCACTCTTAGGCCACTCCAGCGGAAAAAGTCTGGACACACACCTGATTTTCAAGCGTTTCCAACACTTTTTCACCTAATGATGTCATGAGGTGATGAGCGTGATGAGTATGTCTGTTGTTTTTAGCCTTATTTAAACGACTTGTTGCCCTCTAGTGGCAACAGTGGCGTTTGTATTTTCTAGTTAGGCTGAGTGACCCGTTTTATACAGACAGTTAGGTATTCGATGTTTTTTTCGTTATTTTAATTAGGATGTTTTGGGGATTATAATAAATGTGCAATAATTTGTACAAAGCACACTCTTAGTTTGACAATGGCAGTAAAGCTTTTATGATTGGAATAATGAAAGGCTCACCGCTTAACATTCCAGCCAGAAAAAATAAACAAAAGTCATTTGTAATCGATTGCACTGAAGTGTCTGTACGTGCGGGCTTGCATCTACACAAACCTGACTCTTACTTGGCCTGGAAGAGCCTCCACCTGCTTGTTTCCAGGAAATGTTATTCCATTGCCCACATATTTGACAGCAGGACAAAAACGTATCCATCCCCAGTGAGAATGCTTTGAAGAATTGGTTTTCATGGAATCATGCTGAACACGTACCACCGTGCAAGCAAAACCATGTGAATTCTAAAACACAAAAGATGTTCAAAAGTGTCCAGTTGCATAACAGGAGGCTTATGATCATAACAGTACAGTAGGTCTAAACTCTCTGTAGTCTTAGTGTTGCGTGACTGGCCACATGTGGAATCATGTGGCCACCAGAGCAAACAATCCCATCACATTTCAGATACGTGTTTGCTCTATCCCGTTTGACTCCTGAGGCACAATTTGACCCTTTCAGGAATGTGTTCAAAGCTAAAAAGCCTCTCCCTAAAGCCAGCGGGAGCGCCGCCAATACATCTGGATGTGTATAATCCACGTGTCACTCTGCTTCCTCGTCGTGAAGCGACTTGCACCGAGGAAGGAAATGGAGTTTACAGTGATAGCAAAACAATAAAATGACAAGAATAAAAAGGTAACGTTGGCATGTAGCCAGGTAACAGCTGGATGAAAATACTTCACAATTTTATTCTTCAGGGCACATATAATCACAACATCAGTTTTTATTTCAAAATTTGGAAAATACATTTCTGCACAAAGCATGTTTTGAGGAAGAAGTTGTGTGGAGTTTATATTATGAATAACCTTTTATACAAATGTACAACTTGATAGTTGTCTCTAGTTTTACTTTGCTTTATTTAAATTGTCTGATATTCTAATTAAGCATTTTCTCTTTATGAGGATTTCAGGTTTACTTTTATAATTTCTTATATTTTTTTGTTCTTTTGCTTTTTTAAATTAATTTATTTATTATTTAATTTTATCTAGAAACAACAACAACTGAGGTGATGTGAAATTTCAATTTTGAAGCCAATTTTCAGTTCATTAGATCTAGGTTCCTCAAATACTAAGATATCCAAAACGTAAACTAGAAATGTCAACATTACGCTGTAAATTTTTCAGATTTATATGTCCCAAATGTGTCATTTATACTTTGTTTTAAAAAATGAAAACATGAAAGTAAAGTAAGTAAGTAAAATTCAATCCTGTACAAAGCACATTTTGCAGAAGCTGTCGCCCACAATCCAAGTAAAACTTATTTTCCAGTCACAATTTATGTCTAGTTTCTTATAAGAGAGCTGAATCTTGCTTCCTCTTGCGTTTACTTCGATCACATTTGAAATTCTCTTCCTTGATTTTTTTAATTAGGTATGTTCTTCCTAATGTTACTATTAACTTCACTTAACTTCTAATAAGTCTGGCATGTCATTCAGGGCGTCGCCTGCTGTGATGACCTCTTTGGGCATCCAAGGGTGGCGAGCGTTCCAAGAAATTTAATGAGAAAATTTAAATAGTCATTTGGAAGTCTTAATCCCTCCTTAACCGAAGAAGTGCTCTTCAATTAGAAACGGCAATCACTAGCAACTTTCACGTCCTCAGCTGCCCCCAGGACACGACCGGAGTTAAAGAGTCCCCCCGACAGAGTTTGCCACGCGCTGCTCAAGTTTCACATTTCTCACCTTGTTTGGGGTTTAGAAAATGGGAAACACATTTGGCAGGGCGGCAAAAACACAAAAAATGTTGTGCTTAATGCCCTCAAGTATTTGTCCAACTCCACCTGTAAACTTTCACCTCCCACAATCATAAAGGATTATAAAAAGGTACATAGTGTCAAGAAGTCACACTAGAATGACGCACGAGGACTGCTAGAAAACCAGTGGAGCCGTGTTTGGCGCTTAAAAAACCAAACAACACTGTAAAATAACAGCTAAATTAGACTACAAATGAGCCAGGATATTCTCACATTCTTAATTGAAGTAAAACTGACAAAAATTCTAGGATTTTTTTTACTTGGGTAAGCATAATTGCAATCAAAACAAACTTGCACCCATTCATGAATTTGAATGTCAACGAAATATTTTTTATTAATCGTCTCTAAAACCGGTTAATCTTGTTTAGACTTCTACAAACATGTTCTAAAATGTGTGTGATTGTAGATTGAAGTGGATGCTCCTGAACGTGCTTAAAACGTGCACTTTGAACGGAATCGTATTTGATTTTTTAAACATTTTTAGCAGATTTGCATGTTTTTTGAAAGATTTTGAGCTTTTTCCTTACATTTTTAAAGTCAAATTATTAGCTAAAATGCACTTCACTCAACTGGCAGATTTATTTTCTTATTTCAAGCTAAATTATTACTTGGATTACCTTAAAACGACTCAATCCATACTCTAAATTCAAGTCATTGTAACTACCGCCAGGCGCTCACATTTTACAGTGTAGCAGGCATCTGTGCACGCCCCAAAAATAAATTGTGAATGAACCGGAGTGATAAGCCAAACCAATGATTTCAAGGTCTGATTGCTGGTGATGGATTGGAGTTGCCAAGCCTTCCATGCCGACATTTGAAAATAGTTGATAAGGAAAAGAGGAGTCTTGTCTCTGAGCCAAAGGTGTATGACTGATGCATTTGAATGTTTACCCAGCAGTACCAGTGTGATAAATGGGATTAAGAGAGAGAGAGGGGGGGGCTGAGGATATTGGATTCGCAGAAATGTAGCTAGATTTGGAAAGAAAGCCAGTCTTTTATTATTAGAATATGTTCAGTGGGGATGCAAGCTGTGATTTGTTACATGTCTAACGTAAACAAAAGCAGCTTAGTTAAAGGTGGAAAACTGTCTGACTCATTTGATGATCCTGGTTTAGGCCTGATGTAGACTTGTTTGGTCCTGTTCTAGTCCAGGTTTAGTCCCAGTTGGATGTGATGTGAAAGCGTCTTAAGTTTGCGTTGGCTAATCTATGCCTTTTCTTACAGGGTTAGCCATAATGCGCATTCCGACTGGCTCTGGCTCTTCAGCAGGTTGTTCAGGTTAGTTTAATGGCACAGGGCTTTTCCATGCTCCAGGGGCAGGAGTCTGTCATACATGAGAGAGTGAAGTCACCCAAACATAACAAATGTTTTCTTAATAATTAAAATCCAAATCATCCCTTAATTAGTACTTAATTATTAGGATGATTGCTGCCATTCACGAAAATACATTTGTAGCGCTGTGAGACTAACTGACTTGAGTTAACAAGACACTGCTCCTGGTTTATCCTCTGCTTTTTCTGCGTTTATTTCACTTCTCTGCACCTCTACGCCGCGTATAAACGTATCTTTATGTAATGCATTAGGTTGGGATAATGTTAGATCCATTTTACGTGTTGTGTGTTTTGTTTAAGTTGTGTTTTGTTAAGCATGTCACCTCAGCATATATAAAGTTAGCATCACTTTTAATCTTCCCACTTATTCACATTCCGCTGTGGTGTGAAGCCGAGCAAGGCCAGATCTCTTTGGGAGGCAGTACTTCATGTGAGCTGCTTCGGACCCTTCAGACGGCCCGGTATGGTTCTCTTTAGACACTGGAAATACTTTTGGACCACAGCGATCCGCTCCAAAGCAAACTCAGGCAAACTAGGCTATAGCAAAGAGCAGATCCTATGATTTCCGCTCTGCAATTGCCATTTTTGTGCGGATATGTACTTCAATAGTAAATAAAAGGAGTCGGAATTTGTTTTAGTTTACTTTAATTTATGTTACGTCAAAATGGTTTATCAATACATTGCAGAAATGTTGAAATCAAACATCACAGTAATTTAATTTGACCAAGCCGCCCTAACAAATATTTATATTATGATTAGTGCGTGAGGAGTATATGGCACTTGCGGTAAATTTATTTGTGGGAGTTTGTATTTATACATAACATAGATTAGAATGGCAGCAGGATGATAGTTTCTGTGCTTGCTCATTATGTGGATAAATGAATAGTGTCAGGAAATAATTAAGGATTCAAACTCGTCCTGTTAATCTAGATTATTTTAGGGTTTAGTTGGATCGCACTGCTACTGTTCTTGTGCTTTGCTGTTGTAAACTGTTGTGGGAATAAGAAGGCTCAATTACCTTGTCTTTATTCATCATTAATACGACTAAAACAGGACCAAAACAAGGATACATTTGAACAAAAAATAAGATTATGTGTAGCAGGGATTGCAACCAGACTTTCATCATCAAAAATCCTGCCTGATTAGATCTCTGGATATGAATATGATTCCTACACTTGTTATTATCCACATTATCCTTCATCTCCATCAAAACATGAAGTCTGTATCAGTTTGCATGGTGTTGCATTGTGCACAAAAGTAAAACAACAAACCCACCTGACCAAGATTGCGACCCCGGCATCATCACAGTTCTCGTAGACTTTTGCCCACGAATCCTGGATCATGACTCTCTCCTTGTCAGTCAGCGGGCTCGGGCGCTCCAGGTGGTCCATCTCCCCATCTCCTTGCATCTTCTCTATCCCTCTAAAACATACAACACACACAGTTAGGAGGCTGGGAAGCTCATCTCACACGTGCCTCATCCTCTCTGCCGCCGCTGACAGGATACCCTTCCCCCTTCTGCAAAACAAACACTATCTCTTACCTTTTTCGCAGCCGAGAGAAGAAATTGGTCCAAATTTCCTTGTGGTTCCCGCCTCCTCTCCTCCAGCGCACTGACAGTCTTTGCTCTTCCTCACCACTGGAGCAGGATGAGAGTGAGTGCGGACCAGGCTGAAAAGACACACAAGAAAAGGCACGCAGCGAACGAGGAGGAGCCACTCGCTTGTGTACACCCTCTCTCCCTCTCTCCAGCGCTCACTCAGCCTCTACACACACCTCACCTTTGGAGGAGGTATGGCAACATGGGGAGATAAGAGGGCCACAAACTAAATCCTTCACAATCAAAATGAAATACTGTCGTCAGCGATGGTCAGGATAATAATTTTGAAGTTGAATTTTGAGGAGATTAACCTGGCATGACATGGAGTTTTTGCAAAGCCAAACTGTTAAAATGAAGCGGCACGAGGTCCCTCACAAATAGGGTCATGTTTCGGATTTGTGCTTCGCAGGTAACAGGATACACTTGAGAGTAGAGTAGTAACAACTGTCACGTGGGCTCTTATTTTGTCAACAGTAGACTCAAATGAACCTCTGTGCAGGGCAGGGGTTTGCAGCATTGTTTCAGGAATCAATCATTTGTACACAAGACAAGTTAGAAAGAGGACAGCTATAGAAGCATCAGATAGGAGGGTTATTTAAAGCCTTACAGGGGAGGTGCAATGTTCAGTAGGTGTGAACCACACAGACCTGTGTTAAACATTGACAGAGCGCCCGATAGTACACCGCATGCACACTTGAGGAAGGAACCGCACAGATAGAAGCCATGAAACCTGGTGTAGACAGTGTCTATGTCATAGGGATGGGCGATATGAACAAAAATAAATGTCTCAGTACTGTTTTAGAGTATCCCGATAATGATGTTCACTTGATATTATGTGAATTCAATAGATATGCGTTAAAACATGTCTTTAAATGTATTGGTTGGGGTTTAAGTTTCAGACAAATGAAAATGTACTTTTAAATTATTACAAAAGTTTTTTTTCTTCCATTTTTTAAAGCCATTTTGCATATCTTCAAAACAATATTCACTATATTTTTTGATATATTGCCCAACACTAATATGTCATACACAGCTATTTGTAATCTTGACAACAATGCAAAAAAATATAACTAAATTAATTATTACCTTACAATAACGAAGAAAGATGTTGAAATTTAACAGCCAAGTGTATTGAACTGAGATCTGGATTTGTGATTGAAAAACATATACATATCAAAAATTTGTTCCAACTTTTTCTCCCCAAAATTCTTAGAAACAAGTTGACACCGACTTGTTTCCAAGAACCCAAAATGTTACAGTACAGACAGTACGTTTTCATTTTTCCAAGAATTCATATTTCTTTGCACACTTTGTCTTCTCTTAGAATATTTTTGTACGCTCAGGTGATGAGCAGTGACGCAGCTAATTAATAATGACATCTAGTGGACAACTGCAGTATGACTACACAATTTAATTGATAGATTATTGGTTTCAGGTGAAAAGCTCATCCTGTGTGGACCGGCAGACCACTGAAACCTAGGTTAAATGACACATGGGCTTTTTTCAGGTACTTAGTATTGAACTATAATAAAGGAAGGTCATCATTTCGCATTTTGTTCAACGCAAAACCAACAAACGGTTTAGTAATAGAACTGGAACCATTAAGTTCCTGTAAAAAAAACAAAACAAAACAGAATTGATAAACTCTGCGTTTTCACCATATCAAGCAGAAGATGTGGGCAGTGATAGGGGGTAGGTGAAACAGGATTTTTTTTAGCACTCCGGCCTCAGTTGTAGGACAAGAGCAGATTACCCAAACATGCAGAAATCAACTTTGAATAAACTAATGATGAGAAATTACAATTAAAGCTGATTTGCAAAATACGTCCCGTTTAAATCTTGATCATATGACCGTTCCCTGTTGCACACACTTGTAAGGTCTGAGATGAGATTATCTCTCTCAAAAGGAACACAGTTGAGAAATAACACCCCGGAAGTAGAAGAGGCAGAGGTAAAGTGTTGTGCTGGTAAAGCTAAAACAACCACGTTGTGCATATGATAACCCCCTTAAACACACATCTATTAAAAAGCTGGCTTTCCACAGAGCCCCTCTCACGTGGTGGTCGATATTTTTAAGCCGAAAATGCTGCAGAAAGCCCACATTTTGTTATAATGCAATAATTACTAAATCCTGCATAGCGTATAAACGAATTCCTTTATACTGATTATTGGCATTTTCGTAAAAAGAAATAGTCAATTTATTGTAAGAAATGTAGAAACGTACCTTTCGCGAAGAGCGTAGAGCCAAATTCACCCTCCGAAGCTTCCGTAGGCGCTGCTGTTTGCTAGTTGATATAAATAAAGCTAGAGGAAACTTCACCATTGTAACCATCCAGTTCCAGCAACCATGTTCTGCCCGTCATATTCTATCTAACACTTTTTATAACGTTGTTCTTTAAATTGACTTTGCATCCTCCATGGTTTTCAGAATGAGAAATTACGACATTTGCCACAGCAATTAACTTCAAACTATCTTTTGAATGTGGAAAAAAGTCTTGAAAAATGTTTTTAAAAAATAAAATAAAACTGAGCTTTATCTAATTTCCAACTATACTTTTTTTCCCCTAATAAAATATTTGTATCTATGTTAGGGAAATAAAACATCAATAGTTGTGTGTCTACAGTATATTGACATGCAAACATAATGTAATCTTTAATTGTAGAGCAGTGACATGTTATTTGATCAAACATAATTTTCCTAATCCAGTGAAAACACATCCTGACATTTTACTGCTTTACATGAGAAAAAATGCCTTTATAACTATTATTATTTCTATTTCAATAATAAATCAAAGTGAAAGACATAAACCGCGAACGAAGATGTTTAAATTATGGGATTTAATGGTAACTTTTTACAAGTGTAGATAGCTCCATCAAACCTACTTAATGACATTTAAGGACCTGTTTTCACTTTCTGCAGTCACAAGATGGTTGCTGCAATTGTCACGGCAACAGAAACCAACTCCTTTAGCATTACTAGAATGCATTGATTGTTACGCAGTTGGTTACCTGCAGCATCTAAGTGACAGGTGCTAACTGCTCCTCTTTCCGTCCAATCTAGACAAGTCACTGCTTTTTTAAACAGGGAAATAGTTAGTTAATATTGTGTTAATGTTTCAGACGTAACCGTGCGTGATCCTGGAGCTCATTGTTTGTTTTCGCTACATTAGAAGCTAGTGTAAGCTGGTTAGCCTATGCGCTAAACCAAGACATCCTGCAGCAAAACTGAAAAGGTGCGGTAGGCGGCTGCTGCAGTCTCCGTAGTTTTATTATTATTATACACATAGGGCCACGATGAATGTTCCCAAAACCGGTTACCGTGTTTTTTCCGCAAATTCCTCTGCAGCCTGCACAGAACTGGCCAAAAAGATAACAGAGTAAGTACGTGGCATCTGGGCCATTCTTGTGAACTACTCAAGTCAAGTTCAACATGCGTAAATAACTAGTTTTACACCAGTTTTAGGTATGTTTTAATGAGCTGATTTATTTTGGTCACCAGAGCAGCATCATGTCTGTTCCGCTGTGTTAATAATGATGTAAAGTTAAAGTTCAATTGTCTTTATCTGATTTAAACTGCTCAAATAACACGTTCTAAATGTGTGCATGTTTTACAGGCGACTTGGAGTTGAACTGGGAAAGTCTGTGGTATTTCAAGAATCCAACAGAGGTGAGGACAAGTAGTTTGCTTAAGTAGTTTCGCAATTTGGTACACAAACTGTTCATTATTCTGACCATCCCTTTCACGCCAATCTGTCACATTTCTGGATGATTAATGATCATATGTTTGCAATCTGTCAAGAATTTGCTGAAATAAATAACATGACCAGGATTACGATCACTGACGATTGACTTGTCGACTATTAAAATAATCACATTTTAATCATTTTTGTTGTTATCTGGACTTTACAGACTCTAAAACACATGCCAAAAAACATTTTAAGCAATATAATTTTTTCGTAAACCTCTGTCTAGAAGTATTTAGTCGCCATATTTAAACTTTTATTTGGTTAAAACAAGTCTGTTCTTATCTGTAAAAATCTAAATATACAATACAGATACTAGACAATAAATAAACATTGTTTGCAGCCCTAATCTTGGTTGACAAAAAATGCTGAAATCTCCCACCAATTTCAATGTCATTATGTATCCTCAATGTAAAAAAACAGCTTAAAATAATATAGGAAACAAATCTCTCTTTTTTTATGCAACAGAGACTAGAGTTGATGTCAAGGAATCCGTACGTGGCCAGACTATTTTTATCATCCAGACTATACCCAGGTAAGTGCAAAACCTAGTGACTGTTACTGTCCCATATGTTGGAGTTCTTTTTCCTCTTGTTCATATTTATTATTGATTTGTCTTTACAGAGATGTTAACACTGCCATTATGGAGCTGCTGGTCATGGCCTACGCGCTCAAAACGTCCTGTGCAAAGAACATCATCGGAGTCATCCCGTATTTCCCCTACAGCAAACAGTGCAAGATGAGGAAGAGGGGCTCCATTGTGTCCAAACTGTTAGCCTCCATGTTAGCTAAAGCTGGTAAGTAAGTGTGTTGTACATGTGAGACTTCTTTGTGCTTCGATTAACTTGATTCGTCTGTTTCATAGGAATAACACACATTATAACCATGGACCTGCATCAAAAGGAGATACAGGGTTTCTTTAGCTTTCCCGTGGACAACCTGCGTGCCTCGCCCTTTTTGATACAGTACATTCAAGAGGAGGTAACATGGATGCTCAGCAGAACAGAATTGACATACAGTGATTTGCGTAAACTTTAAAGTCCCATATTATGTTACTGATTGTTAGATTTGATAAGATAGGAAAAGAGAACATCTATTTGCCCCACAATCAGGTTCCAGTCTTGAGTTAAAGAACAGCAGGAGAGTAAAAAATGCAATAAAAAGTAAAGATAAATAACTGAAGCATAATTGAACCTTGAGTTCTTAAGACTAAAGACTGAGAGGAAGTTTACATAAAGATTTGCTGTGGTCTAACTGATTATAGCCAAGACTTACATCATTGTTTATATGAGGATATGACTTGGTTAAAGCTTAAAAAACAACAATGGGACCTATAAATCTTACTGAAATAATATGACCTTAACTTTTTACACTTACTTTACACAGAGTTAGTTAAAATACAGACTCTTTTCTGTTGGCAGATTCCAGATTACAGAAATGCAATAATTGTTTCAAAATCACCAGCAGCAGCCAAGAGGTGAGTAACTGCAAGAGAGAGCAGATACTGAGGAGATTTGTCTAACAACTGCTTCTGTTGCACCAAATGTTTGTGACACTTTTATCTGCTGATGGCCTTCCAAATACCCATTCTAAGTGTGTTGTCCCTTTGCAGAGCACAGTCGTACGCTGAGCGCCTCAGGCTGGGGCTGGCTGTGATCCACGGAGAGGCTCAGTGCTCAGAGTCCGATATGGCCGACGGGAGACACTCCCCTCCCTCTGTGCGTAACACCACCGGACACACCGGCCTGGAGCTGCCCTGTAAGACACTCATCATACAGTATCTGTCACACCATGGACACATGCAGTCACTTTGCATCTCAACATTACAGATCCTTCATGTCATCAGTTATACTTATAAATGACTTTTTGTGCCACTGCATGTACAATTGCATAATTGTTTCTCCATGAAGCAGAAATACTAACTGGCAAAATCAAGGACTAAAGATCTAATTTACGGCTCATTGTCTCGTTTTAAAAAGTCTCAAGGCCACAGTCTAACACAGCTCTTGTGCAGTTCTTTTCATATTTGCAGTGTGCACATCGAGTAAGCTCATCTAAAACCAGATACTAAAATTTCCAAAGATTGTGTCATTGGCAAATGACTTCCAAGCATTTTGTTCAGTATGATTTTGGTCTGTATCTGTAAGCTTATGTTCATTCATAAACTACAACTTTTTATAAAATTGTCTTCTTACTTTTGACCATTTAAAAAATTCTCTTTTAGTCAACCAGAAGTGTTTTGTTCTGCTTTCCGTGTTTTGGATACCCCCTGTAGCTTTCATCCTTGCAAGACATTGTTCTGGGGAAGGCATCAGACAGTAGGGGGCGTAAGCTTTTCCCTACCGAAAAACATTTCTGAAAACCCAACACCACCACTGATGCTTCTGACAAAAGCTAAAGGGGGTGATCAAACCGTGTAAAGCACTTTGTCAGACGAAAAAAAAAAAACTACGACAACCTGGACTTAAAAATCCTCTTTTAAAACAGACAAATATCATGAATAACACTTTATTTTCAGAGGATTTTCCAGTCTTGGCTTCACATGTTTATGTCCGATAAATGTTCTTTTTTGTTAATGTGGTGTTTATTTGTTGACAATAGCAGGCAAACAACAAGCTCCGTTCCCTGGCATAGAGCTCCCAAGTACGACCGTAAACCTTAACTTACGTCTGAGTACATCTGAAATGACTGACTCCTTTTCAAATGGTTTTTGGATCTGTGCATGTTAAGCAGGGTTTGTGCTGCATCATGTAAATTACCCAGTCTGGTGTCCACGTGCACGCCAGAAACCAAAATCAAATCAGCGTTATGACAGGCATTTTCTCCATTGCAAATGTATCTGACGCCAGACTGGGAGTTCTACAAGATGCCCAAAACCCGACCTGTTTTTGTGATCAGTTTGTCTTCAAAATTCTTTATAAACCTAATCTGAACCATGCCAAACTTTTCTTTTTGTTTACTTCAAATTTAATATCTGGACTCATCTTGCCAATCAACACATGGTGCACCCATTGAAAGCCTGTTACTTTAAACCTGATTAACATTTGTTCTTTGCATGTGATTACAACTAAGCATGGTTTGAAAGCTAACCTTAATAAATAATGGTATGATGGAGGTCTGCAAAATGGATGGGTCAGCCCAGCTCAGCCCTAAGTTGCTACTACGTCACCAAAAGTGTATCTGAAACCATTGATACGCTTACATTTTATTTGGTATTTTAACCTAACATGGCTTTTTTGGCTCATAGTGGCAAACGTCTCAGCGTGACAGGTTCTGAAGCCGTGGGCCGCGTGGTATTCAACAAACTCTCTATTATTCTGTTTTTCTATGTTAACGCTCCTTCACAATCAGATGGGCTGCCTGATTGCCTTCTTTCTTATCTTACCCTTTGAAGCTACATTTACATGCACACGCTTACTAGTAGTTTTAGTCTCCAGTCAGTGTAACAAATCCACTGCTAGTGCTCTAGTTTGGGTGTTTTCAGAGAGAACAGGTCGCGTTCATGACATTCTTGAATTTGATGACACAATTTCGGATGGAGTGCGCTGGCCAATAAATAACTAAGAAATCCTAGTGGATGGTACGTTATCTGTTTGTCTCCATGGTGCTGTTACTGTTTTGCCTCTAATGTTTCATGGAAGATTCATGAAGATTTAACAGGAGAGGCGAGAGTATTTGAGAGCCATAAAACTCATATGATATGTGTAAGTTTAGTGTTTAACATTCCAGACGAAATTATAACATCTCCATGGAGACGAGTAGACATGGAATTCTCCATCCCTGCCCGTTGCTCAGACCCGATCACTTGACTGTTAGTTACGACAAATCTAACATTCATTCACAGTCAAATTAATGGTGAACCAAATCCCTGTATATAAATGTTTATTTCATATTTATGTCAATCATCTAGTGTTCTCACTGGTAATATGTAAAAGGATCATTTAAAGTGAGTAAACTTTTAGCTCAGAGTCCAGTTTTACATGCTAATAATTAACGTTATCGAAAATAAAACACCAAAACACTTGACAATTACTTTTAACAAGGCTTTTACCTGAATGTAGTCAATAGGTTGGTAAAAGCCAACAGCTTCTTGATTATTCAAAGCTTGCAGTTTTTGCAGGCTAATAGGACAGTCCCATTTTTACCCATAGGCAAAACCATATTTGACCTTAGTTCATTTGTGCTGATAAACAACATTGAACCTGAGATATTAACCAGGTCCAACATCTGCATTTTGACTGTTAAAAGGCAAATTCTTCCATCAAATTCTGGCCTGCAGGCTCTTAAGAATGTCACGTAAACTCAACCTGTTGAATTACATTTTTTGTAGATCTAAATATGCTAAACATGCTTCTTCTTCAGCTCGTGCATGTAAAGGTAGCAGTCTGCAGCGGCTGACCTGACAGTTTTGGAGTGAAGTTCTCAGTGCTTGTCTGATCCGGTCGTCTGTTGCATATTGGTGACACACAGTATGCAGACAGCTGTATTGTTCCTGCCACAGCCCGGGCCTGGCCATGACGTGCCTTTGTGTGTGTGTGCGTGCGTGTGTGTCCAAGCACTGACTTCTGATTGGGTATCCTGGGCAGAAAACCCGTCCCTCCCCCTATTGCATTGGATGGTTTTGCATGGCATGTGCTCTACTCCGTTTGGCATTGCAGTTCAATCTCCAGGTGGGGTAGAATGGGGTAAATTATTTGTGACGTGTGTACAAACGATTGTGATTTGCTTTTATTAATATTCCCCAAATATTCCAAATAATTCTTGTGTTAATTCAAAAGGCACAAAGCATTTTCTCAACCCATTTTACCCAATCTCCTGAGATGAATTTTGATTTGTGAAAAGCCGCACATTCTTTGACAAAACTTTCTTTGTTGTTTTCCGTTTCAGTGATGATGGCCAAAGAGAAGCCTCCCATCACCGTAGTTGGAGATGTTGGAGGAAGAATTGCCATTATTGTGGTAAGTCTGTGACCGCTGCGCACTATCTGCATCTAATGATAAGGTTTATTATCTACTGCAAACCCGGAAATGAGAGCTGTAAGCAGCACTCTGATTGACTGAGCTTTGGCTGTCTGCCCCAGCCTCACTTCACTGTCGGAAAAGCAGTTCTAAAAGCTGTGCATGTGCCTGAAAATTCATGCAGACCAATAACACACCCTTCCAGGAGCGATGCAGCCTGGTACTTGCCTGAACATTCAGTCACAATCATTTAAATGGGACGAGTATAGCTAATTAGAAATGTCATTTTGGTGTTTGTAGACAGCGAAGACAGGTTTACGAAACGTTTATTATGAGGTTAGCATCTATAGATAGCATCTATGCTCATTTTGGCGGTAATCGGTGACAATCTACACGTGTACCACTACAATTGGTAAACACTGGAGGGGTCTATAATGTGCTGAAGATAGATTAAATAGATTGAAATACATACTTCCTCCTTTATGGTTTGAAAATCCAGTTTACAGGTGCACCATGTAACTTTTCTGTTGAGGGGTCTGCCATCTGCTTGTTTCCATGGAGATGATGTTGCTTTGCCTGGAATGCATCACAGTATAACATTTAACATATCTATGTTACATTTGTTCGCTCTTTTCAAGTGTTGTTACAAAAAACACTTGTAACAAACACTTGCTCTATAAAACTTGGCCTAATGCTGTCATGGAGGTAGATGGTGGATCCCCCACTCAAAAAGTTACGCAGTAGGCAGTGTTTGATTGTTATTTCTACTGGTTTAAAAACTTATCATAGTTCAAACTAGCTGTTGTGGAATAAAATTGTCATACTATTGTTTATTTTGAAAGAATCGTGATTTTAATATGTAGTGATACCACTAATATCTATTATCATAATGCATTAAAGTTTTGTGATTTATGTTTTAAAAGTCATCATCCTTTTGGTTTTTAGGGGCAATAAGAACATCTATATCATTCAGAGCAGGATACACCCATTTTATTAATTGGTGAATTGATTAAAATCCAATTAAATCCTATTAACTCAACTCTTCTCTCCACAACTAATGTTGCTTTATTGCTAGTATGTGGGTGCAGCCATATGTAAAAAAGAGAGTTTCCTTAGCAGGCTAAACATACCGCCAGTAACTCAAAGTAAACAAGCCCTACATAGTTTGAACACCGTTGGGATGAACTTGACAGGAAGGGAGTGAATTTAATGGGGAGGTCTGTATTTTTGTAAAGTAAATTATGGTTCACTTTTGACTCACATTCACAGCCAGAGTTTGATACAGCAAATAAATGTTTGTCTGAGAACAGCTGTGGTTGCTGCAAACAGGAAAGCCTCTATCTAATAAATCTGCCACTTTGTTTAATAGAAACAGTCAGTTTCTGTAGTTTACATAGTTTCAAATGTTAGCGCTATACTTCCTCATCTTTTACAGTCTCATGGGAAAAGTGTATTTTTAGAGTTCTTATGAATAATAGTTCATGTGACAACACTGCAAACTGCCCATAATTAGAATTTGAGCTTTGGGGCAGGTTTAAATTTAGAATATGGATTTTAAAGGGCCTATATTATACACATTTTGATCTAAGCTATAATTTTCATCATCAAAAACATACCTGTTGTTTCATTCACACATGTTAAACACACAAACCCTGCATATTTAGGCTGCTGTTGCACTTTATGATGTCATTGAGTGGTAGGGAAGTGCTCCTCTGTGTTTATAAACTTCATACACCTTCAATAGAATCATTTGGATGATGTAGAACCAGCAGTTGTCCAACTTTGAAGCTACAGCTATTGTTTTAGTCTCATTGAAACTGCTTCACTCCTCGGTGCACCAGTAAATATTGGAGATAGCAAAAGGTTAGCCAAAATATTCCAAAAATAGAAGGGGACCTCCTGAGGTTATTGTTGTTGGGTAAACGGTAAACCTGTTCCAACCACCGCTTAATAACATCACGAAGTGGAACAGAACAATTTTAAGTTTGGAGATGAAGACAGCTTTAAAACGCAGGATCACTGGAGTTTTCTGTAATATAGGACCTTTAACTGTAGATGTTTGACCTGCTTTATGGTAAATATTTCTGAAATTACAGAGCCTATTCATATGAGACACAAAATTGGCTTACATTTCAATGTAGTTTCATTCATGGGTGCACAAATTTGCTATATAGTAAGCATTTTTTCTTCTTAAATTATAAGGTAAACAAAAAAATGACCCATAATTATGAAGCTATTGCTAAGTTTCAGCCTGGAAGACTGCCCCCGCTGCCTTGCCTGCAGAATCTGCCTTCACTGTCCTGCTCTGTAATAATAGGCCTAGCAGAGCCTAGTTGTTTTTTCAAAGCACCAAACCTAACATTTTAATCAACATATTTCATTATTTCTGTCATTCTAGTTGTATTTAACTGTTCCAATGCATATCGTCTTCATTCGAGTCTCTCCAGGTTGAAGCACAGGCCCCTTGCTCTCCATCTGAAATTCTGACTTCAAATTTGACATAAACTCAAAGCAAAAAAAAAAACTTAAAAATATATCTTTTACGTAACTGCCCTTCTGTCTTCAAAGGATGACATCATAGACGACGTGGGGGACTTTGTTGCCGCCGCAGAGCTCCTCAAAGAGCGAGGAGCCTATAAGATCTACATCATGGCCACTCACGGTTTGCTGTCTGCAGACGCACCTCGACTCATAGAGGAGTCTGCCATCGACGAGGTGAGCGGGCATCTGGGGCATTTTGAAGAGTGTATGTTGGGATAATATTAACAGTGTAGCTTTATTGATGGCACTCATATTTGATCAGGAGTGTAATTGTTAACATATTATAATTTTGTTATTTTTCCCTTCCCTGTTTAAACGTCATTCTTCATGCATTTTCCCATTACATTGGGAGACTCGATAGCAAGGCCTGTCCAAATAACGACTTTATCATTCAGTAAACGGTATAAAGGGCAATCATTTTTGGGGTAAATATTTATCTTGGGTACTTTTTCTTTGTACTAGGTGAGATCTTTTTATTTTCCTGTACTACCTGAGGTTTTTAGCTGTAGACGGTTGAATAAATAACTTATGTGGCTCTTATGTGATTCTAGATACAAACTATAATGTTTTCATTCTTCTATTAATTTATTGTTTGCGTTCTTGAACAATATAGTACATCTGGAATCGTTTTCTGGAGATAATCCTGTGTCTGTGGCATCTATATTTTCTTTCTAAATTTGCTATTGTGACAGGCCCCAACATCTTTATTATTTACAATATTTATCTAAAAAATCGAAACATTTTTTCCTGTTTTGTTGCATTTTTATTATTTGTAATATGTGCAATTTAAAAATAAATGTTTTATATGTTTATTTATGTTTTAAATAAATGAGCAGACAGCAAGGAACAAGGAACAAGGAAACAGGATGAAAAATGGCAACTGACACTGTAATTGCTCATAAAAACAGGAAAAGTCTGTCTATCTACTGTATTTTGCAGTAGTATAATTAATGCCAACCCAGTATAAAGAAGGCTAACGTTTTAATTAAAAAGAACCTGGATTGCAAATGTTTTTTTACCATGGTATTCATATGCTGTTACCATGTTGTTACTATTCTGTAAATTTAAAACGCAACAATTTGATTTAGTGACATTCTCAAACATAATTATGTGTTTTCTATGTATTTGTGATTATACTCATTTTCATTTTGTACTGATATTCTAGCAACCTACAGTATACTTTCCTTTGCCTGGTATACAACCTTTCTACCAGCTAACAGCGGCAAAACTCAAGTATTTTGTTTAGTTTCAGATATCACTTCCCTTTCTCGATCACACGATAGTCCCTGACAAACATATCCTTCCACATCAACTGTCCAGAGTGTCTGCGCTTTTAGATTTATTTACAGTGCTGTGCTTTTTCCCTTATTAGGTGGTGGTGACCAACACTGTGCCCCACGAAGTCCAGAAGCTGCAGTGTCCCAAAATCAAGACCGTGGACGTGAGCATGATCCTGGCAGAGGCCATACGGCGCATCCACAACGGCGAGTCCATGGCTTACCTGTTCCGCAACATCACCACAGACGACTAGACCTGCCGAGGTGGGTCCGCGGTGACTGACGCTGTACAGACGTGAAGTTATACTGTATGCCTGCCAGGATCGTGTACGATACCCGATTAAAAAGTAGCAATGTGAAAAGGCGTTGAAGTTTTCTGACGGTGTAAATTGTATAGGCGTACAGAGGATAAAGTCAAGAAGAGAAAATACTTAAGCTTGGGTTTCAATGTTGTCCAATGTTTCATCTGGAATAATTGAAGCTAAGATGGTGCTGAGAAAAAGGTCTTTGGCAGTCTGTGAATAAAAATGCAAAATACTGAAAAGTAGGGCTGGGGGATATGACAGTCAAATCAATTATCCTCGTGATTATATGCTAATTTTGGTTGAAACTGACACTTTCCCCACACACTCCTTCTATGGAGCTCATAATGTTCAAAACCTGCTGTGGTTCTGGAAGTAAATTTCCCATTCATATCTTCCATGACTCATATTCAAATATTAAGAGTTTAAAGGTGCAACGGAAGCCAACCAACTGTGCTAATGTTCTTTTTCAGTCCAAAAAAACATTTAAAATGTAACATTCTGCTAAATGTTCTGAAAAGGTTGCGGTTTGTACAGTTTCGGAAATATAATGCAAATGAATGGAGGACACATAATATGCAAATGTTATGATATGACGATTACATTGTCTTTTATTAACACTGAGCACCCCAGCACTCTATACTCAGCAGCATGTTTGAAGGTTAATAACATTTCGAAACATGCAGAATGTGTGAGAAATACTTAGCACATGGCTAATTTGCCCTTATCAAGCACTTTCAAACTCTTAATATTGTATACTGTTCAATGTGAAGGGGAATAATAAACAGGAATTTTACTACTGTTACCAAAGAAGTGGGCGGGACCGTTGAGCTCCATTAACCAATGTCTGTCCTGCCCTGATCGAGTGACAGTTGATGTTGTTTAACGTCATGTGGTATTATTGAAACTGTCAGTGTCCTTGTTCAACACTCCGGTCAACTGCAGTTGTTTGTGCTTTAGAAATAACTTTGACTTGACAGCTGGGATTAACCAATGACAGTGAAGCAGCAATTGGCTTAATTAATGAGTTAAAAGCAATATAAAAAGGGAAAAATCAATATGATGTATCATTCAACCCTACTTAAAAACACTGGTTAAGGAAATAGTGCCTTTACCTAGCCTAATCCATGTATTATCTTTTATTATAGTAAGTTATATCAGCAGATGGTATAGTTATTAACTTGTCCAGCTATTCACTTCCATAAAAAAACAACACCACAAACTGAAACTAAGCCATTTTTCACACCTGCCTAAAACTGCAGCTCAGTATTGTATTCTCATTAGTAACGGTACCTTACATCAACAAAAATATATAGAAATGAATCATAATAATAATCAAATCGATATTTCAGTTGTAGACCTATGTTTTAATTGCAATATTTGAAAGAAGTGTATTTTAAAGGGTTTACAACGTTCAAGTGTCTTGTTTTATTTGCTGGATTTTTGCACACTCCACCACATGGAAGTACATAAATAAATATTGCTGTGAAAAAACACTTCAAATACTGTAGGCGACGATAGAGAATAAAGCAGTAGCCATTTGTTGTTTACTGTATACCTCACTGTGTTAGCATTCGATGGGATAACAAAATCCACTGTGCGCATTTATTTGTATGGAAATTATAGACCTTTTGTGTTTGAATGTACCGGAGAAAGCTATATTTTTGAACGCAATTGCAATATTAACAAAACTGAAGTGTATTCAAGTTGCACTACATTTTCACTCCAGCTCTTTAATCTATAATTTTCTTTTTGTTTTGTCCCTAAAGCTACGCTAATCTAAATATTATCCACTAGGTTTGGGTTAAATTATTGATTATATTTATTGTTATTATAGTACAAGCAATATACACAAAAATAAATTGGCAAAATAAACTTGTCTTGATGCTGGTTGCTAAACGTTTTCTTGTGGGGAGTATTTCTGCTCTCAGGGATGTTCTAAGCCAACTGTGTGTGTCATTGTTCTCTCTTTGACATTTAAAACGTGTCCTTCCGCTGTCTAAACTTCTTCATTTTCTTTTATTAACAGTATCAGATTCCTCCTGTCTGATGGCGCAGGTGGTTGAAGGTTGTATTATTTCATATTGTCGCTACACCAGCTCAAACTCTGTATTTGTCAGGTTCTGCATTTCAAAGATTTGTCTGCCGTTGTACCTGGAAATAAATGTGTTAAAGCCGCGCAAGTTTCTCCTCTTGTCAGTTTGTATGTGTGAATGTTGAAAATGTCGGGTATTATGGATTCCAATAAGCTTAATATCCGTTAGGTGCTTGCGTTATTCTTATTTATCCAATACGTACTCATGAATCAAGGTTAAGTTAAGGTGGGTCAAATACACAAATGTTAAATGATACAGAAACAGTACAGTTTATTATAATGTTCAACAAAATATGGTTTGATTTAAAGGTGCACAGTGATACCCCCTTGTATCCATGGAGATGTAATAACTTCGCCAGGACTTTTCTATAATATGGCATTAAAGGAGATGACATCGCACCAAGAAGTGAAGTTACAGGTCAGGTTAAGCTATAAACACATCTGCAATTGAAACTACACAAGATGGACAAGTTCAGTGCCATTCTCTGAAACTTTACTGACGATAGAATATCCCCTTGGAGACAAACTGAGGTAAAGAAAATTTAAAAAAAAAATAGTGCACACTTACATTAAATTAGGCAAAAAGGGTGTGATTGTATAAAAGGACCAAAAAAGACAAATTGCACTGAAAAACAGAAAAACATGCATTCATACTGTGAGCCGGCTTGCATCTCTACAAACCTGACCTCTCATTTGGCCCAGAGAAGCCTCCTCCTGCTCGTTTCCATGGAAATGTTGTTCCTTTCGCTATAATATTCCACAGTATAGCATTAAACTTGTCCATCTCCATTGAGAATGTTCCAAAGTATGGTTCTGTTTCATCCCTACACCCTGCCTACATCATTCATAGAACCATAGTTACAGTCCTAGCTTTCGTTTTAACTTTCTATTTACAAGAAATCATGCAGCTGATGTGCCACTGCCATTTCCAGAAAGTTACATACTGTTGCTTTAATGAAAATAACAAAATTGCTTAAAATACCAGTAGGCTAAATTACAAACTGTACAAAAGTTAAAAGGATACTTAAAGTGGTGTGCAATCTCTCCATACAACAAGTAGTAACAAACTTTGTGAAACTGGGCCTATATTATCCTCTTCTGATTGTAGGTGGTCCAGGTAAGTTGTAGCAGGCCTTTTCCATGATCTTACACTTGTTCACAACTTCTCAGTTCAGTTTGCCAAACACACTGAGGAGCTTTGACCAAGTCTAGGAGCACAGCCATGAACATATCTGACAGAACTGAGCTACACAATCACTGAAAAACATGACAGAACAAAAACATTTTCATCAATTTGACTCGAAACTGGCCAAAATAAATGATCTGTACCTGGTAAGGCTGCCTGCTTGACGCCCGTCGCTGCGCCACTGTGACCAGGCGCGCCGTGCCGTGCCGTGCCGTGCCGGTGTGGAGCATAATAACTGCGCGTAAAGAGGAACTTCAGACGCGATAATTAAAGGTACTTCCTCGTCACAGTCAGGGGAACAATGCACCGTGTCTGTGATCGTTTGTGGAAAGAGGAAGCGGATCTTTTTACTTTCTAGATGTGTGTGTCCACTGACCAGTTCATGTTGGGGAATTTACAGGTAGGTGTGTTTGTGTGTGTGCAAAAATGCGGACTAAAAGGATGGAATGGTTACGCATATGGACTTACTGCACTGATTATTGTGCACGTGTGGAACATTGTGCTATAATTTTGTTTAGCTACACTTTTTTTTGACACGTGTGTGCAACGTGCATTTTGGATTTTACTTTTTTCTGATTATAGTTACTGCAACCACAGACTTGTTTCGCCCCTGGAAATTACTTTTCTATTTTTAATTTTAAAGATGCGTCATAAAATGGTGCTGACTTTTCAATTTAAAAAGTATTTAATCGATTCAATTCAAATATCCACCAGAGGGCAGTATAACCCCAGCCAAAATTATTATTATTTTTAAATGATTTATTTATTATTCACTACTATTCTGTTGACAGTTTATTCTTGTTTTCATTTTAACTTTTTAGATTTTTTTTTCTCGAAGTTCATATGTAATGTCATACAAATAAACTCCTGCAAAAATATAATAATAATAATTATTATAATAAAGAAAACAAGGAGAAAGCTTTATTTCATATTTACAGCAACAATTATTTACCTGTATATATATTTTATATATTTATTCAACGTCACCTTATAAATGCAGTAACTGACAATTGACACCTTACTTAGCAATATGTGGATCTATTATTATTATGTTTTAGATAATAGAATAATAATACAAAATGATAAATAATTAAAAACTATGAATATTTAAGTACACAAGTCAGACATACACATTTACTAGAAAAATAATTTATTCTTTGAACAAGTTGAGATACAGAGTAACAGTAAATAGCCTATACACTTAAAAATGCAGGCATGATTTATATAATTGTAACAATTTGTGTAATAATAATAATAATGATCCATGTTATTATGGACAAAAGCCACTTGCTATAACTTTTTGTCTTTGACTTTGCATAAAAATCACAGTTATTGCACTTCATCAACAATGTAATACAAGCTTGAAATATGACGGTACGCACTGAGAGAACTTAAGCCGGTCTAGTCTACTGCTGCGTTAGTAACATGTATTTTATAACAACAGTTTCTCTTGTGCATCTAAATTGTTCTTAATGAAGTACGACAATGCCAAAGCTTCACACAAATGACTCGTTTTCCTTTTCAGTCTTTCGTTCATGATATTTGACAACTGTTGGTCTTGTTCATAGGTGGATGCTTGCTGCCATCTTTGGGGAAAGTTTCTCTCCTTCGGGCCAGCGCCGGACTTAGTCTACTGGGCAGGTTGGCTTGTTGCAGCAGCTCTTTAAACGCCTCCAAGACATTGACGTTATCTTTCGCCGACGACTCCACAAAACTGTGATTCCAGTCCAGCTCCACAGTCGACAACACATCCTCGCTGGACACCTGTCGCTCATTCTGCCTGTCAATCTTGTTCCCTATGACTACGATGGGCGTGAATTTGTCCTCTTTGACTTCTAAAATCTCCTCTCTCAACTGTTTCACCGCTTCTAGGGACGACGGGTCATCCACGGCGTAAACCAGGGCGAAGGCATCGCTGTTCTGGATGGAGAGTTTGCGCATAGCCGGGAAGGAGTAGCTGCCACTCGTGTCCATGATGTTGATGGTGACTTTGATTCCCCCGACTTCGTACACCTTCCTGTGCAGCTCCTCCACGGTGCGCCGGTGCTTGGGTTCGAACGTGTCTTTGAGGAAACGCTGGATCAGAGCCGTCTTGCCCACCCCGGCTGCCCCCAGGAACACCAAGCGCACCTCCGTCTTCTCCTTCACTTCTAAAGACATGTTCCGTGGATTGGACGCAAGGTGAGTGGGGATTTGTAAGAGGTGTGGAGAGAGGGCTGGTGCGTGTATCTCTCTGAGCCACTTGTGCTTCTGTCAGGGTATTTATGCACACACACACGCGCTTGTCCAGCCTACTTCTGCAGGGGGCCAATCAGGAGAGAGCAGTGTAGGCGCACAATCGCAGACAAGGAGAGAGACAAAGGCAGCAAAGCAAGCAGTGGTATGCCAAATATAACAGAAGGAACAAAAATGAATCAGGATTTTAATTATCTATCATAAAATGGATTACATCTGCCTCTCCATGGGTTTCAGAGGGATTAAACACTAGCACAGTTGCTATAGCAATTCACAATTTAAAAAAAAATTGAAAAACACAGCATTTTTTTTCATAGCATTTATTTTCCCATTTCAATTATGTGTGTTGAACATACAGCTAATATTCAGGAGTCAGAAGCCACTCTTTGTGTCAGGCCTGAATAACTAAAGACTGCAGTGTCAGGAATGATCTGGGTAAAACTTGTGTCAAGTAAACATACACATATTAATATATATTTGTATGTTTACAGGATATATTGCAACAACATAATCATGAAAATGTCAATGCCACAATGTTACAAAAAAATCACAGAGGATGTATTATTTAATGCTTTGGAATTATTACAACAATTTCAATTATGCCACTTCCAACTTCAGAGCCAGATGAGAATGCATGTACATAGCTTTGTTTCAGCTTTTTCTTGTTGTTGTTTTTTAAACTGCTATGCAAACGCTCATTTTAAACAGCACTTTACTACCTCGCAAAGCACTTTACATTCATATATTCATCATTAGTTTAAAAATTTCCATTTAAATATATTCATGGTCAAGTTTCAGTATTATCATTTTTATGCACACATAAAAACAAGATTTTGTTTTTGCCAGAACCTCTCAAAATCAGTAGCTCTCAATCTCAATAAATAGCCATAAATAATACCAATATAGAGGCTAAGTATGAGTGCTAAGTGCCTAATTTAGAACACATCTAAATATGCAGTCATGCCTCTCATGCATCTCAACACTTTACACTCTCTAGAGTGACCCCTGACTCTATGTACCAGTGTTCTGTTTTAAGAATCTAATTACTGATGGAAAAAAGCTTTGTGTGAAGCAGCTGGTTCTGGAGGCTATGCTCTTGTATCTCTTGAAAACAGGCAGTGAGAGGGATGCCAAGGGTCTTCTCTGAGCTCACTGCCTCTCAAACATCTCTGACTGTAGATGTCAAGCAGGGAAAGCAGAAGGACACCAATCATCTTCTCAGCTGTGAGAGCAATACACTCCAGTCTTTGTGTCTCTTTTTCCTTTTTTTTAACCAGAAAGACTAAATGCTTTTCAAGGGAGTCCTGGCCAAAATGGCTGCACAGATCAGTCATAACATCAGTAAATTTAAACAACCACATAAAACAATCCATAAAACAGTCACAAACCATAGATCTCAGTTCCAAAACTTACAACATAGATTTTAACTGACCTATTGAAATCAGTTCTTTTAATTTCCAGACCCTCTATAACAGGGCTATTCAACTTAAAGCAGGGGGGCCAAATCAGGTCCTCCAAGGGTTATGATCCGGTCCCCAACCTAACTTCCCAAAATACTGAAATGTTATCTTTTTTCGCTTGGTTTAGACCTGGTTTAGTCCTGGTTTAGTCTTGGTTTAGTCCTGGTTTAGACCTCGCTTAGTTCTGGTTTAGTCCTGGTTTAGTCCTGGTTTAGACCTGGTTTAGTTCTGGTTTAGTCCTGGTTTATACCTCACTTAGTTCTGGTTTAGTCCTGGTTTAGACCTCACTTTGTTCTGGTTTAGTCCTGGTTTTAGACCTGGTTTAGTTCTGGTTTAGTCCTGGTTTAGACCTCACTTAGTTCTGGTTTAGTCCTGATTTAGACCTGGTTTAGACCTGGTTTAGTCCTGGTTTAGTCCTGGTTTAGTCCTGGTTTAGTCCTGGTTTAGACCTGGTTTAGGCTTGGTTTAGTTCTGGTTTAGTCCTTGTTTAGACCTCACTTAGTCCTGGTTTAGACCTGGTTTAGTCCTGGTTTAGTCCTAGTTTAGACCTGGTTTAGTTCTGGTTTAGTCCTGGTTTAGACCTAGTTTAGTTCTGGTTTAGTCCTGGTTTAGACCTGGTTAAGTTCGGGTTTAGTCCTAGTTTAGGCCTGGTTTAGTTCTGTTTTAGTCCTGGTTTAGACCTGGTTTAGTTCTGGTTTAGTCCTGGTTTAGACCTGTTTAAGTTCGGGTTTAGTTCGGGTTTAGTTCTGGTTTAGTCCTGGTTTAGTTCGGGTTTAGTTCTGGTTTAGTCTTGGTTTAGACCTAGTTTATTCCTGGTTTAGACCTAGTTTAGACTTGATTTAGACCTGGTTTAGTTGGACAAAACCATCCGAAAAATCTGGCCCTCGGTGACTTAAAGTTAAATAGCCCTGTTCTATAAATGATTCCATATTGAGGGAGCAGAATATTGAATAGTGTCTGCGCGAACACTTGGTACAGAAATTAGCTCAGAGTCTTGAGAGCGCAGAGAATATTGTCCATTCAAAATCCCATTGTCCAGTTCACATTAGTATTGACGTTCACTCTATAGAACCGGCCCACACCTCGCTATAGGTAAATGCACAACATACACCTAATGTTATTTAGTTTTTTTCTTTTCACAGCGTTCCACCACAACTGACAGAAACGTGATGGCTTTAGTCACCGCAGATGCTGACACCTCGCTCACATGTCAAGGTGAGGAACCCTGACAACACATGGCCACATTCAACGCCGCATTATACAGTATCTCAATAACAATAACAATATAATAATAGCACTAGGCTGAACACATTTCACCCACTCAGGTGCCACATTGGACACCTTTGTGCATTGTGAACGTCAAAACTTATAATATACATCGCCGAAAAGTCGCATCTGCTTTGCCGTCTACGTCTGTGTCATTATGAATCATTTTATTACTGGTTATTATGGTTATGATATTCAGATTTCTGGTGTGCGCCGGGTGGCATGGCCTTTGTCACATGTTGCTAGGATACGTCTGAATATATTACCTGAAGGGGTTTTGCGAGCAGGTTCATACACCCAACTATTATGGCTGTCAGTCACTGGCTCAAGTGTTCGTGCTTGGGAAAATGGTTATTTAGCTGTTGTGCGGCTCAAATGCGTGTTGTCAAAGTCACAGTAGGATTATAGTAGGATTTGGTACTCCTGAATAGTCTTTATACTTTTAGACACACCTAAGTGGGAATCTTTGTGGCATAGGTGGAAGTGCATCGTTGATTATTAGTATTTTGATAATTGAACAGACTCTAAAACATGCATGAAAAAATCTTTTTTTATGACAAAGACAGTGGCATTATTACATAAAAATGTCAAAAAATAGTTAACAACTTCCTCTTTTCATCAATAATACACTTTATTTCTTAATTATTCACAATCAACAAGCCTTCAGTCACAAAATTTCAATCTTTATTGGGTTGATTTAAAAAGTGTCAGTGTAGAGTAATCGTTTTAACTTGTCGACTCAAATGAAAAAATAATCGCTGACTATTCAGTATTCAGAACACTAATTTCATTTTGATGGTATCCAAAATAGTTACTTGATAAAATTAAAAGAATACAAGCGAAACAATTGCAGCTCTAATTAGTGATAAATAAATGCACACCATACATTTGTTTTAATGCTATACCGTTTTTTTTCCCCACTATAAAATAATGCGACCCAATCGAGCTCAACAGTGACCGCACGCCGCCTGGTCCCGGAATAAAAATTTCCCTTAATTTTTAAAAATAAAATAAAGTAAATGTTTGAAAGCTTGCTCAACCTATGATTTTATTAAAACTCTGTTCTCCAAAACTTTATGAACAGAGCTACTTAGCCTCCGTCATGCCTTTTTAACTCTTAATATTTGAATTTTTCTAAATCTCTATGGAAAAAAATTTATGATTTACTTCTGGAACCATGGCAAAGTTTGAAGTGGCAGGGACTGTTGAGCTACTAAACATATTTTCAAAGTATTCTTGCTGACACTGATCACCAGCATGCTGACGAGCTGTCATTTTTAGCACATATTTCATTTGTAAGGTATAGTAGTTTAAAATAATTCTGAGTTCAGCCTCTCTGCCATATAAATATATAACACAGAATTTTAGAAGGCAGTAGTGACACTGCAAAAGTTGTCCTTTTGGTGCTTTTCGCTGTAAATACAAAAACAAACAAACAAAAATAATAACATTGGAAAATTGATGCTTAGATTAGATTGCAAAGACAGCAATCTTTACGGTATTAGAATTCCTGTACCGAACAAAATGTAAATAAAGACTGCTAACGCTTTATTTTTAGATGTCTAGAAAATGTATGGGATTTAGAAGTTCATGTTTCAGTCAAATGTCAATGCTCCTGGACGAGTCTGAAATAAGCACTTTGAACAGAATCAAACTTTTTAAACATAAATCACAACCCCCCCTCCCCAGGTACAGCACGTTCCTTCAAACTGAACATGAAAGTGACCTATTTTATATTTTGGCACATCAGTGGGGAGACATGCCTTTGGAATTTGACCGCTGTCTGGACCTGTACCATCCATCATCTCTTATTCCCAGTGCACTAAACCTGCTTCTCTTACATTACATTTTTTTAATAACATACCAGTCAGCCATGCCTTGCATCTGACATATAGCTACGACTCTACATCCATCCTTTTGTTGCAAGCAATAAAAGGGGACATATTGCACAATCCTCTTTGTTGAGCTTTTGATCTATTTACGAGTTGTTTCCTTGACATTAGTGCTCTCGATGTTGTATTTTGATTGATTGATTCATGTTTGAGTAATCCTGTATGGTTCTGCAACTGAGGCTCCAGTGAATATGAACAAATTACCCTGAAAATAAAATGCTACGCTGTAAAGCATAGCCACTCACCTTTGTTGCGCTGTTTAAAAATCACCATTGCAGGAAAGAGTAGAATAATCTAGCCATGCAATCCATGTTGAATAAAACTTAAGACTTAGCCTCTGAGTGATATGTGTAGGTTCTAAAATGTCACGTAGCCACTACTCAGGAATAAAAACATGTGCATGACAATCCAAAAGACGGGGCTTATCGTTTCTGCAGCTGTTTTGAACAGGAAGTTATTGGATCAATATTGAGGTTTACATTGAACAAAATGTAAAATGATGATCTACTTATTTTACTAAGTTCCTCAAAAGGTTAATATGTCTCCTTGAAACACAAGGAAAGTGGACTAAATGTCCCTGATAACATGGTCATCATTTAATGCATGCATTATGTGACCATTCTAGTGGAAAATGATCTCCATGGAGATATTAATGCTGATGATGCCACCTGACCAAGTTACAGGTCAGATCTGTGGAGAGGCCAGCCCATTCACAGTAAGAATACATTATTTATTAAACAATCAAAAAAGTGCTTCTCAGGTGGCGCGGTGGATAAGAGCGTTGCACATGTATAGTTGCTACCACCGCGGCATTGTGGGGTCAAGCTCAGCCCTCGACATTGGCCGAAGGTCTAGACTCTCTCTTTCCCTAAAAGGAGAGAAAATGGAAAAAAAAGACAGGTAAAAAATCCTCTCCCAAAAGACACAATGCACAAACAATAGATAACGTGAGATTGACACAACAGGGGACTCCACGGTGCTCGGAGTGTTTTTGAACTGTTTGACTTGACATAATGCACCTTTTAAGCAATCCAGAATTCATTACAGAAATCAATTTATGTAATTTTAATCATACTTGTATTTCGTTTGTGCCTCAAAAACCTTTTGAAATTATTTAAATTAAATTCACTACAAAGCATCTTGTATTTAGCATTACACTGACAATAATCATGAGACAAATTTGTACTACAACAATAGTGAAACTCCCGCTTTGTAGCAGATGGTGACTCTGTGACACAATCTAAGCTGATTATCCAAAATGACATTTTACATCCAGCACAATGACCAGTTAATCAGTGACACAGAGATGGATAAACAGTGTCAGGTGGCATCAATTTACTCTATTTTTAATAATAGTTAGATAGAACTGCTGTATATTTTGGCCTAATTCTTGAGAAATTGCTAATGCTACCTAAGACAGGTCCAATATAACAGCTCTTTTTCAGGCAACATAGACACACCTATTGCATTTTCTAAAGACTAGATTGTTTGATCAGCAAACGTTAAAACAAACCACTAATAATACTTCAAATAGAGACTTGTACAATCCGAAGTGTAAACGTTAACAATACTTTTGGGTGTGCTGTATTTGTGCTTGGTACATACGGGCTTAGAAACTCACGATACACGTTGTTCCAATTAGTGAAAAGAAACATTTTGTTATTGTCACTACTATTGACCATAGAATCGTATTCCCACTAATAATGATTGTTATATCTATTTTGTAACCAATATTCTGTAGTTACATTTAAATCAGATCTACATGCGTTACTTGGCCTGTCACTGGTTTTTTTGGTAATCACTATTTATCTTGTGTACCTTTTCGCGCACCATTTTTATCCTAATTTTAAAAGTACAATTAGATTTTAGCGGTGCAGGGTTGAATGTGTGACACATATGACTTATAGATACTTGTTTCATCTTACTCTGTTTTATGGCAGTTTATGTATTATTTACGATAGTTACGATATACTGCATATAGAAACAGGGTTTACTTGGCTGAGATGTAAAGTATTACTGTTTATTATGATATTTTGTATCAATAAATCACATTAAATCAAATGTTTTATTGTGACTAGAAAAGTCAAATAATAAAATATTCGTGTTACAATCATTGTACGGGGAAAGAAAAAAAACACGATTTAAAGATTATTCACATTTACTCAGAACTATGACCAAACAACAGTGAAATCTTTAATTCTTTAATTCCCATTGTCTAACAAGCTTCTATTCCTCAAGTTTGTGACTAGCTGCATGAAATTGAACTGCCGGAATGAAAAAAAAATTCTGACAATAAAAAGTAAAAAATACCTAATTTTGCTTATAAAATAGTCAGAATTATTGTGTTCAGGTTCTTTTTTATGAGAATATTGTAACCTAAATAATCACAATTATCAATTAACAATATGAATATTGATTCTGGTGATTCTGCCATTTTAGTGCTTTTAGACTTGACTGCTGCCTTTGACACAGTTGACCACACAACTCTTTTAAATCGTTTGGAAAACTGTGTTGGTGTCAGGGGGACCGCCCTCGAGGGGTTCAGGTCCTTCCTCAGTGGGAGATGCTGCTCGGTCAGACTGGGGGACTCCACGTCGTCCACCGTCCCTCTGACCTGTGGAGTCCCCCAGGGGTCAATCCTCGCACCCATTCTCTTTGCACTGTACCTTCTCCCTCTGAGTGAAATCTTTAAAAAACATGGCATACAATATCACCTCTACGCGGATGATTGCCAAATCTACCTGCCACTCAAAAAACATAGCTCCTGCCCCCTGACACCTCTCTTGGAATGTCTTAGTGACGTCAAGGTTTGGTTAGCTCACAATTTTTTAAGTTTAAATGAGGGCAAAACAGAGGTCATTGTGTTTGGAAACAATGACCCTCTCATGGACCTGGGCCCACTCACACAGCAGATAAAACATTCTGTCACCAACCTTGGCGTCACTATTGACAGTGATTTTAAACTTAACAAACACGTGAACGCAGTCTTCAAATCTGGCTTTTATCATTTGAGGCTTTTATCTAAAGTCAAACCTTTTTTATCTTTTAAATCCTTCGAACAAGTCGTACACACTTTTATCTGTTCTCGTTTAGACTACTGTAATGCACTTTTTTACGGCATCAGCCACCATGCACTTTCCCGCTTACAGTTGGTCCAAAATTCTGCAGCGCGCCTTTTAACTGGAACCAGAAAACGAGAGCACATAACTCCGATTTTAGCGTCTTTGCACTGGCTTCCTGTTCATTTTAGAGTTGATTTTAAAATTTTATTGTTTGTTTTTAAAGCTTTGAATGGACTGGCCCCACAGTACATCTCGGACCTCATCCAAATGTATCGCCCCCCGTGCGCGCTCTGAGGTCCGAGGGCCAGCTCCAGCTCGTGGTGCCTAAGACCAGACTTACGCCTGATGCACACTGACTCCGGTCCGGCTCCGGTTCGGGACCCACGCGGGTCCCGTGCGGGTCCCGCAAGACTTAGAAAGTGCTTAAAATCAATGCGCCCTGTCACACCGACCTCGGAGCTCTGCGGCCGCGGGTCCGGCAGCCGCGCGGGTCTCCGGAAAGAATCCGCAAGAAGTCTATTTTTGCCGGACGCCGCAGCGGTCTGGCGCGGCTTTCATGTCATTTGACGAGTGCTCTCGCGCGAAACCACGTGAATCTACGTGACTTTCGTCAAAAACGGACCGCAGCGAACCGGAGCTGGTGTGACAGGCAATCTGCAAGTGACCCGCGCGGGTCCCGGACCGCGACCGGACTGGACTCAGTGTACACTAGGTGTTAGAACCAGGGGGGACAGGGCCTTCTCTGTGGTCGGCCCCAAACTCTGGAACGCTCTGCCTCCTCACGTGCGAACAGCCCCCACTGTAGAGTGTTTTAAGTCTCGTCTTAAGACCCACTTTTATTCTCTGGCTTTTAACACCGCGTGAGTCGTGTGGTCCTCTGTGTTTTTAGCATTTTTAAAATTTATTTATTCTATTAATTTATTTCTATTTTATGGTTTTATCAGTTGGCTTGGATCTGATTTTACTGGTTTTACAAGCTGTAAGATCAAATTGAGTTGTTATTTTATATTGTGTTTTGCCGTTTTTATGTTTGTGTGTGCAGCACTTTGGAAACAGGTCTGTTTATAAAATGTGCTATACAAATAAAGTGGATTTGGATTTATAATATTGACATCTCCAATTATGACAGGCCTATACGTTACAATTACTTATACCATTATATTAGAACAATTATAGTCACATTAATACCTCTTTAAAGTTCTCATTATGCATAGAAGATAGGGTTCATTTCAATTTAAGCAATTTTTTTTAGCAGCATTTTTACAGTCTTCACTCTATTGTCAAGGCTAAGGTGTTTTTTAGCCCCTATAATATAAATCCCTATAATCCCCCAGTCCTTATTTAGTCAGAGGAACCACCCAGTTCCCCTTACTCGTGTTCACACAGCAGCAGTGACTGAAAATGGATCTGACTGGCTTTCAACATTAGCATCTGTTTAATATTCACCGTTCAATTAAGTGAGTTTAGAGAAACAAAAGTCGTTTTTCCCTTCATTCTCCTTCTTTTGAGAACTGTAAACCTGCTCAAGTTCAAACAAGCAAAGAAACATAATTATTCACAGTTATTTATTGTCCAAGTAATTTATTTTCAGCAAAGTTTGTCAAAGTCTGAAGTCTTTTACCTCTCAAGTTTCTTATACAGTACGCTACAAAGGCTTTTATCTGCAACAAAAATAAAAAGCATGGCCTTTAACTACCTTGTACTCATATGACTTGTGCGCTTACCTACAAAAGTAAACAGCCTCTTTAAGCCTGTGCGTGAGAGTCCGTATTGAAAACATAAACACACAAATGTACTATCGGCTGACCTAGAAACCCAAGGAGCACTCAAGGAGCATTTTACTGCTTACAGCCGAGATAAGTGGGCAATTTTCTGACGCTTTACTCTCCAATTAAGTTCACGGCATTCTATAATTTGATGCCAACGTTTCAGATGAGGGGCCTATGTAACTCTGTGGCCTATGTAACTCTGTTTTGGAAAGAAATTACCCAACAGAAAATCCACAAACGTTGAGCCGTTTCGTTTTTTGTCAGGGATAAGGTCCACAGATTACAAGAGACAATATTAATCCTGTGCGTGTAAATCCTTTGAACTGACATTAATCATGCTTGAATGTTTGAATCCTGCCATCTCTTTTAATGCTACTTATTTGAAGACAGAGAAGACATTAAACTTCATGACAGGTTTTGTTTCTTTAAAGTAGAAACATTTAAATAATAATACAAAAAATCTGTACCTGTAACCTGATTTTTTTTTTTTTTTTCAAATCTGGCAGTTGAAAATGTTATGAACCCAGCCAGTGGATTGTACAGTTGTATAATAGGCTCATCTGCTTGAAAAACAGAGAGTAGAAAGATAAATAGCTATATAATTCTTGTTAGACATTGTTCCAGTGTACATGCTGTTCTATTGACAAAACCATTATGCAATTACACCGTCGGATTGCTCAGACGACACATCCCAGGAGCTATGTCAAACACTCGGTGCCAGAAGATGGGCAATGACATTTCTATCTCTTCCAAAGTCTTGTTTTGCAAAGTTTTCACACATTTTCAAAATTGTGTGGGTTAGGAAATGATGCGAGGAAAGAAATTGTCAAGAAAATGTGTCGCTCAAAATATGCTCGCCAATTTGAAAGCTGGAAGTTGCCGTTATGTTGCTCTAACACTGAATAATAACTTGGTCTCTAGCTTCAATTGGCCTACTTTTTCTGGTAAATTAGTTCACACTTTCATCATATGTGAATTGTAAAAGCAATACTTTGTGACAATTTAGTTCTTAAAAACTCGTAAGAAGGAGTCGCTACAGTATATGACACTTTGGGGTTAGAACTGGTGGTTCACCCTTCACTTCTGAAAAAGCTGCCCTAAAGTTCAGAATCAGAATCAGAATCAGAATCAGAATCATGCATAAAATAAAATTAGAATAAAATAGACTAAGATAGACTATATACAGAATGTACAGAATGTACAGTTGGCAGGTAGTGCAATGTGCAAATGGTAGTGCAAATAGATTGTTCTTATATAATATATTGTTAAAGTGACAGATGTTACAAAGTGTTCATGAGTCCAACGGCAGAGGGAAAGTAACTGTTCTTGTGGCGGGAGGTTCTGGTCCGGATGGACCGTAGCCTCCTGCCCGAGGGGAGTGGCTGGGGAGTGGCACGTTGTGCCTACATCCAAAAATGTATGCTTGTGAATGCTAGTGATGTGTCTAAAAAAGACAAGAAAGTTACACTGTGCTTCATGAATAATGTATACAAATGCAGAACTAGAGCTATCAAACACAAACTCATGTTCTGCCATTGATGTAACATGGTGGAACCAAGTGTTTCAGACACATTCAGGATTACTCTAAAAACATGTCAACAAACAAAACATAAATGCTGGTGTGTTTTTGATGAGGAAACATCATTATACCCTGGCTATAAACTTCATTAAGTACTTTAGGTGAGCCAAACATTGAAATCTCAAGTTGTCTGCTTCAAAAGGACAACAATCTCATATTAATCTATATATTTCTATACCTTTATAATCAATTCATTTTTCAGTATTTTACTTGTAATGACATATTCAGTCCCAGAGCCAGTGTGTGCCACACTGTCCTTACATGTGACATTTGAACATGACGTGTACCTCTTGATTATTATTCTCATCAGTCAAGTCTATAATGAAAAAATCAATTTCACACTGCAGGCTCATTATACAATACAACAAATGACCTGTTAGTCACTTGCCTTATCCTTTCTTTTTCCTCTTATTATCTGACCATAACAGCCAGTCACTGTCAAAGGTTCAGATGGATTTCAATGTTTGTATAGCTTATTGTTATTGTTTTAACTGATTTGCATGTGAGCTATGTATTTTTGAGGAGGAGGAAATACATATTTATAGGAAAATGTTTACATTATACAGTAGAAACGTATCCCTCTTTGTCCCACCGCTATAAGAAACAACTACTACTATTGGTGCCACTGCTATTACCGGCGCAAATCAACATGAAAACAAAATCCGTGATACAGTGATAAGCGTTTCCTTGATCCGCAAAATGTTTCGATCTGTTCTCAAAGTCGTTCTTGCTATCCCCGCCGACCACTTAATGTATGTCAACACAGCACCACCATAACATACTCAAAATAGACAGAAAAGCATGCACTGATATCTTCCCCTGTCTCCTAAGCCGTGCCTTTTGTCCGCTGGAACCTGAGCAGGGCACATGTGGTCAGGATCATCTTTTCAAGTGTCCCCGCTCGCTAACTTTGGCGCTCCTGTCATGTCCTGCGCCTCGGAACATCACGTCCTGGATAATGAGATGGGCCCCGGCAGGTGGCAGGGACGCAGGTGGACCCCAGAGCAGGGTATGGGGTCAGCTCCTGCCTTTAATAGTCTCACAGCAATAACAGCTTCACTTCTCCACAGGGGTTTTCCTTATGCTTGTCTTAGAAATCAATCAGAACACATCTTTTCATAAGAGGGTCAATTGAAAACCTCAAACTAGGTTGATTTCTCGCTTGTGTCAAGTGTTGGTTGTGAAGAGAGTCTGTGCAGAAGTGGTATTTGTTAGAGCAGAGAAAAATGAGAAGGAAACCAGGTGGAAAACATACAGATTTTTATTATAAGATAGTGTAAAGCATGCTAGAAAATAAATACTTTATTACTTACTTTATTACCTTACTTTATTATAAGGACTGGAATTTGAGATAAATCATCCTGTTGCTTTACAAATAATAATAATAATGCAATTGTAGCTAAAGTAGTAGATTCACTCTTCTTGGATTCTTTCCCCTCAGAGTGCGCTCACACTAACACACACGCCATAGCACAATCAAGACTAAACCTGGAACTAAACCTGGACTAGACCAGGATTAAACCAGGGCTAGATCAGGACCAGACCAAATCTACATCAAGAATAAACAGTTAACGAACAAATCCTCAAATCATTATTTAGTACGACTGGTATCAAGACAGATAGGCTTTATTAATCCTTTTCAGGAGCTGATTTGTTGCAGCAGCTCATCTTGTGCCACAAAATCCTCCAACATAGATGTGGGTTGGACTAAAAAAAGGGTTTGATGAGTTACAGTTCTTGAGATGACGTAATTCCAAAAGGCAGCGCTACAATGACAGCAACAAAATCAAATACGTAAAAAATGTGAGACCAAAATTGTGAACTGGATCTTGCAGTTTATTCACATCCCACCCCTATTATATAGCCATGTTGTTCAACCAAAATATCTGGAAATACTTAACTTTATGTGAGAGTAGTTACAGCGTAGTGTATGAGTAATCGATAAAAACGGTTTGGCTGATTAGTCGTCACACTGAGGTGAGTGTCACTGTCACTGAAGTATTGTAATTCAGTGAAGAACAATGTGATGTCACTCAGCCTGACGACAGAAATTTGGGGGCCCGGGACAAAAAGCCTCAAGGCCCAGGACAACAGACCCCTCTGCCCCCCCCTGTCTACTCCCCTGGTTGTCACAGTACTAAAATTTCAAACTTTATACGATCCTAAATAATATACTTCATAATTCTTAGTACCAGTTTTGATACAATATAGATAATTACAAATGCTCTTTTTAGGTCATTTAGGCCATCACTAAATAATATTCTTTCTTTATAACATTATGGTCTTATACTAGTTCTGATAAAGCTCAAGCTCATTCTAAAACTGTTCACGAAAAGTCTAATTTTGTCTTGTTTTTGTGATCTTTTTTAGTGTCAATACTTTTGCAAATGAGCATCGAGCTTTGATACGTGTTTTAGAATTGATTAGTATCCAATTTTCGATACTGAAAGTAGCAGGTTTGGTCCTCGAAACGTATATTGTGTTACAAACCTCCCCGTAGCATTTAATGTGGTCAACCCTCAACCTCATCGCATCTTTTATCCGCAATATTCGTGGAGGATTACGACTGGAGCTGTCAAAAACAAAGGCTTTTGACAATCAAGTCGCTACTGCTCATGTGCGTCCTCTTCTCCTACAAACCTACATCACCCACAGTTCTCCTCCTCTGCAGTCTTCACCGTCCCAGTCGTGTCCACCTCCTTCATCACACCTAAAGAGATTCTCGATGTCGTCCGCTCTGCTTTCTTCGTTTTTAATCCATACAAAATTTACTTTCACACGCTTGACACATTTTTACCAAGCGGCCATTACGCACCTCTTCACCTTATAAGTGTCAATTACTTGAGTGGTGTTTTGCAGGATGCCCTTCTCATCAGCATACGGAAAAGTGGTAACTTAGCACCACGTGCCTTAAGGAAGAACCAGTTGGAAAACCCAGATTAGATTCCCCGACTTGATAGATAGACAATAGACTTGCGGGGAAATTGGTTTGCAGGAAATTCGCTGCCCGGCTTCACTTTCGCACTTCGACACATGACACATAGAAAGACTGGATTTTTTTCGATTATAGAATGAATGAGAACTTGGACCTGTTTTTCTTAGTGGAGGGAAGAAATGGCGACCAGAGTGCAGTAGGACAAACTCAGGGAAAAGTGTGTCAGAGAGAATGATTTGGTCCATATTTTCTGACTATTTAAGGTCTTTCCGTGGAGTCTGCATCTTCTATCCGTGTCACCTTGAACCCAAAACATGACCAACAGATTATTTTTGAATTTTATTGAGCTTTTAACAGCGTAACAACATTGTTTCCACATCAAAAATAAACCTGGAGTCATATTTAGCTTCATTCTCGCTTGTTGGATGAATCCTGTTTAGTAACTCTTCTTCCTCTGAGCCTCAAAAAACACCCAGATCCAAATTTTCCAGTTTTGTGACATCACAGGTAGAGCTTCGAGATCTACTGCGTGTTTTTTAAAATTCATAAATCATTGTGAGACCTCTTCTGAGCATTTCTTTTATTTTTATTTTGCATTTATGTTCACAAATTTTACACAGAACACAGAGCAAGACAAGACAGTGGACAAGAAAAATAAATAGATAAAAATAAAAACATACAGCACGGAACATTTGGAAAAAAGAAAATATTTAAATTACGGCACACCCATATAAATATTCAAGTTCCATTTAGTCATTGTTTCAAATTTAAATGCTTTATCCAAGCTCCAAGTGGCTTTTAATCAACTGGAGAACGCATTTTATATCTTAAAATTGGTTTTAAACTCTGACAAGACCAAATAGATTTTAGAATTTTTTAAAACCAAAGCTGAATTCAAAAACCACCCCCAACTTACAACAAAAGAAGGTCATCAACTTCTTCTGGTAACTGAATACAAATACCTCGATATTTTATTCGATGATTGTTTGTCTTTTAAGGCACATATTCAAAAACTGGCTCACAGGCTAAAACTAAAACTACGCTTGTCGCCACCACTTTTATGTCTGTTCGTGATTTTGGCGATGTTATTTATATGAAAGCTTCTACTGATGCCTTGCCTGCTCTGGACACCGTTTTTCATGGTGCACTGCATTTTATAGCAAATATGAGGTCGCTGACCCATCATGGGTTCTGTATGTCTGGGTGGGTTGGCCCTCCTTGGCCCATCGCAGACTGAAACGACCTGTTCACTGGCCTCTCCAAACGAGCTGTAAAACAGCTGCAGTACATCCAGAATGCTGCTGCTCGAGTCCTGACAAGAACCAGGAAGTACGATCACATTAGCCCTGTGCTCAGGTCTCTGCACTGGCTTCCTGTGGCTCAGAGAATTGACTTTAAAGCAGCTCTGCTTGTGTTCAAGTCTCTCCACGACCAAGCACCAAAGTATATCTCTGACATGTTAGAGCCGTATGAACCATCTTGTACTCTGAGGACCTCAGGGACCGGCCTCCTGCAGGTGCCTAGAGTCAGGACTAAACATGGACCAGCCTCCTGCTGGTGCCAGAGTCAGGACTAAACATGGACCAGCCTCCTGCTGGTGCCAGAGTCAGGACTAAACATGGGGAATCAGCATTTCAGTTTTTTGCAGCTAAAATCTGGAACAGTCTCCCCGAAGACGTGAGACAGGCCTCCACTCTGACAATGTTTAAATCCAGGCTAAAAACAGTTCTGTTTAGACGTGCATACGACTGAAAGATTTATCTGCACTCTTCTCTTTTAAAGCGCTTTATTTTAAAATTATTCTGTGTGTCTTTTTGTGTTTTGTGATTTTAATGCAACATTTCTTGTTATGTAAAGCACTTGCCTTGTGTACGAATTGTGCTCTACAAATAAACTTGCCTTGCCTTGAAAGAACACTTAACAAAGTGATTAGTTAAGTGTTAATCAGCAAGTGCTTTATTTAAGATTGTCACTTTATGTTGATTTGTGAGTGTATGTGAAATGTTGTGTGTTGTTGTACTATTGTGCTGCTGCCTCTTGGCCAGGACACTCTTTTTAATCTCAATCAGTTTTTATCCTGGTTAAGTAGGTTAAAAAAAATCGAAACATAATTCTCTGGTTCTGAGCATTTCTAAACCGCTTTCATTACAACTGCGTGCCTGCATTAGAATGTCAGGGCCAAGCTAAATGTGTTTATCTCCCCGTTGTAATGTCCTCTGCTGCCAGTATGAATATTAACACAATTCCTGATGAGAAAACACCTGACTGTGCTCCTTTGTTGACCTACATTATTATTTCAAGTTCTAAAACATGAGATTCCAAAGCAAAATGACTTAAGAGCGTGTTCATAGCAATACAAATAATGCATAATATGTGTCTTTTATGCAACAAGGTGAAGACTTCTCCTCAGATGCCCACAGCCATTCCGTGCATTCACTTGTATGAGTGTTACCTCAAAGCCCTCCACAAACTCCATACATTAAGTCAGAAAAACCTCCCCCGTTCGTTTGTTACATGAAACCGCCGTTGCTTTAGCGCACTGTCGAGATGTACACTCCGAACAGAGAGACGCAGCCCTCTTTGTTGTCTGCAGAAAAACACGCCAATTTTCTCTTATCACGTATTTGCAAGGCCACATCCCTGAGCAATCTTTCAGCTCTTTGTCCACATTGTCCTTTGGGTTTAACACTCAACACAGTCTAGTTTCTATGGCGATAGTCAGGTCTGCTCCCATAGAAGAGAATTAGATCATAAATTGCCTGAAAATGATAGGATGTGTCCTTGGATAACTGCTAAATACATTGTGGCTTTTGTTATTCGGGTGAAAATCCACAGGGCAAAAAGCAAAAAAATGGTTGGAGCTGCTCATGCTTTTTCCTAGAATGACTGAATCTGAGTAACTGCAGGTGATTAATATTTGTTTTTCTCTTGTGGGATTTAGGCCTGCTGTACGCGTGGGTTCATAGCTTGACCTAGTTGTAAACCTTTCACATCGGTGCAGTAATCGTGTCTGACGGCAGTTTGTGCTGTAAACTCAGTGTCTGTTTTTTGTTTATCTATTGATTTACAAGATTATCATCTGTGATTTCTTTATTTTTTCATTTGTGTAGAAAAACAATCATTGAAATCATCTATTTACTACAGAAAATTATTGATAAGTATATAGTTTTTGTTGAATATTTGACACCCTGGATAGTCCACACTTAAATAACATAATAATTGGTTTTGTTAGCCTGAAGCTGTGACGATTCTACAAAATTCTACATTATTATTAGAAAACAAAACACTCGTTATTATAAAATGTCAGAATAGCCCCAAGTGCTACAAGCTAACAACTTTAACACAGCAAGAGAAAGAACCGTTTGTGACTTTCTGGAGGTGGCACGTCACCAGCATGAGTCTGTGAAAATAGAAAGTTAAAACAATAAACCATGAATGAATGAACATTATGTTTTAGGAAATTGTGATAAACTCTTTGCATTTTTAAGGAAGGAACAATCCAGATTTATAGGTTAGAAAACTGTATTTTGTCCATCATTGAAATGGAAAAAGCAAACTAACTGACATTTTTACCCTGGGAATTCAAATATGTTGTTTTTCCCACCAAAAAGACTTAAAACCGTTCGAATTTGTATTGTACTTTGAAAGATGAGCTAATCATTGAAAACTTTATTTTGTCTCTAATCGCCTCCATTCTGGAATTTTGATGACACTGCATTTTAAAGGGTCTATAGGCAAAGGAACACCATTTCCATAGAAACAAGCAGGAGGCACCCTAGTCAGGTTTGTGGAGATGCAAGCCCGCTCACAGTCAGGACCATAGAACTATAATAAAACCTGGAAGATGAATCCAAGATGGCCGTCCTGTTTATCCCTATGGAGTGTGCTCATTGGCGCATGACCCCAAAAATATTTCTTACCACATTTACTTCCTGATACGGAGGCTGACATCTTTGCTTTAGAGCGCCACGTGACGACAATCCCCCATGATGCTTTGAGTGACGTGAACGACCACGCAGCTTGCAAGTTTTTGTGTTAACGTTAGCTTGTGTGATTGTAATTGTATTCTTCATGTTAGACACACGTGAAATCGTCTGAAATGAAATAAAATACAACTTACAGGTGTCTCTAGTCGAGCCTTTTCCACGTGCTTCTGTTTGTATCGTCCGACGCTCGTTCATGTGACTCGCACATGTTTGTGCATATAAAAACGGTAATTTCGGTGATTTTAGAAACGGTAGAAAAGAACATTTCCTTCTATTTTATTTAAATACCGATAATAATTCAGTACTGTCTGCAATTATAATGTGCAATTTTAGAAAAAGGCTGGTTCCAAGAGGCTGCAGTACCTCGCACGGCCACAAATCAATCTGGGACCACAGACAGAGAGGGGCGTACCTTATCCAGTTCTTTTAATACATCCATGGTCAGGACGCATGATTTCTTGGTTTTTCAGTGGAATAAACACATCCAGTTTTTTATTCTACTCAAATTTTGCTTAAAAAGTTACATCAGCGTTAAATAAGCCCAATTATGAACTCACAGCAAAAGAACCAGAATCTCAGATACGTACAGCCTAGCTTCTGAAACTACTGTGTTGCATTGCATCCAATAACTGCTAAAAGCATTTATTTAATTACATGCTCCCCACCAGGCTCTGGAGAAGAAAGCCTGTTTATTGTCGGAGATTGTTCCTGGAACTGTTTTTCTTTCCACGAAGGTGACTTAGGTTCAAATAGTTTTAGTCGCTGAAATGAAATGGGAAAGACATAATAAACATAAAAACATAAACTGTACGATAATGTGTTGCACTTTTCAAACATAACAGCATTTAGCGTTTGAAAACATGAACTCGTTTTGATGATGGATAAAAAAAAAACAAGCAAACTCCGGTCGGTGTCAAAGTTAGACCAAGTTCAACACACTCCAAAATAAACTTGCTGAAAAAGTCACCTCTTGGGTCACCAGCTGCCAGAAAAAAATCTGCTATTGTTGCAGCACAAGTCCACATCTCCATGGAGACATCAGGTCTGAGATGATCAGATCAGACAGTGTGTCGGCGTATCTACACTGTTTTCATATTCATTTCATATCAGGTCTGGCTTGCCGTATGTATATATTCCTGTGTCATAATATACGAATACGGGTTAAATAAAGCATCGTTGACATTTTGAGCTTATGCAACGAGGCACCTTGGGAAATGTTGAGTCACAAATAACAGGCACATCATTTCATTCCACCAGTCATTTATGTAAACGCCATGATAATGTTGATTAGAGCTGACGACCTTTAAACGTTTAGTCGATTAATTGGTAGATTGAGTTTTAGTTGAACAAAAAGTGCCTTAGTCGACTATTCTTTTATTTAGATACTGTTGCAGTACAAAAGTAAAAGTACTGTACTTACTACTTTATTTGAACGTTTGGGTATGTTTACTTTATTACATTTTGCAGTGGATACTTTTTACTTTTACTTTACTGCATTTGAGAACAGAATCTGTACTTTTTACTGCACTAAATTGTTTACTTGTATTTACAGTTTGACTGCAGTTTGGTTTGATGACCCAATTTTGAGCAAACAAAAAGGTTAAAATACAACTGCAAAACTGTTGTTTGTGTCTTAATGCTTTAGTTCTCAAAATTTGTCTTTTTACTCTAAAGTCTAACTTTTTACTTTAAAGTGTATTTTTAAATCGGTAGTTACTTGTACTTGAGTAGATTTTTTTCATTTCATACTTTTTACTTTTTTGTTCTTGTAACTTGTAAGTTACAACTTTCTTTCAACTAACTTACTGCTAATTTACAATTTCTTCCACAACTGCATTTATGTGAAAACAGCAGAAAGAAGAAGGCATTAAGTCAGTTATCTAAAGATTTAGGTGAGACACTACAGACAATTTTTTTTTTTTTTTTTTTTTTTGGTCAGTTTGCTCTCTCAACATATAGGCTTTCATGTGGAACAAACTTGTCCAATCTGCCCCTAAAATGTTTGATCATTTCATTTAATTCACTTCCATAGATGCATAGATTTCTCTGGGACATTGTAACTTCAAAGGCTATTTTCTTAAAATGCATTTTTCTCCCACACAGAGATAAAGATCAAACTTAAAGTAGTTCCTACACACACCGAACTTTACAGTCTTGTACTTAAGAAGATTTTGACGGAACATACCAAAGGATTTGTTGAAATCTAATTCTAAAAATGATATATTCAAGTTTTAAGTTTAAAAAATGAGGTGAAATTTGAATTTTTAGGACAATTTTCAGTCAGACCTAGTTTACTCAAAAGTCAAATAAGAAATCCAAAATCCAATCTGTAAATTTTTTTGAAAAAATTTAAACCTGGTTAAGTCCATTTTTCATATTTAAAGGTCCCATAACATGCAAAATCGACTTTTCAGAGGTTTTAACCTTCCTACAGTGCTATTTGGGCCTCGTAGGTTGTGCTCAAAGTGTTTTTTTGATTGATTCCCGCATGTTTTCGCTAGAGAACGGTCTTTTCCGTCCCCCTCGGCTGAGCAGCAGACGGGGGCTCCTCACAAGGATGACGTGGTGTTTAAGCCACGCCTCCGGGAAGTGCGCAGCCGCAAGAATAAAAACAGCTAACGCTAATGCTACACAGTAATTACACGATGGATACGACAGATAGAAGAGTTAGCTTGTTATTTACCAAACGGCAGCGTCCGTCGTCGAGGTACTGGAGCACGTCAAACTCCAGGTCAGATCCAGGACGTAGGACTCAGCACGACGCACCGTCAGGACGGATAAAAGGTTTGTTCCCGTGTTTGTGTATCGCTGTTTACCGGAGCACACGGCGCATGCGCACTATCTCCGCTCTAGGCTTCGACACGGGTTGGGCAGGGGAGGCGCACGGGTTGCGCGGGGGAGGCAGGCTGCTCTCTGTTCGGGGGGGGGGCAGATCTCAGAGTGACCCGTTTGCTTTTGCAAGGAGCGGGGCCAGTCCAAGAAATTGGTGTTTTTTGGAAACTGTTATGTTGTGGATATTGCACAACGCAAAAATTGATCAACAAAGCCCTTAGAATAGACTGTGTAAAGAGCAAAATAGCAGAATATGGGACCTTTAAATGTCCCAAATATGTGTAATTTTGGTCGTTTTTACACATAAAATGCCTCAGTTATTTCTACATGAAAACATCATATAATGAAAAACATTTATATCAGTAAAACTAAAAACAACTGTATTTTTGTTCTATTTTTTTCACCTGTAGAGTCTCACCTCAAGGAAACAAATCAATCAAACGTTGCCATATAAAAACACTGTTTTTCAGTACTTTTCTGTCTAAATACTGTTATAGTCTTGTTGTGAGCGTAGTTTGGGCTCAGATTATGTCTGAGAGTCTGAAAAGCTTTGAGAGCTTTTGCCAGTTTTCCACCATTTTCCTCTGTAGTGAACTAATCGATCGGCAGGGCACGTCTTTAGTGCACCAAGAAATTCTTTAGTCTACGTCAGCCATAATGATTTATATTCTGTTCAAGGGCTAGAGTTCACTGCTTTTGCTTCTATTGCACAATGACAGCAACATCTTCAAAGTCTATTGATTATCGATTTGAAAAATGAAGTACTATGTCATGTTGTTTCGCAATTCAATAAGTTCCACTGCCGGGGCACAGCAGAGTACAGTAGGTTGTAGACTCGAGAGCAAATGTGAAAAACGCCTCGGAGGAGGAGGGGCAGGGTTTTCTGAGTGTTTGGGTTCTGCGGCACATGACCTCAGGGTTTGTTTGGACGTTTAATGCAGCGAGATAATGGGGGGTAATGTAAAGTGTCTGCAGTTTCACGCACTATGCAGGCTGCATGCATGTGGGGACTATAAAAAAGGTAAAACGTCAAAGTTTGTTGTGGTTTTTGACTATAGTTTTAGTTATCGTTTGGACGTTTTGGAATCACACCACATATCTATATTTTCCTAGCTATCTTTTTTCTAAATGTATTCATGCAAACTAACAAAATCTAGTTCTTGAATCTCTTGATTGTTTATGGTAGAATTGTGACCACCACTCATTCAGATTATTCATCCGTTGTTCATGCAGTTAGTGTTTTTTTTTTAAATATACGTAACAAGAGTTTGATTCTTAAAGTACTGCTGTCCTCAAACATTTGCAGTTGTTGTTTCGTGTCATTATGCTGCAACTTTGCTTCAGTTCAACAAATATTTCTTTATGACTTTTCCGACATATTTGATTTTTGTTTAAAGGGGCTGTACTGGATTTTTACTGTTTTGAAATGTTAAAAACAGAACTAGTTTGTTTTAAATTCTTTACAGCAGTCACATGTATCAGTCACTTTCCTAATACAGTCTCAGCATTCTAAAAATTCACTGTAATGAGTTTCTAGGCACATTTCACGAGTCTCTGAGCTGTCACAATAACGCTAACAAACATTAGCATGCTAAAGGCGCACTTCCTCCTTCTCTGAGAATAAAACTCTATAAATAGATGCAGAGAAAATGCTGTGTTCTCATTTTCACTCAAATTGATGCTTTTACAATATATATGTACAGATTTTCACAGATTTTCTTTATTACATGCAAACAAGTCAGGCACAGGAACTATTTTTTTCACATTTCAAAAGAGTAATATCAGGTACAGACCTTTTAAATACCTTTCCCAAACAAAATAAATATAGCAAAATTAGTCATTATCGTGTAATTATTTGTACACTCAGTAAGGAGTCCCTCAGGGCTTGGCCATTGCACCAGTCTTATTTTCTCAGTTCATTTTGTTCTAACACATCCACCCACACATCTGTGCCGATGACAGAATTCCGCTAATTGCTATAAAAGCTAATGATACACAGTAATTTTGTAGCATGTCCCATTGAATTTGAATATCACTTTCTTGTCTCCCCATAACCTTGCGCTTTACAAATGAGTCATCTTTCTGTGCGTTGGACGTTAGTTATCATTAGTTATGTATCAGCTTGTTTGTACTCTCAAAAGACTATGCCGCATTTGATAGTTAAAAAAAAACACGCAGAGGTCATGATACATCCCACACACTCACCTCCTGCTGTTATTCTAATGATCTGTGGACCACTTAAGGCAGACGCCACACATCTAGACAGTTACAATAGGTCTGTAGTCTGGTTATCATTATGTAACTTATTTACAAAGAAAATGTCATGTGAATGAATAACATGGTTGAGTAACGGAAATGAGCGACGTGACCAAAAATATGTAAATGGTAGAAATTTGACAATATTGGCTCTGCTGTGACAATGCCATATCAAATGTTACGATTGCGTCATGGGATTGTGCAAGATCTCAAATTGTAAGCTCATTTCCTGAACCTTTGTTGCATCAGTTTGGTAGAAATGGAGTGTATTCAACAACAACAAACTTAAAAATAAATAACAATAATTATTACGTAGGTTTGTCTGGCATTTTCATAGACAATAAGAACTTCCACATTACCAATCCAGTAATGTGCCTTCCCGAAAGATAAATAAATGAATAAACCATACAGTAAGATTGTTGTTAAAGCCCTAAATACCAAATCTTAACTATCTACTAACTTTTCTGCCCTAAAATGTTCATAAGAAGAATACTATATGTTCATTCAGTGAATTTCAAACAAAGACAAGTAAAACCATAAAATGAGCCTCACTTTATTGCAGAGAATTTGATTTTAAGTAGAAGGCGGTTCATTTGCATTATGTGCCCCGGTCTTCTGTCTAAGTAAGAACACCTTTTCCTTGTCAGTGTTGCAATGCAGGTGCAAGACAAAGACTCCACATTCCTTGCTCGGTGTCATTGTGCTGCTGTAATTGTGCTGTAAGAGCCATCCGTAGATTGTCATAGAAACATGATATCTTTGTTGACAGGCATTTCACTGACGGAGTTGTTTCAGAGTAAATTCAAGTAGCTGTTCGGAGAGGTATGAGGCTGGAGCTCTGACGCAGGAGAAGTTTATTTACCATCAGTTTGGGACCCGCAACCCAGAGACATGAACCCTGACGATATTGTGCTAGTATTGTCGATTCCAAGTGATTCAAGTCGAGTCTGGCTATGCTTCATTTGTAGGGAGTGTTATACCTCTGATGACACAGGCCAAGAAAACAAACTCTGAGCTGGCATTCGGTAATACTATTTCTATCAATAGTCCAGCTGTTGAACTACAGCGTCTTGCTTTGTCATATATTTGGTGATGGGAACATAAACTACTAGTATGTTTAACAAATCCATGGAAGTATAATTTAAAGTGTATTGTAAAAGCAGTAAGTCAGCTCACGGTGTTCTATCTACATATAATTGTTAAATGTTTCATCAGTCGCAAACATGTAAGAAAGAGACATTTCTACACAATGATTTGGGATGTGTGCTGGTTTATGTAGCTGCACGTGCCTAAAAAATGAATGCATGTGAATACTAATGATGTGCAAACGAGTATTTGAGAGCTAGGGAATAGTTAGACACACTGTGACTAAAGAGCTTATGACAGGTTGGACTACTTAGTTAACTAAAATGCATTTAAGATAAATATATTTCAAATTCTGCTAAAATCTTTACAAATTTTACCCCAGTTTAGCTATTTTTGTAGGTTTTTAATTTTACTTCCTGGTTGTAAATGATGACATCACACTAGGAAATTACTAAGAAACCATCCTGTACAGTGGGTGAACACGTGAACACCTTTATTTTGTGGAATCATTGTTTTAAAGGTAAACATTTTTGGGTAAATTATTGTGCAAATTATGCATAACCTTTGTCTCCCCGGTGTGACGTAATCAATTTGTTTACTTCCTGTAATTTTCAACATATTTTCCAACTTTTCTCCACAAATAGCAACCTGATTGGTGTGAAACTACAATTTATATTTACAGGTGGTAAAAAAAAAAAAAAAAACTGAATAAAGTCAAAAATTGAAAATCATAGACACTTTAAGTATCTATATCATACTTTCACAGTTTGAAAATCAGAAACCTCAGCTTTAACATTCATTATCCATTAACTGTCCTTTTGTCAATTTAAAAACATTGACAAATCGGCATAAGATTCAGATATTCTTCAGAGTTTGTTATTGTCTTGCATTTTTCGTAATCTTTCCCAACATGTCACCATAATGTTTTTTACCACACAGCAGAAAATTATGGTAATTTGTATTCTGACTCTACAAATGTCTGCTTCCTGTGAGTGTGCATACTCTTTTAAAACATATTTAAAGGTCAGTAATGGTTTCTGTAATCATCACCCGCAAAGAAAATCACAAATTTGCTTATTTTCGAATGATTGGCAGCTTTGTCATTTCAGAGAACTGACCGAGGTGCGAAGTGCAGTGTTGGGGAGTACACATAGCAAAAGTATGCACTGAGCCAAACAACACAACACAATACTCTGTGGACTATGTAAGAAAACACATTAATGCTGGTATTCTTGCCAACACTGGCTAAGTGCAATAGTAACATACATAATACATAACAAACATAAATGGTTGAGGTATGTAAACTTTTACCTCGCAATGCGCTTTCAGGGCCAACTGAGCTATAGTGAGGTCCATGAATCTAAGAAATGAAAGTTATAGTGAAGTTCACAAATTAAGTTTGGATATAACACATTTCGTAGTACTTAACAATTGTATAATATCAGATGAATATTACTATAAGAGAAAGCCCTTAAATATCACTCCAGAACCAATGTTTTGTCCTTCCCTTTACTAAAAATCATGCAATTACACAAATACACAAGCAAGATTGTTCAGCTAGCATGTCTTCCAGCACAACAACCTATGCATTTTTTCTAACACGCCTAACACATCAATTGCTACATACATATTATATCACATTGTCAGAAATAGAATAAATTAATAATAGGTTTATCACTCTGAACCGCGGGGGTCCCAGTTTTCATGTTATACATGACATGGTTACCGTCAGCCTGCAAGAAAACTGCTCGGATCACAGGCAGCTCTACTATAGCAAGCATGGTCTAGCTTATATAAAATAATGAGAACGTTATGTAACTCATTTATTTGAAGTCAGTCTTCTGCCAATCCATCTGCGCCTTGAATTGTGGCTGTTACCCGGAAACCCCACTAGGTTTATCACAATTTAGGAACAGTGGTCTTTTAAAAAACAGAACAAGCCAAGGAGTAGATTTTAACGCTATGCCATGGTTATTGTGGGTTGGCTGTCAATGTTACAAATGTGCCATATTCAAGTTAATCTATACATGTAAAACTATGACTCTCTTTGGATTTAATGAATATATTTTGTCCCTTTCTTCTAATTTAGAAATGGTTTATTTATTTGGATAATTAAAAGACAGCTTAATAGGTCAGTTTCATTCTATAATACAGTCCTTTCAGTGGGAGTTCATTTGAAGGGGCACTGATCTACTTTACTCGACTATTGTTGTGCGTTTGGATACAATCATAGAGGGGACAAAGAAGGGAACGAGTGAGTTTTTATGAGTTCGCGCGTGGCACTCACGAAAAATCAACATCTTTGCGATGCAGCTTCCCTCTCTGGAAGTCTCATCCACAAACTTTAATGTTCTTGGTGAGCTGTTACAAAGTCAAGTCCGCACGACCAGTTTGCCTCAGCCATGTTGATTTGCGTGAATCCCTCCCGGGAGCGCATAAAAACCACATGCATTACAATGCGTGATTTGCAATTGAAGGGGCATGTGTTCATGTCTTCAAAGAAAGAAATAACGACACTTTCTTACCCGGCAACACAAGTGGCCCCACTGATTTTCCCACTTGAAGCACACACACGAGAACAAGACATAGAAGCCATCACCTCAGCATTCACCAGGAATAAACCACCATCCGATTTTTTCACGTCGATATGCCAAGCAGTTTTAATTTTCTGTACATAGCCATTGCTGAAGAATTTATAAGCCTTGAGGCTTTTAAATGCTTGGAGACTGTCCCAGTCGAATGTTTTATCTTTGCTGTTAATCAAATATTCTTTGATGCTCTGCATGCTAAAATTATCAGGTACACTTCTACTGACTTCGTCCACAACATTTTTAATGCCAATACGTTAAATAATCGGTAAAATTTCCAACGCTTTTCAATACCGCTGTTGTAGTTATTTATTGTTGTTGTTAACACATGCCCCTTCAATTGCAAATCACACATTGTCACGCATGATTTTTGGGAAATCCGTCAAGTGGCACTAACAATGTGAAAGGACTCTATTAACTGTATCCCAGGTGTGAGAGAGAGAGAGAGAGAGAGGTGTAAGATATGCCCCCACGTCCCGATATACAATCTAGTGAGCGTGTTTCCAAATCTGGACGCCTTCCCTGATCCCTGATGGTTTTGAACGCTCTCTGTTTCTATCAATTTAGCAGAGCTCGTTCCTGTAGTATTGGTTTGTGATCACAGACTTAAGGGATAGGGTTGTCTTTATGCTCCTTTATGCTCTTTGTTAAGATTATTTTTTAAATTGACCAGGCATCACAGCAACATCACAATATACACTGAAACTGTTGACGTCTGTTCTTAATAACCTTTATATTAATAATAACCTATATAGTACAGTTATACCAGAAGACCTAATGAACCTAATTGGATTAACAATTTATTATTATTATTGTTGTTATTTTTTACAATTGCCTTCATTTCCCAACAACCTTCCCTGCTCGGTAAAAATTAATTTCTAGATGAGATAAAATGTCTTGATTTCCGGCCATCTTAATTTTTTAATTAGGTTAGTTACGCCTATGTTTTTGGCAACCGCAGAACTAGATTATTTTACTTGATTATTTTATCCTGCTTGACCTCTACCAGTTGCACACGTGTATTTATGCATAAATTATACATTCCTGTTTAATCTAACATTCAAAATGCAAAGGATTAGTCTAGTTAAAAGAGCAGATAGTATTTCAAAAATATAAGTATTGTAATTGTCTGTCAAAAATGAATTCATAGCTGCCTGATTTGCTTTTGCATTTGAAGTCATTTTTTAGTTAATTTAACACAACACACTTATTTTGACAAAGTACATAGGACTGCTCTTGGACTCGCACATCCAGCAACTACAGAGAGCGCACTCAAAATCTGTCCAAAAAACTACTGCAACACCTTTTGTAACTAAATCAGGCTGTTCTTGTCCTGTCTGTGCCAAACACCTACAGTACCTGCAAGCAGTGTCCTCTCCGCCGACTTCTTCTGTCTGCTCGCCTGGTAACTAACCACCAATGATGTGCGCGAGCTTGTAGCCAGACTTTACGACATTTAAACTTGACTACAGACTTCCTGGCTGGGTCCACAACAGACCTGTTCAGTCCAGATGTAATGCGCTGACATTTGAAAACTATAAAGAGCTATAAAGAGCATGTCCATCAGGTTTTACTCTCAGATAAGAAATCACTGGTGGCCTTAATAGCAGGAGTGAACGCACACCCCTCAACACTAGGAACAGCTTTAGACAGAGGTCACACCTAAACCAGGCACGGGAATGATGTCCTCTTCTTTTTATTTGAGGACAAGCAGCTCTGAAGCCCATTTTTAAAAATAGCTTGCAGACTTTCCTTGACTGAAGACTACACTTGGTTGGTTGTGTGAATATTGTAGTGTCTGTGGTTGTATGCTCTTTATGTCAGAGTTTCTGTCCTATGCTGCAGAACCAGCTGGGTAGGTGTGAAGATCACTCCGAAAAATTGATGTATCGACACCAGAATGAGGGTTTGATACTGGAGTTTTCGGACCATATTTTTTTTTGTTTACCTTTCTCCCCCACTCAATTTCCGTTTCCTAAATTTAGACAGAGATTGGGTCATTTGAAAAGCTAGCCGCTTATCTCTAATGTGCCTAATTCCGTCTCTGTCTCCCTCTCTCAAAGCCTCTGAGCAGTTGTCTTGCAGTGCTTATAAATGGAATACACGCTTAAAATTTAATATTTAGATTATAGGTTTTATCATCAATATCAGATTGTCTCAAATCACAGCCCCGAGTCATTGGACTTCAAGCCCAAATTGAGTCCCGAGTTGTAGTCCATTGTATCTAGTCAAAAATAGTGACTAGTATGTGAAGTATGACTCGAGTCTATATCACGACTTGAAATACTTGAAGTCTACACCTCTGGAAAATTCCGATGCGCTTGGTCCAGGTTCTTTCATTCTCCCATCAATCTAAATGAAACATGCACTATGGGCTAATGCATGGATCCTTACTACTTGTGTGCATGAAAATAGATACGTTTAATGCAATTCTGTGAAACATTCCAGGGAAAACAACACCATGGAGACAAACTGGTGACAGGTGGACCCTCTACCAGATACTTTTTTAGTTTTTGTCTGTCATATAGTAATTATCTATGATTTTATTGGACAGAACAGAATAACGTGAAATGGGGAAGAGGTCGTGAAAAGACACAAAGCAAATTGTCCGAGTGGGGTTCAAACTCACGGTACATAACTTGATACACTCAAGCACTGGGCTGGACTATTTTTAACTGAGTCCGGCCTGATTAAATGATTTAATTCAAGGAAATTGAATGAAACAACATCAACAACTAAATCACCATCTGAACCACGAAAAAACATTCAAAACTCTCTCAGTTTGAAAACCAAGTCAGTCAAATCCTCTATGTACTTTTCTTTTTTTCTTTTTTTCCTCCTTCCGAAGCCAATGTCACCTTTATGTGTGAACAAATGGGACAGGAGGCAGGAAGGGGTGTGTGGCTGCAGGTCTCTGCTCATGAAGCATCCATCCATTATCTGTCACATTACCTATAGGCGGCACATGCGCCATACATCAGGTCCATATAAGTTCGAACAAGCTGTTTACTTCGATACACGGGTACAATGAAACCTCCCTCTTTCAAGCAAGATTAAAAACCTTTCAATCAGAGTGCCATTCAGACTGTATCTCAAAGCCCCTCAGATGGACTCGAACAAGATTGGGAGATGAAAAACAACAAATTAGAGGAGAAAAACCGGGCATAATGCGGAGCGGCGGTGTTTCCACAGATCGCCATAGCAACCAATAAGAATTCTTTTGTTGCAGAGTCCAGCAAATTGAGTCGCAGTTCATCTCCAACTCGTCTCTGCAATTGGAGCTTTCAGATAGAGAAACTGTTTTGAAGTGTAACAGAAATGTTTTGATCGTATGGAGAGGAATCGGTTCTCAAACTAAGGGATGAGTTGGCAGTTTAAAGCAGAGCCGGACTCAGAGTTTCACATCTATCCGTGCCACCTTTATTCTATTTTTAGTGCTTGTCAAACCTGCTGTTAGGTTTCCAAATGTCAAAAATGGTGTGCTTGTGCTAAATTTACTAAGCGGATTAAGGGAGGTAATCTGAGCAAGTTTGCTGAAGCCGTGAACAATAAAAACACAAAGAAGCATCATGGGTAAGACGCATTGGTGTAGAGCAGTCACAGCTCTGCAGAGGGAGAGAAAAGAAGTATGCAAATTATTTTAACATGCAAAAATGACACCATTTCTAGTTATGTTTTTGGGGAGGAAACCATATTCAGCATCAACATACAAACTCAAAATAACTTCAAATGTTACGTCAAATATTAAACATAGAATTAGGGCTGGACAATAAGGCAAAGGCAAATTGTATTTTTAAAAACAAGACAAAAAATGTTTTCAGTATTGATTTCATAATTGTAATCAGTACTGGCCTTTAACTATTGCCATTTAGCATATTGACATAGATGTCTCTAGATGTGAGACCAAGTCCTTGTTTTCCAAGTTTTTATTAAGTCTCTTTTAGCCACAAGTCTGTATCAAATTCCAAGTCAAGGACTGGCAACTCAAAGTCAAACCCCAGTCACTGGCATTCAAGTCCAAGTCAAATCCCAAGTCATTGGCCTTCAAGTCCCAAATAAAGTCCTGTGTCACTGGTCTTGAAGTCCAAGACATATCCCGAGTCATTGGCCTCCAAGTCTAAGTCTTGTCCTGTGTCACAAGTCAATTCCGAGTCACTAGTAATCACAAACCAAAGTCTCAACAGGAATGGGGGCTTAAGATTTAATTTAGCCAAAATTTATGACAGCATCCTGACACCTTGGTCCAGATCAATAGACCAGTCAAATGCTAATGAGGTAATCAGCAGTGAGGAGGGAGCAACAGCCAACTATCAATAACAATAGACCTTAGTCACAGGTGAAACTAGGTGAGGCCAACCATTAATCAACAAGATAGACAAACAAACAATTTTCTAACAAGACAGGTTTCAGTGACTCCTCCCTGGGGGCAGGACTCCCAGTACTTAGAGTAGCATATAAGCCCAAGTTCCCATACCAGCTCTCTGATTGACAATGACTTTTGGATAAAAGTCGAAACGTCTCGATCTTTAAACAGCGTCCGGATGACAACCTCTGAACCCCTTTCTACGATGGACCACACCTGGACGAATGAGGGTTTACATCGACAAAGTCTCAAGTCATCGAAATATTGAAGACAGAAGACATATTGTATATTGTTCAGTATGTCATATTGTGTTTATGTCTATTATACAGTAATTAACTATGTCAAATGTGTATCATTGTTTTATACACTGCCTGTTCAAGAAAAGTTTGCCAGAAAATAAAGGTCACACGCTGCAATATTCCATTGGACCGCCTTTAGCTTTGATTACAGAACACATTTGGTATGGCATTGTCTCAGTAAGCTTCTGCATTGTCAAAAGATTAATTTAATTTAATCTAAAATTACTTCATAAAACTGTTTTTTTGCATGCCCTTATCTTTATCTTATTTTAACATTGTCTATACTTTTCACTTTTATTATTATATATTGCTATCTATCTGCACATTACCACCGAAGCATGTTCCTATTTTGTTATGCTAAATTGACCTATCTAGAGGGGGAAGCAGAGCAGCACCTCGTCAGAATCAGAATTAGAAATGTTTTTATTGCCACTGTCAGTAAACAACAATTAAATGTTTCCTTTGAATAGTGCACCTTTAACATTGCCTTCTTGACACCAGCTGTTCACATTTACTGCCCGGAACACTTTTCAAAAACATGTCCCATTAAACAGAGAAACAAAACCGGTATAACTGTTTTTACATCACATTACATAGATAATTCATTGATTTGTTCTCCCTACTTGCCTGTTATTGATTTCCCATGTTTGTGATTTACTTGTCCTCTGCAGAACCATGTGTGTGGTGTTTTCCATCAGCCCTCTGTACAGAGGGCCCTCTCTTGGGGCCTTCTAGGGTCAAGCTGTTCTTTTGTCGCCCTGGCTTCATCGGCTCTTCAGTACTCAATTCTCCATCATTATCTTACCAAGGACACGACATGTTATATCAATGAACAGGATCTTTACAATAGATCGTTATTGATTGTTAGTTTGCTCTTGAAGCTAGTAGTCTCTTAGCTGATTCTACAGCGGTTATTGTGGTTGTTTAATGTAAGCATTGTGCTAACAAAAATACTCCAGGGGCTTGTTGTTAAGATGCTAACATTTCAATCATAAGGAAAGTTGGGTTCTAGTTCTGATAAAGATCCAGACCATTCTAAAACTTTTGAGGACATGTTCCATCTTGTCCTATTTGTGTGGTCTATCATTCTAATTTGCCTCTAGTTTTGTTACTATGTTATGTATCAATTGGTACAATTAGTATCTGCGTACATGCCACTCACTTCAACACGGAAGGCAGTTTCTTTTTGGGGCTCGCAAGAGATTTCTTATTCCTTATAGTCCCCCAAACTTAACGTACTATCATACATAGAGAGGTAAGACGAGAGGCACATTTAGCGTCTCACTCTAGTGTTTACTGACACTCTCTTATCACATACAGTGCCCCTCTCCTCCCGTGTCCCACTGTAAACACACACCTAAACCTCTTAAAAGATAACTAATTCACATTTTTAGCTTTATACAGTATATATAGGCAATATGCAGTACAACAACAAACCTTCAGTGCAGTAATTATTTCAGTATTTTTTCATGTAATAATAAAAAAAAAAAAAAAAAAAAAACTCCATTCAATAAAAAGTCCGAAGCCTGCTTGTTTATGTTTTATTCATTTATTTTAAGGCTTCACAAAAAAAAATAATAATAATAATTGTCAGTGACTGCATACTAAATATTTTCAGTGATCCAACTTAGATAAAAAGTATTTCCCACCTGGCCATCAAAACATATATGTATACACAACAATCAAATATTACTAAAAAGCAACTGAATTATTAGTGCAGACTTTTAGTCTCACATTTGTTTTGCTGAAAACTAGAGGATGTGCTGTCCTCTAGAGGCTTTCATAAGGCACTGCAGTTTGTCTAACCCATCCAAGCATTAAACCAAGATTGTTGCTTGTCATGTGGGAACATGTAACAGCTGCACCCTTTTAACATTCAGTTAAGATATATTACATAGAACAACCTGTGCCTCTGTCAATGTTTATGCCATAATTTCAAAACTATTTACTTGTTTGTTTGTATTTCTTGCATGTTAAAAATCCAGTTATTACAGTGTATGGGAACTGATGCTGGATCAGTGCTATGAGCATTTAGAGGGTCCAATCCAGCTTTATTTGCAGAGCACTTTAAAAACAACAAAGCTGACCAAAATGCTTAGCACACAAATGAGCATAAAACACTACAGAACAATGAGCACACATTTAAAAACTGAATTCAGCATTTCATACATTTTTAAAGAAAAGAGAAGAAAAGAAGTGCATAGGGAGTTCATTCCAAAGTTTTCGGCCTATAACAAGAAAAGATTTTTGTTTTGGGGGCAACAAGTAAAAATACGGGCTTGTTCCCATGGAGATGTTTTTTCTTTGCATGTTATTTTAAGCAGCAAAAATCACCATAATGAAATGACTTTTGAATAGGAATTTGAATGCCTTATGTCCAGGCAAAGCAGTAACAGCTTTGTGGAGTCAAGCAGGTATCAGACCCTTACCAGAAATGTTACATAGTGCACCCATACATCCACAATGTCAATTGTACCTCCTACAAAGAGTCTGTTGTTTCGTTTGATTTATTTTGTATTATTTTTACACATATACTTTCAAAATTTCCATTATTGAAATGATCGCTACATTTTTATTGAAACATTTGTAAGCCACATTTGATAGATAATTTATCGTATCCTCAAAGGGAAATTGGCTTGCAGTGAGTAAAAAAACATTTGACAATGATTTAGACTTTAAATAAAAGCAACAGCAGACTGAAATCTGTCTGAATAGAAAGAAAAATAAAAATAAAAATAAAAGTACTAAATTTAGAAAGCAAGGTGGAGGGCTAGGCTATGAGTCTACAGGCTACAGGACCCTGTTTGTAACTGCAGATGTAGTTTTTGTTGTATCTTGTCTTATGTTTGGACCATGAATGTCCCTAAAACCATTACAAGCATCACAGCAAACCAGTGCGCGATGAGGTTCTCTCCCCCTGCAAAGGTCATAGATCTAGCGACTTGAAGCGTTGTTTCGTTCATCTCATTTTCAGTGGGCAACAAGAGCGAACAGTTATATAGACCTGAGTGTGATGGGTCCTTCCTCAGCTTGATGGTGCTAACAACAGTGAACAGTCCGTTAGCGTTCTCTGTCACAGTAACCGTGGCCGAAGAATTAATACTTTGATCATTTCCCTGCTTCCAAACGATTGTGGGCCTGGGGAAGACGTCTTCGAAAATGCATTTCCCCTCAGCCAAAGACACGTTGGCAGAAGTTTTACCAACACACTCTGAAAAAATAAATGACGTTACATTTAAAAGTTAAATAAAATCAAATGTTTTACATCCCATTCACAATCTCATTTATGTGCAGACGGGTGTATTGCCCAAGGACATAACGGCATTATGCACTGGTGGGAATTCCACCTCCAACGACCTTCAAATCAACAAACAAACTCTATGAACCAAGGAAATGCTGCCCTCAGTAAAAATATGTTACCATAACAAATGGAATGGAGTGCAATCAATATAAACCCACACCCCAACATTCCCACATTCAGTGGAATGCGGGAATGTTTTTAATGCACTGTAAAGCACTTTGTGTTACTTTTTTTTTTCTTTATGAAAAGCGCTTTATAAATGAAATTTGATTTGATTTTTTTTGAGTGAATGGTTGTCTGTCTCTGTCTCTGTGTTAGTCCTGCGATGAGTTGGCCACTGTCCAGGGACCCTGTACCCGCCTAAGGCCTAAAGTTACTGGGATAGGTTCCAGTCACCCGTGGTAGGAAATGAATGATTTTTTTTTTTTCCTTCAGTTGAAGCCATTCATTTAGACCTTATTAAAGGTGCACAATGTAACTCTTTTGGTGGGGAGCCACTACTTGTTTGTCTCCACGGAGCTGTCATTGCTTTGCCTGGAATATTCAACAGCATAGCATTAAAATGTCTATCTTATTTTTTATTGCTCAAATTCCTTAAAACAGTTTAATTCTTACTGTGAGTGTAATGGGTTGCCTCCCACTGCCCTTGTAGCATCACTTACTTGTCTAGATATGTTTAATACTATTCTGTGCAACATTCAAAGAAACGCAATCTCCATGGAGACGAGTAAGTGGCAGACCCCCCACCAAAAGTTACATAGTGCACCTTTACATTCCATAAACTCACTTTGAACTCGAACGATGGTCTGGCTGTTTTTCACCCCTTCTTTGGATTGCAGTTTGCAGTGGTAGGTGCCCTTGTGTTTGGGCTGTATGTTGAAGATCGTCAGGGAATAGTTGTAGCTGCCCTTGGAGGTCGTGTTTACACAGCGCATGTCCGTCAGATTTTTCTGTATGCCCCAGTCACAAATGCTTTTGCTCTCCTTCCAGCTGAATTCTTTGATGTCAAGAGTACTGTTTGTCGTTACGTCACATTTTAGAGTCACATTATCGCCACATTTTGCCAGAATTTTATGAATGGTGTACATTTCAAGACCGCCTGAATGCAAAAAAAAAAAAAAAAAAAAGTTAAGTTACTGCAATAATCGGATGAGAATAATTAACACTGTCGAAACTGGTCTTACCTACTGTGCTGAGAGTAGAAAGCAGACAGATTCCAAGTAAGACAAACAGTTGAAACCTAATAGAAGCCATTGCTCTTAACTGCATCTAAACCAAAAAATAAAAATACATTTAATTTACAATTGTATCAACTATGGATTAACATAAAATAATTACACAAAAAAGATGACAAACTATAACATAGGTTTCCTAAAATGTGTTTTTTTCTCACCCTCTCACCATTTTTCGACTTTCCTAAATTAAAATCTAAAATTCCCTAAATCTTTTGGTTTTATAAAGTGTTAATAATAATAATCAAGAATTGTACACCTGACTGTAACAGAATTATGTACTTTTACGTAACATTTTCTCCTTATAGTCATGTTGGCAACATAACAAAAACGTCTGGAAATTAAATATATAAATTCACGTTGTATACGCATTCACGTGCTGTGTCTCTTACTAAACATATCTTTTTGTAGAAAAAAAAGAAAAGAAAACAGAATTGCAGCTCACCTACTTTTGTGCCCGGCTTGGTCCAAATCAGCTGCGGTTGTGGCAATGTATTGAGTATTCGTCTTTCTATCTATCCTCTTTTTCAGGGCGGTGGCCAAAAAAAAAAAAAAAGAACACACCGTTTTGTCAAGCACTTCTCCTCGTCCAACCCCAGACCATAAAACTGGCTCATGCGGCTCAAGTTGAGTCTTGTACATTGAAACACATTGGAATGCAAAATACAGGAGACTACCATGGTCTCCGACTAAAACAAGTGGAAAATTAGTAGCCAAAAAAGTGCACTACTGTAGGAAAATGTTCACTTCTAACAAAAATAAATGCTTAATGTGTTAATAGAATTTGCATCTTGCATGTCTCTGGTTTTCGTTCCCTTTTTTCGTTCCTTTTTTTTTACATATAAAATTGTTAGAGAACTGTAATAGAAGAAGTTAAATTTGTACACCTGTATTTCTAGATATATAGGTTTAATGCCATACTGTGGAACATTATAGGCGAGCATTGACATCTCCTTTGACAGAAAAGTTATGCAGTTTGTTTATTGTTAGCATACTGGATAGAGTCTCATGTTTCGAACTGAAACAAGCTTGCAATGTGGTGTATGATGCTGGCAGAGTGGTTAGCCTGTTCCCCTACGGTGGCCCCGAAGGGTAAAACGCTCACCCAAATTCGAAACATGCGCCCAGATATAATTTGATTTGCGTGTTTTCTAACTTGAGTGCGTGTTTTTCGAAGTTGGTTATGTGTTTTTCGAAGTTGGGTATGTGTTTTTTGAAGTTGAGTATGTGTTTTTTGAAGTTGAGTATGTGTTTCTCGAAGTTGAGTATGTGTTTCTCGAAGTTGAGTATGTGTTTCTCGAAGTTGAGTATGTGTTTCTTGAATTTGAGTATGTGTTTTTCTAAGTTGGGTATGTGTTTTTCGCAGTTGGGTGCATGTTTTGAATTTGGGAGCATGTTTCCTAACTTGAGAGCGTGTTTTCTAAGTTGGGTGCGTCTTTTTCGAAGCTAGGTGGATTTTTTCGAAGCTGGATACATGTTTTTGAAGTTGAGTGCGTGTTTTCGAAGTTAAGTGTTTACTAAGTTGGTTGAACGTTGAGTTAATGTGTGCGTGTTTTGCCCTTTGGGGCCACCATACTTTTAACCAAGTTTCTGAATATTTGGATACGTTTCTCAATATGTGGAGAAGCCGTAAATACTGAAGTATGACTAGATATTAATTTTTACACCTAAAACATGTATTGCTTGGTTGCATTCTAGTGATGCATTATTGTAGACTTCCCAGTGACACTCCCTATGTTTAACTATGATTCAGTGCATCCGTTCATACCTACTCAGTGTTTTGTAAATGGGCATGTCCAGATTAGAAAAAACAGTTGTGCCTATACATCTGCAAGTAAACATTAAAGCCTTAGGTGATCTTCAAGCCTGTCTGTAATACTATGAGCGTGGAGGACAATACCTTTCAAGGATTAGTGGATGATGATCTGTTTTTATTGGGTTACAGGTCCTCTATCCACGTGGAATGTGTTGTGACCTGGCCGGGAATGTAACGGTTATGTGCCAAACCAATGAAGCTCTAAGATATAATCAAGTCTTTACATAAATCTCCACAAATGTTCTTAGAATGATAGAATGGAAGTTACTGTCAAAACTTGTCAAAGTAATTACATCTTACTTATTGTCTGATGTAGATGAAAGGACAAAACTTTTCTACTAAAGAAGAGAAGATGAAAATTCTTTATTAAAATTTTAAAAAATTCCATTCTTAGTTCACTCCACAATAAAACGTTTCTACCTTCAAGGCACTTTACAACAAGGAACCACTCACCCATTCACAAACACATTCACACACCAGTGTGCGCAGACACTGGGTGTCTCGCCTGAGGACACACAATCATTCTGGTTTGAACTCATATTTGTTGTGAATACAATTTTGATTGCCAAACAACTTCCATTTCACAATAGGCAATATTTCTAACATGAGATTTAAATTGCCAGTCAGAACAGAGAGAACATGCAACAAGTCTTGCTCAAACCAGTTTAGACTCATCTGGTAACATCTTTCTTTATTACATTAATAGAAAGTAAATCAAATTGACAGTAATTACATTTTGCAGCTGGAGTTTTGGCAAAGTAATAAAGAACCACATAGCAGCATATAAGGCAAGGCTATTCAACTCGTTTTTGGGAGGGCCAGATTTTTGGGAGGGCCATTACCTCTGGGCTGGAGGTGCACAGCGCGCCATCACTTTGACAAAATATAGGGTTGCGTAAAATATATAAACAAAATAAATAAATGCACTACACTAGATCTGTTTAAACAATGATTAAATAACTATTGCTGTTCTTGATTTCTATGGAAAAACAAAAATAATTGTCAATCCAAAACTGAACCAGAAAAAAATTAGGACTAAATACCAAACAGGTCTGAACCAGGCCTAACCCAGAATCAAACCAGGTCTAAAGGAGAATTAGATGAGATCTAAACCAAGACCAAAACAAGTATAAACTAGCACTAACCCAGAATTAAACCAATGAACAAGAGAAAATATACTTTTTAATAATTGGAGGGTATGGTATGGGTCATGGACTGGATCAGATCCTTTGGGGGGCCTGATCTGGCCCTCAGGCTGCAAGTTGAATAGCCATGATCAGTGATGAAAAGGAATGGGCCCATCACAGACCCTTGAGGCATTCCCAGTCACAAACAGTACATAAGAGCAGAGAGACTGTCTGTCCTGAGAAGATAGTCATCCATCAGATTGTTGGACATGCTGATTAGCCTCTGCTTTGTCCTATGATCCATTTAGTTTAAAGTTATTTACACATTAAATAATTCAATGAGAGGCACAAGTGTTTATTGTCAAGAACTTTAAAGACGTTATTTATTATTCAGTGCTGCCACAGTGATGTTTTCAAGTTGAATTGGAAGGAACACAGTAAATGTTGTAATGTTAATGTTCAGTCTAGTTAGCAATCAACAGTTGTTAGCTTGCAATAATTATTGACCACACACATACACAATTTCATTTATAGACTAAGCAATTCTTGTAAAAACAGATGCAGCCATTTTTACGCAGTGGTTCACACGTTTTGTTTAATGTACACTTTGGATGTTTAGCCATGTTTTACAAAAATATAATTAATTTTTATTCTCTTACTTTGTACTATTAACGTTTGAGAGATTGAAACCTCTTTTTCAATAGGCTATAGCCTATTGTACCTGCTTTTAGTGGTAGGGGAAACCGGAGCACCCGGAAGAAACCTACAAAGACACGGGGAGAACATGCAAACTCCACACAGAAAGGCCCCGAGCAGCTTGGGAATAGAACCCAAGACCTTCTTGCTTTGAAGCGAGAGCGCTAACTGCTGCGCTACCATGCTGTGCCATACTGATGAAAATAAACTAGCATTTCATAACAAAAATATACACCATTAAATCTTTCTTTCAAATAGTTTATGCAGTCTTTAATCTGCAAAGTCGGGAGCTGTTTGTTCTACTATGCATTCTCATATATTCTCATTGTGCTGGGAGTGGTTTTGGGGTGCAGCTTTGGGGTGCAGCTTATTAGCGTCACAATTTCTTAAACTTAAACTTCAAAATGACAGCTACGTTGGGTTGATCTTTTGCCTCTGCACACAGCAACCCAAGTGATCCACCAGCTGTCTCCATTATTAAAGAAAACAACTCCCTTCCTCTGATTGAAGGTAATCACAGCGACACAAGGCTGGCCAGGGTTGGTGGTTGAACCTCTGAATGGGAAACACTGCAAATTCAGTACTTTTGGACTATCCACTAGGGCAGGGCTATTCATCTTTATTCTCCATATTTTTCTGATTTTTTAATCTCAGGGCCGGAACCGTGGTCTAAAACAAGACAAAACCAGGACTAGACCAAGACTAAACCAGGACTAAACCAGGACTCAGTCAATCAATCAATCAATCAATCAAATTTTATTTATAAAGCGCTTTTCATACCTAAAAACATAACACAAAGTGCTTTACAGTGCATTAAAAAGATTGCCACAGGCCCACATTCCACCGAAGCCCCCCCCCCCCCGCCCAACCCACAGGACCAAACAACCATCTAAACACACACAAAGACAAGCGTATGCTCACAAACACACACGCTCATACACAACACATGCACACACATACACACGCACACACACTCTGACAAACAGGAGGAGCCTGAGTACAGATAAGCCAGTTGAGGAAGCAAGACTAGATCAGCTCCAAACCAGAACTAAGCCAGGTCTGAAACAGGACTTAACCAGGTCTAAACAAGGACTAAACCAGAACTAAACTAGGTCTAAACTAGGTCTGAACCAATAACAAGAGATAAAATATTTTCTATATTTTTGAAAGTTGGGTTGAGGGCCGGATAATAACCCTTGGAGGACCTGATTTGGCCCCCGGGCCTTAAGTTGAATAGCCACGCACTAGGGTTTCTTTTGGGTAACTTCTTTTTAGTTTAGTTTTAGTTTAGGCACTCTGAAAGCCAAATCTTATCATACGTGGCTCTTAAATGTTAACAGCCCTTGCAATTAAGCCAGTAACATCCCCAAAACCATCGCTAGCATCACACCAAACCAGTGTCTAATGAGCTTCTGTCCCCCTGAGAAGCTTAGAGATCTGATCCACTCCAGCTTCGTTTCGTTCTTCTCGTTTTCCAGGAGCAGGAACAGAGAACAGTTATATTGGTCCGGGATCGATGGGTCCTTCTTCAGCTTGAGCGTGCTAACTGCAGTGAACAGTCCCTCCGTGCTCTGGGTTACTTTCGTCTCTGCCAGGTGGGTGAGGTTTTCGTATCCCATGTTCCACTGGACTATTGGCGCGGGGAAGACATCTTTGAATGTGCACGACCCTTCAGTGGCAGACACATTAGCGCTCGTGTTACCAACGCACTCTGAAAAAACAGAAATATAATACATGAACACAGTATAATAAAAGTTGAAATTGCAGTATCTAAAACATGCACAATAGGTAACATCCTCCAGCTAAGGTAGTACTGACCAAATCTAGCTCAAGCTGTGGAGATGGTGCCCTGGTCATGACAAGTTACCCCCGTGACAATGAATAAAGTAAAAAAAAGTGTTAACCTTAATCAGAAAATTTTAAATCTGCAGTTTTACGGGTAATGGTATGTCCTCTGCAGATAACTTAACATTACTTCTCCAATAAAGTATTCATTCAAATTATCACTCAGATATAGAGTTTGGTATTTAGTAAAAATAATACTTAAAAAAATGAGAAGGCAAATTCGATATACCATATTGTACCATTTTATTTTATGGAAACTGCAAAAACATACACACAAAAAGTCAAGATAAATTTTTTAGTAGGTAGAGTAGGACTTAAACAACTCACATTCATTAACTGCAACAAATTGAATTATTATTTCTACTACAACTTAATGTCATAATGTGCAAATACTAGTTTTTAATATGTATCTTCCACAGAAACATTAAATTCTGCACTTACTTTGGACTCTTACGATGGTCTGGCCGCTTGTCACCCCTTCTTTGGAGCGCAGTTTGCAGTGGTAAGTGCCTGCATGTTTTAGACTTACGTTGTAGAGACTCAAGGAATAGTTGTAAAATCTTCCAGCAGCTCTTGCATAAGTCATTTTGTCACATTTATAATCAGTTCCGGTTTGGTTTTCCGTTGTGTATTCGCAAATTTCATTCTGCGACATCCAGAACAGTTTGTCAATAGTAGTGTCATTTTTTGCAAGAACGTCGCACGTTAGAGTCACCCTTTGTCCACATACTCCCAGTACTTTAGGAACGGTGTACATTTCAAGACCACCTGAAAGCAAGAAAAGATTCAATATCAGAATGGGAATAATAAAGCAGACACCAAATGATTTATACATGAATGGTCGTACCTGCTATACTGAGGATTAAAAGAAGACAAAAGATCCCAAAAAAGCAATGTGGAATCCTCATGGAAGCCATTGTTCAAACCCTCCATAAATCCAAAATACTACAATTTTAAAAATGAAATGGGAGGTCCAGGTTGCGTGGTTATACTAAAATCTAGAACATCCTACTTTCTCTCTTTTGGGGCGGTTGAAACCAAAAGTACACAGGGATTGCTCAAGCAGCTCTCCTCAGCCAAAACAGTCCAGTAAACATGTGTGGCCTATGTGAGGTGCAAGCAGAGACATGCCCTGGTATGCAAAGTCACTCTCATGTTTCACACTAAAAATGGCTGATAAAGACTCAAAGTGTATCAAAAGAGCAGAATGCTAAGTTAACACAAATATCTACCAATGCAGTGATTCCCAAAGTGGGGTCCGAGGCCCCCTTGGGGCACTGCGGGGAAGGTTGTACACACCACAAGCATAAAAAAATTGAGCTTGAAAACAAATGTATATATGGTATTATATTTTCTTTAAATCAATATTAAGCCTACAGTTGTTAATATTTACAATTTCTGTTTGTAAATTCAAGAAGAAAAACATGACATATTTTGGAGTATAAAGCAAATCAGGTTGATAAGGGGACCATGGCACTGTAGAGTTGCTAAACTAATACATAAATCAATTAAATAAAGACATACTTTTTTAAACAATGTATGGCTTTATTGTATTTTTTGTCTGGTTTCCAGTCCTTGTCCTTTGAAGGACAAAACACTTTTCCTTGCCTATGAATGTGGTATGTGAGTGAGTGATTGGTGGTGGTCTGAGGGACAGATGGCACAGATCGGCAGCCTCGCTTCTGTCACTCTGCCCCAGAGCAGTTGTGGCTACAGAAGTAATTTACCACCATCAAATATAGAGTGAATGAATAATGACTAGTGTAGTGCTTTAAGAGGCTTGTCAGATTTGTGAGGCAATACACATGTGCATAATGAATTATAGTTGCAGTATACATGCATTGTTCAACAGGATTATTCTTGTTTATGTATGTATAACTAAGTCTGTGCAAAGCCACTCCACACTCCACACCTGGAGCTATGAATTGAAGCAATATGTTGTGATGCTGCATTCATGATACATACATTTATCATCTTAACATGTTCCTATATGCATTCTCTGAAATCTCTGAAACTCCAATAAAGTTTGATAATCATGGCCAGCGCTGTTATTTTCAATGCAAAATCTCCGCTGCCATCACCACCTGTGCAGAGTTTCGTGGTGCATGCTGGGATGGCGTGGCGTCACAGGCAGGAACTCTATAGTTAAAACTCAGCCGGAGACAGGTTCTACAGCTGTTTAACTGCTGATTACAGTTTCATATTTCTGTATTTACTGAACCTACAAAGTGGGAGACAATGTTCAACATCTTCTCAACTCAAAGATGTGATTGATGTGATTAAAAGGAAAACCTAAACCACCCAATCCCTCAAATAATGATAAGGTTCAACATTTATGGATTTAAATCTCTCATAGGCCCTTGTCCACTGCACACTATTCCATAACTGTTACTCAGCGACCAGCACCAAAACTTTTAGATTCGAAAAACATGCAAAAGTGCCATATACTCTTGAATTGTAATCCTATTGAAACACTGTTATAAAGAAGTGATCATCTGTTTTAATGGGCTGGTTCAGATGATCCCACATCCTGCCTGAATTTGTTGAGACTTGGTTGAGACCTGGAATGTGACGGTCAAATGCCAACCGAGAGAACGCTGCAAGAAGTTATCAAGTGTCTGTGAAGAATTGATGTTCATAGTATTGTTTTAATTGATTTTATTGGCCATACACTTCAACAGACAGTTCTTTTTATTTATATTTTTTGTCTTAAACTGTATCTCGTTTCAATGTGTTAGCATCGATTAGTATTTGATTTGCGATACTTCTGACTCAATACATAAGATCCTAATATTAGTTTAATTTCATTGTTTTCTTATAACATTCTGAACATTTATACCATTCAAAATGTGTTTACTGTAGATATAATTTGGTTTTAAATTGTAATTGCAATGGTTTTCGTTATCAGTCTGAAACCTGTGGATAGTGGATACTTGGAAGACAGATTGTATTTCCAAACACTTCCATTTCACAATTGACCCTAAGGCAAGAATAAAAGCCTTAATCGTAAAAGAAGGAACATGCAAACAATTACCTGGAATTAGAAGTCATGCCTAAACCGGTCTAGACTCTTGCCAACTTACCATAGTAAACATAAGAAACATGTATTGCATTTACAAATGATAGCTTATATTTTATATTTTTGAAAGATCTTTATGTGTATATTGTAAAGTCAAATGTAGACATAGCAACATTTGTTATTCAATACTTTTTTTTTTCATTCAATAAGCATAACCCAAAGCATGCTTCCTGGTTTTGGGGTCTCTCTGATCTCACATGTTCATTTGTTTGTTCAAGCGTAACCTGGATGAGAACTACTTTACAGTCGAATATGGTGTGTCATAGTTTTAACACACTCAAAAACAATCGGTCACGTGTTCATTTTGTTCATTTGTCTCCTTTTACACAGCCATCGAAACCCAGAAGAGAGAGCCAATCGGAAACGACCTCCCTCCCTTCTGTGGCCCTCTTTCCGTCAGTTTGTGGAATTTACGGCTGAGGAATCAAGGAATTGTGATGTCCAGAAGGCAAGTGAATTAAGATCGTGAACGGTTAAAAACTATAAAGCTAAACCAGACTCTATCCCTGTTTCCATCCAGGCCCAGCTCAAGCTACAGTAAAGCATATGCTGCCAGAGAATGTGGATTTAAGCTGTCCCACTCTCACTGCTGCTCTTCTCCTCTGCCCGGTCTTCTTACTGTCGCCCTCCCGCTATCTTCGGGTCCATTTGACCTCTAGAGTTTTTATTTTATTTTTAATTTCATCGCTAATTTAATGACACATGTATTTGCTAAGAAAATAATAGTTTTTGGACACATCTAAAGTTTTGAGGAGCTAAAAACAAACGCGAGCAGGAAAATCAGGTTCTCTAATAAAAAATGTGCAATGAAATCCAGATTTCCCCGCTCTGTCTGACTCTTGCCGATGACATAGCAAGAGGGGAAGGTCTGCTCCCGCCTTTCAAATCAAATCAAATCAAATCAATTTATTTTTATAATGCCCAAAATCACAACAACAGTTGCCTCGATGGGCCACAGGTAAAAGCAGTTCAGATAACTGTCCCAGAATGCCCCTGTCCTTTGACCCTCCTTCGCGGCGAGGAAAAACTACAAAAAACCCCATGGGAAAAAGTAGAAACCTCGGGGAGAACCACAGTGAAGGAGAGATCCTACTCCCACGGACGGACAGGCTGCAGATGAACTAGGACTGACGCATCCACTTGGACTGTGGAGCCAGAACCACTCAAGAGGGAGGTGGCTTTAAAGAGTTCCTCCAGGCGGACGAGGAGCAGTCCACCAGTGTAGAGAGATCCTCCAGCAGGAGATGAGGAACAGTTAATCTAAGTAGATGGAGTTCGTCCAGGCAGACGAGGTGTGGCTAATCCAGGGTTGAGGGAGTTCCTCCAGGCGGGTGGCGCATAGATCGTCCAGTGTAGAGATCGATCCTCCAGACAGATGGGGGTGGGGGGGTCGTCACTGGAGCAGCCGCAGTGCCTGAAACAGTCTCCACTCCCCGGGGGAAGTGGAGAGAAAGAGAAACATGTGAACAGCAATGAACAGACTACAGTTGAAGTAATATTAAATATTGTTGATAGGTAAAGTAGGAAGAACCAGAGGATAGTGTTCAAGCTGCCATACTTCCCCAGCAGAATTGCTCCAAGGGCAGCGTAGCTAAAACTGTAGGTTTTTATTTCTGTTCCTAACTGGCCTGACCATAAGCTATTTCAAAGAGGAACGTTTTGAGCCTGGTCTTAAATGTAGAGACTGTGTCGGCCTCTTTTACATGAACAGGGAGCTGGTTCCATAACATAGGACCTCCTACTGTGCTTTTAGAGACTCTGGGGACTAACAATAGTCCAGAATTTTGAGAACGAAGAGCTCTGTTTGGATGGTACGCTACTATTGCATCTTTGAGGTAGGATGGGGCCATATTGTTTAAAGCTTTATAAGTCAGGAGGAGGATTTTAAATTTGATTCTAAACTCAACAGGAAGCCAGTGAAGAGACTCTAACACTGGTGAAATATGATCTATTTTTCTAGTACCTGTTAATAATCTTGCTGCTGCATTTTGAACCAGTTGAAAGCTTCTTATAGAGCTTTTAGGACACGCTATAAGCAGGGCGTTACAATAGTCTAATCTGGATGTGACAAATGCATGGATGAGTTTTTCGGCATCATCTCTGGGCAGGATTTTTCTAATTTTGGTTATGTTACGCAAATGAAAGTAGGCTGTTTTACAGGCTTGATTTATATGTGCTTTGAATGAGAGATCTTGGTCAAATAGGACCCCAAGGTTTCTTACAGTAGAGCTGGGGGCTACAGTGATATTGTCCAGAGAAACTATCTGGTCGGATAAAGAGTCTCGCAGGTGCTTAGGGCCCAGCAGAATGACCTCGGTTTTTTCAGGGTTAAGGAGCAGATAATTAAGAGTCATCCAAGTTTTTATGTCTTTCACGCAGGCACTAAGTCTGTCTACTTGATGGGTCTGATCAGGTTTCATTGATAAATAAAGCTGAGTGTCATCTGCATAGCAGTGGAAGTTAATGCCATGCTTTCTGATGATCATACCTAAGGGCAGCATATAAAGTGTGAACAGAACTGGACCGAGTACTTTCACATGTCAATCACTTGACTCCTCCCCCCACGCAAAGACGGTGCCAAAAGTACAGGCGCAAGAATAAAGTGAAGAGGAAAGAAAAAAATTGCTCCACAAAGACACAAGGGAGCAGTGAAAGTCAATAATAGGTAGGACACAGGAAAATTACAGTTGTGTCATTGAATTTTCCTGACAAATATATTTTTTCTTGTGTGAAAAATACAATTATTTCTTTGAAAAATTATTAATTTCTGCAAAGTTTTTTTTTGGGGGGCAAAAAATATATATATACACACACCGTTACACATTTTTTATCTGCAAACCTGATTTTCCTGCTCGCATTTGTATTTAGCTCATCAAAACATTAAACCAGTGTTTTTCAACCTTTTTTGAGACGTGCTTGTTTTTCTTTCCTTTGTGTGAAGAAGTTGCTCAGAACACACTAAAATGGCACATTATTCATTTAAATTTATGAATCTGAAATTTTTTCAAGGCCCACCAGGCAAAACCTCAAGGCACACTAGTGTTCCCTCGCTCACTGGTTGAAAATCAAGGCTTTAGACAATGTGTACAAAACTGTCATTAATTAGCTCCATACATCGCTATTAAACGTTCATGGATGGTCCAAAACATCTCCTAACATACAATTATATAACCACACTGCATGAGGTCATACAGTGCCATGAACAGGTCATCATTCTGTTTCCGTTGTGACCAGGCAGAAGCACTGCTTGTGTTTACATTCCAATTTCTATGTACAGCATGTGTGTATAGCCCTTAAAAAAACAGATTTTACAGAAAACACGTGGGCCAATTCGTACACATTACGATTAGATTTATATCTCTGTTTACATGTCCTCTAATCTGTGCGCAAAAGCAATCAAGATTAATGGAACTGAACCCTAGCGAAGCGGTCGAAATAAGCATTAAGTTTATAGCTGCACTTTAAGGCACACATTAATCTATGGGCATTGTAGTAAACACTTCAGCAGAACAGAGTATCAGCGAGCACCAGGGGAAACTGGAAATACTATTTAATAAGGCATTATGCAGTTTGCTGGTGGAGATGGAATAAAACCAAGCAATCTCCATGGAGACAAGCAGCAAACCAAGTACTCTTTGGTCAAACCTCTTTAATAAATGAAAGATGAGTTTAAATCATACTGTGGAACTTTCCAGGCAAAGCAAAAACTATTTTATGACAAAACTAGAAACTAGAAAAGCTACATAATGCACATGACAGTTTAGACTACACATTTCACCAAAACCTAGTGAACATGATTATATTTAAGATTTTTACAATTTGTTCCAAGTTTGACAGTTTTTATAAATTACCTTGAATGGTTAAGATATTTTCACCCAGGTTCCCAAGTTCTTTTCCCGACTTGTGTACATTTTTCAACCCAGAAAAACATTTTAGTGCCACATGAACACAGCAATATAATATTGTATAATATTGTATAACTGTTATCTAGCAACCTTACTGTAAACAAGATCTAAAATACATATAAATTACACAATAGTTAGGAATTGGCTATAAATAATACCTGATAACACCTTTATTTTATTGAATCATTCTTTAAAAATGTATCATCTTCATCTTTCACCCTAAAGAGGGAAAAGATTCTTTCCAAGTTTAAAACCTCATTTGCACTTTTAACTCCAGAGCTGATGTCTGGCAGGCATTTTATTGTTTAATTGTGTTTCATTCCTGCCGTTTTGAGTGCAAAATGTAGCATGATTAGTATTTCAGCGCCGTAGAAGTCAGATGAATGTGGCCTGCGTGATCAGACTGCAGTCACTTTGCGCAAGATCAGATTCAAATATGATTTAGTACCCCATATTAAAGTGGCGTGGGCTGCATTCGAACAAGTCAGAACTGGGTTTTTCGACCAAAACAAATCCAGGGCACATTTAGGAAAAAAGTAGCTTTGACCTGCAGTGTGAACGTAGCCTTAAAGGGCCTGTACCTGATTTTTATTTACTCTAGTTAAGATAAATTGTCTTTACATTACACATTGTTTAATAGAAACAACTTCATGGAAAGATTTTGGGTTTGTGATGTATAGTCCTTGCATATTATAAACGCACTTTGTTAGGAAAGAACTAGTGCAGAAGCATTTACCAGGGTCACCCATAGAACTATAGTAAAACCTGGAAGATGAACCCAAAATGGCCGCCCTGTTTATCCCTATGGAGTGTGCTCCAAAAAAAATTTCTTACTTCCGCATTTACTTCCTGATACGGAGGCTGCCATCTTTGCTTTAGGGCGCCACGTGACGACAATCCCCCATGATGCTTTGAGCGACGTGAACGACCACGCAGCTGCAGGTTTTTGTGTTAACGTTAGCTTGTGTGATTGTAGTTGTGTTCTTCATGTTAGACACACGTGAAAGCGTCTGAAATGAAATAAAATACAACTTACAGGTATCGCTAGTCAAGCCTTTTCCACGAGCTTCTGTTTGTATCGTCCGACGTGCTCGTTCACGTGACTCGCACATGTTTGCGGTGCCGTCTCTTCATATAAAAACGGTAATTTCGGTGATTTTAGAAACGGTAGAAAAGAACATTTCCTTCTATTTTATTTAAATACCGATAATAATTCAGTACTGTCTGCAATTATAATGTGCAATTTTAGAAAAAGGCTGGTTCCAAGAGGCTGCAGTACCTCGCACGGCCACAATCAATCTGGGACCATAGACAGAGGGGGCGTGCCTTATCCAGTTCTTTTAATACATCCATGGGGTCACCTCATTTTGGCCAATCAGGCACATTGTACACTATGAATCATGTGAAAATAACTGCTTGATAATATCTCTGTCATGGTGCAGTTTCAAAAGTGCTACTATATGGAAACAACTGCATAAGACTGTTATTCACCTTATTCCGGAAGTTGCAGTGGGCGCCTTGTTTCCGTTGTATTAGTTTATACGGGGCAGACGAGCTCAACAGAAAATAAGCTCTACGCGGACTAAAAAGCCATATTCAGGCCGCCCAGGAAATCGGTCCGTTGCTGACTTGTTGTTGCACGTGTACATTAAACATTTAAATCTATTTATTATTATTATTATTATTATTATTATTATTATTATTATTATTATTATTATTATTATTATTATTATTATTATTATTATTATTATTAATAATAATAATAATAATAATAATAATAAATTATGTTTTATTGGCGAGAGTGCGGATCTGTGGCAAAAAGAGGCAAAGGGGACAACAGACAGTCGTTTCTGAGTCATGTTGCGATATTGAGTGAAAGGAAGGAGTTTGTGGGCGGGGCTAACGATTCAGACAAAAACATGTGCCTGTCTCATGGTTCAAAATGAGGTACAGGCCCTTTAAATATGTAATAACAATTAAAAAAAATACTTCTTACCCTCTACTTTTACTACTCGACTCAGCTCAATTACTTGGCCCGCTCAAACTGTATACAATTATTTAAAATATTAGCACATCTTTTTGGTATTCTCTCATCTTCTAAGATAAGGTGGATTCATTGGCAAAAGTATTTCAAAATCAGGCTTAAACTTATTCACTTGGTAGTTGGTTCCATTCTGCAAAAGTGCATTTTAAAAAAGGTGAATTTTTCTAAAGGGGCGTGTTGGGTTTTCAGCGCCGATACTTGCTGGATGATTAGATCTGGTTCTGTGCTCAGCTGAAGTGAGGTGGGTGGCACTGATACGATTCGGTTGGTTTTACATCAGAACAGTCGTTGATGTTGATGTTTTTGATGTTCCTCAAGCGTTTTTCCATTCAAGATTTCGGAGCATAGATGTCACAAAACGTTACAAAAAAGTTACAAAACGTGCTTTGATTCTCTGAACTCTTTGGATTTTATACTTGTCCTTTGATAGATGAGGATCCCACTAGTAATAATTAGGAATGTTGAGATTATTCGGTTAATTGATAATTGTGATTATTCATGTCACAGTATAATCGTGAAAACTAAAAACGAATAATCGGAAGTGCTTTAGGCTACAACTTTACTTTTCTGTCTATTTATGTGACAATAATATTACTTTTTCATTCAGGAAGTTTGATTCCATAAAGCCAGTGAGGAATGGTGATCTAAACCTGTGAATGAAAGCAAATGGAGGATTTCACTGTTGTTTGGTCACATCACCAATAATCAAGACCAATTGTGAAAAGCTTCTTAAATATGATCATGTGACAGCGCTTTTCAGGACTCTCAAACAATAACAAACAGAAAAAGAAAGTTAATCTAACAAACTATACTGAAACTATAAAAACAACAAAGGACATGAGAAAATGAATTTTAAGATTAAAAGTAGTTACAGGTTACTACTACCACTACTATTACTACTACTGCTACTATTACTACTACTGCTACTGTTACTGTTACTATTACTGCTACTACTACTGCTACTACTACTACTACTACTACTACTACTACTACTACTACTACTACTACTTTTACTGCTGCTTCTACTACTACTATTATTACTATTACCACTACTACTATTGCTACTGCTATTGCTACTACTACTACTACTATTATTACTACTGCTACTACTTCGACAACAACTACTACTACTACTACTACTATTATTGCTACTACTACTACTACTATTGCCTACTACTATTACTACTGCTATGACTACTACTACTATTGCCACTACTGCTACTGCTATTTCTACTGCTGCTTCTATTACTTCTACTACTACTGCTACTACTGCTGTTGCTACTACTGCTGTTACTACTACTACTACTACTAAAATGAAATGCCTGCTGGTTAGTTGAGAGCTTAGCATATCTTTTTTGCCTTCAAGATGATATGTGTATTCTTTCAACAGTCATTTTATTTCTCATATTAAAGTACAGGGAAGAGTAACATCTCTGAACAACTTTCTATCCTTGGGCGGTAGGCTACGTATGTTTTGTAAATGAGTGAATTTAACTCTGCCAGAGGAGTACAATCCAAAAGGTGGGAGGATGGGAGCGAGGAGACTAGTACGGGAGAGAAACACATGCAAAACAGAGAGATATCGAACCAAAGAACAAAAAGGAGAACCTCAGTGGAGCCTGTTGAATAATGCAGGAGCAGAGAGGTCACCTTCATACAGAATCTGGATAAAATAGTAAATAATGTATGACTTCATAACACAAATAGACACCTATTTATAGTATGAACGTGACCAGTGGTGGACATGAACACTTTAAAAATGTACTCATTTAAATTTGCTTTAAGAGTAAACAGTATTCCAGATTTTTAGAACGGTTGAAGTATTAAATTTGATAGTTTTGATAAAGAATTGTGCTGATTATTGATCAGTCAATTTCTCATACTCCAGAGAATTGTATTCATATTTGCTTGTTCAAAGTGGGGCTTTAACTTAAAACCTTTAGGGAGAATGTCACAATGAATTTGCTAAACGAATAAACCCTGAAAGAAACATATTTACAACATTTTCTGTTTTGAGCATTTAACAATATTAAATGATCCCACATCAAAAACATACCTGGAGTTGTATTTAACTTAATTCATGCTTCTTTCATCGAACCTGTTCATGAGCTTGTCTACTTCTGAGCCTCAGAATACACGCGGTTTCATATTTCCCAGAATTTGACATCACAGGTAGAGTTTGAGAGGTCTCCTGCACTGTTTTAAAGGTCACACTGAGCATTTCTGTCAACAAATTGCATTTTTGACAACTGCGTCTAAACCACTTGCATAACACTGTGGATAAATTGTAGCCATAAATCTGATTAAAAGATATTTTAACAAATACAACTTAAAAATAGCATATTTATTTATGCAACGTACAGTATGTGCATGCATAAGATATTTATTTATTGAAGTGTCTCTTGGGACAATCTGCTAGAGTTTCCTATGCACTACCTAACTCTCAAAGAGTCAATATTGTTTCTATAGCAACTGTGCATGCAGTTACTCCCACACAAAAACAACAGGTCACATTAAAACTGAAAGAACATGTTGAAATAGGCAATTGATTTTGCTGTTCATAATCTAGTTTATAATAGGACAGGCTATTAAGACGTGCACAATGTTTATGGACTCTGAAATATTATAGGCTATTGGGCAGATTCTTGAAAAGGCTATTGTACTTTTATATTGAATATCACAGAAAGACATTCATTTTAATTAGAGATCTACTTATAACACATAAGTATAGTTAACATTTTCACCACTAGATGTAGCTATTGACCTGATCAACTTCTGGGCGCTGCCCATGGTCCTGAAATTACTTCAGGGCTGTGTTCACAATTACAAACAGATACAACATCAAAATTTGCGACTAAACCAGGACTAGTACAGGACTAAACCAGGACTAGTACGGGACTAAACCACGAGTTTATACTAGTACAGGGCTAGGACAGGGCAAAAGCAAGTTTAAGTTCAAGTGAAAGTCTCTTATACCAAAATCAATACATTCAGACAGCAGTAAAAGGTTTCCAACTTGCACTGCTTTTTATAGGCAATGGCCATCGTGTTTTCTCTAGTTTTTGTTTCCATTTAGGTTTATTTTATTGTAAGTATAACTAATATAGTGAATGCACACTAACAATTTAAAAACATGGGGTTGAAAAGCTGTTTATTTTTGTTTTTGTTTAAATCATTCATTTAGGCCATTTTATGGACTGCTAAGCTCCAATTTAATTTTAGCATGTAAAAACTTTTATTTTTAAAAGAAGACATATTGTGGTTTTTAAAATTTGGTTTTGAACTATGACATAAGGAGATGTTCATTATTACCCAGAATAATCAGACCACCCAAACATTACCCAAAACATTAGATCTGATGTTTGATGTATGTTTACATGCACGAAAGAAATGTTATATATGCAATACAAATAAAGTTTGCTTGATTGATTGATTGATTGATTGAATGGACCTGTTTCTATTACTAAGCCATTTGAGGTTAACATTGCGTTATACAATGAGCAAAAACCGAGAAAAGTACCTGAAAAATATTTCTCCTTTAACATTTTCTCTTTCAATTTTGTCTTCCCCACCTTAGTTTTGCATAATCGTCCTTATCAGAATGAAATGTGATCGTGTGCATGTAAACACAGCCACTGTTAAAGCTCATTTACGTTGATTGTGCACTAGTTCCCTCTGCGTCTTTAGGTGGCGCTGTCGGTAAACAATCCATCGGCTGGCTGTAAAACATGAGGACGCTGCTGCCGGGCTCTGCTGCTTTGCTCATTCACTCGGGAGCCACACACAGAGCACTCACCACAACACGTTCTCCGAGAAAGACAATTAAACACGTGGACTTTTGCTTAAATTTGTTCCGTGCGCGGTGGAACGCGTCCGCGCGATGGGGCTGGATTTTACGCACAAGTTCTCCGGACGTCAGGAGGAGGCTAATTGCGGCCAGTGAGCGCGGGAAGTTGGAGTCGTCTTCTCCCAGGTCTTTCTTTCTTTCTGCAGGGCTGGTCGAGCTTGTTTGAAAGTTATGGTCACGACGCTGGAGCCCGAGATTAAAGGAAGGAGGAGCGGCGCGATGCTGTTGAGGCGGGACGTTTTTCCTCCCGAGTAGAAAATGACCAACGCGACCAGCGGCGAGATTTCCATGATGTTGAGGAGATGTCTGCTCACTTTCAAACCGTTCAGGTAAGGTTTCCAGATGGACAGCAGCAGGTGCCTTGTGTGGGGAGGCAGTTATTTGAACAGCTGAAGCAAATCATTTTGTTTGGGAGTCAGTTGGGTCCATTAACTCGAGTTTTTGGCTTAAAGTCCCTATAACTAAATTTAAAGCCTTGGTTGGTTAAATTATTTGATGTAAAATTTCAAAAAAATTGACAGCTTGTAACAAGGACAGCAAAGACTTTACTTTGTGCAAGTTATAAATGCCATGTGCCTCAGTAATTGCCTAGATACAAAGCAAATCCTACAGCCTACATTTTTCCTCCTCAGTATTTACAGAGAAACTCTAAAGAATGAGTCTGGTTGTCAGTATACTAAGAATGTCACTATCTACTTAGTGTCTTTTGACGGAAGTCCCAAGTTTTGACAGGGGGCCCTCAGAGGCACTGCAAAGAGCTCTCCAATGGGTGTTCACACAACAAGAGTAAAAGAAAAGTTCGAAATCAACTGTACTAGTGCTGCATAATATATTGTAAAAATATCGTTATCACGATAATACCAAGTGTAATATGCATATCACAAAGATGTGCCATAGTTCCTACTGGTTAAACCTGGTTCACCCTCAAAAGTGCCGTTTGGGAAGTACAGAAATGGCAAGTGAATGTTAAAGTATTCTATTGTTAAAGCTCTTGCTTCAGAATCCTCATCATTTTTTAAAACTATTTCGTACACACATAAATTAAGGTGAATAAATGTATAATGTATAAAGCTTTTAACACTCCAAATGACTCCAATGTAATATCTGTGCCTAAGATACCATTTTTAAAAAAAAGTAAGAGTTGAGTATTTAATTTTTATCCTTTATACCCGGAAAAGAACAGAAAATATATGCAAATTAGATGAAAATATCGTTATTGCAATACTTGACACCCATATCGCACTAATTTCCAATATCGCGCAGCCCTAAACTGTACCTTAAATATACTTGTTCAAAATGCAACCTTAAATCAGTCTTAAGCCTTCAGCCAATATTACTACACTATTTTAAAAAGACACTGCATATGTTTTTAAATTATTATTGGGGGAACCATGGGATTTTTGGATTGATAAGGGGGACAGGCACTGCAGGGTTTGTGAATGGATGCTGTGTTAGGAAGGGCAGCTGATATAAAAGTCAAATGCTTATGTTAGTACACCTCTCAGGATGGAATTGTTTGTGAAATTTTCTTCAATGTGAACACCACCCCTGTATCTCAGCCCTATAATCTAACTTCACAAGAGGCTCTGTTGATTTTGTAGGCCTTTATATGGGGAAGATCTGAATGATATTTAGTTAAATGATATGAAATAAATAGTTATAATTTGTCCATCAGATTGGTGACTAAAAATAAATAAATAAAAAAAGCAGTTATTTTGGTTTCAACTTGAGCCCTTAGCGTCGCAGGCACACAAACATTCAAGCAGAGCCTCAGGAATGTAGACTGTAAAAACACCTGTGCCTGATTATCTATTTCAAAATCTATTTCAAATTGAGGGATGGTCAAATATGGATTTTTTTTTCCAGTTAATACTTATATCTCTTATAGATCCTGCTGCTCCTTCAGAATATTCAGAAATGCCCACAATTTGTAATGAAGTAGAATTAAAGTTCACACATCAATTCCTGTGTCTAATATGTGACTTAAGGTAAGATATACTATATACTAGATATAGATATAGATATAGATATACTATTGTCCCACATTGGGGAAATTTGTCTTAGGCACATGTTGCTGCATCATATTATACATTAGCACAATCCATAAAACATGCAAATGAAAATGACACATACCTAATACATGAATCAGTCAATGATACTACCATACTATTAGAAGGTCCTGTTCACAAATCGTATCGAGGATGGGATAAATTAATGTTTAAATTTGTTATAGCTACACGTTGGCTAAACCTGTGGCCCGATGGGAGCATCTCACAGAGTTCAGGACATGAGTAGGATCGTTTACAATTTTCAGAGCCTTTCTGGCGAAGGGCCGGGCATAGGTCAGATGGTTTTCTTTGGTCACACCCACAGTCTTTAGTGTGGTTCTTACGAGGTTTGAAAGTTTACACAATATATTGCTCATCATCATTCAAAATCTGATTCAAACTTCAAACACTTGTCCATCTCCAATGTTGTATCTTTATATAAGGGTTGTCAGCTATAAACAATACCACCTTTTGCAAATCTTTTAAAGGTGTGTAATCGCAGTTATTAGTTTTGCATTCTCATTCTGACTCATCCATTCTGAATTGCTATGGTTAACTTCAGCGTTTAGATCTCTTTAGCACCTCTTTTGTTAGCTCCCAGTCCCGGTCACAAAGATAGAGAGTGGGCATCTAATCCTTTTATGACGTCCTTTCACTCTGAAATCTGGCTTGAACTGAAAACACCACTGATAGCTGTTGTTTTTCATAAATATTCATAGTCATGTCCTTGCTCTTGTTTCACAATGATGTTTCACGTTGTCTCCTCATGATGTGATAACTATATCTTCACCTATGTCTTATGTATAAAAAGCCTGTGTTCTGATTGTTATGGACCTCCGTCGACCAGGGAGAGTCACTATGTCAGGGAAAGGCGACTATTCACTTTGGTTCCAGTGAATAAATCAACTCATTGATCACATTTTTATTGTTTAACTTGTTTTATAGAAAATCCACAACACCTATTTTACCACAACACGTGCACTATGTAACTTTTCACCACCTGCTTGTGTCCATGTTGATGCTATTGCTTTGCCAAACCCCTTTTGAAGCGGTGGTACAGTTCACATAAGACAGCGGAGACACGTTTAGCTCCAAAGCGAGCCAATGCAAACATGGCCATAGTGCACCTCAAATCGCAGAATAGGCCACCCGTATTCCTTTTTTCTTACCTTTGTATTTAATCCATCCAGATGGTCTAACTGGATCTATTTGTCTCTTCCCTGTCCTCCCGCCATAGGCTCTTCGTGTTGGGGATCGGCTTCTTCAGCTTGTTCTTCCTAATGACCTCTCTCGGGGGCGAGTTCTCCGGCAAGCGACTGTCCGACTCCCCCTTTATCGTCCAAGCAGAAGGTATGTATGGGTAGCCGCAGTCTCCCTCTCTCTCCCCCCTCGCACGCTGGTAATGAACAGGCACAGAGCATGCTGGGATGTCGGAGCGACCACGCTGTTGGTGCCGGCACATGGGGAGTGCGTTTAGGGGTCCATAGGCGTCCGCTGTGGCTGTTTCTTTGATCTGAGCTTCATTTTATGTCAGTTTTGTGCCATTGCCCAGTTTTTGCAGCCTATGTTTTTGATGTAGCATTAAAAGTTTTTATCAGTGTTTGTTATACCGAGCTTATGATATTCAAAGCTGACTTGTGCGTTATTTGATTCTTGTGTTGTACTTTATTGGACTGTCTTGCTCCAAACACTCTCCCACCTCTTGATGTCATCTGCTGGTAATAAAAAGAATCATCCGTGTTTTCAAAGCCCATACTCTGTCACCAGTCTCCTTTTAGTAGTTTCAGCATTTCCTTTGATGAAGAGTTTTTTAGTCTAATTAAAATGGCAGCTTGGGCCCTGCGCCCCCGTGGCTTTTAAGGCAGGAGTGTCCATACTCTTTTCACTGAGGGGCACATATTCAAAAGTATTCGGAGCAGAGGACCACGGAGCAGTGGTCAGTACAGTGGATCATTCAGATGAATCTATTTTACATAGTATTTACAGAGCCATCACCTCTCAACAGTTTTGACAGCCCTGCTCTATAGATAGGAAGGAAGATTATGCTCTCCCTGTTAAATATAGGTAATAGAGTTGCTTTATCTGGGCATGTATAGCTGATGTTTTTGCACTCAGAAAATGTAACTACTTTTAATAGACATAAACGGTATACTATCTAAGTTATCCTGTGAAAAAACAAGGGTATGGTCTCAGAATGATTTGAAAAGTCCTAATGTACATCCAACTTTTCGGCTTCTCAAACAGTCTTGAGCGATCTGAACTGCCAACATCTGTCAGATTGCACAATTTGGAGTTGAAATATTGAATGTATTTATTAATTGCTGTCTCTCTCATAGATTTTCATTTGTAAGTTCTGCTAAAACTCTGTCTTTAATTGCAAGGAAGAATGAAATAAATCGAATCTAAATCCACCATCAGCTCATACATGTTGTGCTTTGGGAGTTGTTGTGTTTGCTAGCTTTTGGAATGCCTTGTGTCAAGCTTTTAAACTTTCAGCTCATCTTTTCATAGAGTTGGTGCAATGTTGACAGAAACTGTGGGTCTTCTGTCTTCTGCCAGTGACTCAGCATAGCTACCTGCATGATTTGGAACTGATTTTGACAGTGTTTGGCCGACCTGGGAATGGCTACTCAAATCATGGCCTTTCTGTCTGATGGAAGTCAAAGCACTTGTGACTATAAAGCAGTGGGAGTGAAACCTAAAGCCACATTTCAACTGGCCCAGACCCACTCCCCGAACTGGTTAGTCTTGGATTGCATTGGAACGGTTACTTTTTAAAGTGCATATTTCAGGTTTTTATGATTTTCTAATTTTGACTTTATTTGGTGTATTAATACTTATTGTGAATATAAATTATAGTTTTACACCAATCAAGCAGCCTTTTGAGGAGAAAAGTGTATAATTATTATTATTAAATAATAAAGTTTTAGCCAAGTGTACAGTGTGGTTGCTATGGTAATTTCCTAGTGTGATGTCATCATCTACAACCAGGAAGTAAAATTGCAAAGCTAAAAAGAAGAAGAGAACTAGCTTTTAGCATGAAGTCACTGTTTGTAGCTGAGGCTCTGTTCATGTTTGTAATGATCTGTGGCTGTTTTGGACAAGCCACACTTCAGGGAAATACACTACGTTTTTTTCAGGAAAGACATGGCTCCCATTTGCAACATCTGGAACAGGTTCGTTTTATAGTGTTAGTGTTAGTTAGTGTTAGTTAGTGTTAGTGTTATAGTTCGTTTTTAATGCACAACAGTTTTTAAACTGACGTTTGTTGCACATCAGGCTTTGCCATGAGCAAATCTGTCTGACCAGTGCTGTTACTGCATCTATGCATAAATGTACGTCTAGTGGTGTATTACACACTTGTAGTAGAGCTGTCATGTGTCACTTCAAATGTGATAAAATAAATGACACTGCAGGCTCAGATGGATAAATAAGACAAAGGAGAAATGTGTGAAGAAACAAACATAGGCCAAGGAGTTTGCTTACAATGTGTCAAATACAGGCCTTTATGTAAAATATTAATAAACTATGTAGGTCTAGGTTTGTTTCACTCCAAAATGGTTTAGTTAGTAGTACGTTAGTAACTAGGTGCTTTTAATGAGTCTGCATTCTCTATTATAAATAATCTCGCTCTGGTGTGAAGCCCACCTCGTAGCTCCTCCTTAGCTAAAGGACGGATCTACAGGAGCCAAAGTGAGCCAGACTGCTTTGGCAGCCACACCTTGCAGGGTGCACTTTGGATCTCTTAAACAGGCCAGTCCATTTCACTCATGACAGAGGAGACACTTTTGTGCCAGTCCACTCAAAGTGAACCAGTGGAAATGAGCCTCAAGGTGGAATTGCTGTAGCAAAAGTAGCATTAGCAACAGTTTAATTGGATTTAGACAGCTATCAATAAGCATGAACAATTTGATCAAAAAAAATAATGCATTTTAACTGTTTGCATGGAAAATACTGGCAAAGTTTGTTTCTTTGCCAACTCTAGTTAACTAATTTTTCATGCTGGATGTTTTAAAAATCAAATGGAGAAGGATTAATTTTGGATCTGTCCTATTTAGAAATCTTTACAGTAAGATGGTGATGGTATACATAAAAAATAAAGCCGGGAGCTATCTGATTAATTAAGCACTCACAAGCTGCAGTTGAGTGGAAGGATCTGGCCCTACAGCTCATTAAGTCACGCCTTGACACTAAGCAGAAGACCAGTGCTATGTAAATCACTAGGTCTCATGTGTACACGCCGCCATGTTTGTTCATATATGTCTGTTCAGTGTGTACATGATTGGAAATGAAGATCAGCAGCTCAGGGAATTGACTTAATAAATAAGCCGGGATGAGTAGTTCACCAAAGCAGCACCTTGCTAGTACTTATTTAACACATGCAGAAGATTAGACGGGCTGCTGTGGTAACTCCCTTTACTAAAGCTAAAGGGTGTTATATACAAAAAAGTTTGTGCATCCAATAGTGTCTGTATGTTAGCATGGTGGATCATAAAGTAGCAGTCAGCTCTTAAAGGACTTTTGTAAGTTACCATTTGAATATGTTTTACATGGTTAATTTGGTTGAAGGAAATGTATTATGCAAATTGACATTTAGGTGACATTATACTTCCTCTTCTCATCTAAACACTCAAAGTGGTATTTAGAGTGATCCATGCATGTTTGTGTAATCTTTATTCTCCTGCAGACGAGACACCATTGCTCGGTCCCAGTTTCACTTACTTCCTTTTACAATTTTATTTTCTTAAACGGTGCGAAAGAAGAGGTTCTGCACGCGACCAATCCTTGCAAAAAGGGACTATATTTACAGTGTAATTAAAGCAGATTTTGCAAAGGTTTGGCGATGTGCAGAACCCCTTCTTTCTCATAGTTGTTCCCACTGAGCGCACACACCCGTCTCAGCATTGATGAGCAAAGTCTCCTGTTCTTTTTCTGGCTTCTTTTCTTAAGGTGAGACACTACAGGTGAATGGGAAATAAATCATAAATTTACAGATATCAACTAGAAATTCTCTTGTAGTTTAGTCACATAAATGTAAGAAAAAAAAAAATTATAAGTTTTTCATCATGTCATGTTTTCATGACATGACAATGATTTTTGGATAAAAGTCGAAACGTCTCGATCTTCAAACAGCGTCCGGATGACAACCCCTGAAACCTTTTCTACGATGTAGAAATAAGACATTTTATGTGTAAAAACAGCCAAAAAATACATATATTTGGGACATATAAATCTGAAAAATGGACAGAACCAGGTTTAAATTTCTTGCTTCATTTTGTACACATATTAGTTACAAAAATGTACAGAGGGGAGTTTGGATTTCTTATTTAGTTTTTAAGTAAACTAGATTCGAAAATTGTCCTAAAAATTAAAAATGTTGCCTAATTTTTTAAATTTAAAACTTCAATGAATCACAATGTACGTTTCGTCAAAGTCTTGTAGAGTCCATGATTGTAAAGTTTGGTGTGTGTGTGGGATGTGTCATAAATTATAAGTATATATCAGACAAAAAAAGAGTAGCTCTTCTAATAAGTTAGGGTTTTCTCACACCAGAGTCATGTTTGTTGCACTGAGTTTGACACATTAATCAATTTGGAAGGGCTCTCGCTAAAAGAGATTTGGTCGCTTAAAAAATTCATGCTGATTGGTTGAATCGTCCCAACAGTGAAACTGCCTCTAAATGCATGTCTTTTGAAAAACCAAATAGTCTATATTAGAGATTAGGTCAAAGTATGTCTGTGATGCCATGTTTGTCTTGGTTTGTTTGAGCATTTCCCCTTTGGCTTTGACCCAGATCACAGTGCTGACCTGTGATTGGTCCAGTGCTGCACCACTTGAGGTTCAGGCCCAATCACAATGCTGAATGCAACAGCTGGAGCCCAACAAGATGCAGTTTCAACAAACTTACAGAAATTGAAAGCATTTATCAGTCTGGCAAGGTTAGTTAGGGTTTGGGTTATGGCTCAATAACCAGTGTTAATGCCCAGCGGAACTCCACACTCCCCATTGACTGTCAAACCCTTCTCACAGTTGGTATTGCCTTTATGCTCTATTTGACAGGACAGAGAGAAAGGGGGGCGAAGAGCGGGGAGGACAATTAGCAAATTCTCTGAGCTGGGAGTCTCACCTATTCAGAGACTGGCTGCATATGTGCTGCTGCCTAGACTACTCAAAACATGTATTTCTGATTTGGGTATTCAACACATTTTCTTTCTATATCTCGCCATTAAGCTATAACGTGGAACGTGAGGGCAAATTTCCAATGCACGCGTCTCCTTCATAACTGGTCTTTTGAAGGTATTGGACACTAATGATGTGAACAGGTCTAAAAGGGCGGCACTGTGAGATGTCTTTCTACCCAAACTGAAGGCACAACCGGCAGAGGCGTTTGATCCCAGATATCTTAAAGGCTCCAGAGGTGCACTGGGGCTTTATAACGAGCACTTTAAAGACTCCCGATAGTGTGGCCTTCTTACCTCAGGGGTATAATGTCACAATGAGCAAAACAAGAAGTAGAACTAGCTCAGGCGGGTCGCAGACATAGACCCACTGGTGCAAATGTTAATTTATGTTTCCATTCGTATCTTCAAGCTCCAATAAAGGCTGAATCGAACACTAGACGGAGGCACTCAATATGTTACAAACTTTTGTTCGGAAACTATCATTGTGGTAATTACATGGAAATTAGATCATTAATATCATGAATTATTTCACGTATCGCATATTTATAACAAAAATATATTTTAAAAATCAAACAACATAGTTTTTTTTTGGAGGGATTATTCTGGTGATGGCATTCAGACAAAACTGGTTGAGGTTCCAGTATGTATGACACCAAAAGTGTCTGTCAGATACACAGACCCTCAGGGCCACGTTAAATAAAGTAAAGGTTCAGACTTTAAGAGATGCTTAACTTAACAAATGTTTTTATTAAAGTACATGAATTGATAAATGCTTTATTAAAGCAACTTTTTAAATATCATTTGGTAAATATTTTTTATAAAAGGTTTTATTTGATTCTGTTATAAGAATATTTAATATATATCTAATATATTTTACAAATACTACAAGTACTTAGCGCATTTACAAATCCTTTAAGGAAAACCTTTTGCAAACTGTATGTGCTTCTCTGATTTGCCTCTAATTAGCTTCTCTGTTTGGCTTTTCTGTAGCTCTCCTGTTTCTTCTGGTTAATGTAAAGTAAATAATACAAGTGAAGTTGTAAGGAGTTTAACCTCTGAAAGTAATACAACTTGCAAAAGTTTAAAGGATTTGTAAATTAATAAAGTCAAGTTTTTACATACCCAGTTTTAAAAACAGTTTCAATAAAAGCTTATTTTTAAACAGTTCATTAAATAGTAATTTTAAAACTCTTTTTATTTGTTTATGATATAATCTTTTAAAAATCGGTTCAATTAAAGCATTTACAAATAAATGTATTAAATCGTCTTTTAAAAAACTTATAATAAAGCAGAAAACATGGGACTCAGGTCCTCCGTACTTGATATTTTCACTGTGCATGTCTCCAAAACAACACTTGTGATATTCAAACTAGATAGCTATAAACTGTTGGCTGAACATCGGTGTATTTTATTGTTTCCTCGTGGTTCTTCCCTGTCGTTTAGTGCGTTGCTCCGTGGTGTTGAGTGAAGTGCCGTACGCATGAGCTCCGTAGCTGAAATCTCTCTGACAGCGTTGGGACTTTTTGTATTTCATGCCTCGCTGGATGTCGGCACATGATGCATTTGAATGAACCTTTTCCGACATGGTTCATTGTCAAAGTGTGGCGCTCCGTGATCTATCAAAGCCAGAGTGTAAATAATGCACAGCTTATGTCAGTGCTGTGAAGGCCATTGACATTTGAACGAGCCAGCCAAATGCATTTAGATATGGTTAGAAACATGGCATTAAATATTAACTGGTTTTGTTGTATGGATCTAAATTATTAATCTGTATGAATTTTTTTTGAATTTTTAATAATCCCTTTAAAACAACATACCTTTAAAACAACACTCAAGACAACATCTGACTTAGATTCATTGGCCACCTCTAATTTCAATACATTTTTGTTTTCCCAGGCCAGGATCTGCAGTTCAAGAGTTTTTGTCTTGAGTAAGGGTTGACAAGTCGCCCAAGAGACAGTCTGCACGTATCTCAGCCTGAAGTTTAGTGCGTGTCTCTGCTCATTTTCTACCTGCCAAAGTCGCTGCGGTCCAACTTCTAAAATACTCCCAAAGAAAAGTAGGAAAACTCTACACAGTGTGAATCCCTCCTGAAGTAAGTTCACTTTAGGCAGTCTAACTTTGTGTCCACACTCCCACTCTTCTACTTCCACTGTCTGCCGCTCTGTTGTGTTCTGTACTAAACTGAAGAGTACGACTGTTTTAAACTAAAGACTTTCTTAGTCGACTAAAGACATTGATTATTCGACTAAACCTACGCAACACGTGACAAAAGATCTCAAAACGATTTAGTATGATCTGACGATGTATGCAACTTATTCAGCAGTGCCTTCTACTGTCTGCTGTGGTCCTCATGAATCCATATTGACATTGGACGGGGAATCTATAGCCACGTTTCGACTGGCTTCACTCTGGACCGTCTCGGGAGGCTTCTGTTAATGTTCTGCATTTCCACGGCAACGTCCTGGCTCGCACGGTTCTGTTATGTGAGCGCGTGACATCACCTAATCATCACACATGTTTTTTTGACGCATAAAATTTAAATTGTACCTGAATTGTACTTTATAATTAGATGGCTGATCACAGTGATTCATAAAAAGATGTTTAGTAATTCCAAGTTTGTAGCGCTGTGGCTAACGCTAGAGTAAACTTGAAACTTCCGGTCATCGTCAGCTTCTTCTACATTTAATTTCTGTGAACCTCTATGTCGCATTTAACCCCTATTTATGAAGTGCGTTTGGATAGCGTTAGATGCATTATGCACAGGAAATACAATATTTTATTCACCTTATTCCGCCCCGCCCACTTTTGCCTCTTTTTGACACAGATACACACTTCTGTTGTAAACGCACAATCCGTTTGACGAGAACTCCGTTGAAGCTAATGGCGAAAGAGGGAAAGGTCTCGCCGCTAAAATGTTACATAAAGTAGATTGATTTGTGTAAAATGTTTAACGTACACGAGCAACAGCAAGTCAGTAATGCACCGATTTCCTGAGCGGTTTGAAAACGGCTTTTTAGTCCATGTAGAACTTATTTTCTGTTGAGCTCGTCTGCCCCATGTAAAGTAATACAACGGAAACAAGATGGCGGCGCCCACTGCAACTTCCAGAATAAGGTGAATAGTCAATAAACAGGAAGCGGGTATTGCTAACATGTGCGAGGCTAGCTTTGTTTTGCTACATCTGTCAGCTTAACAAGACAAACAAAAGTTATCGTCACTGGAATGCGGCGGTTTATCACAAGATGTGGTCAGCGCTTGGTGAAAAAGTAATTTTTTTGACATTTCATTTTCACTGTTCTCTCTTGTCCAGTTATCTCGCGCTAAAGCGTTCTGGTGGCCTAAAGCTCCCTTTGCGCAGCAGAAACATGACAGGACCGCACTTTTGGCGAACCATTTGGGTGTCAGTATTTTTAGACCTTTTTTGAGTCTTGGCGTACTTTTTTGATATTCCACGGCACACCAACTTCTTAAATATTTCCAAAACACACCATTGGTATTTAATGTAGCAAATATTGTCCATGCCACTGTATCCAATTCTTTTTGATAAAGATGCTGCTTACACTCCAAAATGGTAAATCTTTTTTTCTTTTTCAAGGCACACCATTGTTTCTCAGCACGCTGATTAAAAATCAAGGCAATATTTGATTCGCTTATGATTCAGAGGCTTATGAGCTGTTGCATCAGTGCATCTTAGTATTTTACCAAACATTTAACACTCATATAAAATAGTTGGCATTGGTACCTTTGTAAAATTGGCAGAACTTCGGGATAGAACAGTAATTTGAATTTAACACGTTACTTTGTTTAAATGGCTAATTGCTTTGAACTCTAACGAAAGAGAACAAAAAAGGTAAAAATCATTGGAAAAAAAACAGGCAGAAGTGGAAAAGTGGAATGACACCAGAATTTAAAAGAAGGTGAAACTAAATAGTATTTGAATGTAGTAAAGTTTACATATTTTAGAATGTTTCCGAGGATTTGGGGCATCGAAATCGGTAAATAAATATTGACTGAAGTTGATCCAATTTGCCTCATTAGAAAAATAAACATGGCCGTGCTTTTTTGGTCAAATTCAAAGCGATTTCAAACTTTAAAGTAAGAAATACTGCTTTGTTTGAGTAAAATTTTGATGATTAAAAGTTTTTCTCGTTTATGATCATGAAGTTAAGGTTTAAAGCCATTTTTGCTTGATTTTGAACTGAAAATCATGAAAGATCAATACAATGTTTTGCTTTTTTTTTTTTTTTGCCATATCACCCTTCAGCCCTAATCAAAGGGAGAGAATAAGGCCTAGTACAGTGTCCTCTTAGAAATTAATTGTGAAATTTGGCAAGTTTCTCAGACGTAATGAAGCACAATGAGAAGAGCTTACAGGAAAGGCTGATGAAAGTGCGCTGCTTTGTGAAATCGAGCTCATTCCAGTGCATGTAGAATGAGCTTAAAGTGGGTCACGAAGTTGCATTTTGTTGTTTTGCATGAAATTATCATTCATCACAAATCTAGCAAGCCTTTTTATAGCCCCGCAGACTGTTCTACACATATTTGCAAGAACAGCATGGAGTCTAAAATTTGCGTGTCGCCAGCGGAATGATTAATCATCTTTGAAATTACAATTTGAATGGTCGCAATTAGCAGATCGCAAAGGCTGCAGTTATTTAGGCGAGGTATTGTCTTCAGCAGAGAACGACTCATCCTCTCTTTCACTGTGAAGGCCGACTATGTTAAAACTGCTGCTAGACGGAAAAAACAGTTGGGGAAATGCATGGGATTGTGGAAGTTTAGCAGTTTTTGCCTGTTTAATGTTTTTCAGTCTTTCTATTTCACGTCGGTTCATGTCTTTTATGGACACTCAAAGACGCTTTACATGCAAAAAAAAAAAGACACATTTGACATTTAACGAAGTCAGATTTATTGAACAATAGTAAAATGTTCATGTTTTCTATGTATGCCTCTGTAAAGGTTTTATTCCAAAAAACTGAATACGAAATTGAATTGTCAATGTTTTAATTTAAAGTGGGACTTGTTCACTTACCTAATGCATTTAGAGCATTTTAACTATTCACCTTGATGAGTTTATAAGTGCTTTTCACAACATTCAGAGCCCAGAACAGCCCACGTTTTATCGTCACGGTAAAGCTAACAAAAACATGCTATTGCCAACATCGCACTTCCTGCATCACGAAGAATAAAACGCACTGCGGTCTCATTCTAAATATAATAACAGCTTGTACAATATATCTATTCTGGGGCAAAATGTATTTTTTAATTACACGAAGAAGAAAAAAACAACAGGTACAGCTTTTTTTTTGCAACTAAGCGGTAAACATAGCATTTTAGTAGCATTCTCTTGTAGTGTTCATGTCCATTTGTTTTGCCCCTGCACATGTACATTTGCTGCTTTATGGTCTAAAACAGTCAATAGTTGTCCAGGTACCGTGTTTCCTTGAATTCTGTCAATAGGACAAAGGTTTTCAGCGTGAAGACGAGGAACTGAATAAGCTTCACTCAATGCCTTCACTCTAGGGCTAACGATTATTTTGGTAATCGATTAGTCTAGAGATTATTCTATCAATTAATCGATTAGAACGACACTTGAATATATATATTTTTTATTAAATGTGACCCAGTAAAGCCAAAGTGAAGCTTTTGGATAACATCCTAGTGGAAAATATTTATAGATGAACAATTATATGAATAAAAAACACACAATTTACATTTTTATTTAGGTTTCCTGTGTCATTTTAGTGTAATTCCTGCTCAGTCTGAGTAATAAAACCTCCTCTTTCAGCTCATAGAAGGTTTTAAAGTCTGTGTATAAACCAGTTTAACTGAAATAATAATAATACTGAATTAGTCGACAAATATTTTGTTCATTAGTTATGATTAATCAATTAACTTGTTTCAGCCTTACTTCACTTTTCAAACTTGTGTCCAGAATTGACAGAATTCAGATTTATTTTTCTTTCACATGAAAGTTGATTTTAATCAATACTAAAACTAGTATTGTAACTAGTGTTTTGATATTGGAATAGGTTAAATTGTGACCTTTTTAGTTTAGTTTTACTGTGATCTTGCTCTATGTAAGAAGTAGTCTATAACTCCACATGGTAATATTAAAGAAAGTACTGTTTTTCTGTAGAAAATTATGTTAAATTGTCAAAAAACAATGCACTTTTTTATATACTGTGCTATATTGAAATTGGTATTGAGTAAACATTTCAAACACCGTATTGGATTTTTAATTAAATCTTGTAATTGCCCCTCTCTCCTCAGGCTGTCAGATGCAGTTAAGAAGTGCGAGAAAATAAAAGTGCCACCATTTCCCCCCCTTTTGCTTTGATGTAAATTACCATGCTGTGTGTGCCTCCATCTTCATCAGCCCTTGTCTATAATGAATATTTCAATTAAGGGTGACTAAGCAGTGCAACGTAGTGAAAAAAGAAATGGCCTATGCATTTGGCAGGTGTGATGGAGAGATTCTGACCCCATTCAAAACTACCCCGGCGTTTCAGATCGACCATGACCGAATTTATTTATGGGATTTGGATGTAGAGCAGAGGGACTTATTAAACTGAAATGAACCATGACTTGCCAATAATCCAAGCGTTGCCGTTGATGGATGAATTACTGTTATAGGTGTTGGCATGTAATACAAAAATGAGACGAATTACATGTTCAATTTTGCAATGTCAGCAAGCGTTGGGGTTAAGAAGGCGACTTGAATGTGCGCGTTATGTGTGCCCGCCAACCCAAAGGTCAGCGCTTCAATCCCAGCTCGGGCCGAGTGGACGCTGTCGTCGGTGATCGAAGGGGCCGATGGTGCAGTCCACCCCGGGGCAGCTGTGCTTACTGGGGGAGATGTAGCTTACCACCAGAGTTACTTGATGGTAAGCTACGCCTACGACTGGAGTGAGGGAATGAATAATGATTACGGTGTAGCGCTTTGAGAGGCTTGTTTAGATGGTAGTATTATTTTGGTAGGAGTAGTTTAATTCTTTCAATTCCTTCAATTTTACTTGCACTGTTAATAGTAGAGGAGGAACAGATTGTGATTTGGTATTAATGTCATGTTTTTAAGGCACTATAGATTGGTCGTGTGACTTTGCTCCCGCTTTTGAGAGGCAGAAACAGAATAGAATTTAAATTACATGTTATGTCAGTCTTTAAATTGATTGAAGCGATACTCGATTCATGCCAGAAACATGACATAATACTCCAGATGACCAGATTTGATCTAGTTGCTAATGTAAACAAATGAAAATCTGCATAAACTGCTCAAATATCAGAACAGTCCTAATCTTTACTCCCAGCTGTGGTATTAGCATTTATACAACAGCATCGTACTTTATTATCTAAGCGACAGTTAGCCCTTGTTGCAGTAAATATGAACACAATGCTAATCAATGATAAGCATTTGTGATTAGCATACTTGTCAAATATAATGGACTGTAAGATGTGTCTGAAATGACCCATGCATGGTAATAGTGCTGAACAAAATGTTTATTCAGTGAGAGAGACAGAGAGACAGACAGAGAGAGGGAGAGAGACACACACGAGAGAGAGAGACAGACAGAGAGAGAGACAGACAGAGAGAGAGACAGAGACAGGGAGAGAGAGAGACAGACAGAGACAGGGAGAGAGAGAGAGACAGGCAGACAGACGGAGAGAGATACAGAGACAGGGAGAGACAGGGAGACACGAGAGAGAGAGAGAGAGAGAGAGACAGGCAGACAGACGGAGAGAGATACAGAGACAGGGAGAGACAGGGAGACACGAGAGAGAGAGAGAGAGAGAGAGAGGCAGGGAGAGAGAGAGAGACAGACAGAGACAGGGAGAGAGAGAGACAAAGAGAGAAAGAGACAGGGAGAGAGAGAGACAGACAGATAAAGACAGAGAGAGACAGACAGACAGAGACAGGGAGAGAAAGAGAGAGAGAGACAGACAAACAAAGAGAGAGAGAGAGAGAGACAGACAGAGACAGGGAGAGAAAGAGAGAGAGAGACAGACAAAGAAAGAGAGAGAGAGAGAGAGACAGACAGAGACAGGGAGAGAGAGAGAGAGAGAGAGACAGCGAGAGCAAATGTTTCAGGGACATATTCATCAAATCTGATACATTAGATTATTTGCTCCAACTGTCCTGAGTGACATTAGTTGGCAAAAGGGTTGCAACTTCATAAGAAAATCCAATTAATTGCACAAACTAGCCGTGAGACTCCCTTGTCACCTCTCCGATATTGTCCCTAACACGCAACCCCTCCGCTCCGCACCACAAATGAAGTCATCAACAACAACAGCAGCGACATAACCGCTAACCCATTCGTTGTATGTCTTTTACCCAGCGTTCCATGTCCCTTGCACCTGCATTAACCGAGATCCAATTTGTATTTGTTCACTATCGATCAGACAGTGGCAGTTTAGGAATGGGGGTCATTACGGGAAATTAGCCGCGGTTAACGCCGGCCCATTATTAAGCAGCAGGTGAGGGATAGCGGCGTCGCACTTAGACACCGCAGTCAGCATGTTAGCAAAACACATTAGCCAGCCAACAAATCCCGGGAGGCAGAAGAACAGCTAGCTGATGAGGAGTTGATTGCGGACGTATATAAAAGTCTAAAAACGGCGCGTGTAGGAGGCGTTAGCCCCGTGCAATGGTGATGTATGGACGGGAGTGGGTTAGCAGAAGTGTAACTGAGAAATACGAGTTGTTCTGCCCCCAGGCTTTGTGTAGATTTACTGCGGCAAGAGCACTGCAAGCGCAACTCTGAGGGGAAAAAAAAAGAAAATGCAGCTGAAATCATTTATAGCTTTTATTACAGTCGGGTCGTTTGTTGGTCTGATCGTGATTTTACTGTATACGGTTGGGCAAAGAATTTTGTTTATTAAAGGTATGCACTATGTAACTTTTGTTGTATTCTCGAGATGTCATTGCTTCGCCTAGAGTGGTTCGCGGTGTGGCTTCAAGCTTTTCTATCTCCATGGAGACAAGCAAGTGACAATAGAAACATCCTTAACTGAATAAACGAAAGAAATAACCAACTCCACGAAAACAGACAAATGTCAGACGCTCTGCTAGAAAAGTTACATTGTGCACCTTTAAGTTTAAAGTGTTGAAATTCACATGAATACTGGTTTGGTCCTTGTTTTGTTCTGATTTAGTCCAAGTGTAGATAAGATACTCAAGTAAAGTCCTGTTTTAGACCTGGTTTAGTGCTAGTTAAGACCACTTGTAAATGTGTCCCAAGGTAAAACCTGTTTAAGATTTGATTCGCATTGGTTCAGGTCCTGGTTTAATCCTTTAAGAAACCAGTTTTAATCTGGATTTTGACCTACTTTAATCCAGGTTTAGCTCTGTCTTTAGCCCTGTTTTAGTCTTGCTTTGACAATATTTTTGTAATGTAGTTTTGATCTGGAACCGTATCCTGTCTCTCCGATTTCATAGCTTGATCCACCTGTCAAGAATGCCCAATTGGAGAAACACACGGTCTGTTCTTCTCTAAATGAATATGGCGTCTTGCGAAAAAATAACGCAGGATTGATAAACGATGCAGAATCAACAAGTGTAGCACTAAACTCTGAGGAAAAGAAAGTTATAGATTTAGTTTTGAATGATGTAAGAATATTTGAAAGGAGATTTGAGAGACATGCTATGCTTTAGCAGCTTTTGGACTGTCCCAAGTTAGTAGGATTTTTTTGCCCACATGTGGTCCAATTCCTTTAAGGTTGTAGGAGGGACTGGCTTGTCATGGAAGTTTTAGTCTGAATTTTGAGTTATACCTGATTTAAGGCCTTGCATAATTCTGGTTGAGTCCTGGTTGAATCAGGGTCTAACATTCATAGTAATCATACTGGAAAAATACTGAAATCCAGGTTGCCAGAATTGATCTCAGCCAAATTGAATTGAATTGAAATGATTCATTTAAAGTCCTTGTACCCATAAATTTTTCGATTTAGTTGAGCTCACTTTTTTTGCTCCCATGCAGCTATGTTGTAAAAGCAGCTGATTGGGCTAAAATGAGACAACCGAGTACTTTCTACATCCAATTATACAAAAAATTTGAATTATTTTAAAAAGTGCACTTTTAGCATGCTAGCTGTTCTTAGCTTGACAGGAAAACTCAAATAAGGATGCTCGGAATACCTGGTTAAGTGAGCATTCACTTTGAACCGCTGCAAACAGTTTTTTGTAAAAACAGGTACAGTGCCTTTAAAATGAGACACTACAGACAAAACTTTTTTTGTGTTTTGGTCAGTTTGCGCTTTCAACACATAGGCTTTCATGTGGAAACAACAAACTTGTCTAATCTGCTTCTGAAGCTGTTTTATTACATTTAATCCACTTCATTCATAGATTCACATGGGATGGGACATTGTGACTTCAAAGGCCGTTTTCTTAAAATGCATTTTTCTCCCACAGAGACATAAAGATCTAGCTCCTACACACACCAAACTTTACAATCTTGTACTTAACAAGGTTTTGATGGATTGTACTAAAGCATCATTTGATATCTAATTCTAACCCTTATTTATTTAAGTTTCAAGTTAACAAAAGAGATGAATTTTTAGGCCAATTTCAGTCTGATCTAGTTTACTCAAACTAAATAAAGTATCCAAAACCTCCTTTGTAATTTTTGTAATAACTAATATGTGTACAAAATGAACTATGACATTTAAACCTGGTTCTCTCCATTTTTCAGATTTAAATGTCCCAACTATGTACAATGTTGGCCATTTATACACATAAAATGCCTTCTTCTTACATGTTTTCTTACATGAGTACACCACAGGAAACTTTTTTTTTTTTCCTTTTCACCTGCAGTGTCTCGCCTTACCCTTTGTCTAAGTATCACTGTTCACAGGTTTACACCGATTAACAGCTGAAATGTAATACTACGTTATCATTAGTAAAGGACTTTTGCATTTTATTACCTTAGTAACACACTGACTAAACTTTCCCACGTACCATTTTATAGTAAATCCTGAAACACTGCTGCAAATCCGAGCTGAAATTGATCTGCTTTTTCTTCGCGGGGAAGACACATTGTTGCCTCAGCCTTGAATTATTCAAAAGGAGACATCGCTGGTAAAGTTGGAGTGTAGAAAACGGTCTGCTTGACACGACTCGATTCTGCACAACGTTAGGAGGGAGAAAAAAAGGAAAGGATTTAAGAACTTATCAAAGCTATTTTAAAACAGTTTTCTCATATGTACGGTGCCTGCCATTCACAAGCTTTATTTCCATCGCTATTCTTCTCTCTTTTCAAAGTCCACACCGCAAAATCACTTGTCCCACATTCAGTGCATTGCGCATTGGCCGACGTTTCTTTTCCGACCGACCTTTATTTTATTTAGTTTGCAATATATAATAGAGTTTCCCCCCAAGAAAGGTGGCTTTTCTTGTAGCTGCTGCTGATAAAAGAACTGTGGCGGGTGAAGGCAAGTCAGCATGCCGTGCACTTTAAATCGAATGCACTTGATGGCAGAATGGAGAGCAGTGCAGTTTTGTTCTCACCCTAGAATTGAATTTAAAGTCCGGAAAAATCTCGTTAAAATTGATCAGAATTTATTTGACAGCTGAGAAACGAACTGTTTTCAAGTTCCAGTAGTTGTTGTGTTTGTGCAGAGGTGGCTAGCAGGCTTATACTCTCTTAACCTTTCGACAAACTTGTCCTTCTCAGACAATCCTTCTTGAGTAATATATTCGACTCAGTGTGTGCTGTTACTTGAGTAAAAGTTCTGGTTCCTCTTCCCACTGTGAGCAAGTCTACAAGTGACAAAAGTTTTACGTTGACAGCATTAAAGGATGAACATGAATGATTGGGTTTCTTGAACTGCTCCTTCAGATTTATAGTTTTCTTGAGAATACCAAATTTTGTGAGTTATATAAGGTTTTTAAGGTGAGACGCAACAGGTGAATAGTAAAAAATCATTCATTTACAGATATCAGTTTGAAACTTCTGTAGTTTAGTGACATTAATGTAAGAAAATATATATTACAAGTTTTTCATCATGTCATGTTTTCATGTAGAAATAAGGCATTTTGTGCGTAAAAACGGACAAAATTGCACATATTTGGGAGATTTAAATCTGAAAAACGGACAGAACCAGATTTAAATTTCTTGGTTCATTTTGTACACATATTAATAAAAAAATAACTTGAATTTCTTATTTAGTTTTTGAGTAAATAGATTGCCAACAATTGCCTAGAAGTTTGGGGGATTGTCCATGTTATTTTGAAAATGTAATTTCAAACCAAACCAATAGAGAAAAACTGTAAGTGGTGATCCTTATGTCCCGAGGGGAGAAAAATGCATTATAAGAAAACGGCCTTTGAAGTTCAAATGTCCCAGAGAAATCAATGGATGAAGTGGATTAAATCAAATAATAAAACATCTTTAGGAACAGATTGGACAAGTTTGTTGTTTCCCATGAAAGTCGAAAAGCTGAGAGATCAAACTGAAAACAAAACGAAAAAAAACTAAAATTAAAATGTGTCTCACCTTAATTCCAATTACCTTTAACTTCTAAACTTTAACAAAAAAATTTAAAAGTCAGATGTCACGCCCAGACAGTTATTCTTACTTGAGTAGGAGTTTTCACAATTAAATTTTTTGCTCCTACCTACTTCCTGGACCTCTATTTTCCAAGTTCGTCTAAATGCGTAATACTATTTAAAGCCAAATTATTCTTATTTGAGTACAATTTGTATTTACTCTAATCAAAATGCTGGTCTTGACTGCAGCAGTTCATTCTAGTCTAGTCAGGATCATAAACTATTGTCGCCCACGTGCTACAGAAAGGAATCTGGCATAAAACTGAAATCTAAATCAATACTGCACTGCCAGTCCAAAGACAAAGTTTGACACAGAAAATAAAGGCCACGCGCTGTAATATTTGGTTGGACCGCCTTTAGCTTTGATTACAGCACACATTCGCCTTCAATACGTGTCTGCAATCTCAAAAGATTTATTATCGTCCAGTGTTGGATTAATTTTTCACAAAGACACTACAAAACCTTCTCCAGCACATACAAAGATTCTCAATGGGGTTAAGCTCTGTCGCCTTAGATGTTTTCTCTGTTTGTTGCCCATGATTTGACTCAAACACAGTGACATATTTTCCAGGACCTCTGTCCCGAGCCACTCACTGCATCAGTTAGGTTTAAGTACTGTGTTGCTGCTAAAAGACAATCACCCTCGCAGCAACTCTGTAATTGAAGGATAAGACTCCTTAGTTGAATACAGGTTGCAGCTTTTTTTTCCCCCAACTCTGTGTCGTGGCTTTGCTTCCCGGGTTGTCACTACCCTCTCTCTCCATTTCACTCTTCGATTGTCTTGTCCAATAAAGCCTTCGGGCCTGAAAAGACAATATCTTGAAATGGTGACTTAATGGTCTATAATGAAAGGGCCATGATCAGGGACTTGAGGGTTTCTTGAATGGGCGGATAAACCCCTGATCATCTAAAGACTAAAGTCATTATTTTCATGTAGTTTAATAAGTCAAATATAAACTCATCATTATGTCCAAATCTGATTTAAAACATTACAGAGAAGAAGTCATTGATTTGGGCTAGGGCTGGGCAATATGGCAAAATATGATTATCACCATTTTCTTGTGGCCAGATCATGATTTCGATTTTATTTATATTATCGGATTCTCTTCAAATTTGAAACACACTTTTGTCACTTTTAGTCGGGCTTTAGTCACGTTCAGTTGTGTTTGTCATATTTCAACAAGTCTTTGTTTTTAGACACGTTTTTGTTGCTTTTAGTTGCGTTTCGGTGCATTGTGTCATATTTGTCGTTTAAAGGCACATTTTTGTCGCTTTTGAACGCATTTATATCACTTTTGGTCACGTTTTTGCCGCTTGTTTCAGAACATGTTTGTACAAATCCAACCTACAGTGTTGCCATTGCAATTTGCTAATTGCATCCATTAAAATTGTGATTTTGTGTTGATATTGTTTAATTTTGCAGCCGTAGCCTTTAAGAGGTAAATAAAGTCATCTGCTCAGAGGCTTCAGAGGCTGAACAACAGGAGAAAAAGTTTGTTTGAACAGACAGAAACAGTGAATCATGATACGACAATTTCATAAAAATAGCAGATTGTCACAGGGACGAGCTTATGATTCGATTTTTATCGCCATAGCGCCCGACATAATTTATCTTTGTTGACGGTTATACCAAATTTAGCACAAATGATTATTGTCTTCCCCTTTTATCATGATCAACGATATTATTGTTTATTGTCCCATCCCTATCTGAAACCCAAGGATAGCTATTTTACTTTTACCCTTAAGCCATCAACATGCATTGATTTCATTAAATAGGTCAGCATCAAATAATCTAAAACCACTTCCCTGCACTTAGAATTGCTGTGACTCTTTTTAGGACCCTCACCCGTAGTTTGCAAACCACTGCTTTTAAGAACTTGCACTGATACTTCTGGGACTGTCCTTTGGCTTTTCCAGTATGCAGCAAAGTGTTGGACTTCACACAGGGTCAGATACTGTATAACCTGCCCAAGTCACCAGGCTGTGCAGAGTCCCTAAATGAGACATAAATGAGGTTTAACAGAGGCAAATAAACATGCACATGCAGGAGTTTTATAAAACCATTAAATCCTAATGCTAGACGCTGCAGACATTTCAGTCTCTGGCATGTCTAACCTAAAGTGCACACAGAGCCTGCTCCATCAGCATGCATAAAAAGAATATCTGGGATGCACTAAATGTGTTGTGCTGTTGCAATAAAATGGAACATCTGGAGCTTGAGCATATCATTAGTGTAGGACAGGCTATAGCCCTATGCACCGTGATTTGAATAATGTGTCAATGAATGATTACGTGACAAAAAAATAGTTTTTCTAACAGGAATAGCCCACAACAATAACACAGCTCCTGCCACTTGAACTCTTGCCACTTGCCAAATTCTCAAGTGATACATCTAGGCAATAGGCTACATAAAAGCTTAAAAGACCAAGTTTCAATCAATAATTTAATTAGAAATTAAATTTCTGATTTAAATTATTGATTTAAAAAAGACCACAAAGATAACAGCCTAAGGACTGAAATTATATAATACTACTGTAATATATAATAATATGGCTCCTTCACAAGCTGCCCCTCCCAGCCTCTCCTGCACCTGTCCTGCACCTGTCCAGCCCCTGTCTTGCTCCTCCTCCTGTCCCTGTCTCACTCTCTGCCCTCTAACACATATGTTAAAATCCAGGAATAAGCGATAGTCAGTTTTACGCTCGGATAAACAACACACGGATTTTCGCTGAGGTTCTTACTTCGCCCTCGTCTGTCCGTGCGCGCCGCGCTATTGGACTTCCTCACATCTCGTCCTCTGCTGCCTTTAATTTAGAGCCCCATATTAATTTAGTTTGAGAGAAAAGTCTATAAAAGTTTAGTTTTTGGATCTCCCACTCAGCAGAGAGATGCGCTGAACCATTTCCTCAGACGAGACCAGGGCAGTTTCACCCTGAATGAGACTGAGAGCTGGGGTGCGCGGTGTGAGGCTGACAGGAGCGGAACAGTGACTCATAAGACGCGTTTGCAAATGTTTATATGCACAAATAAGTCATCAACACATAAATGACCTTACGAACGAAGTGGATTTTGTTTAGGAAACTAATATACAATCTAACCAGTCAAAGGAAAATATTTTAGTTTGTAAATGGGTCTGAAGATGTCCCTGTCCATGGGACTTTTCTGGTGGGCTGCACCCAAACATTTCTTTGCCTGAAATGTATTAAGCTTATCTTGCATTTTTCAGTTACATGTGTTTTTATTGCTTTATCTCTGTGGGGTTGTCTCTCCGTAGATCCGACCTGTAACTTAATTTGGGGTTTATATGGGACAAAAAGGAGAAGATATAGAGAGAGTGATATCTGAACATTGTGGAGTCAATCATGAGTTTAATCTAGTTTACAGTTTCCTGGTACTTTTCTGTATAAATAGTTGTTTTTGCATGAACTCCTGTGCAGTTGTGGTCTTTTGAGTGCAGTTTGGGTTCAGGATACTTCATAGTTTTGAAACCTTTTGCCACACCCTCTTTTAGTTGAATAATTGATAGGGCATGTCTTTAGTCGACCAAGAATTTATTTAGTCGAGCACAGCCTTAGGAGATTGATACATGTAATGCCATACTAGGTGGGCAATATTAACAAAAAGTAGGACTGAAGTACCACATAAAACACGAATAAACTATTAAAATAACTTAAGATAATAATAATAATAAAACAATTAACAACTTTTTGTTGTTGCATATTTTCAAAACAACAGCAACAACACTCCAGGAAAAGAAACATCATCTCCATAGAGACAAGAAGGGGGCGGACCTTTCACCAGAAAAGTAACATAGTGCACCTTTAAGAAACAAACAAACAAAAAAGAAGTTCATCTGCGTTTTGTGATATTTGGTTTTCACATTCTACATTCAACTCACTGTTGCACTCTACTTCTCCTCTATACGCTGTATTGATTTGATGCTGGTGCTGTATTTCTTCTCAGATCTTGCGGGGCAGGAGTCTCGAGAAGGTCTGAGGAAGATCTCCGACATGCTGGAGGTCATTCTGAAGCGGATGGACGTTCTGACCCGGCTTGGTAACACCACCGACACCGCCCACAGACTGCAGGAACTCAGCTCGGCTCTGGAAAGGTGAAGACGCTCTTTCAAAACACACTTAGACGCACAAATCACAGACAGGCAGTGGAACCTTGCTCACATAACACACTCAGACATATTTATAGATGTAACATTTGGGCTGCAGGGTTTTGGCTAAAAACCTAACAGCAGTTTTTATGAAAAGGGTGCGATTGTGACAAGATTTGTATATATTTTTCTTTGCATTGGGCATTCTATATTTAGTTCATCCTCTGCTTTCAACTGTACACAGGTTGTTATTTAGTGTCATATGTTTGTTATGTTCTGATATCAAAGACGTGACAGTTTAGCCCGTGCTGTTGTGGTTGTGCATGTATGACATTCGCTTTAGTCGCTTTGAGAATATCTTTTAAGTGACAGTGTATTTGATGATTTAAAGGTCAAATAAGGCTCATTATTCTAACAAGCAAGTTATTTTGCCAAGTTCTTTGACACTTGATAAAAGTGAGCCCTCTCCGCTGTGCCAAAGTGACACATTACGTGACTTTACTGCCGTTTGTAACCACTTCAGGCTCCTTTCTCCTCATGTTTTGGCTCCGTCTTTCTCACGGTCGCTCATCTGTTCGTGGTCGAAAGCCTGGACACTTGATTTGATCTGGACCTGGACATTGGACCAAACCAAACAGGAAAGTCCTAAAGTCCGGATCAAACATTGCGCGTGATTGAACCGTTCGTCTTATCTCACTATCCCAAGATGGCGTCCACATTTGCCACTCTAGCGTTTTAGTTCCCTCACTCTGCTGCGAGCTCATGTGAAATACAGAGTGGGCGGCACATTAAACTATATTTTATTGCTCGTTCTGTGAGTGAAGAGCGAGCATGGCTCAAGGGGGTTATGAAGTTAATGGCGCTTTAAAATATCAATTAGTTTGGTCCATAATGAGCTCAAATGAACACTTCAACAGTTTTTAAATAATAATTGACTTTAGTAATTAAATCACAGGATGTCTCTTGGCTATGCAGATCCACTTCAGACTGTCTGCTGCAAGAAACACAAGGTTTGACTCCTGGATCGGATTGGGGATTTCTGTGTAGAGTTTGCATGTTCTTCCTGTGTCTGGCTGGGTTTCCTCATGCATGCATTTCTATGGAGGATAGTTCCACCGTTACACAATGTACACAGCCTGACAAGTTTTTAGATGGTCTGAAAGCTCAAGAAAAAAAAAACAAAACAAAGAAAAGCAACATTTTCAGGAGCCTGTGATCAATCTAAGCTTTCATGGTCCCGTATGGGTGTTTGGTTTTCAACAAAGAAAGTGTGACTAACTGAGAAAATGGTTGGAGGCAAAAAACTTTTTCTTTCACTCTTTTAAAAAAAGCGAACTAACTGCTCACTAGGGCTGTGCAATATTAGAAATGATTTCGATGTGCGATATGGCTATTAAGATCTGCAATATCGATATTATTGCAATATTTAAATCAACTTTTTGACTGAGGCTGAAATTGTAGATAGAGACTTAGAATAACCATTTTTCACCATAAAATGTTTGAAATAATGTGAATGAAGGCTTCTAGATAAAGAATATTTATGAATAAAGTGTATAATTTAAGAAAACCAGAAATTATCTATTCTTTTTTGCCATTTTTCTTTATTAATGTCACTGTTTTTGCTCGTTTTATTATTATTCTACTAATTGCAGCCCTATTTTTGATGCAGTAATGCCTGTTACACTAAAATAAAAACCAACAAATACAAAACCTTGTCTAATTTAGTTTGAAAAAGCTAGATTTTATTCATGATTTTCCCTTTTGCAATGTTTCCTTTTTAAAAACAGATCATTTATTTCAGATGGCAGACTTTGGTATTACTGCGATATATTTCGTTTGTTGCGATATCGTTATTGCGTCAGACAATATTGCGACATCGATACTTTTGCGATATATTGTGCGAATGATTTTAGGTATTGTTTAACTGTAGCTCATTTAAGTTAAACAATACCTAAAATCATTCGCATTTACATCAGATGTCAGAAAATCGCTGAAAATATGCCTTGGGTTACCTCCATTCCAGAAATTTGAACATTCTAATGTGTTAAAGGGTCTGTACAGTACGAAAGATGTTGGAAGTCAGTATTTTCCCATACTTGTTATACATAAAAATCAAAATGCACATCAGATTATTTTCATGTGCATTCAGGTAAACAACCATTGCTAGGCTACCTCACAAGAAATAGTGAAAGATCGATCGAAAAAACCACAAAACTCCTTCTGGTGTTACATACAATATTAATCATTCGGTGAAAGAAAGGCTCACATTCCGCCTGAAACTATTTTGGATCCGTACTCTTCTTGTGGGGAGCTTAAAACTGTTTGTCCGAGAAGGGTGGTCTGGCTGGAGGGAGCGAGCTGGCAGCGAACTGTCAGGTGTGCGGCCATCGCCATAGCAACATGTCTTTTCTCATACATGCCCGGTGTGGCCCGACTGGACATCGCCTCGTTCCCCAAGCAGACAGGCTGAGGAAAATGTGCTTTCAAACCCACAGGAGAAGAACCTCACCTGCCGCTGTGCATATTAATGAAATATTAATGATGACAGGCTGTAGAGAGAAGAGACGGCACAAAGGATAAACTCTACAAACGGATTAGAATTCACACTTTGAGTTCGTTTCCTCCATGTTAATTGTGGAAGGAAGTATCTAAAGCAGACATTTACAAGCCTGCATCGCCCAATAGATGGACACAGGCTGCTAGAAACTGTATTTTTTCAGACTATTTTGAAAAAGTGTTGATGGGAAAGATGTTGCTCTCAACTGGATTCAGCTATTGTTTGTTTTTTCTTCCCAATATGCAGCTTGAAGTAGTAGAAGAACGTCGCACCTTTTCCCCATCGCTTTCAGAAAGAGCTGTCCCAGATTGACAACGTGTAAAACTGTACTCAGAATACTATATTAATCTTTTGACATCGCCATCCCACTTGATTTCAGAACAATGCGCTGTATGCCTCAAAACTCCTCCCATGGACGCTGTCAACCTTTGGAGCATACTTTTAGTGGCAGGAAAAAGGCCATCGCAAAAAAATAGATGACACATTTTGTACCAGCGATTAAGGACTGGGCCGACATAGTAATTGACATTCGGAAAATGGAAAAAATAACTTTTGCACTCAATTCGAAAATGGACTTGTTTGATAGACATTGGACTAAATGCTGTGAGCTTTTGTTATTTTCTTATGCCACTGTTTTATGTGGTGTATTATTTCTCTTTCTCTGTGTCATGTTCTGTGTTTCATGTTTTGTTATTTAAATTTTTGTTATATAAACACAGAAAAAATAAGAATACTATACTAATCTGGCTTATGCCCCGAATAAAGACAATACACGGGCATCAGTTTCATTTGAATTAAGCCTCTCAGCATTTTTTTTTTCTTTGCATGAAGCTATTGTCTCGCTCCAATTAATGTAATACGGCCAAATGGAAGCTGAAAATAGTTTCTCGACTGTCGCTTAAACTGTGCAGATCTTAGCTAGCTTGTTAGTAAATGGTAGGGGGAGATTAAGGACACTTCAACTCACTCCACAATAAAACATTTTGTCCTCACATGGACTCAGGAACATCTTATATAAGCACAGACAGTTCAACCGTGTGTGATCCTAGCGTCTTTATCCGTCATAAATGTGCTGCAGTGTCCTGTTATAAATACCTGGCTTTCTTCTTCTGTTTATTTGATTTTCTTTCTTTTTTTCCGATGTCAGGGACAAACTAAATATTTAGTTGTAGACATTCACATTTGTTATTTGACAGCAGCAGCTCTTTCACATTTTAGATGCTTTTTGAGCTCTTACAGGAGAACATTTCATTACTCATCACCATTGCCACACACTGCCAAACGTCTAAATGTTGAGATCTGCAAAACCTCTATATAGATTGGGATAGTGTCATTCAATATCATTTCTTTTTCAGTGTGCCTAATGTTGAACGAATGGAGATTTTAAAATGCTAAATACCAAACTCAGCATTCTTTCAAAAGGATTCTAAGAAGGATTGCAGGGCTGTAGTCAACCAAAGAAACACTAGGTCGACTAAAGACCTGCCCTATTGACTGATTAGTTGACTAAAAGAGGGTGTGGCAAAATATATAAAAACTATGAAGTATCTCCATGTATCTGACCAAAACTGCATTCTAAAGCCCACAGCTGCACTGGAATTTATGCAAAAGCAACTATTTATACAGAAAATAACAAGAACTAAGGGTTTATTTATGTTAGATATCTGAAAGTTATACTAAAGTCATGATTTACTCCAATATATTCAGCTAACTAACTCCATACTTTATCGTTTTTGTCATATAAATGCTTTTAATCTGTATAAAATAATTAGTCGACCAATAAAAGTGTTGGTTGACTAAGGCACCATCGACCGATTAATAGACTAAACGACTAAAGGATTAGAGCCCTAAAGGATTGTCGTATTACAAATCAAATACTAATTGATACTAAAACTAAATAAAACTAAATACTAGATACTGATTTGAAGTTTCAATGCAAGAAAAATGTATAAAAATCACATAAACACGACAAAATGTAACCTTTCTTTTCAGTTTAGACTGAATTGAGCTTTATCAGAACTAGAGTAAGACAATCTCGTAACACAAAGAAAGTGCTAATATTTTGTGTTGGAAATGTTTTTCAACTGGACATCGGAAATTGGTTTGGAGCCTATTCTTTAATATGAAATTTGATACTGATGAGTTTGAAATTTCAGTATTGTGTCAACACTAATTCACTAGTTTTTCCAGCAGTGATCCAGCAGACTTTTTTTTTTTTTTTTGACAATCCTGAGCTCTTTTCATAACAAGCTTTACTAATGTTTTAACTATTAGCTCCATAATACCGACGCGCACAACCGTAACATGCTCTTTTTCTGCAGAATTTACATATCTGGAAAACATATCAATCATTGTCATACTTTCTCATCATGAATCAACATGAAAGTGCCTGTTCACGCTATCTGATTTCCTGCTTGGCGGTTGAGTGGATGTCACATTTTTAAACCGCCTCTTCCTTTGACTTTGAGTACCGGTGCGTGCCCGTGGAGTATTCTAGAAAGTGTGATTTTATATTAAGGTCGTACAGTGCATAAACTCTCCGTGACAGACAGCGATGGCTCCTCGGAGATTACTCAAAAGGCTGGAACAAGAGGGAGAAGTGTCAACTCGATTACCCCCCTCTTGGATCTGACATGCGCGCTAATGGAGTGGCTGTGGGGTCAGTGGAAATCAATACGAAGTTATGCAGCCTTTAATAAAACGGGGAATATTTCTGTTTTGATTGACAGACATTTATACAAGCATTTAGTATGGACATGGTGGATAACTAGGGATGCACCGATACCACACGAGTACTTCATTGTCAGTACTTGTCGATACTGAGTAGCGGTACGGATACCAGACATTGTTTTTTACAGGGGTTCTAATAATAGATCAGTGATTCTAATACAATAGTAAATCTTATTAATTTCATCCACTGTTTCAGAATGATAAAGAATTAAGACTATTACCATGGCAAACTAACAATTTAAAACAAAATAAAATATAATTTGAATGATGAAAAGTCCTCAAAATGTTTCCTTTAAACAGCTAAAATCCATAGATGGAATTTTTAAAAATAATATTATCCATCTTTTCACATTTATTCATTTTAGATTCTCCAGTGTTTCCTCTGTGGAGCCCTCTGTACCAGGAGCAGCGGTCATCTGTGGCTGCTGGGCCCTGGCTCATGGGCCCCTGGTGGAGGTTTGGTGTTTGCCTCATCTCTCCTCGGGGCTCTGAGTCTGTGTCCTGTGGCTGCAGGCGACGCTCTGCTCCTGGTGCAGACGGCTCCTCTGATGGTGCTTCCTCAACTGGTGTATCTGTACTCAGCCTCTTGTACCTTAGATCGTGTGTGTGTGTCTGTGTGTGTGTGCGTGTGGGCGTGTACGGGTATGTATTGGTGAATATCTGTGGGGGTTTGGTTGTGTGGGGTCTGGTGGTTGTGGGGGAGGTTGGGAGGGAAATGGCATGTGGAAATGTTTTTAATGCACTGTAAAGCACTTTGTGTTACATTTTATGTATGAAAAGCGCTCTATAAATAAAATTTGATTTGATTTGATTTGATGATTAAAGTACTTGGAAGGAGCTGTTAAATTTCCTACTAAGATTATTAGAGTTAGGGTGGCCTATACTTAAAATATTATTTAGAAAGACCTTTATTATAAAGGTACTTTGTCTCTGCCGCTCTGTGCTAATTGTGGTAGCCACTTTTAGCACAACACTGTCTTCTTTTACTTTTATCACAGCCACTCTTTGACCAGGCCAATATGTTATAACCCATTTAAAGCTGCATTATTCAGTCGCTTTTTTTTTTGTGTTTTTTTTTTTGCATTTTTTAATAGCAATAACATACAATGTTTTTCTTTTTGAAAAGTGGACATGTGACATTTTAGAACCCTACGTGTATCACTTGGAGTCTTCATTTTTCTAATATTCCAAACTAAATACAAAGATGTGGGCGGGTATAGGTGTGTATGTAACATGTATAAATCGATCAAATGGAGTAAACTAATGATAAGGAAACACTGTTGTAACAAGGTCATGGGCTCATCAAAGTGGCTTTAGTATTATACATGTCCCCCTTAAAATGACATTATATTGTACACAATTATGTGGAGCCTGAAGTTCTCTACAGCCCTTTGCCAGTGTATTTCTATACATTTAAAATTATGTTCAAATTATTCTAATTTTGAAATCGGTATCCAGTATTGTGAAATAAATGTTCTCTTTCAATACGAAAAATGACTATTCTAAACCAGAAGTGCATATAACTCCTGTTTACCTTGGGATAACTGTTTAGCACCATGAGGCTAATAAAGCATTGAACTGTCCTGTAAAAGAGTCCAGTAAAGATTTTCTACTGTACTTATATAGGGTGCATTCACGCTTGTTGTTATTTGGTGCTAAATTTAGCCCATTTTGTCCTGATGTGGACTTGGTCTTGTCTTGTCCTTGTTTAGTGTTTGAATGCAGCCTCAGAGTGAAAGTTAACAGCCTAATGAGTCCAAATCAAACAGTAAATCAAAGTAAATAAGATTAAAACCATTAAGTCTGTGCGGAGTGTATACTTTGCAAATCCGGATGTTGTTCACGTCCTTTTTGCAGCTTGATCTGGCAGGACTCTACAATTAAAAAAAAGTCTTGCTCTGTAAGTTTATCGAAAGGCTGTCCAGTGGGGGAGCAGCGGTGCAGACCAAAATATCAACAAGACCAAGTGTTATCAAGCCGAAGCAGGAAAAAAATATGCACATTTCTTACATCTCTAATCCTAACTAAACTATATCACACTTCTTTTTGACTAACAAACTACTTTTTAACTTTTATGTACCATCCAGTCATATAGGGCCTCATTTATCACACGTTCGGCTCTAAAAATGGCACGCGCAGTTTTGCTCATTTGAATGACATGCAAAACGTGGCATTTTCGTCAACATGTGCAGAATTTGAGGAAATGCAAATGAAGTGGTTTTCAAGTGCTGCCTGATTCTATGAGTTAAAAAAAAGAGCTAAAACTGTGATAGTAGTATGTCGGAGAGATGGTGCAAAATGTATACACAGGATAGCTGCCATCATTTGTGCATTTGATCATTATTTTAAGTAAAACAGGATCCTCTCATACAGATAAAATAATAACGTGTTGTTTTGAATGCAGCAGTAATAAAATATACACTCTTACCTGCCTGTTCCACTGAACCGAAGCGTTCCACAGTGATCCATCAGTTTGCTTTCACGTGTGTCTGTCTCGGGTCCATTAAAGTCCTAGAGTGAAGGGTCCAGTCACCAAGTACGAGGATGGAATGAGGTGCACTGCTCTGATGCAACAGGTTCACGTTTTTGTGCGCTTATTGCTGTGATCCTGTCATCCAAAGCCAAAATAATCTCTCCACCCAGCGTTAAAAGTCTTCCCGCTCAGATGCCCTCGATACAAACGCCGAGCGCAGACTTGACTTGATGTACGTAACTTTTATATACGCACATCTTATACATACTTTTATATAATGGTGCAGAGGCATGCACACAAAGTAAATCACACACAACACGCCCCCAAATAATCATCATGTTTATCAGTTTATGCTCAGAGTTTAGTGCATGGATTGATAAATGAGGCCCATAAAGTACAGCATCCAACAACTCTGTAATTGGCCGCTTTGGGACTACTTTTGAAATGCTATAGAAGGTTACAAAAGCCAGGCTGTTCAGAGAAGCAACTTTTTTTTTTTTTTGCCACAGTCAGCTCGGACTCGAGAGAATTGGGTGGCATCTGGTATGGGCTGCTCAGTTTTGGAAAAAGGAAGAACAATCTGACAAGTTTCACAGTTATATTTCCCATGTACAGTATTCTTTTTTTCCAATTTACTTTTTTCCAGAAAGCGAAAAGACTAAATTAAAAGAAACAGACAAAATTAAAAGAAACAGTGTCAAATTTCAAAGTAGAAGTCAATTTTTCCATTTTGCTAAGATCCAAAGCTATCCTGTCATCCTTTTTGCTGCAGCCAAAAGTACGTCCCACAAGTATCTATCAATAATTTCCACTGTTGGTGTTTTATGTCCTTGATACACAGTTTTAAAGCTCTGATGTTACGTGTGGGTGAGTAGTTATCAGACGCTAAAACAGCCCTGGATATTCATAGTATGCGATGTTTGGGGGCTCATGCTAACTCTCCCATTAGTGCTAACACATCGAATAGTACCAGGCTAATGGAACATAGTGTTTTGTTTCCAAACCCTGGAAGGATGTGTACAAGAATCTTATGTCTTTTAGAACATGTCTGCAGAGATCTAAACTACATTGTTTGCAGTTTTTGGTTTTATTGTAGCTTTGCATTTGCTCTATTATATTAAACCATAGCTTGTTATACATTAAGTGTACTGTTAAGCCTGTCTCTACTCTATAATCCGTTTCATTTGAGTTGATCGGACTGAAGGCAAAGAAGGCATATCTATGTGTATTTACAAATATCATGTGGCGGTTTCCTCCAGGCTTTTGCACAGTAAATCTATACATCGTTAGTGAAACTGTGCCCGACCCACATCCTGCACTTTTTAATGAGAGCCATGCAAATACACAAACACAACAAGATGGAAGTTTAGGGCAAGACGACAGTGCAAGGAAGCTGGAAAGATGGAAATTTCAAACTGGTATAAATGTAGTTTTGTGTTGTTTACTTTATGTGTAAAATCAACCAAATTGCATGGTATAGCATTTGACACAAAGTATTTTTTACAGAGAGAATTTGCGTTTCTATTCGCCTTAACGTCAGAGGAAAGTTCTGAGGAATATATGCAAACTTTGATAGGAATGTCATTTGGATATGTAAACTTTTCTAGGCGGGCTTCCTAAGTTTTCCATGAGCAGTTTCCGTTATCAGTTATCACAAGGACAATAGTAGATAAGAGAGAGAGAGGGAGAGAGACACACAGTGAGAGAGAGGGAGGGAGAGACAGAAGGAGAGAGAGAGAGGGAGAGCACGAGATACGAAGAGCAAAGGAAGAAGAAGAAGAAGAGAGAGAGTGGGAGAAGAAGAAAAGAAGAGTAAGATACGAAGAGAGAGGGAGACAGACAGAGAGAGGGAGTAGGAGGGAGAGAGACAGAGAGGGAGAGGAAGAGAAAGAGGGGAAGAAAAATGAGAGGGAGAGAGAGGAAGAATGAGAAAGAGAGATTCAAAGAGAAGGTGAGGAAGAGAAAGAAGGGAAGACGAGGGAGAAGAAAGAGACAGGAAAAGAAGAGGACACGAGTGAGGGGAAGAGAAAGAGAGAACGAGAGAGAGGGAAGAAGAAATAGAGAGAAGAAGAAAGGGAGAGTAAGAGACAAAGAGAGAGGGAGACAGACAGAGAGAGGGAGTGAGAGAGCGAGGGAAGAAGAGAGAGGGAGAAGAAGAAAGGGAGAGTAAGATACGAAGAGAGAGGGAGAGAGACAGAGCAAGAATGAGAAAGAGAGGGGAAGAGAAAGGGAAAAGGGATAGAGGGAGTGAAAAAGAGGAGAGAGATTGAAACAGAGAAGGAGAGGAAGAGAAAGAAGGAAAGAAGAGAGAGACAGGAAGAGAAGAGAATGAGAGAGTGGGAGAGAGCGAGAGGGAAGAAGAAAAAGAGAGAGAGAAGTAGAAAGGGAGAGTTAGATGCGAAGAGAGAGGGAGACAGAAAGAGAGAGGGAGAGAGACAGAGGAAGAACGAGAAAGAGAGGGGAAGAGAAAGGGAAAAGGGAGAGAAAGAGTGAAAAAGAGGAGAGAGATTGAAAGAGAGAGGGAGAGGAAGAGAAAGAAGGGAAGAAGAGAGAGACAGGAAGAGAAGAGAATGAGAGAGTGGGAGAGAGAGAAGGATGAAGAAAAAGAGAGAAGAAGAAAGGGAGAGTTCGATGCGAAGAGAGAGGGAGACAGAAAGAGAGAAGGAGAGACAGAGGAAGAACGAGAAAGAGAGGGGAAAAGAAAGGGAAAAGGGAGAGAGAGTGAAAAAGAGGAGAGAGATTGAAAGAGAGAGGGAGAGGAAGAGAAAGAAGGGAAGAAGAGAGTGACAGGAAGAGAAGGAGAGAATAAAAGAGAGGAAGAAAGAGAGGAAGAACGAGAGAGAGAAACAGAATGAGAAAAAGTGACTGGAAAAGTGAGACCAAAAAGATATCAAGACATTTAGGTGAGATACAAGATTAATCGCTACTGACTCAAAACTATGAATGCGATTACAGCTGCACAATGTACTACTTTTCTAGTGTGGGGTCTGGACCTGCTTGTCCCCACAGAATGTTCCACAGTATGGCATTATACGTATCCATCTCCACGGAGACAAAGCAAGTGAAGCAATTAGGCCAAGTTAAAGGTCAGACCTGTTGGGAAACGAGCCCATTCACAGTAAGAATGCAGTGTTCAAGGTTTTTTTTTTTTTAATCAATAAAAACACATGAAGTTGTTTAAAGTTTAAAGCCACACTGTACAACATTGCAGACAAATAAAGCAACCTCCATGGAGACAACCAGAAAAGTTACATAGTGCACTTTAACAAAAATCAGAATGTTTGAAGAATATTTAAATTTTGAATCACAATTGCAATACTTTAGCGGGAAAAAAGAACAATTGTCTTCCAATATTGTTGAAAATATTTACTATATTTGGCTGTTCACTAACTATACCTATATTAGTATGAATGCTTTGATGCTTATTTTGTGTCCCAGAGCAAGACACTTCACCCACTTTTCCATCTCCAGTTATAATATGGCTTATACACTGGATTTGAAAGTTTTCCTCGGATATTTACTGCAACTGTCAGCAGCTCTGGACTTTTTATCTATTTATTTGTCTGTTTTGTGGTTGTAATTTCACGCTTCATGTTTTTAGGCAATTAGCATTTCATTCTCTTGTTTACGCTGCATGTGCAGAGCAAACACGTACAAATAATGCAGATGGTCTTCAGCTAATATGAGCTGTGAAGGGTACGGGTCAATACAGCAGTGGATAATGTTGAAAGAGGTTCAGAGAATATGCAAGCTAAAGTCTTTACATCTTTTTAAATAATAAAAAAGGAAAGCTTTATTGTGTAGTGAGCATACTATTTAACATTTACTGAATATTTTGCATATTTTTCACCACTTTAACAATTTTGTGATGTATATAATTGTACTTCGTGGTTGGACATGAGTCTGATGTGACATAGAGGTAATTCTACAACTGTTACCTAGCAACCACACTGTAAACATGGCCAAACCATAGACTGTAGATATCAGTGGACTAAGGGATTGTGACGTCACCCATAGCGTTTGCCTCCAGCCAAATGAAGCCCATCGCGGCTAGCAGTTATAGCGGCTAAAGCGGAGCCAGACTCCATATTTGGAAATCCGAGTGCGTATCGTGGCAACCACACGGACTAATCAGGAGCGCGGTTGCTAACGGTATCCGCCCCTCGGTGAGAGGAGACGGCGGCAACGTGCGGCGCTAGCTGTCAATCAAACCTGTTGCTAACACGAGCGAAAACGGCCCCTGGAAAAGGAAGCACCTGATTGGTCAGTTATTATTGCTAATAACTTGATTTATGAACAACCTAACAAAAAAGAAACACCTGATTCATGTAGAGTGTGTCAAAACAGACGTTTTAGTTCCAAGATGGTGAGCTTGACAGAAACAGTTACAGAGTAAAGGGCTCCAGTGTCCCAATAGAAAGTGAATGGCAGCTCGGCTTTATGGAGCCAGGAGCGCCTCCATAGCTGCTTCCTATTTGGAACGGCGGCTAGCATGCTAACATGGTCCACTGATATCTACAGTCTATGGGCCAAACTCCATAAACTCACACCATTCCCCTTATATGGAATTATTTTCGTTAGTGGAAACCTCGAGCCTTTATTAGTTCAAGTCTCTCGTTTCAACTCGGCCCCGTTTGGTCCCAGGACTCCCAAATCCCCTTTTTTGAACCAAGCCTCCGACAAAACTTTGTGAGTGAGTAAAAAGTGGTGCTATATTCACGTAAAGTGTCACACAGAAATGAAATCTGGAACAAAGAATACTTACATGATGAGCAATACAGCAATAAACATTATTGGAGTTTGTGCATGTCGGTTTCCAATTATTAGACATTACAGTATACTGAAAGAAACTTCCAATAAATGTAATTCTCATGGAAAAATCCTCTTCATAAAGCATTCTTGAGTGTAGTGTTTTTAATTGATGATACATTAAACATAGGAAAAACAAAATCTAAAATAAAATGACCAGTCTGAAAAAGCGGTTTGGAATATTAATTTTGCTATAGCAGGTGAACCACTTGAGTTATGGAGCTAATTTTAGACTAAATTTGAAGCTAATATCGGAGAAGTTTTCCGTTTACATATGGAACAGAAACGCCAATAGAATTCCAATCTTATGTTTCTTGTACTACTCTTATTAAGAACCAAAAACCGTGATTAATAGTTGCTAGAGGCAAGATAACTACAATTCCTCCACATTTGAAGAATGGACACATATTTTCAAGGAATTTTCAAAGCAATGGTGAAATTGATGGTGTTTTGGATCGATTTTTTAACCCATCCCTAAAGCAAGAAAGAGAAACTTCTAAAATGGGGAGTGCGAGAGCTGGATGATTCCAACTGTGTTACACCCGCCCCGTGACCGAGCCAACCCAACCAAAGCTTGTGGAGAAAAGCAAACAAATACGGAAAAGGGACAAAATATGACGTCTGAAAAACTATGTTAACGCACCGAAACTTATCAGCGTCAAACTGCACAAGGAAAACTGAAGGACACGACCCGCAAGAAGCAAGATAACTTCTGAAGAATGTGGAGGAATTTGAGGAGTGGAACATTTGGGAGACATATTTTCAAGGCAATTGTGACGTATCTTTTTTTTTTGATACATTTTTTAACCTGCATCCAATGCCTGAAAAAAAGGAAGAACAAGAAACACAAATCTCTGGCATATAATGTATGTTTTCATAATGATGCCGCCAGGATGCAACTAATCCAGGTTGTTTAACAGTCCTGGTTTGAGCTTGGTTTTACACTGGATTGATTTTAGTTCAAACCTGGTTTAGTCATGTTCAGGAGCTTCAGTCAATGTTTTCAACAATAAAGTTCAAAGTTCAAGTATAAGTTCAAAGGACTTATAATTGCACATCAACAGAAACACACAGATATCTTAGACTTTAAAGGGGCCTGGAAAGACCACCAAATCTATATCATCAAAACTCAGACAATATTTAGGAAAAATAAAAAAGTTTAATCGGCAAATAACTGTTTATCATTTGTATTCAATCTGACATTGCTCAAGTTATTGACATTGTTGTCTCTATGAAAAGTAAAGATTTGTTTTTGTTTTCCAGTCATGGATCATTTAAAAAATGTAAATGTAAGGTTTATGCCTGGCTTATTCTTTTAATTTGTTCTTAATTCCAACTGATTTATAATGGTTTAGGTCTGAGTTTTGTTTAAATCTATTATAGTAGGTAAGGTTTTTTTTTTAATCTTGGTTTAAGATAGGTTACCTGACTTTGTTCTTTTTAATTAATAAGGAAAATTTTCAAAAATGTGTCACTTTTGTGTAAATTGTCCCTGCATTTTGGATGGAATGTTCCTTATTGATCGCTGATTCCTTTTCCTGTAAGTTTCTAACGAAAAAAACAATGATGCGTTTTAGACAATTTTTTCTTATTATCCTGTTGTTTTTTTTCTGTCCTCGCAGGCTCCAGCCCATCGGGCCCATCGTGGAGCGTATCCAGACCATAGCCCAGAACATGTCGGACACAGCGGTGAAAGTGGAGCAGATCCTCCAGCACCGCAGCGTCATCAGCAGCAGAGGTGGGGTCCCTGTTGGTCACTGCGGTCACACTGATGCACTCCCACAGGATAAATGTGGCTTTCACTCAAATCTCTGTTCACATCATGTCCAACGTGAGATATTTTTAAATAAACAAAAAGGGAAAAATGGACACCACAAGTTGAGAACCAGGGTTACAAGATTAACAGAGAACAACAAACGCCCAAAAAAACAAAATAAGTGTCCTGAGCCCCACACATAGCAAGTTATAAAAAAAAAGCAACTAGTTAAACGTTGTGTGCCTCTAAATGAGTGCCAATGAGACGTGCATATTTTAATAGCATCGTTAACATCAGTGACGGCTTTAAAACAGTTTGTTTTCAGTCATTACCACAGAGATGATCATTGCTGGTTTAAAAAATACTTATAAAAAGAAAAAAAAGAAGCGTAAAGTCACTATAGACTCTTTAAAATGTGATGTCATCAAAATTTCCGTAACTGAGGCGACTGGAGGCAAAATGAAGTTGACAGTAAATTTTTCAATAATTAGCTCACATTAGATCTAAAGTCTACTGGTTTTAAGTGTTTGTGTTGGAAAAAAGAAACGCATTTTAATTTCCAGAGTTGAAAGGTCAGTTAGTTTGCTTTTCTATAACAAACAGTGGACAAATACAGTTTTCTAGCCTTAAATTTGTATTTTAGCTTCAAAAGAATCTAATTTATGGAATAGTATCTAATATATCTCTAGATAAAGTGAAACATTACTTTTTTTTGTTACATTTCTGTGAGTATTTTTCCAATAAAACCTTTATCTGGATTGTTCCTTCATCAAAAAGACAAAGAGTTTATCGTAATTTACAAAAACATGAAAAATGTAAATACATTAATAAATATGTTTAAAGCAGCTCTGATGTCACTCACATGTGTCTGAGTGCTTTTGATTTTCTAAAATCCTCTCAGGTTTTCATATTTTGTGATATTCTGAGGTTAATCCCAGTTTCTCCAGTGAAATCACATTATGTTGCAATTCACTTTTGCCTCCATTCTGAATGTAAAATATTTTTGTTTACACACAAAGAGTCTATAAAGAAGCTCAAAAAGAAGGTTTCTATAATTACACTCACTAGTCTGTTATTGCTTTGTTATTGCAGTCAAATTCAAACAGACAACATCTGCTTTGACACTGCTCAGGAGAGAAAGAGGAGAGAGAGAAAGAGGCAGACAGAGCTTGGGCAAATGTTTCAGGGAAATATTCACCAAATCTCATATTCATTCATTTATTGTACTTTTCATTGTATATTCAATGTATTATCATAATATTACACCGAAACTGATGAAATAGTTTTAGAAGCAACAATATCTCATCATCCATTTTAATGTTCATCGGTTTTCAATAGAAAAGGCCACACACGCATATTTTACAGAATCATTTCCATCAGCCATCGTTCGCCCACATCTTATCCAATATAACTCTTTGACCCCAGAACTTAATTTAGAATCATGAATTAATTGAGGTTATGTAATAGCATTCATTCCCTTATTAATTTAATCTCAAAATCCTCAGTAACTAAATTAAGTTTTGACTAAATTAAGTTTTTGAGGGTAATTATTCAAAGGTCTTAAGTCCACACACCTTCACCTGTATCTCCTGCAAATCTATTTAAAGGGGACATATCGTGAATTCTTATGGCTTTTATTAGAATTTGATCTCTGCTTGAATAGTTCACTTTTTTATCTTAAAAGAATGTCTATATTTGGAAAACACACTTCAAAAAACACAAAGTCATTAAGCATTGGAGGACCCCCTACTGTTAGCAGTTGTAATGAGCAATGAAAAAATAAGTAAATGAAGCCATTAGGCAATGTAACCGCTATGCTAATTGAGCAGCGCGCTTGTTGTGAATACAATTTAACCGCATACATGCTCAGGACGAGTCTGGTGACAGTTTGTGGATCGTTGACTGTGCAGGAGACTGCTGGATGGGTCACAGAAAGCAACCTTGTAAACAGAACTAATGGAATAAACGTGAATGAAGCAGAAGACTAATGTTTATGATGAGGAGACAACCATATAACTTGGTAAAAAGCTCAAACAATAACATTTTGCATATGTTTCCTTCAGAACTATTTCGATTATGTTGGGTCTCTTGTTGCAAGGACAGGAAAAATGAATCACAATGGCATATGTTGTTATAAATTATAGTGGAAATACGATGCCCTCGCCAACAATTTATCCTCCATTTGTTTTTAATAGAATCTTATGTCAGAAAAACTTGGCCTGTACAAAACAATTTCAGTTTAACAAGTCAGGCTTTTCTCAAATAGAAATTCCCATGGAGATTCAGACTGTGCGCTGTGAGCTAGTGTCACAATGTTCAAATTTCAATATTACGATGATAAAACCAGACTTTAATTTTCAACCCAAGATAACAGTTGTTTCTAAATTGTTTCTTGTTTTTAGGTGAGTTTTTTTTTTTTTTTACTGCTCTGTCACCTGCTTTTCTCATGACATTTGTATTCCTTTATCCAGAATGTACAGAATGACAGTATGATATAACCAGGACTATTCATTCATTCAGTCATTTTCTACCACTTGCACCACAATTTTATATCCAATATCAACAAAGTGATAGGGTCGTAGTGATACTATTCAACAGAAATCTACTTTTTCATACACAAAAATATAATAACAATATTTTTTTGTCATAAAAACAGGATTGAAGCAAAGACAAACCCAGTGTTGATCAATAACGAGGCTTGAACTAGAGCATATTAAAACAGCAGATCTAGGATTAAACCAAGACTAATCCTATAGGTCTACTCTACTTTTTCCTCTAGTTCTATTGAATCACATTTGCGTAAACTACATCTTGTACAGGACTAGGCCCCTTTTACCATGATGGACCAGACCATAGTGCTTTGTGGGCCAGATTTAGCCCACGGGCCGCCAGTTGAATATCCCTGGTATTTATTTAATTACAGGCATTTTTATCGTCAAAAAACCTGATATTGCAGGAAGATTTTGCCCCAACGACCTAAAAAACTCACCATGTTTCTTATACAACTTCTAATATAGATCAAGCCCATTCTAAAACCATTCCAGAAAGGTCCAAATTGGTCCTATTTAGGTGAGTTTTCTTTCAGCATTGACTTGTTTTTACACTAGTTTTAACATCGTTTAGAATCTGGGCATTGATACTTTTGACAACCCTCTGAACTGAATCTTTCACATCAAATCTCATTGTAACTCTCGCCCAATTCTTATTCCATATTTAACCCAAAGTTATCCTCACGTGTCCCGGTCTTTGCTAAGTGTTTTTATTTGGTTTGAGAGAAATGAGCACCGACAGCGCTCGCCAGGATTGGCTTGTCGTCATCGTGTTAATCAAAGAAATTGTCCTCCAATTATTTGTCCGTGATTGTGCTCGGCAGGAAGCTCATCCACTGTAAATGCGCCCTTAATTAGGCCTCCGCGTTGTTGGTCTGCGAGGACAAGAGCGAGAGGATGAAAAAGGAGAGGAAAGAGGAGGCGGGACGAAAGCAAAAAAAAGTGGATGGGTGAGGAGGAGAGGAAGAAGAAAAGAGAGGAGAGAAATGGAAATGGGGAAAACAAGAGGAGGCTGGAGAAAGGATGGAGGAGGAGGAAGGGACAAAGTAGAGGAGCATAGTTAGTAGAGAAAATAATTAATTGGGGATGGAAAGGGGAAGAAAGAGAGAACAGGAAGAGGAGAAGGAGGAAGACAAGAAGAAGAAAAAGGAGAAAGGGAAAAGGAATGGAGAAGAAGGGAGAGAAAGAGGGGAATGGATAAGTACAAGAAAGGAGAAGAGGAAGACAAGGTAAATAAGAGGAAGAGAAAGAAAAGAGAAGAGGAGGAAGTGGTGAGGGAAAGGGAGAAGAGGAAAAAATAATGTAGATGAAGAAAAGAAGGAGAAAAGGAAGAGAAAGAGAAAAACAAAAGGCAAAGAAGAAGAGAAAGTAAGTAAAACAAAGAGAGAAAAAAGAAGAGGAAAAAAGGACGATGAGTGAAAGGGAGAAGAGGAAAAAATAATGTAGAGGAGGAAAAGAAGAGAAAAGGGAGCGATAGGGAAACGAGGAAGAGAGACTGGGGAGACTGGCAAGGAACGAAGATAAAGGAGTGGGTGAAGGGAGCTGTGCGAAATGAAAAAGGCAAAACCAGGAGGAAATGATGAGTTTTATGAATGACACTAATGCCTTTTGTAAACCATGGCTGATCCCTAATGGGGTTTTGTCCGTATGTGTAGCAGAGACGATATGCAGAAGCTTGTTAGCGACTCTCTCACTCTCTCTCCTCTCATTTATCTGTGTTTATCCAGAGGCCGGAGCGCAGGCCTGGTTCCAATGCAGGAGACGAGTCCATGCTCCGGGGAAGGCGCAGCATCCATGCTAATCAATACCTCCCATTTAGGATGATGGCTAATTAGGGGATGATAAAGGCTGTGGAGAATCTAACCTATTTAAACCTGCAAATGTGATCCACCGACAAGTAGGCGATTTGACGGGGGATGTGGAGTGTCGCTGTACGCCTTGTTGACAAAAGGATCAAAATGGATTATGGGTTAAATGGCGTCTAAACTAAATGGCGTCTAAACTACACTGCCTGTCCAAAAGAAAAAGAAAAAGAAAGGTTGCACGCTCTAATATTTAGTTTGACCGACTTTAGCTTTGATTCGCTGTGGCGTTATTTCAATAAGCTTAAAGATTTATTTCATCCCAGTGTTCACTTTTCACCAAGATGTTGTATTGATGTTAGAAGAGTGTGACCTTCTCCCGTGCAGCACAAAGATCCTAAATGGGGTTCAGACCTGTAGAGTACTTTGTGCAATCTTCTTAGAAGTTTGACTCTTCTCAAACACACGGACATATTTTCCACGACCACAGGATTCGTCTTTCAACATGTTTGTTACAGAAATGACAAGACACATTTCAAGGGGTTTACTTGATTTTTACTGTTTTGAAACATGAAAAACAGCGCTAGTTCATTGTAAACTTTTTACCTCAGTCACATGTATCGCTCATTTATGTAATGCGGTCCCAGCTTCCTACTTATTCATCGTAATTACTTTATAAGTACTTTTCACAAGTCTCTCAGCCCAGAGCGTCATGGACCATCACAGTAAATATTGACATTTTTCAAGCATTTCCTGGAAAAAAAGCAATCTATATAAAGTGAGTCTAATTTTCACCTGAATAGAGGCTTTTATTATATGCTGTATCTGCACTGTGGCAAAATAGATTTACTTCATTACATGCAAAAAACTGGGTACATGGACTAGTTCTGTTTTCCGAGTTTCAAAACAGTAAAAATCAGGAACAGCAGCTTTATACCGCGCTGCCACTGAAAGACAATCATCCATGCAGCAATTATGCAATAGGAGGCTTGTAGCTATTTGCTTAGTTGAATCCAGGTGGAGACTTTTTTTTTTTTGGCTGTTTATTTCTCATTCACATTTCACAAGCGTCATTCATGTTTTGACGAATAAAAACTACATTAAACCGGTGTGACTAAAGCAATTATCAGAATCTCGTTAGTATCTCACACACACGCACACCAGTGACTGCTACTACACTTTCAGTAAGCGGCGGATGAAACCCCATTAAAAAAACAGACAACACGTGTCATTTTCATAGTATTAGCGCAGCACGTCTCCTCCACCTTTCCCCTCCGCCCTGAAAGGATGCTCTCTGCCGCCGTCCCGCTGTGAGTCAGATTCGGATTCAGACAAAACTGTCTTCCACCTGCCTCATGCTACCCCGCTTCCCCCTGGGCACTATAATGTCTGAAATATAGTCTGAAGCTGTTCTCTCTTATATGCTCGTGAAAGCTGGTTGTTCTCAATTTGTGGGTATTAATTTGAGACGATTTTTATGTTGTCTGTGCCCTGAACAATGAAAAAATGTAATACTAACAAAATGATGAACTTATCTCAAAATAGTCTAATGCCCAATGTTTTTTGCCAATATATTATGAAATCCAATTGGACCAAAATAAAAAATCTCACCCGAAACCATTCAAATGATAGGAAATTGCATCAGTTTTCTGCTAAATTTCCCCAGACCCCTGTTTCATTAAGACCACTTACTGAAGCATTACCCTTGTTATCAACACCGCAATAACCTTCTGCAAATCCTCATAATGTACACTGCTTGAATTCAAAATATTAAAGCTCCTCTTTGTAACATTTGTAACAGAAAAGAAATATACAACCACTTCCACTACAAATATGTGTGTTTTTATTGCTTAGAAATACCCAGGAAAACATGCTTCCTTCTTATGAACGTGCTTGTCTCTCCACCAGTGTTGGACAAGTCCCTTAAAAAGTAATTATAGTTACCCTTTACTTCTTCCCAAAAGTAACTGTTATTGAGGGACCAGGTAAAGTACTCAACTACCAACAAAATCCTCCAAAAAGAAACCCACTGATGCTGTCTAAGTAAAAATTGAGCTAAAGTCAACCTTTTTTCCCAGCGAATCATCAGATACTCTTTTACGCAGCAGACACTGGTCAAACAGCACGTTTCCGCACGCTGATATCAGAGAAACAAATAATATGCAAACCACATGACAGCGCTTACACTCTCAACCGCAGCCAAATAGATGTAAAATGAAATAACTGCACTTAAGAGCAAGCAGACGGCTGAATCCACACCGACCTGGCATGAAATATAACAACATGTCATCCTTAAAACCCACTTGTTTTGACACATTTCCTCATGTGTTTTCATCTCTCACTGCTACTGATTGGTCACTTTTACCGTCAGTCTCTTTTTTTTTAACAAATCCCTGTGTCTAATTCTTCGTCCTGCTCCTGTTTACATCCCAAAACAAACTTTGCAGCTTCTGAATGAGACAAGAAGCAGAGTCTGATCGATCGCCATCGCTACGTCTCACCGAGGAAAGAGTCATTAATTAGATTACTCGTTACTGATAAAAATGACGCCGTTATACTTAAACTCTCTCCACACACCTGACTTGTAACTTAGCATGCACACCACGTTTAAAATGTTACACGACAGGGCTTTAATCATGTTTTTCAAATAATCTGCTGACCATTACGGTTGAAAGTGGTGTGAGGGCCCTTTATCCCTGCTTGCAGTTTTTAATACATCTTTTTCTTATCAAACGTGTACAAATATTTTACATTGGTATTTTGCTTTCATTTGTAATTATTAATCATATTATTTTTAGTTTCTGTTTGCTTTTTTAGTCAGTCTTCTCTTTCTTTTCCATTTCACGATTTCTCCGCCTATGTTTAAATTTTGCCAATGAGTTATTATTATTACTAAGCGTTTTTTCCCGTCTCCAGATGTGGACGCTCCATCGAGGCAGTGCGAGACTCCCAAAGACCCTCTCTTCCCTGACTGTTCCACCAAGATGGATGTAAGCCCTCCTCTTCCTCCTCCTCCTCCTCCTCCTATCTTTTTGTCCTTTTTATCGCTAACCTTGGTGCAACACAAATTCGGAATCTAAAGGCTGCTTTGTTATCCCAGCAGGAACGTCTTCAAATTGAAAGCTTGGAAAAATAATAGCGTTTTTTTTTTTTTTTTATCAGGAGCAGGTAGATATGGTATAATAAAGAATTCAAAGACAATGAATGCACCTGTTAGCATATCTGAAAATAGGCTCCTGAGCTGCGGTAAAGGTAAAGATTAACAATAGGCAGCGTTAAAGTAATTGTGCTTGAAGGTATAGTGCGAATGCCTACCACGATACCCTTTCATATGTTAATGCTATTCTATGTTTATGTATGAGGTCTTTATAACTGCCAGTATATGAAGCAAGCTAAAGAAAATAGGTTTACTTGTGTTTTATGTCAAACAGGCCTACACAACTCTGTATGAGATTCACTGTTTTTGAAGGAAATAACCAAACACAAAACTTATTTAAGTCAAAAATTTGGTTTATTTACTGTCAACGTTCCTGGGATTATTTTTGAATACCACCAATGCTTTTTATTTGTGAAAATATATATGTAAATGTCTTTATGTGGATAGGCCCAGTAATTACAGCGAAAGTAATCATGACCAAGAACAAAACACCTTCAGTTTGACAAAAGAAAAGAGAATTCTTTCACTGGACAAAACGTTTTAAGAGTGAATGTGTTTTGCCACTCAACCGAGTCGCTTTTTCTGTTCTGAAGAAGCGACTTGGATGAGTGGCGAAACATATTCCCTCTTAATACTTTTGTCCAGTGAAAGAATTCAATTTTCTTTTGCTATGGAGCCTACCCGGTTGACTGAGGGATCATGGAGATTGCGATCTGACAGTATACTATATAGATGTTGTTATTTTGTCTAGAATGTTCCGCAGTGTGGCATAAATTTAAGGCCATAGTTTGGGATATTTAGTGAGATTTATCATCTCAAAGGACACTGTGTAACTTTTTGGGTGAATGGTCAGCCACCTACTTGTCTCCGTGGAGATGGTTTTGCTTTGCTTAAAATGTTTCGCAAGATGGCATTAAAATGATCTATCTCCATTGAGACAAACTGGCGACACCGCTAGGTCAAGTTACAGGTCAGATCTGTGCAGAGGCAACCAAGCGCACAGTAAAAATGTTTGTTTTTTCTGGATTTTTGTTTGTTTTAAGCCTGAAAACAAACAAACATTATCTTCATATTTATGCTAAACCTAATCTTAAGCATTGTTGGAAAAAAAAAGGCTTGGTGATATGTCAAAAAATTATTATCATGATTTTCTTGGAGCCAGATCATGATATCGATTTTATCATGATTCGTGTTCATTTTGTATTTTTCTATTGCCTATAATAGAGTTGCAGGATTTAGGAAAAATATCTAATTGTGGTTTTTCTTACCAGCGCAATTGTGATTAGATTTACGATTTATATTTTAATAATAGGAATCGGTTCAAATTCACATTTTAAACACAATTTTGTCGCTTTTAGTCGTATTTTTGTCACATTCAGTTGTGTTTGTCATATTTAAACGCATCTTTTGTTTTGTTTTTAGTCATGTTTTGTCACTTTTAGTTGTGTTGTTGGTGCATTGAGTTGCGTTTGTTGTTTGTTGGCGTGTTTTTGTCGCTTTTGAACGCATTTTTATGGCATTTGGTCACACTTGTTTCAGAACATGTTTGAACAAATCCAAACTACAGTGTTAGCAGTTTTTATTCAAATCTAAGCAAGACATTTTATTTGTTTATTGCACTTCAAACATTGCAGCCTTTGCGTTTTGCTAATTGCATCCATTAAAATTGTAATTTAGTGTTGATTCGGTTTAATTGTGCAGCCCTGGTCTATAAGATTTAAATAAAGTCATCTGCTCAGAGGCTTCAGAGGCTAAACACCAGGAGAAAAAGTGAGTTTGAACAGACAGCTGCATTAAAGAGACAAACAGTCATCACGATACCACAATTTCACAAAAATAGCAGATTGTCACAGGGACGAGCTCAACATTCCATTTTTATCGCCCAGCTCTAATCTAGCATAATATGTGTCCTTTAAACGTTGCTATCAATGCCATACTGTGGAACATTCCAGAAAAAATCAAATCTCTCCACGAAGATAAGCAGGTGACGGCCCCTCCACCTGTAAAGTCACCTACTGCACCTTTAAATAAATGCTTAAAAATGCATTAAACCGTAATAAATCTTGATATATAAAGAACAGAATGTAAAAATGTGAATTACAATGTCAGATAGAAGGTTCTGATTGCTTTTGTTGTGTTTTTCCACAGTGGATGCGCGCTCGCTGGACTTCAGACCCGTGCTACGCCTTCTATGGAGTGGACGGATCGGACTGTTCTTTTCTTGTTTACCTGAGTGAAGTGGAGTGGTTCTGCCCCCCGCTGCCCGGGAGGAACGAGAGCGCCGCGCCCACTCCAGAGCCCGCTCCCAAACAAAAGGTAGCCCCGCTTTAGAAACCGAGACGAGAGGAAATGTGTAGAGAAAGGAGGGAGAACGAAAGGAGGAGGCTAAAAAGATTAGGAAAGAAGGGAGAGAAGAGGAAACTAGAGAAGAAACGAGAAGGAAAGTAGAATCAGGATGAAATGGGTAGCAAAAGGTGGAAAAGAAGATTAAAAAGGAAAGAGGGAGGAAGAAAGAAAGATGGGGTTAAATATAGAGAAGCAGAAAAAGAAGAGGGATAAAGAAAGAATGAATGAAAAAAGGGAGAAGAGTAAACCAGGAGAAAGGATGGGAAGAAGAGGAAGAAAGACGGAAGGAAGGAAGGAAGGAAGGAAGGAAGGAAGGAAGATAAAAACAGTAAAGAAAAGAGCAACGCAGAAAGCAAGCAAGCAAGAAAGAAAGAAAGATGCGGGATTAAAAGGGCAGAAAAAGGAGGGAAGAGGAAAAAAGAAAGGAGAAGGATAAAATGATAGAGAAAGGAGGGATAGAAAAGGAAAAAGAGGAAGAAAGGAGGAGGATAAAAAAGGAAGAGGACAGTGGAGAGAAGAGGAAAAAGACATGATTGAGAACGAAAGAAATAATGAATGAGGATAAAAAGGTAGAGAAAGGGGAGCGCGAAGAGGTATAAGAAAAGAGGAAGGAAGGAAGAAAGGAAGGAAGGAAGGAAGAAAGAAAGAAAGAAAGAAAGAAAGAAAGGGGAAGGGATATAAAAGGGGGGAAAGAAATTAGGGAGGAGGAAAGAAAGAGAGGAGAAGAACAGAAGAGAAAGGAGGGATAAAAGAGGAAAAAGAGGACGAAAGAAGAAGAAAGGAGGAAAAAGGTAGAGAAAGGAGGAATAGAGAAGGAAAAGAAGAAGAAGAGGGAGGAAGAAAGAAAGAATAGATCAAAAGAAAGAGGAAAAAGGAAGAGAAAGGAGGGACGAAAGAAAAGAAGGAGGAAGAAAGGAGAGAAATAAAAAGGTAGAGAAAGGAGGGAGAGAAGAAGAAAAAGATAAGAAGTAAGAAAGAAAGGAGAACGATTAAAAAGAGTAGTGAAAGGAGGGAGCGAAGAAGAAAAAGAAGGGAAGGAAGAAAGAAAGGAGGATGAAAAAGATATAGAAAAATAAAAGAGGAAAGAAGAAAGGAAAGAGAAGAGATAGAGAGGAAACGAAAGGAGAACAAGAGAAAAAAAGAGGAGGATGCCAAAAGGAAGAGAAATTAGAGGGGAAAAAAGAAAGAAATTGGTAAAATAGGCAGAGGAAAGGAAAGAGGAAAACTGGAATTTGGCTTTTAAGGTTATTTTTGATCATTTATTGAAGATAGTACGGAAACGTAGAACTGTCAATGTGGAGTACATATTATTTTCAGGCTTTCTCATTTAAACGAGAAAGTATCACGTTAAAACAAGAACACTTTCACATTATTACAACCATGTTTTCTTGTTTTAACAGATTTATTTTCTCGCTTTAACGGCTTTGTTTTCTCGTTTTAATGACTTTATTTTCGTGCGTGTGCATGTGTGTGTCCATAAACACAAACCAAATAAAAGCACGTGGCTTTCCCCTTCAGAGCGAGTACCAGTTGAATTGTGGCTGATTAACAGACACGCAGCTCTGCTCATGGTGCACTGGCACAGCATCGAAAAGATAGACCTGGAGCTTATTATGCTAGACCTATGCCCCCAGGGGAGTGTGTATGTGCGTGTGCATGTGTGTGTCAATCACAGGCAAAAGGAAAAGTGCGGCTTTACCCTTATAGATTGTGAGAGGATCATGCTCCTGCCTTAGAGACTTTCCCTCTCTAACAATGGATTTGAGCAAAATATGTTCACGTTAAAACGAGATAACAAAGTCGTTAAAACGAGAAAATAATGTTGTAATAATGTGAAAGTGTTCTCGTTTTAACGTGATGCTTTATCGCTTAAATGAGAAACCCTGAAAATAATATCTACTCCACATTGACAGTTCTATGTTTACGTAAGACAGCGCAGAGATGTCATCTTTTCTTTTTTTCGTGGGGGTCCTGAACGTTAAAAAAAAAAAAATCTGATCAGGGACAAACACAAAAACATGTCTCTTAAAAAAATGTGTACACAATTCTGAATATAATAAGTAACTACATGTACTAGGAAAAAGCACAAGGGAAAGAGAAAAGTGTGGAGGAGTGGAGGAAAGGAAGAGGTAGAGGAGAAAAAGAATACTTTTTTATTGGCAAAGTAGAAAAAGATGATATTTTGAGAGTTTAAGGAGAAATCGAACAAGAGGAGATAAAGCAAAAGAGGAGGGAAATGAAGTAAAGATGAAGCACAAAAGGAAAAGGAAAAGAGTGACGTGATTCTGCGCCCCACTGCTTCCTTCCAAACAAAAAGTAGCACAACTTCACTTTAACAACAGCCAAAATACTTGTGCTGCTGCGGGACATGTTCACACATCGTATTTACAATGAAGCAGAGCATCCATCACTTCCACTAAAATAAATGTGGAGCTCAGTGCCGTTGATCAATGGCCTCGGGGAGAATGTAAATGTAAGCACCAGCGCTGCCTGTCGTTTGGAGTTAGTCTGCTGCTGTTTTACTCCTGCTGCATTATCACTTTCTCTGTCTGTCTGAAGTGTGTTTGCATCACTGCCTGACACATGTGTTTCTCTAATTTTTGGGGTTTATTTTGGATGGGATGGTAAGGATTGTAAAATGTGGGTGAAGAGTGAGGAGTAGGGCTGGGTACTGTACTGTTTTTTCCAGTTGTTATTGGATTTTCAATAACGACACAACTTTTCTTTTAATGCCTTTGCTGTGTTAATTACTATCTAGTCTAAGAACATAATACAGATGTGTAATATTCATAACTCCCATAAAATAATATGCATTTTGACGAATCCAGGTGTTTTTAAAATAGTTTATTTTTACGAGGACCAGAGGTTACGCTAGAAATAATTCCAACCCGTCATTATGACAGGCAATAATAAGTTAAAAAAAAAAAAACTCTTCGTATAAAGTCATATTTCTTTGTTACAGATGCAAGAATTTATTTCCATCATAGCACAGTAACAGGCGTATGAGTTAAACGTTTTGCGTTTCTGTGCTTATCTGCGGTGTGCATCATCACATGCGCCGACACATGCGCCGACACATGCACCGAAACATGCGCCAACACATGCACATGCCAATCGTCCGACTCCTCCTCGACTGTCGCACTCCACTGTAATTCATTTTAAATTAACTTAGAGGTGAAGTAACATAACGCAGTAAAGCGGGACAATAGTCAAACATCTACATTCACGTATCAGACTGCAGTGCTCACGTGCACGACACATGAACGCGCCGCTCGGAGTTCCGCTCCAGCCACACTCCTGTCCTGTTCTCTATGTTTTTATGATGTAAACACACTTTCTGCCCGCTATTCTGCACATTTATTGTGTCATCACCACCGGACTGAAAGGCTGAATGAGAGAGAGAAAAGAGAAGCCGCTCTGAGCTGGGGCTGCGAAGGCTGAGGCGCGCTGAAAAGTCCAGTTTTAGTTCAGTCTCAGCCCAATACTTCCAAGAAAACAGTGGGACAAGCTGAAAATCAGTGTTTTATTTGAAGGTTGTTCAAGTTATGTTGACGTCCTATGTAAAACTAAGGGCAATAGTAATTGTAAATAGTAAATAGTCATTTTTCAACCCGACAAAATGATAATATAACCTCTGATGAGGAGTGCCTAGTAGCTTTCTCAGGTCGCAACAGGCTTAAATATATATATATTTTGAAGTTCTGAACCATTGCCTTAAATGAAATATATTCTTAATTATTTGATTGTTATTGTCCTTGCTCTTGTACATGCTCTTGAGTACCTCTAATTTGGCATTTCATGTGTAAGAACTTTATCTGCTGAAAGCACACGTTACTTTATAGCTCATCAGGATTTGTGTCTACTGGCAGTAGAGGGAATTTTCATGAGGGGCAAAAAAACTATGTTAGCATCCAGTTGTATATTCAGAACAAGTCTGGCGATAATTTATGGACTTCACAATTCTGGGACATTTGTAAAAAAAAATAAAAATAAATAATAATAATAATAATAATAATCTCAGAGGGAGAGGACTTAAACATGAGTCATCAAACAAGTGTTAATGAAGCCAAATATAACTCCAGGTATATTTTTGATGAAGGAACAATGTTATAACACGGTTAAATGCTCCAAAAATTGTGCATAAAATGTGTCCTCTAAAGGCGCACCATGTAACTCTTCTTGTGGGGGTCTGCAGTCTTCTTTGAGATGCTATTGCTTGGTGGCACAGCAAGAAATTTGTGGATTCGACTCCCGAGCCGGACCGGGCCTTTCTGTGCAGAGTTTGTATGTTTCTCCCCGTGTCTGGTGGGTTTCCTTCAGGCGCTCCAGTGTCCCCCACAATAACGTCAATTGTAACTGATCTAAAATGATACATTATATAGACTTTTAATTATGGCAGACAGATCAGAGGTCTCATTCATCAAACTTAACGTGGAATTCTTACTAAGAAACTACATAAGGACTCTCTGAGCTCTTACGGTTTTTCTTCTCCGAAAGCCCCAACGCACAAAGTTCAGAGTTTTTGGACAGAACCGCTCATTTCCTCATCAAGTTGTCTTCTGACAGATCACAAACTTAACATTAAAAGTCACGTATGCAACATTTTCGCACATACAAGCTTTATAAGACCCTGTAACTCGGCCTTGCTGCATAGCGCCTTGCATATGTTCTGTGATCAAACGCTTGCACATTTATAGAGCGGGATCTGTACCTCCTTTTCTTTAAGCCACTCAGGACCCGGCTGTGCATTCTCTCCACACACCGCCTCAGTCTAATTGCGAGCTGACTAATCCCCCCAGCGTCCCTTGGGTGCTCCGCGTTCTGCTGCGCTATATGCAAGTGCGCTCGAGAGCAATAATTCACCTGCGCCGGGAGATGGCTGCTTGTGTATTGATTTAGTCTCTGATTCTGGGGTTGGTTTTAGCGGAGTGTGCACTAAAGATAGTCGGATCTCTGGATAGTCTGAGTGATGCAGTGATTATGAGGAGAGAGGTAAATATAAACAGGCAGGACACCCTCAGGCAGCTTGTGAAGACCGGCCCCCCAGGCAGTTGCATAAATGTATGGAAGACATGGAATCACTTACAATCATACTTAATCTATTTTAGATTTCTATTTTTGAATCATTCGGCGGGTTATTACACAGTGAACCAGTCCCACAGTGATTCGGCTGATTGTTTAGGATGCTTCCTGGTCACTGGTGGGAAAGTTAAGGGTCAGAATTGTTTGTATTCATGTGCTTTTTATCTCAGAACGTCAGAATTTGAGTCTTTAACAGTGTTTAATAGAGATAGCAGTAAGATTTGTTGTTGAGATGTTAAGTTTGGCAAGCTTCCTATTACTTTCCTCACATTAGCTGTTTTCCGTCCGTGTCTGCGTGTTCATGTGCATTTTTCAATATTTTCTTGAGTTTCCGAGGATTATTTGATAAATTGATCATTGTGATTATGCAGGTTACAATATGGAATTAATACATAATAACAAAAATAAGATCAGTCTACACTAAAAAACGAAAATAAAACAATATGATTGATCAATTCAGTTTCAATATTAATTTCCTGAACATTAACAATATATAGCCTTTTTATAATTGCCATTTGAGACAATATCACATATCTTCCTCCAAATCCTGAACCCCATTATCCCAAACCACATTAAAAATCATATCGTTGACGATTAGAATCTCAATCTTGATTATAATTCAATTAATTTTACAACCCGGCCCTTAACCATTTTTTTTTTTTTTTTTTTTAATCTGGCTGTCTTTGTCTCATTAACTTCATTCTATCATTCAGAAAGTTTGATTTCATAAAGTTGGTCGCAAATGGGAGGAAAGGCGATACAAGACCGTGTAAATTAAGGACTATTTTGTGACGGTGTAAATAATCATGAATGTAATATCTTTTCATAGTAAAATGTGTGTATAAAATACATTTGTCTAAAATCAGTGTATTCACGATTATTGACACCATAACTCATTTTCTTTCATTTTGACTGTTATCAAACTGTATAATTAAGATGAAGTTAAGTTAATGTGACAAAAAGCGCGTTTTGTTTACTTTTTTTTTGAGTCTAGATGGAATTGTAATGACTTGATTTCACTTCTAAAACGTGCACAATTAGAGCTGCACAATATCGCAAAAGTATTAATACTGCGACAGTAGCTTAGGCCAGTTGTTCTCAAACTAGGGGGTCGCCCCAATGGGGGTCACAAAATGATTTCCAGGGGTCCCCAGATGATGGGGAAAAATTGATACAATAATGTTAAACAAGGCTGGACACCCTTCAAATGCAGAGGTAAATGTAGATTCCTGTTTGTTGGCCAAAGTCATTTTTCTAGGTCTATATTCTGAAAATAAAATCAAACATTAGATATGAGGCTAATTTATCACTTTGCGTGTTGCCTATTTTTGTGTTTGGGGGTCGCGAATGTGAACTATTGTTATTTTCGGGGTCGCAACTGAAAAAGTTTGAGAACTGGCTTAGGCAATAATTGTTATCGCAGCAAACGAAATATGTCAAAATAGCACCAAGCTTTTCCATCTGACAGAATTTAAAATGTTAAAAAAAGCATATTTTCGTCACTCATTTTGTGTTAATTAGCCATTATGTAGTTTTTACTTTGACAGAGTTTGACTAATACATCAAAACATAAACAAAAGTGTTTTAATATAACTGAAATTATTGTGTCATAAATATATCTACATATCTACATACTTCATAGCCGTATGTCATATCATTTACAATAGCATGCAGCTCTACTCACAATTATTTATTATTTTTGGACTAATCATGATTTTCAGTTCCAAATAAACCCGAGCTCCCTGTTTGCGATAGCAGCTACATCTCTCAGCTTCACAAAGTTATTTCACAGACTTGTTCACCTTTCCCGTTGGCTCCAGGCCGAGTGGCTGTATTATTCGAGTGCAGATGACCTTTACCCGAGAACACATTTTTCTCTTCCTTTCAGGCGGAGTTCCAGTTTGACGTGGGACCACTTCTGGAGCAGGTGGGCACCAGGAAGGAGTCTCTGAACTTCATGAAGAGAAGGATCCGTATGCTGGCCGCGCAGTGGGCCTCGGCCGCACGACGAGTCCACGACAAGCTGCGCACACGCTGGAGAGAGCAGAAGAGGGTGAGTCACGTGAACACTCTTTTAAAAGTAGATGAATGAGTTTGTGTTAATTAAGTTTCTTGAATGTGGGAGACTTCTATCGGGCGGAGCCACATGGGATTTCAAGCAGGGTGTTTCTAAGCCTATAGGCTGATGAGTAGACAGTGGAAAAAGTATGTAAATCTACATAATAGAGGCTGGTTTTAGTGAGGCTGTTCTTTATTAATTTACTAAATGTAACATAAAATAATAAATGTTACAGGTAGTTGCCTTCACTTCTACAGTAATAAGTCATAACAATTTGTCTATTACAATAAATAGTGAGTCTAATTGATCAACTTCTCCAGGGTTTATTATAAAACAGTTGGAAAATGTAGAAATAGGACTAAAATGGCACATGTAGTACAACAAAGTTATGTTACAAGGGCCTGATGCTAATAATTTAGCATGCTGTCTAACTTTTATGAGAACCTACAGCCCACACACTTCTGTCATCTGCAAAGACAGTATGGAGGTAGTTTTTTGTCACATTTACCATTAAAGCGACGTAACAGAAAGGTGTGCAGTGGACACAAAAAACCAAAAGCACCCCGTATGTGTTGAGTGAGAACGCCTTTTCTTGAAAATTCAAAACGTGACTTGAACACAAAATAAAGCTTCAGCTAAATCCCAGATAGTTATTCCTGTGGGTCACAGTATTGGACACTTCTTGTCCAGACTGTGACACAGACAGACTGCAGGTCTGTGCTCTGAGCCAGAGCCGAGGCACAGGGAAACAAACGACACAGGATTACATCACATCCATATTTACAATGTGACCAAATTTATATCATTCAGACAATTATCTCAGGATGTTTTAAATATTGATTAATCACCCATCTGGAAGAGGTAATATTTGGACTGTGCAAATACATTTTAATTGAGAGTGAAATTCCATAATTTGAAATATTCAGAGATCAGCTTGGGTCTTTTAAATCGAGAAGTCCACATTCAGTCCTCTGTCAATAAAAGTCTCTGATAAGACTGGGGAAAAATATAATCCCAAATCAACTTTAATAAGCTTTAAACCATGTCATAATTATCTTGTTCACAGTTTTGTTTCAACTGATTAATGTGTGTTTGACTAATCTTTCCATTAACTAAAACTAAAATTCCCATTTTCACCTGGCCCCCCAATGCCTTGGGTTCAGCCTTTAAAGTAACATTACTAGAGTACACATCCTTTGTAGCCACCCAACATAAAAGCATAAAAACACAACTCAGGTGCTTGGAATATGCACTGAAAGCTTTCGGCGCCTCTGTTTTGAAAGCGCAGGATGTTTGGGATCAGACGCTGCAGTTGTTGCTTTTATGTTAGCGTCTCAGCCGTGACATTTTGTTGGACTAACACTTTGACTGTTTCTCTCCTCAGCCTCTCAGCTTGACGCACAGTTTGTTCCCACATAAGTAGATAATGATAGGGCTAACTCTTAGAAGGCATTGATTATACCTCCGTGGATGACATTTACAGGACATTTTCGCAAAGTACCCAGCAGCCCGCCTCTCTCCAACAGTCCTTTTCACTTTTGCTCAGACCACTGCTATGAATTGCTCATTTTGAAAGGGCCCATATTATGCTAGACTCACTTTTTGTTGTTTTGTTTTTAAATCTTGTAATGTAATGTAATGTTTAAATGTTTTTCTCTCATCAAAAACATACTTACAGTCATCTCATTCTCAAAAGCTGCTCTGTTCCACCAGGTGAAGTTATTAAATGGTTATGTTTTATAGTTCACCACAGATCGTGAGTTTATCTTGCTTTATATTTCTGCCCACAGACTGAGCATGAGTCTGCACTGCGGGACCTAAAGTTTAGATGTTAAAGAAAAAAATGTAATGCTGTTATATGGCCATACAAGCAGGATCGTGCTGGCTTCAAAAAAAGAAAGTGTGGATTTTAAACAACTAAACTCAAGTAAAGTACAGATACAATAGATCAAATCCACCAGTTAAGTCCTGACCAGCCCTTGTAGGGTTGCAGTAGCATTGAAGGATGGGTCAGTTGCTCAGTACTTTTCAAAACATGTGTAAACTACAGGGTTTACAGGCTTAACACATAATAAGACAGGGCTTTTTTTTTTTTTTTTTTTAATTTTCAAAGGACACGTTACTTCAATATTTGCATTATTTTTTGCAAATTGAGAGTAGAAATTCATTTGATATTGAAAGTATCTTTGTTCCATACAAACTACACATCTATAAAACATAAAAGCCTTAAAACACAAAGCACCAGACCCTTGAACTCACATTACGCGCACTTGAACTCCTACTTGTACATTACACGCACTCTCCAGGCATACATTTCCGGCTCTGTTCCAGCTCTACTTTCTCGCAGCCGCTTTACTCTTTGAACATCTCCATAGTTACTCTTACTTGTGTCTGCGGGGTGCCAAGCGTTCTCATATCGCCTTGTACTTTCTAGATTTTTTGGCTCAATCACCACAGCAAAAATAACCTCATTTTGAATTGCACACTGCACACTCTAACTTGGAAATGCTTGTTACGTCTTTTTCCTTAAGTGCCCTTGGACGGTTTTCCGCAGCGTCGCCGAAACCAATGCGATTTCGCTTTTGTAAATGTCACTCAAAGGAGATGTGGTTCTGAAAAAGTGCGTTGAAACATGTGAGAGGCTTAACACTTAAAACGCACTTGAAACACGAGTGCATTTGTCTTCCGTGCTTTGTAAGGAAGCTGAATTAGCCCGACACGATTAGCTGACACTGAGTGAGAACAGGCTTTCAGTGACAAGAAAGGACGCTACAAACCAGGGCTAAGTAAGGACTAAAGCAAGACCAAATCTACACCAGAATTAAACTGGGCTCAAACAAGACCAAACAAGTACAAGTGTGAATGCAGCCAAAGAGAAAATAGTTTGGTGATGATGTTTGTAGAAGTTACACCAGTTGTTGTTGTTGTGCACTATGTAACTTTGGTAGAGGCTTTGCGAAGTGTTTGTTTTCGCCTACCTATGTTCTAAAGGTATTCATCTATTGTTTTCATTGCAGGACTTTTATATCCCATTTGCATAGTTTTAAAGTTCAGTGGGATGTTAAGATAAATATGCATTCTTACTATGAGCAGGACCGTCTCTACACAAATCTGACCTATAACTTGGCTTTACTGAAAAATAGCAGAGCCTGGCTCATGAGCCCCTGGTGGAGGTTTGGTGTCTCTGCCTCATCTCTCCTCTGGGCCCTGTGTCAGTGTCCTGTGGCTGTGGGCGACTCTATGCTCCTGCTGCAGACAGCTCTTCTGATAGTGCTTTCTCAACAGGTTCATTGTCCTCAGTGTGTGTGTGTGTGTGTGTGTGTGTGTGTGTGTGTGTGTGTGTGTGTGTGTGTGTGTGTGTGTGTGTGTGTGTGTGTGTGTGTGTGCTCGTGTGTATCTGTGTGTAGACATAGGGTGTTGATGGTGATGGTAGAAGGTTGATGGTGGGAATGGCGATGTAATGTGTAAAGCACTTTATAAATAACGTTTTGAGTTGTACGATTTATCAAATATCAAATTGCAATTTTTCTGACCAAATTGCAATTTTTATGATTACTGTTGCGAAATTTGGTTTACGATTTATGTTTTTATAATAAGACCTGTTCAAAGTTGATGACGCTGATGTAAATGTGACCAGGAGAACTGACGATAAGAACTGACGATATGAAAGGAATCATATGTATTTCAGAACATGTTTGTACAGATCTAAACAACAGGTTTGGCAGTCTTTATGCAGAATAAAACAAGATATTCCGTTGTTTGTGGAGAAAATTATGGCGCATAAAAAACTGTAGCTTTTGCGATTTGAAAATTGCAGTTTCAATTTGTCTTTGATTAATTGTGCAACCCTAGTATGATAGAGTGATTTGTTTAGAAAGTTGAATGTTATGAAAAAGAAGTAATGATCCAACGCTTTTCTACCTCCACTGGCAACTCAAAGCTGCAGTTGGTGTCTTGCTCAAGAACATAATGACAATATGCTTTGCTTTGGTGGGAGTAAAGTTTGAACAGCAGACCTCATTGACAGTGGGCAGATGCTCTCGTCTCACAGTGTGAATTATGTTATAATCTTGATCTTGCGCTTACAGTTTGAATTGATGTTTTTTTCTTTCATCATATCTGGCAAAAATGACATCATTCATTTTGTGGCATCTTTACTTTGTGAAAAATGTATCCAATATCTTTTCACAACAAGAAAATCAACCAAATTAACTTGTTTGCCTCTTAGCACACGTTATATGGGGTTTATAAATTATTACAACAGAAAACTTTTATTCACCCCTTCCATTCCATATAATATATATATAATAATAATAATATATATATATAAACAGATCAACCAACCCTTGTGTTATATCGATGCCAGTGTGAATTGTATTTTTACATTCCATGAATCCCAAATGCACACCCGGACCGCTCTGTTGCTGATTCAACAGAAGGATCCCGGCAAGGAGCTATCCGTGGTCCTGAACAACACACTGTATTTTTATCAGCTGTACGTGCAAAAGTATGCGGATTATACATGACATGCAACTCAATTTCAAGTTAGATGCTCACCCCGGCACGAGGAAAACACTCAACAATCTGCAGCTTCTCGGGAGGGATATTTTGACAAGCACAAAGTATGTTTTCTCCTCCAGCGAGTTTGTAAAGAGTTAAAGCTAAATCAAAGCAATGCCTGGCAGCGCCGCATGGTTGGAGAGTCGACCTATCTTTGATGTTTTGGAGCCAGAAGACTTACATGCAAAAATAAACGCTACCATCTGTTAAAATAAAGTTAATTTCATTAGAGGTTTAACAGCATACAAATTAATCTTGCCATGAGCAGTTAACGTGCTGGTTTACCCTAATGCATATCAAATATTCCTCGGCCGCTCCAGTTGCATTACATTTTTTTCCCTTTTTTGTGATTGTATTTTGCTGGAACTGGATTCGTGCTGTGCAGATTTCATTTAAAGTTTTTTAATGCCTTTGAGCTTTGTAAAACATCTACTTTTATTAATCAAAGTGAATAATCAAACGCTTTTCTGAGAGATGCTCCCAGAAACTTTCAAATAAATTGCTGTAAACCGTTAAATGCCCCAGTTTCTTTAATATGCTAACTATAAATAACTATAATTTTTCATCGTAACAGACCAGCCCTATTTTTTTTTTACCTAATAGTTCAAATGGAGTTGAAATTTTCATGAAAGAGAAGAAGCTGCATTTCTACCATTTTCTACAGATGATATCAATGAAAATAATGTTTGGTGGGGGATGGAATAGTCATTTGATTGGCACTAGAATGCATTTGGTTTTTGAAAACATTACTATACAAAGAGCTAGATTTGCAAATTAACTCTTCAATATAAACTACAACCGGAAAAAATTCTAAGAGCATCTTAACTCAACATCAAATGTGTTTCACCTGAATTTTATTGTTGTTGTTTTCTTGTCTGTCTTATTGAGTTAAAGCAGTTTTTTCCATAATTTCATACGGTGCACAATGTAACTTTTCTGGTGTAGAGTCCTGCTTGTTTCCATGGAGACGTTGTGGCCTGTAATGTTTCACAGTATGACATTCAACTTACTGGTAACACTTTATCATAACTATACTTTTAATAGCCCTAATACAGAACGAACAGATACTTAATTGAACAAAAAGAGAATTAAGACCTAATCCTAACCCTAAGAATTCAGGTTTAGTAGCTAGTTAATTAATATCAAAACATATTAAAAAAAATCAAAGTCCTAAACCCTGTGATGAAAATATACTTGAAATGTATGTTCTGATGTAGAAGGTAATCTGTCTTTGTGTTAATGCATAGGATTCTGAAATGGGAAACCAGACCTCACATTGCACAGTACGCCCTGTGTCCACCCAGGAAACCCTTTGTTATCTGCATCTGCGCTCAAGTGTAAAAGTTAATTAACTCATGGCTGGGAGCAAAAGTGTCTCTGCTTTTATATGCATGAAGCTTTGTACTTCAGGTATTCTCAGAGCGCAGAGCCTCTGGGTCAGACTTGGGTTTGAGGAAATGTGTGGCTGCAGGGCTGGCCATGCCCCGCACTGTCCATATCTCTTCAATGAAGAATAAGCCTTCTATTTCCTCACAAGGCTTGGACATGGATTAATGTCATCATGTTTTACACAACACCTCTTAAAACTAAAAGAAAAGCATGTTTTTTTCAGTTTTGATGTTTGTATTGCACTTTAAAACCTAAAAAAATCACTGTTCCTTTGGGGGTAATAATCCAAAGTATAGTATAAAATCTATCTGCGTGGAGAATGTTCAGAAATATAGTTTCTATGTTTCTATTTGGAATCATGCAGATGACATCCCACCTCCAGAAAGCTGACTTGTTTATCCACAGAGCTGATCTGTTGGTCAGGTGGCGACAGCTGCTTGTCTGATGAAATTGACACATTTAATTCTGTACTGCGTAAAAGAAGGAAAAGTATTACTATCACAATGGAGCCACGCAGCAAAAAAAAAGAGAAAGAGAATAAAAGCGTAGCAGGGTGGTGATATATTTTTACTGGTTCTTTACTTTGGTTTCTTAGAAGTGAAATCTGACTTGTTTCTTTCTGGGTTTGCTTCAGATCCTGGTGCACGTGGGCTTTCTGACGGAGGAGTCGGGGGACGTGTTCAGCCCTAAGGTGCTGAAGGGGGGCCCTCTGGGTGAGATGGTGCAATGGGCCGACATCCTGGCCACTCTGCACGTCCTCGGACACAACCTCAAGATCTCCTTGTCCCTCAAAGAGCTGCAGCAGTAAGTCACGTTTATTTATTTATTCCTTTTTTGAAACATGTCCAATAGGTTGCGTTTATGAGATTTTATAATATTCATCCATTCATTCATTCATTTTCTAACGCTTATCTATTTTACATTTTGTTCACTGTAAACCTCAATATTGTTCTAAAACAGCTTAGTAACAGAAACATGTCCACTGACTTCCTGTTCAAAACTGCTGAAGTTATAGCAGTTTTCAAAGTTAAAAGTATCGAAAATCAGATACTAATCGATACCAAAACTAGTATCGAAACTAGATATTCTTTTGAAAAGCATTGATAACAAAAACAATCACATAAATGGGACAATATTTGACCTGTACTGAACAGTTTTAGAGTGATCTTTATCCAAACTTTAAAAGAAGGTTTACAAGATAAGTGTAAGAAGAGTATTAGATATGAGATTAAGATTATTTTTTGTTGAAAATGACATTACCATTGTTTAAAATAAATCTTTTTACTATCATTGTGGTATCGGTATTGAGTATCGCAACAACACATTGTGACAACACCACTTCAGAGTAACATTTCACCATAACAGGCAGTGGATTGTTATTCACATGTTTTTGTTTTGTGGCTAAATGACATTTTTGAACCCAAGATGTGTCACTTCGAGTCTTCATTTTTCATGTAAGCGCTGCTAAGTACAGAGATCTACCTCGATTGACAGAAGAACAGATTTTAAATGCATGTATCGAGCTCTACTTCTTGTTTACTTGGGGGGTTTTTAGAGACATTTCCAAGCTGTCAACAGACAAGCATGAAACAAATTTTTGGTGCAATTAAGAAAATCTTTTCACAAGCCACAGCCAAAAGCAAGAATTTGACTTTTTAGGCACAGCAAGAAAGAAGAAAGAATTCCACGTATTTTAACGAAAGAAATCCGTTTGAAATATGCAGAACATTTAACAACTAAAGTATTTGCAGTTTTGTCTTGTTTTTGAAAGAGATGAAATGTCATTTGCAGAGGACTTATTATCCTGTAGCTATAAGGCTCTTTTAAATTAGCCGTTTATGCTCCTGGAATTTTAACAAATATCTCATCAAAATAGCAAAACTTGACAGCTTTTCATGTTTTTCTAATTGTGACTTTGGCGGAGTAGTACCATAGTATTAATCATCTTTTTTTTTCATTAGTCAGTTTGCTGTTTATGAAGAAAAGTTGAGGGAGAAACTTGAAAATTAGAAGAAGTAGCTCTAAAATGCCGTCAATACACTAATACTCACAATTCCATCCAAAATGCAGGGACAATTTACACAAGAAGTATGTTTTTTTCTGACAGTTTAGCAAAAATACTGACATCATTCTATATTTGTCTTATAAATGGTGTTTATTTGACCCTTGTTTACTTGAACCTTGTAACCTTATTGATTATTAACCCTTGAATGCTGCCTGTATTTGAATTGAATGATTAGAACGTCTTAATATTTATGTTATTTACTGTAATTTTGGCTAGTTTATGTGTTTGTTTGTTGTATAAATAAGAAAATGTAATGTTGACTTTGAAAAGAAAATAAGCTTTAGGTGTATTTCCTGATCATTGTTTAGATCCAGAGGCATTTGACAGCACTCGTTTGTGGCTAACTTTGCAATATAGCGTTCTTTCTTCTCAATTGTGTGTAGAAAATGAGCTGTAGATGTTTTCATTTTGATGCATTTTGTGCAATAGCATCTCTTCTGTGGGAAAATGTCTTCAGGCTTATAAATAGGAATCCCTCACAAGTACTGTACATGTCATGCATATCATGTAGTCCAGCCCTCTAAATATAGGACATGCAATTAGTCATTTGTAGTTGAAGAGTTTTTTTTATTTTTTTATTTCTTATTGAACAAGTAGTTTGAAAAAGCTCATGACAGTGTGGCAGTCGAGAAGCTTTAATGAAAGTAGAAAGTGGGTAAAAATAGCACAATAGAGCCCCTGCACCCACGTGATGCAAATTGGTTGAGGTCGCCATTACGACAGGCAAGAAACAGCGGTAATGAGCAGTAACGAGCCTGAAATATAGCTTTTGGGGTTCATCTTTGTCATTAAATGAAGTTGTAAATAACAATACACCTTAAAACAAATCATATTACACACTAGCGACTCTTGTGTGTCACTGGTGTGCTTTTATAAAGTTCAGATTGCATAGATTGTGCCCTAAAACTGCAAAACCTGGACATTTGATTCACTTTCCAGCTTGAGAAATCATCAAAATTATCTCAGTAGATGTTTATAAGGAAATTATAAAACCCCGTAGCTATATAATTTAGTTTTATTAATAATTAAGATGATATAATATTGATGAAAAGTGTTCTGGGCTACTGTGAAGTTGTAGTACATGACAACAGGCTAATGTCAATGTAATAAACACCCGAGAAGGATTGTTTTAAGTGATTTTATTAAACAATCGATTATGCAAACGGAATTTGTGATTGTATTTCCCTTTAAATTACTCACCCCCCTTAATTAGATCAGTGATTAATACAATCTAAATAAAGATTTTTGTAACACTTTATTTTAGGGTACACTTTTTAACATAAAACTAGCTGCTAATTATCATACTTAATTAGATGTCAACCTTTATTAATGTCTTAATCTGCATTGCCTTATGCTGCTGTTAATTAGACATTTACTTACACTTTTCTATTAATAAAATCCTTATTACTGTTTACTACTTTGATGTTAGGATCTTTTTAAGCATGAATTGACTTGTATTTTGTAATATGAGTGTTATTAAGGGCTAGTAGCACAAGAAATGTATTGTTTACTTATTTTAATGTAACTAAACACATCTCAGTGAGTTAACAGTGCCCAACTAACCATTCATTAAGTAATTAACCATACCAAATTCCAATTAAGATCATAATTCAAGTTCAAAATTGTCTCAACATCATACTAATAAGCCATAATAAGACGTTTTTCAGTAAATGGGTTACCAGCAACGGTATAAGGTTATGGAGAGTAAGGCACTGATAAAGGCTGAATAAGTACAATTGTGGAACTAATTCACCGCTTACAATTATGCTAATTATGCAGCTTGTTAGATGGTAATAAGTGTAACCCTAAATAACCCTAAAATAAAGTGTTACCAAGATTTTGAATCGTTACGAGACGACGGTTAAATCTTTCTCCAAAAGAAACACATACTAATGCAGAAATACATTTATAGCTTAATTAATGCGAGGCTTGACTCACCACTAGTCCAGTTTAGTTGCATAAATCCACTTTTATCGTCAGTCTGGAGCTTTGTCAGTCCAGTAAAATGCTCAGACTTTCCTTTTTGCCTTCTGTCCTTGAAAATATGTGCAAAAATAATCCACAATCTCTGAAACGCCGATAAAGTTTGATAATTGTGATCGCTAGTTTCAATGCAAAATCCCCGCCGCCGTCACTGCCTTTCTTCCTTTCTGAGTTTCTTGGTGCATGCTGGGACGACGTGATGCGACATGCAGGAGCTCTATAGTCGTATATGTCTTTTAACGGCCGTTTCACCTTTTCAGTGCCTGATCTCATTTGGCCTCAAGAGCTAAGCGGTGCTGGTTTGTAGTTGGATGTGAGACTGCTGAGAATACAACATGCTGAAGTGGAGCGGCAGGGTCTGTAGTCCATACTGTTGTTGTGTCCTTCTGCAAGCCACTTAACCCTAACCTTAAACCACCTCCAGAGTTCATGTACTCTGGTGTTTACATACAAGTGTGTTTGTGAGAGTGACGATGGATGATAGATGGACAAATTATACATTCCACATCTGTGTTGGTAAGCCAGTACTGCACACAGCAAAAAATGTATATCTAGCCTAGTTTAAAATGACTTGAATGTAAAATTTATATCTGGGTTTGAGGAGTTTTGACTAGATGAGATTTAACTGCTCATGTGATTCCAGAATACTTTGCTGGTTTCAAGATAAAGCTGACTGATCATGTGATGATTTCTTTGAAAATGTAGTTTGAAATGAGAAATAATGTATTGAAAATAGTGCAATAGGACAATATATCGCAAAAGTATCGATATCGCAATAACGATATCACAAAGAAACAAAATATATCGCAGTAACAAGTCTTCCATCTGATGTTCTGTTTATAAAATGAAAACATTGAAAAGGGAAAATCCTGAATAAAATCTAGCTTTTTCAAACTAAATTAGCAGAAAAATGGCAAAAAAGACGAGACTATTTCTGATTTTCCTCAGTAATACACTTTATTAATACATATTCTCTGTCTAGAAACACAATATTTCAACATTTATTTGGTTAAAATCTTAGTTTATTCTAAGTCTCAATCTACAATAATAATCCCTGACTAATTGACTTCTAAAATAATGGTTAGTTTCAGCCTTTAAATATTTAAATATCGCAATTATATCGATATTGCAGATCTTAATAGTCATATCGCACATTGCAATCATTTCCAATATCGTGCAGCCCTAATTTAAACAAGTCAGAAATAGTTTGAAACATGTAAAATAATCCAGTTCGATCAAATAAATAGTCTTGACTAATCGTAAACAGTCAAAACGTCTGAAGTAAAGATTAATATCCTGAAATCAAGACGTTTAAACTCATGTAGAAATTAATTTTACAAGTGAGGACACAACAGCAGTATTTACTATTTCCAATGATGTTTGATCTTTGTGTTTGTGGCTTTCACACTAACCACTGAGCCACTGCAGGATTATATGTTTCATTCATGACATCAGACATGACCATAAAATCCAAAATATGCAAAATTATATAGTTTCTGATTATTCTGGAAGCAAAAATCAGATCATATTTTGTAATCCATCAGAAAAGTGCTAAAACATGCTTGTGTATGTCTTGGTTGAGGTTATAGTATCCCACAAAAAGTGACAATTTTGTAAAATGTAGCATAAAACAAGTGCAGAAATATCACGTTATATCCTTGCTAGTCAGGTTTGCTGTTTTTGGAACATAAACAATATACTTGATATTCAAATTTTGCATATTCTTTTGATATGATCTTGTAGACAACATTACACCCCCCTCTTCCCAACGCACTATATTCATTTCCTTGTCCTAAAAGTGAGAATGGCTGTGAGACCATGTAGCCAGCAGGCGTCCAGTGAATGCTGCGATGGCCTCCCGATCGCAGATAAGCTATTCACCCTGTGCTTCTGCGGCCCAGGGCTCGAGCACATCTCCTCTGTCGCTCTGACCCGAGGCTCGTCATCGCTAACATAACTGCCCCAGCCATGCCCTGCCCGCCCGCCAATCGCACTGATAAGAGCGTCTGCGTCTAAAATGCGACGCCATCGATTGTCCACGGAATGGCAGACGGGCAGGTCAAAGCTTTCTGTGAGTTCACGCTGGCCGGGTTAGAAATTGACTTGTGGTAATGGATAGTTGCATTGACACTAGATTGAGATTTGGAAGAAATTGTGCGCTGTGGGTTTTACTGTTGGGGGATCAGACGTGAGGAAGCCAGAAGCAGAACCCAACTTGGTTGACAAGATTTGTTTAGCTGGAGAAAATATGTACTGGGCTGGAGTCCGTAGGTAGGTTCTGAGGGAGGCTCGAGCAGGAGGAGGTGATCAAGTATGGAGTCTGGAGAGATGATCACAAAAGGTCCTGAAAAAAAGGCAAAAAAAATCACGAATAGTCTTCTGCAAAGAGGCAAGGAGAGAGTTACCATGTAAAATAAACCGACAAACTGGCAGGGATTGGTGGAAGAGCCAGGTATTTATAGCCAGATCGTGACTGGAGATGGACCAAAGGTGACTGACTGGAACAGGTGGCTGGTGGCTCCTCTCCAGGTGGACCGGCTCCCCAGGAGAGTGACACGGGGAAGTGACAGACAGGCTAAGGCGAGGATCATAAGACTTGTGGTTGAGTGTAATGTTGTTGCTATGAGTCTTTTGGTGTCGCAAGCTAAATGCTGACAATGCAGGGATGTCAAAAACTCGATATCCAGATTCTAATCAATTCTACAAACAACAAATACAAATACAGAGAGTGAAGAAATAATTTCCTGAAATGTTTAGATCAGAACTAGTAAAAGACCACATGGCAATACTACAGAAACTGCTTTGTGTTGAAAATTAAATTCTATTGTATACATTTTGATTTTTGTTATGTATATATAATTATGAGATCAAAATCAGTGTCAAGTTTTTTTCCATTCAAATTTTTTCCATTGTTTTTTGTACAAAGTGCCATACAGCAGATGGAACCGTGTAACTATTGTGGGATGTGTCAGAAAATACACAAATGATGGCTTAAAACAAGTAAGGAAGCTTCAGCATGTTGCTCCGGTGCTGTGTTTTTCAGCGCACATCTCTAAATTTTGCTCATTGTCACATTTCAGCACCGCCCCTTACGACCCTACATCTCGAGTACACAGACACTCGAATGAAGCAGATAATCTGACACATACTCAAACCTCAATTAACTTAAAATCAATTTAAATGTATTAAAGTAATCCATGTTGTGTCATTTTTGTAGGTTTCTGTGAAAACTTTGATGGCAAAGCTTTGGAATTATTATATAGCGTTGTCCTCTGTGTGAAATAAGTCAAGGTTGTTTATGTGTGAGTTATGTGTGGCCTGGATGGGGAATAAAACCCCCCAAAATAAAAAAGATAAATGTATTATGTCGGTGCAATCCTTCATTCGAGTGGTCCGTGGTAGAAAAGGTCTCAACGGTAGTCATCTGGACACGCTGATTTTTATTTTATCTTGACAACACTCACAATGTGGCACGATCAGTGTGACTGCAGAGAACAAAACACTGTCTGAGTTCTCATAAATGCACAAACCAAGTCCAGTAATTGCTTACAAACTTTAGAAATGCGCGGCTAATTGCAAAACAAAAAAGTCTAACTTCTATTGTCATGGTTGCGAAGGCTCTTGTATTAGGGTTTTTAAAAATTCCAATAACCTCACTGGTAGAAAAATGACTGTCGCTGTTAATTTAAGCAGGTATTGATTCTATTATCACTACCTGGCCAGGAAAAAAGTCGTCAACGGAATTCAAGCTGAGAGATTCAAGCTTGATTAAGATACAAGCCTCCTCCTTCAAGCAAGATACAAGCCAGAAGGGTCCTGGCTAAAGTCACGTCTATGCTGGACCATGAGTCCCACTCCCTGCTGGACACTCTGTCTGCCCTGGGGAGCAGCTTCAGTGACAGACTGATTCACCCTCACTGTGTGAAGGAGAGGTTTCGCAGGTCTTTCCTTCCTGCTGCTGTCAGACTTTACAATGAACACTGTTAGCCCTGAACATGTGCCATTCACCCGCTATAATCATGTGCAATACTGTAACATGTGTCAGTCACCTGTTATAATCATGTGCAATATAATTTAACATACTATTAATACACTTTTACCTCACCATAGTCACTTACTGTATATAACAAGACACTTAAGCCACTTTAGTTACCATTTTTTCTGTAAATAAGAGTGTGCACTTTATACCTTATACTTTATATTGTATTTTTTATTACCATGTTTATTTATCCTATTTTTATTGCATGCACCTATTTCATTCATTCCTGTTCTAAACTGTGTGTTGCAACAGTGTAATTCCCCATTGTGGGACAAATAAAGGATCTCTTATCTTATCTATTGGATAAATGATGCATGAGTGACTGACTTTCAGCTGCAACATGGAACTTAAACCCAACTGAAGTGAGCGGCTTTTCATATCTGTAACAAACAAGATGAAAGACAAATCCTGAGGTCATGGAAAAGACGTGTGTGTGTTTGAGAAGGGTCATGTCATTGGCATCAAGCAGAGAAAACATCTAAGGAGATTGCAGAAACTACTCAAACGAGTTCAAGAACTTTCCAACAAAAAACTGGATGGATAGTGGGGAACCATAATCTTCGAGGAACAACTGTTGTCGTAGAAGCAGGTGAAGTGACGCTCCCATCATGCCTAGTGCCTCCCGTAAACACAAAGAATGAGATCAGCTGACGACCTGAGCATCCTCAACGACCAGGTTATTGCATCTGTGTTTTTTTTCTTTTTCTTCCCTGATTCCTAGATGACAAAGCCAGGATTGGTGGGGCTCACATTGCGTGGTTCAGGAGCGTGAGACTCCATTTTCACACATGGATAGTCCTCCACAGAGTCCAGTTCTGAACCTCATTGAGAATCTTCGTGCTGCGCCGGAGAAGGCTTTGGCAGTGGTCACACTCTCTCAACATCAACACAAGATCTTGGAGAAAAATGAATGCAACACTGGGCGGAAATACATTTTTTGACATTGCAGAAGCTTATTCAAACAATGACATAGTGGCTCAACAAAATATTCAACCGTGTTACCTTTTTTTCTGTGGCGACTAAACTAGTGGCCGAACTAAAAAAACAATTACACTATATTACAGACAATTTTATAGCACTTCAATGCATCTTTGGTTTGCAGGATGTTGCTTATTTATCTTCGTATTGAAATCTTTATTGAACATTAAACTTAGTATCAAAATCAAGTCACTTTCCTTTACACTACAACAGTCAAAGATCACCCTACATAACAAGGCTTTTCAGTCTCTTTCTTTCTGTGGCGGCGGGTGGTGGGTGGTGGGTGATGTTATGATGTCCGCTTGTTACTGGAGCGAGGAGGAGAGCCAGATAAGTTGAATCTGCTCCTCTGATCCTGAAGTTGAAACAGTGAAAATAATCCGCTTTGATAAGACCGGCACATCAGGGACTTGGCTGAAGAAAAACCCACAGCAGACATGGCTCCACTGCCCGGGCCCGTTATTTACCTCACTAATTGGTGTCACGGAGCACTGAATCACAATCACAAATGATTACTGGAGTGGAAAAGTTCCGACAGGGCCCATGAATGCACCGCTAGTGTCTTGGATTAGTTTTTTGGGGGGGGGTTATTAATCATTTAAGCGTACTCAAGACACACACAGTTATTAAGTTGTCACTGTGAGAAAGTTCCTGTCAAAGAGAGGATATTAATGCAGTTTTTGATCGATTTTGTTGGCAGTTACTGATTTAAAGGTGCACTTTGTAATGGGGTGTGTCAAAATATCGATATATCGTGATACTAAATCATGGAATGCTGTATCGTTAAATCGAGTAATTTTTGGTACAATTTACTGCTTTATTTTGTGACAGCATAACCATTTATTTGCTTGAAAGTAAACTATGCAAAACATTTGACATTCGGTGTTTTGGGGATAAAAATAGGTGTGTTTTCTTTTACTTTTGTGCAGGTCTTGCTTTAATAAAGAAAAAACATTGTTCTGGCTCTCGAAAAATAGTGATCGGCAAACCCGGGCACGCAAAGGAATTTGAGTGGCGCGCGCAGCAAAACGGAAGAAATATTATGTCCCGCCGCGCTCTCGTTCCCGCAGCTCGGAGCAGGGGCTTCTGTAGCCACGCTGCGACTGTCCGCACTCATTCAGCTTCTCGGTGCCCAGTGCGGCTTTGGGGTCTTTGTCCCGCTGTGCGCTAACCACGAGCAGCAATGGAACATGGCATGCTGTACCCTTTAACGAGGAGGAGCTGCGTGCCTCGTGTGTTTGAGCTCCACATCTCGCTTTCTTTTCTTATAATGAACCGCGTGTGCAAGATGTGCCCCGTAATTATGACAAAATAAATAATTGTCCGTAATCAGGCCGCTAAAAGAGTCTTATTGTGAAAAGGCCTGAGAGAGACACGACATTAAACACAAGTACATTGATAAGAAGCAGGTAAAGTGCAGGGTTCACCTCATAATAAGACTCATATATTAAGTGCAAACTAAAACAGAATCAAATAAGTGTACTCTAAGTAATTAATTTAAAGAGGATATGCTTTAGGAATACATGATGAGGAATGCATTCTGGGCAGTAGCCTCAGCCTGCAACTGAGAACATTAAACATAAGCAAAATAGCACCAAATGGAGAGATTTACTTCAGTTTACTTGGAAATGTATTGGGGTTTGTGTGATAATTTGATAACATTTAGAATAGATTTGTGAATAAATGTGCTTCTCTTTAAAAGAGCAATATAAAAACTGTGACTGCGTCTAGTGTCGGTGCACTCAGAGGCACCAACATCTCAAAATGGCACCCGAAGCCAATGAGCAATACATCAATTATCTCATGTATCGCAATATTGTGATAATGTCATATTGTGAGTAGGGCTGGGTACTGTTACATTTTTTCGATACCAGTACTTTAACGATACCTGCTTTTCAGTACCGGTTCCTGAACAGTCCTTTTTTTTTTTCGGTGCCGGTATTTTTTTAGAGTGTAAATGAATGGCCAAACTTGTGCAAATGATCACATTATAACTGTGTTAAATCTTATTTTAAAACATACTTGTGTGACAGGTTTAACTCTTAACCAATGCAAACAAGTGAACCAGAGCCACAGCTGATCCACGCTGCTCACGTGGACCTACACGCGGTTATTTTCACTGTCGTTTCTCCGTATTTGGCATGTTTACCTCAGTGAAAAGGAGGATTATGGCAAAAAATGTGAGAATGTTGTAGTTTTCCCTGCAACTTCATCTGGACTCCGGCCACATGCTGGATTTTACCCACGTTTACTGTGAGATTACGGTCTTACCTGGACCAAGCAGGTGATAATGGCGAAGTTTGGATCTTATTATCCGTTTGGTTTCAATTTTACAAGGACACTGCAGACTGCAATGTGGATTTATTATGAAGCACAACACGCACAAAGACACAAAGCACTGGAGACTGTATTTTCTGGTGAAAATAAGAGCAACTCTGGACCTGCTGTTTCTTCATCTTTCTGTTACTGTAAAATGAGACATTGTGCTTTGTTTGAACATGGACAACTAAGATAGCCCCATGTTTGTGCCTTTCTTTTGTGCTGTGTTCACTCTTTGACGCAGATATTTCAACTTTTCGATTGGTTCCTATTGGTCCCCATCGTGAGGGACCCTGTGATTCCCAATCAATTTCTTTTACTCTTTAAACGATTTTATTTTAGGTTAAATTTGAGAGCAACAACATCACAATAATAAACTTGAGCAGATTGAACAGATTACAGTTTTTCTCCGTTGTTTTGAAACGTTATTTGAAACTTGGTTTAGTTTGATCGGTTGATTCAAACATTTATCTGGACAAAGTCTTAGGTGGCAGAACATTTCTCATTCTTTCACGCAGTTCTTTTTTCTCTTTCTCAAAACAGAACACACAGCACTTGTTTAGAAACAAACTTGTTCAATGAATTTACCCTTTTTCTTCAATACTACAATTTTGTTCTCATCTGGTAAAGGACTCTGGCCAAGGCTCTTTCAATATAGAAACTCAAACATAACAGCAAAAGTGATCAAAATCAAACAGCAAAGAATGTGACGTATGAATCAAACTGAGGAAAGTGTCTCAGCAGAGAGTACAGAGTGGGTGTATGTAAATGAATATGAATGTATTTTCTATTTTGACATCTCTCAATTTTCTTCAACATAAATATTTTTGATAAAAGACAGTTTGAAAATCTATAGTTGGCCCTACCCAGTTTCATCTGTGGCTAAGGTCTATAATTGTCTTAGATCTATTGTTCTATTGCTAGCTGGCTGTAATGGCTGCTAATGAGGTCATCAGCAGTGAGGAGGGAGCAACAGCCAGTTATCAATAGAACAATATACCTTAGTCACAGGTGAAACTGGGCAGGGCCAACTATTAAACTAACAAAGGCAGACAATTATCAAGTTTCAGGTGACAAACAAACAATTCTCCAAACGAAGACAGGCGTTCAGTGACTCCTCCCTGGGGGCAGGACTCTCACTACTTAGAGTAGCATATAAGCCCGAGTTCCCAGACCAGCTCTCTGATTGACAATGACTTTTGGATAAAAGTCGAAACGTCTCGATCTTCAAACTGCGTCCGGATGACAACCCCTGAAACCTTTTCTACGTTTAATATAATAATAATTTTATCATAACTTTTTTTTTATATAATGATGATGTGTTTTTTGACACATCACTGAGAGCAGGACTAAGACTTCTGAGCTTCAGAGTGAATGATAGAGTGCATAAAAACACCTGACCAATGTTTGAGAGCAGGGGTGTTGAACAGGGGGGATAAAGGGGGCCCCTTTATTTTTTGTCTACTCTTTAATCTATTTTGTTCTAATAAATTGCATTGTGGGTGAGTAAAGTGCCTGAAAAGGCAGAAAATACAATTATTTATGAGATCTGAGGGATCCATCATCCTTTTAAAAAAGAGGAAAATCATTCCTCACATATTAGCAAATTAACAAATAAAATGCGCAGTTAGTGTATTTTCTTATTGTAATTATATTTTTTTTAGATGTTTGTGAAATTAGTCTGGTAGTTATTGCAAAAACAGTACTGTATCATAATATAAGCCGGTAGCTCCACAGACAGAGTGTCTATAAATTAGCGAGTTATTGTTTGGTATATGTAGAAACAATAGGGTAAATAACAATAAAGAACACATTTACTGGGATAAATTAATCAAATAAGAAATTATGTATTAGGGGCCCACCAAGAAGGTTTGTACCAGGGGCCCAGATTTTTGTGCTACGCTCCTGTTTGAGAGTTTTGATGGAAAAACTTGCTTTTGCTGTAAGGTTTTATTAGGTTTTAATATAAAACTTAATTTTGCAGACCTAAATTTTTGTTTAAAGCTTGTGATATTTTTCTCGAGATTCTCAGATGCATTTTTCTGTTCTTTAAGTTTTTTGTGAGCTGAATGGAGAAGTGTGTCAAAGTGATGAAAAAAAAGCCACTGTATTATAGTGAACCATCGAGGCCACTTGACTTTAATGTAATATATAATGTGTTTCTTGGTCACTTCTTTATCTGAAAAATAAAAACCATGAAATATTTTTTTTCTAACTCAAATGACTGTCAAACTAAAGCTACAGCTGCCAGAGAATAAATCAACCATTTGTGACCATTTAAATACAAAAATATAGTCACTCGTGGTGTTCAATGTATATATACAGTATATCTCCATGGAGACAAGCAGACAACTCCACCAGGCCAAGTTACAGGTTAGATCTGTGGAGAGGCGACCCCGCTCACAGTGAGAATGCATTTTTTCCAAGATATTTTGAGCAATGAAAACATCTGTAACTGAACAAATGCTAGTTAGATGAGTGTAATGCCATACTGTGGAACATCCAAGGCAAAGCAAACACATCTTCACGTCATTTTTTATTTCACCCTGTAATTAAATGGTCAGCAAATATAATTCAGGTGCTGAATGAGATTGCACCTTATTCCCCATATTCCCAAAGCCCAGAATCATCACAAGTGCTAATCCGCTCTTTACATTGGACCGTTTAATAGCATATGTTCTACTTATATAAATCCTGTGTGTGTGACCATTAGTGAAAAGTATAGGAGCGCATCCCTTACCGGGCGCTCTCACAGGCTATTAAACTGACAGATCATTACGTGGCACTCCTCAATATTCCCTCAGGCTCGTTTCTATTTACATTCCTCCTCTGCCCACCCAGGCTTTGAGGAGAGGACTTATAATATTACTGGATGGCCTGCTGTGTGGTATATGCCAACTGCTGATTCTTCAGTGATCTTATGGTCTTTCACATTAGCGACGCCAGGAGCTAAGTTATGTAACCGAGATGTTCAAGAGATTCAAGATTCAACCCGGAGAGATTTGTGCTCAGACTTGGCAGGTATAGTATCGTCTGCCGCACGATGAAGACGGAGAATTATGGATTTGTAATTTTGGAAATATCTAGCGTGGCACTTATCTCACACAAGCAAGGTGAATTATCACAATGTTTATGTGTTCACAAACTCCCAATTGTTTCTGGATAGAGCAATCCCAGAGTGTCTGGCCTCTGCTAAAATAGCCCATACAACTTGTTTATTGTGTTCCATACAGAGAAAGTCTGTTACAACAGAATTGTCTTTTTTCCTTCTTTTTTTAAAGGATTTTTTTTTGACTTGTTGACTTCATTAAACAGGACAATGTAGCATGAAATGGGGGAGAGAGCAGGAAGGACATTTCATTTTTATTTATTTATTTAATAGGGACAATGCACATAAATGAATGCATTGAACAAATGTAAATATGCCGGATTATAGCTACAAAGCTGATTTACATCTGCAGTCCCTGGGCTGGTAACAAAACAGTAAGACATACAAACACAGTCAGGAGATTAGTACAATACAAGAAAATGTTGAAAAGTATTTTTGGCTTTTGATCACATGACTGGTTTTGTTTTAGCCACAGTTTGAGTTTTAAAGCGGATGTAGAGCACTCCCTTATTTCAAGAGGAAAACTTACTGGCCCACAGAGAGAACATTTTGTCCAAAAGCTGTTCTTCTGTTGGGCCCCTCACAGTCTCCTCTGTGGGGCCCCTCACAGTCTCTCTGTGGGGCCCCTCACAGTCTCCTCTGTAGGTGGCCCTGGTAGTTAGTTAGAGACCAACTCGTTTAATGGAAGAAACATTCTAATAGCACCAACTGTTATAAATGGCCTGATTTGTTTAAATTTTTGATGGTTAAATTTAACTGTATGAATGATTCTTTTAACGTGATTCTTGAAACATAGTGTGGAATCAAGGGTCACACTGAGGTTCTTGAATTATGTTACAATTTGTAATTCTCCTTTCAAAAGTACTCCTGAATGTTTTAGATCTTGTGGTTGCTTTGTAAACAAAATACATACAGCTTTTTCATATTCAGCAACAGCCAAGATTGAAACAGCCACTCATTTACGAACTCCATTTTAACCACTCGGCCACTGGGCAGAATTTTTGAATGCCGTTTCAAGGTTGAAGCTGAGTAAAACAATCAGAGGAATGTGTTGTGTTTGTACGCGTTTGTTTTTCACAGCTACCTTTTCGGTCAAAGTGCAGTGCAGTAGCAAATACGGTCGACATTTTGAACGTTTTGGTGAAGCTGTGTTACAAAACCCTTCCTCCATGGTGTGATTGGTCTGGAGAAAATACTTTGCAGCAGCAGCAAACTGAATGTTTCGACTGCAGCCAGGCTAGAGAACAGGTCCGCCGGAAGCTTACAGAGTGGGGGTGGTGAAGACAAGATGAAGAGGTTGAGGAGGTAGTTGTGGTGTAGGTTGATCAAATGTTTCTTCGGATAAATCTTTACTCTCTCCTCTGCACATTGTGTGAGCCAAAATTGATTAACGGAAGCCTCATAAAATCGTTCTTTTGTGAGTTTGAAGGCTTAAAAAAATAGTGACAATCAGCTCGTAGCACAATGTCAGAGCTGAAGCCGTAGGAAGAAGATGGCAGACCGTCATTGGCTGATACTAACAGACAGATGGCACAAAAACAGTCTTCACATTACGCTTAATTTGTCATAGCGGTAATTGTCCTTTCTGCTCCCGGCTCTTGAGCGCATTCCAGAGGAGAGTCTTGCCTTCTCCTGACCTCTCACTAACACTCCCCTGCAGTCACTGTCAGAACTGGAGTGAGATTATTCTGTAGCTCTGCTCTGCACATGCTCCAGGGCACGGTTAGCTCGCAATTCAGACATGAATCTGGCTGTGTGTTTGAATACACCGAAGGCACGCAAAACGACTGCGAACCCGCTATTCACCATCCGTCACAATATGATCGAAGGAATGGAAAGTAAATATGTAGAATTTTGGAAGCGAAAATAAAAGTAAACCTATAGGAAATTCAGAACGTTTGAGTTCATAACCGCTTCCCTACTATTGATAAACTGCTTTAAGAGTTGCAGCCAAAATGATGTAATGTATTTTGAAAGTTTTTCTCTCTCTTTTTACACTTTAGTTTCACGACTCTATCAGTGCACAAATGTCCAGTGAAAGCCATAGATAACGCCAGCTTATCTCTGCACCTTTACTTGTTTGAATAATGTGGTTTGCGACCTTTTATGACCTGTTCTTCTATATGTAAATGGTGCAGATAAGAAAGTACAAAGCCAGTCGCTGTATGTGTGGCTTTACATTTACTATAACAGTATTCTAACCGACTCTGGAGTGTAAGTGTGTTTGTTAGTTGTGGAAAAGATTCAGTTTTGTTGGTTGTTAGTTTTAGTGGTTGATTTGCGATTAACTTTATCATAAAAATGACCTTGCCAGAGGTCTCCAGATACAATTTTTATTCGCTGTTATATAAAAATATTGTGTAATAAAAATGTTGGCAACTTTATGATTGCTTGATATCAAAAGTTTCATCACTCACTCTAAATCTTTGAGCAGAAATATACTGTTTTAATCTTTCTAAAAATAAATGGTCACATTTATATAGCGCTTTTCTACCTTTTTTTTAAGGCACTCAAAGCGCTTTACATCAAGGAACCAGTTACCCATCCACTCACACATTCATACACCAGTGTACGCAGACACTGGGGGCCAGGTGGGTTAAGTGTCCTGCCCAAGGACACAACGGCATTATTCATCTGAAGGCGCCCACTCTACCTACTGCGCTACTGCCGCCCCCGGCAAACCATGAACCATGAATCCCAAATAAAATGTATACTTAAAAGCAACAGATGCAACAATCTCCTTGGTTTACTGGTTTAAAAAGGACATTTCTGAGAACAAATCATATACATATAGAGCGATTTCACACCTGGATGTAGTTGTAGAATCCCCAAATTGAGGCGCGCACTCTGCTTTTTGACTGGGTAATCAGCCTGAGAACCAACATTACAGCTGTTTGCAATAAAATCTGTTTACTCAGAAAACCAGGTGACGTTAATGGAATATTTATGTCCACACCGCAACGAGAATGCCCGATCTCGTCTGATCTCGGAAGCTAACTGTCAGGGAATTATCACACAGACAATCAAACCTAGACAGTCTGAGAGAACAACCTTCTACCCAATTGAGAATTAAACAAATTGTCAGACACCGGTCTCAAGTTTTTACGTGCACGGGGAGAGTTAAGTGGCGCATCGGCTCGTCCCACCAGCAGAAGTGACGCTCTGTTCAACTTTCTGCAGCCTCTTCCAACTTGCCTCTCACCTCCTCTGCCTTTTATTCAGTCTTAAACAAACATAGGTCAATATACATCTGTTGCTCCACAACCTCGCAACATATGTCAACATACCTCTGTTTTTCCACAACCTTGCAGTATATGTTAACATACCCCTGTTGTCCCCGACAACCTTGCAGGGCAGGGAGCAACAGCTGCTCTTGACCATTAAGAGAAACGGAAAACAGGTCAAGCACAACATCATATATAGGTTAAAGGTTAAAAGCAACATTGTTTGCACTAAGCATATGGTTCTCTAGTAGCTAGCATTTCACACGTAAGCATATTCTTATAAATGTATTATTACTACCAGAAATGTGTCATTTTGACAAGCCCTTAATAAGAAATCTCTTACATTTCCTCCTGTTTGTCAAAATAAACATAAAAAAAAACAATAATCATAGAAAAACACTACAAAGTCTCTGTCACATCAGCATTACAACGCTCTACTGAGTAGGTTTAGTTGTAACACGACATTTATACTCTGTAGTTTTTCAAAGCTGGTCAACATCATAATCATCATAATTTTCTCCAAATTTTATATACTGTAATTTTACATACGTGGTCTCAGAGTGCAGGATATTGATTACATTAGCTTGAACCATATTCTGACTTGTGAACGTGAAGCAAGGGAATATACAGGTAGTGAAAAGACAAACAATATTAGTACAGCCAACACTGGGGATAAAACTTCAACATGAATCTTGACCAAAGTTCTTTTGTCCACGGCCTGTGGAGCTTGGCTTCTTGATGAGATAGTCTTTCTCATGTCTGTTTCTTCATATCAGCATCTTCCATCTTGATTGTAGATCAACGTAGGGTGCCCAGTAAAAATTACTGTAAAAACACCTTTTTCCTCGTCGCGATGCCCAGTATTTGCTACTGTAAGAACATCGTTGTCGTCACAGGATACAAAAGAAGATTCTAATGTTGCGATGGTTCTGGTGTCAGAATGTTTCGAAGTTTGCAGTGTGATAGATGCAGCCAGGAGAAGCGCCCTTCTACGCTGACAGCGGTAGGTGTGGTTAGCAGCACTCGATGAGGCCCTTCCCACCGAGGACTGGTCCAGTTCTTTCTTTTATGACTTTGATGAACACCGTATCTCCTGGTCTCATCACCTGCAATGTGGAACAATTGCCTTCGGGCAGATTATGTGTTCTTCTTGTTTCCTTCATTTCAACAATTACTAGATCATCAGACTCATCTGGTTGAGCCATGATGGGTTTTAAGTCTGGTAGAGTATAGTTTCTTTCATATAACATTTCCATGTCTGTCATCTGCAGGGAGAATATGCATGTATGTTTTATGCATGTCAAAAAACTATCTACATAATTTGTTTTTTTATAGGTATTAAAACCATAAGTGTTATAATATTTGTCTACCAGTCTATTCATCCCCTCCTGTTGACACATTACGGCACCGCCCCGTGTCACTTCAACTGCCCATTTAAACATGGATCTGGGTAGCCATGGTTTATTATCGGTCCTATAAAAGTCCATCTATTTCTTTGCTCCTTTTGTAGCCAAAGTTGTTTCTCTTCTGGTCCAATGCTTGGGCTTGATTGTAGGATGTCGTCATGTAGTTGTGGAGATGTATTTATAGTCAATGTCTCTGTACCAGTAGCAGCTTGTTTTGCTGCTGCATCCGCCTGTTTCCATTTGAAAAAAGTATTTTTCGTGGTATGCGCTTCACATTTGCATACTGCAAGTCTCTTAGATAATTGAATTGCTTTCAAAAGTTCAATCAAAAAGTCTTTATGAGTCACAAGTTTGTAACAATAAGATCTGCACTGCATGTGGCACTAGGAGGGTCAATTTGTGATATAGTACCACCGCTGCAGATGCATATACTGCCATTGCTGCAGCAACCACTGTCTACAATCTCAGGCCCAATATCAGGCCCAAAACCAACATTTGTTTCTTTGTCTGGGGTTTTGGAGCTGATAAAATTGCTTTTCGTCTGGTTTCTGACAGTGTCCGTAAAGCATATTTTTTGCCTTGGTAGGTAAATCTAAACCACCCACCCGAGTCCTCATCCAATGGGATGCTAAAAGATGCATTGCTCAAGTCAATGACAGAGAAGAATTTTGCTTCTGGTGAGATAGAATTGAGCAATGTATGTGGATTAGGTACATTTCGTGCTATAGTAATTTTACCACTAGCTCCTAATACTCAAACTTTTTCTGTACTGGCTTTAAATCCGTCTATGTGTTTAATTACGGTTCTGTCTGCTCGGAGTCCGCTAAAAATAACATATGTATTCCATTCACTGCCAATGTTACGTGTGGTTTGGTTTTGTACACTTCATCTGCGGCTAAACATATTTCATCTACTACTTCTTCTTCCTGCCATTCATCTGTCTATCACGTTCTTAATCCCTCTTCTTCTTTGGTGACAGTCCGCAAGTAGATGTCCTATTTTGTGGCAAATGTAACACTTGCCTTCTCTTCGGGTCAATTTCCTTCTGATCTTCGTATTTTATTTTATTTATTTTTTTGCCTATTTTGTCCTTGTATGGTCTGTTTTGGCCTCCTTGGTTTTGTTGGCCAAAAACATAAACCGGCAGCTCCAGTTTCAGTCAATAGAACTGAGCTGGCCTTTTTCTTTGTTTATCGCTAATCACGCCTTCAGCATGTGTAGCCCAAGTATTAAAATATGCCATACTTGCAGTAGGAAGTCTTACAAAGTTCTCCTTAACCATTCCTGAATTCCAGAATGGAATCCATTTAAAGTTACTGTTTTTAATTGTTGTTCAAATGCAGAATCTACTTTATCATTTTCAGGGATGCCACTATTAACTTTAAATACTTCTCTCATTCTGAGCGAAAATTTACTACAGATTCATTGTCTCTTTGTTTACATTGTTGAATAGCTACATAATTTGCTCTTTTTTTGAAAATTCTTGTGCTTATGCAAAGAATCCATCAGGTGCCCACAAATAGTTTAATATGGCGCCCCACCTCTAATGTCGCCGCTTGTCTCGTGGCTCATAATATCGAGACACCAGTCCCCCATTTTAGGCCAAATGTAGATTTTAGAAGTGAGCACCTTTCTTATCCATTTAATTTGAAACCTTCCTGAAGTAAGGTTATGTCTCTGATACATTGTCTCAGTTTTGTTTTCGTTTCATTGTGGAGGGCCATGTGCACTCTGGACCAACACAAGAAGGAAGACAATACAACGTCCCCTTTTTATGTTGCATTATAGTTTACAATAATAACACCCAATTCAGGAACCAATTTATAATTTTATTTATATATTTAATATTACTATTTATGTTTGACAAAACTCTACCCAGCATTCAGTCCTGTCCTATGGTCCCTATATTAACCCATGCACTCTTCCTTAACTCTCCCTCCAACTCACACACACGCAGGAGGAGCCAATAGCTCCGCCTCAAAATACTATACTCTCCTCAGTCCTTCTCTAACCCTGGTGACAAGCACAACTCCTAAAAACTCCATTCAATCCATGGGCTTCGTGAGAACCAGCCTCAAATGACCCCACACACAACTCAGATCAACACACACAGAAAACAAACGGCCGAACCACACCTCGAGTACTCAAAAACCCTTGCAATCCCCCAAGAGGGATCAAAAAGCATACCTTAACCTAACTTTAGCTGCATCTTTAATCATACGAACAAAACAAAAACCTATTCCAAAGGTCCAACCCCGGGGCAACTATTCTTTAATCTTAATTACAATATATGATTTTTTCTTTGGTTTCACATAATTATTTTGCCAATGCTTCTTCAAAGAAGTGTTTACTGGGTTTAAAATGTCTGACCCTTATGACAAGCTTCTAGTTCACTCTATCATGAACCGGTCATAACTGCGTGGGACTCACAGTCAGAGATTTCCACTGAACGCTCCACTGAACCAGCCTAAAATTCCTCATGTAAATTAGTCTTTCATCCACATTAATGAGCAACCTTCAAACTGTAAGTTTGAGGTGAACTCATTGATCTGATGAGACTTCTTTACCAATCACACTATCAGTCACTACACTCATACTTTAAGTTAACTTCGGGTCTGACCTGTATGGCTGTTCCCTTCGCAAGTCCGGATGGAGGTTTTTGTCGCCGGGGAGGATAAGGAGGATCAACTGGCCACTTTGAAACGGTGGTCTTCGTGTTACTCTGGCGCAGAGATTCTTCAGCTGTCGCCGACATCCTCCACGGAAACACCAAACTCCAATCCGCTCAAGGACCAATTTCTGTCAGGGAATTATCACACAGACAATTAAACCTAGACAGTCTGAGAGAACAACCTTCTACCCAATTGAGAATTAAACAAAATGTCAGACAATCGGTCTCAAGTTTTTACGCACGGGAGAGTTAAGTGGCGCATCGCTCGTCCCACCAGCAGAAGTGACGCTCTGTTCAACTTTCTGCAGCCTCTTCCAACTTGCCTCTCACCTCCTCTGCCTTTTATTCAGTCTTAAACAAACATAGGTCAATATACATCTGTTGCTCCACAACCTCGCAACATATGTCAACATACCTCTGTTTTTCCACAACCTTGCAGTATATGTTAACATACCCCTGTTGTCCCCGACAACCTTGCAGGGCAGGGAGCAACAGCTGCTCTTGACCATTAAGAGAAACGGAAAACAGGTCAAGCACAACATCATATATAGGTTAAAGGTTAAAAGCAACATTGTTTGCACTAAGCATATGGTTCTCTAGTAGCTAGCATTTCACACGTAAGCATATTCTTATAAATGTATTATTACTACCAGAAATGTGTCATTTTGACAAGCCCTTAATAAGAAATCTCTTACACTAACCCAGGATTGTAAACAACACTTAAAAAGACACTTAAACGTCTAGCGTAATCTCCCAAACAAATGTTTAAGTAAGCATTAAACAACAAGGAGCTGTGCGTTCAAACTCTTCCTTGTTGTCTAATGCTTACTTATACCCTTGTTTGCGACACAGAGTCTAGAACGCGACGACGTGCAGCGGCGTTAGAACTGTTTATCGCATGGATCCGAGTTGTTTGATGCGCTTATACCACAGTCATAAGCTGAAATAGTTCACTTGAGAATGTCAAAAGCCTGTAATGTCTGAGATATTAGTTATTTCTGTGTTTTATGAAGCTTGTCACTCACAGCCATTGAGCATTTGTTTAGTCGTTGCTATGGAGCAGTTATATAGAATGTGATTTCTCTGTTACTGGACTACTTGTCCAATATAGAAAATTAATGTACAGCAGTTAGCATTGGAATTTTCACTGACCGTGGTATAAAGTGAGCGGTATTTCTGCCTTTTGTGGATATTCTTCATGGTCCATTGCCGTTTTGTGCGGTACTTTAACCTCAGCGAAAACATTTTAGCAAATTCCTGATGCATTGTTAAAATATCGTCAGAATATTGTGTTGCTGTGTAACTGAGCAAAAAACTTCACCCGCATTGCCTCGTAAGTGTTAATGGTGGTCTGAGGGGACAATGGTGCCAATTGGTGTAGATTGGCTTCTGTCAATCTGCCCCTCTGGTATGGAGCAAATAAATAATGAAGCACTTTGCGTTTCTTGAATGTCGCTATATTAATCCAACGCAGTGGTAATATTTTAGACAAATCCTTCACCTTTATACAAAATTTACGCCTACTTTGAAAACCATCTCCTATTGAATTGATAACAGTCATAAAATTGTGAGTAAATGAATGAAGAGAGAGTAGAGAGAGAGAAAAACATTCAGCACCTTGGAGAGCGCCCCGTGTTAATTCCTCGACAGCTGTCACCGTATTTGGGGAGGTCCTGCTCATCTGGTCTCCGCGGCGACTCGGGTAATTAGCCGACGGCGATGGAGCGCGGCAGCCGAACACCTGAAGGGCCGACGACTGGTGTCACCCAGATACAACCGGCCTGTCAGCTCCAACCACATCCTCCTGGCGGCGAGGAAGAAGAACGCCTACACCTATTAGCATTGTCATCCGCAGATAATACGGAGCAATATCATTTTCAATATGTTTTCACGCTTCAGTGCCGCTCCGCCAGGCCCAGGATAATTCACAGCTCAACACCGCTATTACATCTCTGACAACTCCGGCTCTCAAGGTTGATTTGTGGAGCCATTTTGCCGATGGTGTTTCTATGTTAAATACAAAAAAAGTTGTCACACTGGATTGAACAAAAATAGTTGATATGAGCCACTGACTTGCAAATCACTTGAAGGGGCTTTTAACAACAAATAACTGTTTTTGTTCTTTTTTTGTAATGTTAAATTATATAGATTTGTATGTATCAAATGCATTTATCAAACCAGGAGAATCATTTGAAGGTAGTTGCCCATACAAAGACTATGACTGGACTGGATATTTTCAGATCCGCAAGTTGGAGTTAGAGCTGCACAATACATTTGCAATCAAACCGAAATTGCAACTTGAGTTGACGCAATGATCAAATCAAAGAAATAGACTGTCCTCGAAAAGAACAGAGTAGTCTGCCTTTTTGTTGGAAAAACTTGTTGCATCTGTAGTTTAGACTAGAATTGTTTGGGGCGGATGCAGATGTTACCAATGCCCTTGGAACTCCTGACCTTTGACCCAGGCCGCCTCCATTAGCTTTTACTAAAGACGCTAACTGTGCTATGGCGATCAAAATGTCATTATATGGATTGTAAAATAATGAGTTGTTGAGGTTCTGGGCTTTAAAAAATGTTGACGGAACAGAAGTTGGTTGGATAATGTTGATAATAATGTGAACTTATGTCCTTAATGGCTGGCTTCTTACGCGACTTTTTCACGACAATCAAAAATAGATGTGAGTGGAGGTGGATTCTAGGGCTGTAGTCCTTTACTCGTTTAGTCGATCAGTCAGTCAACGGTATCTTAGTCGACCAAGATTTTTATTAGTCGGCTAATCATTTTATTTATACTTCATTATTACAAAATGATTCATATGGCAAAAACGAGAAGATATCTGATAAGATAACATAAAAATGTATTTGTGGCAGAATGGGATCAGGTTCCTCAAAAAGGTGAAAATTCGATGGATGACCGATGTGTTGCAAAACTCCAAAATCGCAAATCAATAAATAAATAGGCCAGGCACTCATTTAGTTATCTATAAATGTTCTGAAATACATGGGATTCTTATATTAATTTAGCAGTTTATATTTCAGTCTTCTCTCAAATGTTAAAGCTTTTTAAAATTTTTATTAGAGGTATATATACCTACTTATCCATAGAATTTAACCTGGGTCCTTCTTGCTGTGAGGTGAGAGTGAAAGTGGAATCACAAACAAAAGTAAATCTGCCTGTAAAGTGATGACAAACACAGGAGTGAAGTGTTTGAAATCAAAGAAAACCTGACACTGCCATATCATAGCTGGTCATGGCTATAGTGGATCTCTCTCCCCTCTCTCACCCTCTCTCACCCTGCAGCCTTTGAGTGATGTGCCTTTGTTTTTCTGCTTTTCCCCACATGAAAAGCACAATCTGTAACAACGTTAAAAATAGCCATTGAAGGCCATTGTACTAAGATTCTTCACAGTGTGGGCCAGGTGATTTTTGATAAACTAATGATCATGTTAAGCTTCCCTATATCCATTTGTTCTTCACAACTATAAGTCCGTGCCCTAAAGCAGCAGAAAGCTGACTTTGAAAGATGAAGAGAACTGTTCATCTTTATCCAACTCATATTCAGAACAAGACTCACATGATAAACTCCTCCAGGTTCATTCTTTTCAAACGGTGTATAACTTGACTGTACAGACACTGATCTTGTGTCTTGTGTATCTTGTATGAATTGTATTATGTGTAACTCCTGTGCTAGAAGGCCATTGTGAAAATGAATGCATTAATAAACAATCAAAGTACTGTTGTTGCTTGTTGTTCAGGGGTAGTTTTTGTACTGGCAAAGTGAAGCCCAGAGGTCAAAAACAATGCCTATGTTTGGAAAACACACTTTAAAAGCAAGGTCACATTTCCAAGCAAATAGATTTACATTAGAGCTCCCTCCAGTGGTTTTGCAGCGGTAATTACAATCTGGCATTATACAGACACGGGTCCCAAAAAAATGTGTAATCGATCTGTGCAACAAGTGGTACACACAAGTGGTATGTTGTTTTTTTAAGCCACATTTAGGTGATATGCAGTGTATAATACAGTTGCTTGATTCCCAATTTGTCAGTGAGGGACTATTATCCAGCCTTTCAGTGGTAATTTAGAAACCATCATGCTAAAATATCCACATGTTCATAGTGACAGTAATCTGAGGACAGAAATGCAGAAAGTTTATTGGTTTTTGGCCTTAAAAAATGCATAGGGATCTTCTGAATTCATCTTATACGTAGCTATTTGAGAAAAATCGCAATGCGCAGCAGCAATATTCAAAGGTAAAAAAAGCAAACATGATACATCCCCTCTAAAATATATGGATTAAAATGGTCACATTCCTTATCTTCTCAAACCCTCTTGTCTACCACCCCCTCTCTCCATTAGGATGCCACTGCACACGTTCTCTCGGTGCGCTCCGACACAGTGGCACATCCCTCTCTTCCCACTATCCCCCTGTAAACTGCCGTCCCCGGGCTGTGGACCCTTCAAACATGCCCCAGCCAATTCCCCTCTCCACTGGACACTTTCACCCTTCTCCTAAGAAATAATCAGGGGCACAGCCAGATCGATTGTCCCACGCTTTATTTGCCTGACGGTGGGGTTGCCATGGTGCCGTGACCAGCTGTGAAAAGGAGAAATTGCTCCTGTTGGTGGTTGTCAACGGCAAGTCTGCACCTTTGTTTTGCAATGCGCTTTTAGCTTTTCAGTATTCCATGATATTACTTTGCTTTGAGATGGTCGTGTTTCATTGTCGCACTAAAAATGGCGCAAGATATTCGCAAAATGTTTTTGGCAGTGTCAAGTCTTACCTTGAGATGTACCAACATTTCATCAGTTGCAGTGGGAAATAAACATAACCTTATCATATTTTGGGATAGTTTTTTTGCCAAACTGATGTTAGCAAACTTTACAGTCAGTGTTATGTTTGCCGTGTAATATTTAATTCTGTATTATAGATTTTTACTGACGCAAACTGAAGTAAGTCAGAGTATGTCTTCAATAAAAGAAACCTTAACCAGTGGAATGGACACAATGCTCATGCTCAGGCTTTATTTGTGGATTTTACCTCAGCTTTCAAACACTCTTTGTAAACCTGTTCTAAGAGGACAAGACCAGCTGTACACCAATTGCACAGGATTGTCAGCGAGGTGTGAAGAGTCTTTTGTATCTAATAAACACAACATTAATGTGATAAAAAGACACTGAATCCAGTGAGGATATAATTGTATCAAACCCAATATTTACTATGTTTAAATATTCAGATTATTAAAAATCCAAATATATTTACAGTGTTGACTTCAGCAGGAAACTGGTGTTTAATGATAGCTTCTGGTTATAGGTCGGTTATGATCACATGACTGAAAGCACACAAGAACATGTATATGGTGATATTTCTGCACTTGGTGGGTATTCATAAAGTCTTTTCACATTTGTCTGAAACTAAACTTCAGCAAATACATTTAAAGACATGTATTTAGCTCATTTCGATTAGATTGCTAGATATCCTCTGACCATTGTAGTGTTATGCTCCAAAATAAGTCAATATCGCTAAACCAGCTGCTACTTATTGGTTCTCACCCAACAAAAGTCCTTATGAAATCTATAATTCAAAGAGGAATAAGGAATAAAAGGTTATTTCTTGAGCTTGAAGATGAAAAAATCAGGTAGAGGCTCTTTTCACAGTCAGTAAAGCATCAATAACCAATAATTCAGGTTCAATTCACTGTATGGACAATACCCGATGCCCCGATATCTCGTCCTACACCTGATGGCGTGGGATTTTGTTTGTTTTTGCTCTTCCCCGTTACATAATTTACTTCGGAACGAAATCTGTATCTCTACTACAACCCATCCGCCTACACGATTAGTAGTAACTGTCAAAACACACTCCAAGCAGTTTCCCAACCTCTACTTTATTTCACAATGAAAAATAAATCTCTGGTATTACTTCAAACTGACTTAAAAATCCACGCACATCTTAACCGTTAACACTGTGGACATTATTCCTCCTTAAATCATCTCGAAATCCCCTCGAAGGCACAGAACGAACGACTCTGACTCATAATTACTGTCTATCCAGAAGAGTTTTTACGGCTATTGTGCCTCTGCCAGCTCTGTCTTCTGAAGCCCATTAAAAGTCATTAACAGCTATAAAGCGCTTCGGTTGGACACACTCTCATTAAAAAGTATGATTTAATGCGGAATAATATCATGCACGGATTTCACAAAGGGCCTATTTCTTTGTCATATTTACTATAAAAATGTTATTAATCGGGGTTTGCTTAGATTTGAGCTCTAAATCTATGTCTTATAGGATTCGTAAAAGGGCAGATTGTGATTTCAGACGGAGGGCAGGGTCTTGTTTAACTATATGGAGGATTCACTGTTTTTGAAAGACATTAAAGCTGGGGTTCATGACTTTATTTTTTCAAACGAGTTCATTTTGGGTTTTCCATCAAAGAGTATATTGTCCTTTGTCAAAAAATTAGACTTTGCGCTTTCTGCAACTAATAATAACGTATTTTTTTGTCTCATCAACCTGGAAGTAAGAGATGAAAGCAGGGCTCTGGTTGGCTACACTTTGGTAATATATCCCAGTTTCACTTTGCAGTCTGAAAAAAGCTGCTCTGAGTCAGGCGTTTCGTACATCAGGAAATGAGTTAGAGCTCCATCTACTGGCAGTAGAGGGAATTTTACATAGGAGAGATGAATAAAACTTAGCTTGCCCCCCGCATGGTAATGTAAGTAGAATGTGATTCGACGGCAAAAACGCTTAGAATGAGTCTGGAGATCAATGGCCTGAAAAATAGCACTGGAAAATTTGGAATGGAGTGTTTTCTGAGGCTCATAGGGGAGTGGACTTACTAAACAGAATGCATGAAACAAGCATGAATAAAGCTAAATAAGTAAAACCTCACTACTAATGTACAATTATGTTTTTGATGAGGGGACAATGTTACAACATAACAATTATGCATAATTCATGCCCTTTATTTTTTTTTTATTTTTTTTTTTGAGACAAAGTAGATGCTGATCTTGATGTCAGATTTTATTTCATGTTGATAGGCCTGGTAATTTCAGATAAGTTAAAGGAGATTCATTATGCAAAATCAACCTTTATGAGTTTTTAACCATGTTCTAACAGCGTTTTCTCATCATTATCTTACTCAAAGTTGTAGTTGTGATTGATTCCTGCATGTTTGAGTTAATCCTGCAACTGAGGCTGTTCAGAAAATGTCTTTTCACCTACCCCCTATCCCCGCCCACTTCTGTACAATAACTTGCATTTATAAAACAATACATTTGACTCCAGGTCATACACTCAAGGTTCTGGAATGTTTTGTTGCCCTTTTTCAAAAATAAAACCAAGCAATCGAAAACACACTGCGTGTTACAGTCCTATCAGTCACCATGAAGAGGCGGGGCTTATCAGTTCTGCATTTTTAACAGAAAATCAATGATTTGTTTCTATTACTGAGTCATTTTAGATGTATTTTTGCAGTTTACAATGAACAAAATGTAGAATAATGATCTACATATGTTATAGTTGGTTAAGAAGTAGAAAAAAATGCACAATATGTCTTTTAACGGTGCACTATGTAACTTTTCAGATGGAGGGTCTGCCATCTGCTTAACTCATGCAGATGTTAATGTTCCGCAGCGTCGTATTGAACTCATCTAGCTTGCATTTATTCATTTACACGTTTTTACAGCAAAGAAAGGGGCTTTTCTCCACAGAGATAGTTATGTTTTATGTTATACGGTGCCACACTCCAGGCAAAGCAGTAACATCTCCATGGAGACAAGCATGTGTTGGACCCTCCGCCTTTTATCTCCCGTTCTCACCGGGAGTTTTGTGGCGTATGTTTTATAAGAGTGTAGCGTTCCCACATGTTCCCCGCTGCTAGTTCTTTTAATACTACCTAATCCTTTTACGCTTGCCTTAAAGTTCCCTGGATTTGCATATATCCAATTAAACGAACAGCTTTAGTGAATTTTGTGTGGAGGAAAGACAAGATACTCAGTCATTGTAATACGCCTGCTGCCGCTGCTCTTTGGGACGGCATAAGGTTAAGAAGGAACGTAAGTCAAACAAGAGAGAGAGACGAGTGTGTAGATTGATGAATGGATGAAGTCTAAAAGGTGGGAGTATAGATTTGTACAAAACATGTGTAATATTAGCAACGAGAATACAAGTATTGGCAATTCCTAAAACAGAACTCCAGCACCCCTACTGGGCTTCAGCGGTTAACCCACCAGTCGCTTATTTGCATAATCTTCAGTGGTTATCTGCACCGTGCACAGACTGTAACACATTTCAGTCAAATCAGTTTGTATTATGAAGACCGCATCAATCAAAATGAGACATGACGAATTGTTATTATTACATTATTATTATCACATTCACAGGGGAGCCTTCAGCAGAGGCTTGTCTGTTGCGTGTTGCATTTAACTGGCTCACAGTGAATCGTATCATTTGAACGGGAGATTGTTCAGTGTTAAAACAAACTGTGAGTCAAAACCCAAGTAGCGGACTTCATAAAGGCATTTGCTACGTGCCGCTCCGTGGACCTGGAGCAGACGGTGCAGCGGATCTACCACTTCTTTGTAACCACAGTGCGTACAAACCTGTATTAATTTTAACGCGATTAAAAGAATATATTTACGTATTTTCATTTTATTTGGTCTTGATTTGTTAAAATATATATCACATTTGGAAAAAAAAATCTTTGCTTGTCCACTAATTGAAACAATTTCTGACACTTATAGTAGGACTGTTTTCTGTTTTTGAATAAATCAGATCCTGAGCGGAGCCCAAGGCCTCTGCTGCCCCCTGTGCTCCGCCCTTCACCACTGCCTTTGTTTGCAGCCTTATGGTGCATTCAGACCGCAGCTTCAGGGCATTAAGTTTACATGGGAAGTCTATGTGGATGTGTGTCCAGGCCATGTGGAGCCAGAGATGAAAAATCCAAACGTTCTGTAAAATTCACAGCGCATCAACCAGTCAGGATCTTCTGCTAAAGTAGCAGTCAAACATCTGAACAGCAGTCACTACAAAAGGCAGAAAAAACACGTCCCAATGAAGGCGTTCAGTGCGAAAGGTCTGAAAAAATCATCAGACTGTGGACGGACCTGAGCACTGCAGGTCCGTCCACCGGAGCACTACAGGTCCTTGGGGTATTCCAAGCTCTTTCTAGATGACACTCTTTCTTATGACACTGGTGTAGCACACGGTGGATCTTTTCTTCACACGCAGTCCTCTCTGCAGATTATGTCACTCTCCATTACACGTTCACACTCACAGCCTTGTGGGTAAAGCACGATCTGAGTTTTTTTTTTTTAACTCCAGTGCCTTCAACAGTTGCAATAGGACATAAGTGTTGCATTCACAACGTCCTGACTTGATTGATGATTATTATTAAAGTTAATAATGTGTTTTGGAGAGTTTATATTATATTATTCTTTGTATTTACTATTTATTTGTCAAAATATTTAGTTGTCATAGTTTTGTGTTTCCTCAACACAACCTCATGCCTCTCCTCTCTTCCTGTGACTGCCCTGTAAACAGAACGTAATATAAATGCTTTGAGGAGAAGAGTGGGCGGGCTCTATCTGTGCGGGGGCTGTCTGTGGGCGGGCGGGGTCTAGTGGTCTGTTAAAGTTTGAAAAATAACATTCACTTGCAGCAGACTTTGTGCTGACGCTCTGCTGTCGTCTGGACTCTGTTTGAGACGGTAAGATTGATTTTGTGCTTCACAGAGTGGAATTAAAGCTGGTATTAAATATTATGTTTGATAATTATTTTCCCAAAATTGCAAAATGAAAAAAGGCTATGATTGCTAACAGTACCTACAATGTTTTTTCTGCATGTGCCTTCACATATACAGAAGCTTGCAAACAGTGCTAAATACTGGCTTTAACTCATATTTAGTGACCTATTTTGAAGTTAGAATAAACTTAGTAAATTCTCATATGTTCAGTTTGAGACTTTCATGTATTTTCTCATGTTTTTTGGCCACTGATCCGATGTGTTTGATGCATAGAACTATAATAAAACCTGGAAGATGAATCCAAGATGGCCGTCCTGTTTATCCCTATGGAGAGTGCTCATTGGCGCATGACCCCAAAAAAGTTTCTTACTTCCGCATTTACTTCCTGATACGGAGGCTGACATCTTTGTTTTACTTCCTGATATGACGGCTGCCATCTTTGTTTTACTTCCTGAAACGATGGCTGCCATCTTTGTTTTACTTCCTGAAACGGAGGCTGCCATCTTTGCTTTAGGGCGCCACGCGACGACAATCCCCCACTTCATATAAAAACGGTAATTTCGGTGATTTTAGAAACGGTAGAAAAGAACATTTCCTTCTATTTTATTTAAATACCGATAATAATTCAGTCCTGTCTGCAATTATAATGAGCAATTTTAGAAAAAGGCTGGTTCCAAGAGGCTGCAGTACCTCGCACGGCCACAAATTAATCTGGGACCACAGACAGAGGGGGCGTACCTTATCCAGTTCTTTTAATACATCCATGGTTTGATGCAACAGAGCTGTAGACACCTTCACTTTGCTGCTCGGTGATCTGTGGTAAGTCCAGAGTGCTTCATGGGCTCCTCACTAATGTGATATTCACATAAACTGCATTTAAAGCATAACATACAAACTTGACAAGAACACCAAAGCACAGTCTTTCCACAAAACCAAATAAAACATTGTGCTAATAGTGCAACCATAAATAAATAGCACAACAAAGAACATTGGTATAGTTAGTATCATGATCAGATATGCTTAATAACTATGATTATTTCTTAAATCAATTCATGTATTTTATTTTATTATATTTTTTAAACAAGTCATTATTAAGTTAGTCATTTTTGGCAGGCCTAACACAAACAGCAAATGTTATGTCAGTAATTGTATTTATATATTTTTAACAGAAAGTAACATGGTGACACAACATGTTGAGAAGGTAACTCAGAGATTTTCCTGACATTACTGACTGTTGAGAGTTACTGGTCATTAAACTGCACTCATGACATATTAAAGATGATATTCTTATGTTTGATCTTTTCCCACCAGAGCAAGATTTGGAACTGATGCTGATGAACGAATATCAGAAGTACAGGTCAGGCCACGGCTCCTGCACAGAACATGTTTGCTGCTGTATGTGGTCACTGTGTTAGATTTGAATGGAGCTGGAGCTGAACAGTGACAGTGGAGAGTAAGTACATGTGACACATGATTTTTACTTCCTGAGATGAGAGGATGAGACCTGCTTCTGGAAAGACTGAGGACAAACTTTGAGGTATTTGACTGGATGTAGTTTACATCTATTACAGTTTGTAATAATTTGTTTAACTGTATTCCATTCATGTTTTTAAATGTATATTTTCAAAATTGTATGTTTAAAACTGAAGTTTAAATTGTGTTTTAATGCAAATAAAATATATTGTATGATCAACACCAGACTTTGTTTGTGAAAGCAATATCATTTTGTAATAATTTAGTAAAACATTTAAATAGCTTTAAAATGAAAAAATCCTCAATTAAGTTGGATTCGCCATAAATAAGAGTCCCAACACAATTTTCAAACAACTTATAGTTACCCTGAAGTAATTATTTTGCTTTTGACCAAAGTCATTTCAAATCTTTGATAGTAAATAAAATACTGAAAAAGTTGACATTTTGGGCAATGCAATGTATTTTTTTTTTAATGCTTTTTATTTAAGTAGCACTTTTCTCAGTGTAGCTGTCCTTCACTGGAGAAAAAACGTTTTTTCCAGTTTAGAAGAAGCTGTAAGCTTCAAGTACTCTTTCTGAAGCACTCTTCTGGCTCTGGCTCAAAGATGGGCGGCTTGATGCTTCTGATGAGCCTGAAGCTGTTCAAGCTCCAGCTTGACGTTCTGAAGCACTCCTATGGCTCTGGCTCAGAGATGGCCGGCTTGATGCTTGTGATGAGCCACTTTCCTTGCTTAGACGCTTGTTAATCTGTTGCAAAATCGGGTGGAGGAGGTAGAAAGGGACTTCTGTTAACACGCCCTGGTCCGTGTTGTCGGTCTCCTTCAGAGTGAGCGCTGGATCTGAGCTTGAACTGTCCTCAGCGTCTACAGGACTGTTCACACCACAGGAGGTGGACTGCTCGGACTTCTGTGACAAAGATTTCAGAGATTTAAATGATTTAAATCAAACTCTAGTCACCTTATTCCGGAAGTTGCCGTACGCGCCGCTGTCTTGTTTCTGTTGTATTAGTTTACATGGAGCAGACGAGCTCAACAGAAAATAAGTTCCACATGGACTAAAAAGCCATTTTCAGACTGACCAGACTGATCGGTGCGTTGTTGACTTGTTGTTGCTCGTGTTCATTAAACATTTTACACAAATCAACCTACTTTATGTAACATTTTAGCGGCGAGACTTTTCCCTCGTTCGTCATTAGCTTTAACAGAGTTCTCGTCAAACGAAAGTGCGTTTACAACAAAAGTGGCAAAAGTGGGCAGGGCAGAATAAGGTCAATAGTGATTTGAAAAGGCAGAGTTGGTGCTTGTCCTTACCTTGTTGCCCAAATATCTTCTCCCTGGCTCAGAAAGAGTGAGAGATTCAAAGCTTTTCACCAGCTCGTCCATGTCGTCCATGGGACGCGGCACATATTTGCTTAATGCCTCCGACACATGTTGTGGGACTTCATCTGGATCGTCCACATCTCTCTTTAACAAACAAACAAACAACATTTTCATTAGAATATTCATTTATTGAAACTGCTGCTACTCCTTACACTATCACTACTTAAACAATTTACCAACACATAATTGAGCCTCATTATAATTACAGATATTCACTTCTTTTGACAAACCGTATTGTTAAAAAGCATGTGCCTGCGTGACATATTTTCTTCACTTCACTGATTCTTACCATCATGACATCGGTCACGTTGTAATAATCCCTCCATTTGTCGACCCGGGCTGATAAATCGATCCAAGTTTCGATGTGCTCGTCTAGTTCAACAGGATCCTTGGGAATGATTATCATGAACCTGTCCATGGCGTCCTAAAAAAGACACAATTATGTTCATTTGACCAGTTCAGGGCTGCAACGGTAAATACACAAAGGCCACAGGCTTCACAATCTGGGCCGATCAAATCTTTAAATCTGTAAATCCATGTATCACAATCGCCTAAAGTTAAGCTCAAAAACTCAAAAACAGTGAGCATGTCTAAAGTGAGTGACTTGTCTGCACTTGTGGATCCTGTGACTTGTGCGAGCTCAGACTTTCGCAGAAGTGACTGGGACTTGTTCTTACCGTGATCAGGTCAGTTCTGCCGCCGCTGAACAAACTAAAATGCTCCATTGAGGAAAAGTGTGAAGAGTGTCTTAAATGTGTGCTGCTCTGGTCGAGTGTCAACTGGAAAGTGAAGCACCATTGGAAACCAGTGCTGAGTTCAACTCCACGTGACATCACACATTCTAAAGAGTGACATCATCTGTGTCATTGTGTCTGTGGCCTGCAGTTGAGCATTTAAGGTTAGTTTATTAGAAATGGTATTATTGACTTGAAATTAAAAGTTACATAAAAAATAAGACTTGGAAATGATGCAAATGCATAACAAGAAACAAGTTTGAGTCCACAAGAAGAGAAGGTTTTATAATTCATCAATACATTTCTTTTATTCAGCATTTTTAACAATTTGTTTTTTTTATTATTATTATATATTATTATTATTATTATATATTATTTCTCTAGATCGACCACTATGTGTTTTTTCATGGCTGATGCCGTTACATATTGTTTAAAATCCAGAGTTTTTTCAATTGTCAAGTTTTTTCAGTATTTTTGGACCAGCAGATTTTAAACATTTTCCGCCAAGTTTGTAATTTTAATGATCCCAGACTCACTCACAGCCACCCACAGTGTTCTTTCGACAGCAGGTTAGCCAGGACACAATTTTTTGAGTCAATGCACAATCATTTATTTAAAAAATAGCCCTCAACATTTCTAACTGAGTGACAGTGAGAGGCAGAATTATGATAACTGATAGTGTTTCTGGACGTAGTTTTTCCGTTGTTGCTGTGGCTGTACAGAGCTCAGCTAGCTTGTTTGATAATGGTAGATGGAGATAAAGGACACTCACACAACTACAATTTATTTAAAAAAAAAACTCAGAAACATATTTAAGGAGAGAAAAATAATGCGTTCGCCTCTATGTGATCCTAAAATCAGTGTTAAATGTGAGTGTAGCTGCAGAGTTCGTGTTTTTTATACTGGTGTTATGTTCTGTTTACCTTGGTTTCTTTTCTTTTTTGTATTTATATTTGTTACTAGACTCTAGGAGCACATTTTAGCTGTCTCTAGAGCTTCCACATGAAAATATCATATCATTACACCATTGTCTCTCATGCGTTTTTGCCACTCGCTGCTAAAATTCAAAATGCCGGGATCTCACCTTTAACCTCTATATCGGCCTGTGCTCAAGAACGTAGGCTGATAGAGAATACACAAAAACGTGCAAACATTAGCTCGATATCGGATTAAAAACAATATGCAATAACGCCATACTCTGCAAACCTGGCTTATGTGATTCAGAACCTGAGAATTCAAACGTTGATATGCTGAGCTCTAATCAGCTGCTAAAGCACGTGCTAAATAAAAGCTGTCGTCGTCGTACTTTCTGTGCTCGGATCAGTCGGCTAGAAACCGGTTCCTTGTTTTATTTTGTCACCCAATGCTAACTGGCACAGGATGGTATCAGGTTGGCACAGGATTCTGGGATTTTTTTTCATAAAACATAATTGTGCGTTTAAAGACTATTGTTAGAACAGCATGCTGCTTCAAAGACGACAGATATTTTTGTCCTCTGAACACTGATGAGACTGGGGAGAACAAAGCTTTTGTATTTTAAGGTTGAGCAGCAATAACAGAAATGAACGCTCCATTTAGTAACAGAAATGTCACACGTTTATTCTCATTTCCAGCTCAAGTTTTTCATTAAAGTGATACATATTTTAGCGAAGGCTGTGGTCGACTTAAGACTGCTCAAAATGATCATATTTAGTATCTTAGATTGCACTATACAAGAGCCCACACTATATGCAAATATTTAAACAGAAAACCTCTAGTAAACAGGTTATTTATCTGTAAATTAATCTTGTTACAGCAGTGGTCTGTTATTTTTTTACTCAGAGTTGTATTTTGGTTGATTCTTGCATGTTTGAGTTGCTTGCTACAGTGAAATGTTACTAGGGCTGCACGGTTTGGGAAAAATAAATATGGTAATTGCGATTTTGTTGCGATTGCGGTTAGATTTTCGATTATGTTTGAACAGAATCTTATTATGAAAAGTTCACATTTTGAGCAATTAGACTGAAATAGACCTCGGAACTGACAAACAAATAAAAGAATCCCATGTATTTCAAAATATTTGTACAGTTTATACAGATCTAAACTACAGGTTTTACAGACTTTATCCAGAATTAGAGAGGATATTTTGTCGTTTGTGGAGGAAATGACGGTGCTTCAAAAAAGGCAGACTTCAGTCATTCAAATTGCGATTTGGATTTGATGGCCATCGCGATCAGTTGTGCTGTTTTGAACAGGAAGTCAAAGAACCTGTTTCTATTACTCACCCAGTTTAGATCAATATTGCAGTTGCACCATGAACAAAATGTAAAATAATGATCTGCTTATGTTATAGTTCAATACTAAGTAATAAGTAGCCTGCCTAAAAAAACATAATATGTCTCCTTTAATCGATGGAAAGGTTAGAAGTTAAATAGGCTTGTGCTAGTAACACTGTAAAATATAAATCACAGAAACATACAGCAGGTCAAATGTGCTCAAAAGCGTGTAATTTTACTCACCTTTTTTGGAAGTTGTAAGAGGTGCCGCCATTTTTCTGGTTGTATGATTTTGCATAGAGCTCAGACAAAAGTCATGTTTCCCTTAGCGAGGCACAGCGCGGAGCAGGACGGTCTGAGGTGTTTCCACTGAACAAAAGTGAACCGTACCGCCCCGTTTTAGGGTCCGAAGGGGGCGCAAAAGGTACTAGCTCCCGGTTTATGATCGGACGAGCGAGAACAAAAGAGAACGCAGGCGCAGATGAGAACGAAACCGCAGAAAGACACAATAATCATTCCTCACCAAACGCTGACTTGATCTCGTGAAAAAATGGCTTATTTCCGGAGACGATAACATTGTTTGTTGAGCCGATAGAGTTAGCAAAAGAAAGCCAGCACACGTGAGCATCAGATGTTTCCTGTTTACGCTGCACAGCGCTCACATTTAGACCCAAAGTCTTTCAGTGCATACGGCAGCCAGCTCTATCCAAACCCAACGCATTTCATAGAGAGATGTTGAAACGGGGCGTAGAGGCGCAGAAAAGTGTAATAAATGCTGAAGAAGCCAATGCTTTATCTATGTCTTACAGCGCCACAAACGTGTAATTACTAAACGTCTTTTTATGAATGGGGGAGATCAACCGCATTAAGAAAAAGTGTAATTTTATTTATGCAGAAAACGTAGTCATGTTTTGGTGACGTCAGCTGCTCACATACTTTATTTAAAGGTGGAATGGAGGATTTCGGGCAACAAATCAGAATCTCATTTCCTCGTGGGTAGCACAAATAACTGGTCCGCTCAGGTGTCAATCATTCTGTGCGTGCTAGTGCACGCCGGCAGGCTCGTCCAGGGAAACGCCGCTTCCCCTGGCGCATGCGTGGTTGATATGCTAGTGTGTTTATGTAGCAGGTTAGCGGCGAAGTTCCGTCATTGTAAGTCTAAACTTTCATCCGCCGGCACCGAAATGGCTGAGGGACGAAGAGAAAGACTGTTTTCGAGCTTTCACAGAAGAGACGAAAGTCTGCAGAGGAAAGAAACAAAACGCGTGTTATTCTGGGGGAATCGTTTACGGGAGGGAGGGGGAACCTGCGCATGCGCTTTTTCAAAAAAAGGACTAACAGTCGCAGATTTTCAAATCGGCGAGAAATCCTCCATTCAACCTTTAATCTTTTTGCTGCAAGACTTTTCTTTAGTTCTCCATAGAAATGAATCAAAGTCGCACTTTACCAGAAATGCAATAATAACAACGGAAGTGCGGGTTCGGTAGCAGTCCGAAGTAAAAGTGACATAATGTGAATACCATTTGTATCTATACGTGCAGTTTGCCTTCACTTATCTATGCGCCGTCTCCATCCCTTATAGGAGCTGCACATGCTGTACCTGTTCTCGCTGCTTTCAGAATACATCCAATGCCGAAAAGGAAAATCGATCTGCTGTTATTTTCTTTCAGCCGTTTGTTTGCGGAGATGGCAATTCACGGGCTGAGAGAGGCTTAGGTCAGAGGTCCACCCATTGAAAATCGCAGCTACACAGCCTGGTTCTGTTATTCCGCCGTAATCTTGTCAAGCGTGTCCAGTTTCACACAGCGTTTTAGTGCTCATTTTTAGCCCTAACAGCTTGACCAAAGTTTCCCAGCTTGAGACCAGAAACAAAAATTATAAGTCAGCCTTCACACAGCACAGCAAAGTAGAGGCTAAACCAGGATTTGAACTGGTCTAAACAAGGACTGGAACGGAACCAAAGCAAGTCTACATCAGGACTGAACCCGGATTCAACTAGGAAGAAGTGTGAGGGGAACATAAAATGATGAAGGAATCACTTTGTAACTTTTCTGGTTTAATGTCTAAATACAATCACTACAACTGCTCGGTTAACTTGCATTTCTTCTATAACATGTTAAGCTTGTATAAGTGCTGTGCAGCCCGTAGATGGCGCCTAAACTCAGTTAGTGCCGTGGGAATGTGTGGAGATACAGATGTTCATTTTAATTTTTACGAACAGTTTTTTTTTTTTCAGTTCTAAACATGAGATCCTAGACTTAAGGGACTCAAGAGCATGTTTAAAGGCTATTAACATTACAAGATATGCATGATATTTTTCCTTTAAATGGAATTGTTGACATTCTGCACAGTAAAAACATACTTTAAGTAAACTTTTAATCAATCAGTCCAATAACTTTATTTGTCCCAGAGGGGCAATTGAAAGGGCAGAAATAGCTTGTTTAAGACCCCATTTCAGCATATTATTCAGATAAATATTGTATCGTGGATCAAGATATGCATCGTATCGTGAGGGTTCTCCCCCAAGAAAATATGAATAAACTACACAAAATATTTTGATTATTATTATTTTTTATATATATATATTTTAACTATATGGTCTCTTTCTGGACCAGAGCATGTGGCTCTAAACGTTTGCTTAGATTATTTATTCCACAGGTTGGCCCGTAAAGAATTACCTTTCCTTTACTTTTATCCCTCTTTTATGATTATTCCTTTTTTTCCCCTCCCACGACCACTTTGGATACTAAGTGATAAAGATTATTATAATATACCTTTAATCCAGTTTGACAAAATCAGGATCAATATAGGATTAAACTGGGATTGAGCCAAAACTAAAGCATAATCCGGATTAAATCAGGACTAAATCAAGTCTAAACCTGCGTTTCATATAATTTTTGTAGTCTAAATTACATTATCAGAAAGTTTTGTACAGATTAAAGACCTCATGGAGACAGATATTTAATGCATAATACAACACATGGAGATCTGCTTTAGCCTGGAACCAGTTTGCATATTACAGCCATTGATGATTCTTTTTGATTAACCATTCAGCCATATTTTATGCATAAAGTGATCAAATGTGTGTGTGTTTTAGGTTTTTAGGTGCACCCCCCGGCCGTGGAAGCTGCCCCCTCACTGGACCGCTGCCCTTTGACCTCATCTACACAGACTACCACGGCCTCAAGCAGATGAAGCGGCACATGAGCCTGACACTCAAGAAGCACAAGTCAGTACCAACACACGCACAACTATACACAGTTATAAAAGATTAGTTGAACGTTGTGTCATGAAAGATAGGATGAAGCGTTAATAAGCACAAAATTAACCATTAACGCATTATGATCTAATGATACACTATGTAAGTTTTCATTTTAATGCCATACTGTGGGATACTGTTGAAAAAGCAATCATTCCTCCATGGAGATTAATAAAGCATGAACAAATAAAGAATGATGCAGGCTAAATAATGACTTGATTAATCACGCCTAACTTTAATCCCTTAGTTATGTAGTTAAGCCTGAATTAATCTTAAAGGGACATATTATGCTAATTCAACGAGCTTTTAGTCTCGTTACAATGGTGTTTCTTCATCATAATTTTACTCAAAGTTTTATTTTGATTGATTCCTGCATGTTTGAGTAATCCTGTATTGTCCTGAACCTGGCTCGAGTGCTTTGAAAATTCCTGTTTTCACCTACCCCCTTTTCTCGCCCATATCCCTGTACTTTGTTTGATTTTTTACTTTGTTTTGAAAAATTAAGACGGCGGGTGAGTCATGTGGAGTTCTAAAATGTCGCGGAGCACTTTTCCAAACTATAAACATGTCAATGACAATCTGCTGCTTGTTCCAGTGAAATGTCACGATGAAGGGGCGGGGCTTATCAGTTCTGCAGTTTTTAACTGAAAGTCAATTAAAATTTCTATTATTAATCAGTTTTAGATCAATATTGCCTTTTAAAATGAACAAAATGTGAAATTATGATCTACTTATGCTATAGTTCAATACTAAGTACTAAAAAAGCATAATATGTCTCCTTTAATCTAACTATTTGTTCATTTTTGTTCACACTTATTAATGCTTATTATGGTTTAGTGGGACCCATTTTAGGCACAAAAAGGATGAGAAACTCATTTTAGTTAATTTGCAAAAACAGATTAGTGCCATTAAAAAAAGAAAAAAATGTAAGGCTTACAATTTAATGACAAGCAGTGTTTTCATAAGCCAGATGTATTTTATCATAAGAACAATATTTTTTTCCATCACTTCTTGAGCAAATCCCCTCAACATGATGAATAGTATTTGTAGAAAATTGACATGTGTTTTTGCAAATGATTTCTCTTGTTTCACGCCAAAGGGGTTTCCGACTCCCCTTGGAGTGAAACAAGGAGATGTTCTGTCACCCACTTTATTTGCTCTTTATGTGAATGATGTAGCTCTGGAAATAAAGAGAGCCAACTTGGGCATAGGCATTGATGATTTGAATCTCAGCATATTGTTGTACACTGATGACATTGTTCTCATGGCAGAGGAAGAAATGAAACGGCAGAAGATGCTGGATATTATGTATAATTGGTGTAATTATACATGTGGAGACTTACCATAAATGGATATAAAACACAAATAGTTCATTTTAGAAAGCCCTTTGTACAGTGAAGTGATTATGAATTTTGTTTTGGACAAACATTACTCATGTATTCTGTTGCTTATAAGTATCTTGGTTTTGTTTTTCATGAGAACATGTGTTTTTCAGGAGGTAGATGAGTGTTATCAGATTCTGCTGGGAGAGCACTCGGAGCTGTAGTCAATAAGATGAAGGTCTGTCCTGAGTAGGGCTGTAGTCGACTAAAGAAATTCTTGATCGACTAAAGACCAGCTCTATCGACCGATTAGTCGACTAAAAGGGGGTGTGGCAAAAATATATCAAAACTGTAAAGTATTTCAATGTATCTAAACCAAACTGTAACCAAAAGAACACAACTGTAGAGGAGTTCATGCAAAGACAACTATTTATACAGAAAAGTACTAGGAAACAGTGTATTTATACGTTAAGACTCCAAAAGCTTCTCGTTTTTCCATATAAATCATTTTGTAATAATTTAGTATAAATAAAATGATTAGTCAATGAATAAAAATCTTGGTCAACTAAGATACCATTGACCGAGTAATTGACTAAACGACTAAAGGATTACAGCCCGAGTCCTGAGTTAAGTTTTGGTGAAAAAGTGTTTAACTGGGATAAAGCTGACAGATACCCCTGGTCCAAAGAGGTCCTTCAGATCTTTTTGGCAGTAAATTTGCGACCATTGTTTACAGTGCAAGATCACTGATCTCAGACAGACATTATTTGACACCTACAAGGAGCAGTGGAAATTAGAAATGTTAAAAAAGCCCAAACGAAGAAGAAAATAAGTTATATTCAATTTAGGGAGAGTTTCCTTACAGAATCCTATGTTATGTATAATTTAAAAAGAAGACTGAGATCTGTGTGTGCTCAGCTCAGAGCAGGAGTGCTGCCCCTAGAGGTGGAAGTGGGGCGCTTTAAAGGAGTCCCAGAGGAGGACAGGTCATGTAAAGTGTGTGATTTATGTTGGTATGTATGGTGGAGGATGAATTCCATTTCATGTTTTATTGTCCATTGTATAATAACTGAAGAATGTGTTTCTATGAAATGATCCAACAGATAAATCCTGACTTGTTTTGGCGATCTGAAGGCGAAATTATGTATTAGTTATTTGAAAATGAAATGTTTTGTGTGGCAACCTCTGTAGAGAAGGCTTAGACATTAAGACAAAATGCTTTGTATCCTGAGATAATTTGATTAAGTTGTGATTATGTTGGACACTGTTTGTTTTGCCAGTGACAGACATCTTCCTGGTTAAGTTTGTATAACTCTTGACCTTGGACTATCGCCCTGTTCTCAATATCGCCTCTTTATTTTATTTCCTTTGACATGGTGTCCCTGCCTCTTCCTTACTCTTCCTTCAGCTAATTGGATTTCTGATAAGACTCTTCTTCTTATTGACGTATTGACTGACAGCTTTGACACACAACCTGTTACTGTACCGTGAATCAGCAAGTCACATTTTTGGGAAAGTTCCCGTTTGGCTCTTTTACAGAAATCTATAAACCAGACTTTACGGCTTAGGTGTGGGCAAAATTGACAAAAAGGATTATCAGATGATGTTTTCAGATTGCAGATTGAGAAGATTGCACAGCACATTTTCATCAGAAGAATTTTGTAGATGATACACTCAATATTCCCATAAATAACTTTCCTGGTTAAATAAATGTCAATAAGGGGAAGGGGAAAAAAATAATAATTGCCTCTATGTAGGCTTTTTTAGCTTTTTTATTTTTTTAATTATGTTTCTTCAATTTTCTTATTCTGAACAAAACACATACACATTTAGACATTTGGACAGTTACAGACTGCACATATTTTACAGTTTTGAGGCTTGCAATCAATAACATTTGAATCTTTAAGAGATGAACTTGAACGTGAAATTGAAATTGTTTTTTGTGTTAAATAGCACCGACAAGCTGCATAGAAGTTGTAATTTGAATCAAATTGTAAACTGTATTTGATTCAACATGCACACACAAGTTAGCACAGCTGTTTAAACTAGAGTCTGTGAGTTGACTTAGCCAGTTTTCTTACCTTTTGATCCTTGTTATCTCTAATAATAAGAATAATCAGAATAATGCATCTGTAACTAGGCCTGTCACGATAACACATTTTGAAGTGCGATGCATTTCTGCAGAAAATATCACAATAAATTATAATATTGAAACTACTTTATGCCACTGACAGCAGAAGAATCAACCTAAAAACTGTGCAATATTGTTACAAAAACATTGGCCGCAATAAATAAATGGCACAATGTCAGACTTTATTACTTAGTTGGTGTCAATAATGAGTCATAAAAGTTAGTAATATCACTCTCTACTGCTCAGATCGTATCAAAAAATAAATAAAAAGTTTGCCAAATTGCAAAGATATCACTTAACTTAACACTTTAGGGTACACACGTTTGCATAATTAAAAAAAAAAGCTGTGTTAATTAGCATTTTTCCTCTCACTAATGTTTTATTCTCCTGCTTTAGACATTTACGAACACTTTCCTTGTAATAAACATCAGGCTTGGTGTTAGCGCTCCATCTTCTGGCAGCAGAGGGAATCACAGAGTGGAGATAAACAAACCTAGCATGCCCCGACATGCTAAATCAGGCACACAGCTGTAAATGAACGCAAATGATTGACTGGCAATGATTTATGAATCTAAAAATCGCTTGGAGAGCTCTACCTTATGACGTCACAAAACTACAACGGAAGTGTTTTTTGAGGCTCAAAGGAAGAGGATTTACCAAACTCGAACAATCAAACTAGCGTAAATGACGCTAAACACAACTCTAGGTATTTTTTGGATGGAGGAACAAAGTTATGACGTGTTTATAAGCGCAAGTAATCAGTTTTGCATAATAAATGTCCAGACTAATATGTTATCACAAGGTTTGTAAAAGTCTAATTAGCAGCAGAATAAGTTTATGCATAAAATTACATTAATAAGCAGCTAGTTCGATGTTAAAGTGCCTATGACAGGTTGGACTACTTATTTAACTAAAATGCAGATAAATATTGGTCAAAATCTGCTTACAATTCTTACAAATTTTACCCCAGTTGAGCATTCTTTTTTAAGTTTTAATATTACTTCCTGGTTGTAAATGATGACATCACACTAGGAAGTTACCATAGCAACCATCCTTTACAGTGCACCAAAACCCCTCTAATGTCACAGACTTTTTCATTTGACAAAAAGAAATAAATGTGAACACCTTTATTTAGGTATTTAGGTGAATGTTTTAAAGGGTCAAAAAAAGTTGTTTATTTTATGTATATTACGCATAACCTTTGTCTCCCTAGTGTGAGGTCATCAATTTGTTTACTTCCTGTCATTTTCAACATATTTTTCAACTTTTTCTCCACAAATAGCAACCTGATTAGTGTAAAACTATAATTTATGTTTACAATACACTGAATAAAGTTAAAATTAGAAAATCATAAAAACCTGTCATGCGCACTTTAACAAGCGGATCCTAAAATAAAGTGTAAATCAATCAATATGAAGAAAAGGTGTGAGTTCATTCTTTCTTCTTCTTTTTTTCAACCTCAGCCTCATGCTTTCCTTTCTACTCCAGCTACACGTGCTCAAGTGTATCGTTAGCAACACTGTACAACTGTTCTCCCACCAAATGTTCCCCGCAACAGATTTCCTCCGCACTAATTGGCTACAAGCTGCGCTCTTTGAAAATAAATACATCTGCTGTCATTTTGTTTGGTTCCAGGTGGGCAACTCTGAGTATACATGCAAATTAAGGCCTTTTATCCAAACAGAACCGGGGGAAAAAAAGGAAAAATCCCACACACAACAAACACCCCACTCTGGGAGGTAAATATTTAGATGAAAACAACAACTTCAGAAGATTAATGCGACGGTGCAACGGCAGATAATTATCCCGAGTGCGGTGTGCGAGGCTGGCGATGCAAATTGGTATGGTATTATCAATAAGGAGACAACATTGTACACCTACTGATTTACTAGTCTGATAGCACAGCAACGCGCGCAGTCATTAAGGGAGCTTAGCATGCGGGTTGAGTATTTCCCAGCGAAAATGAACCGCCTCATGTGAAATGAATCGACACCGGTCCAAGGTTAGCCGATCGAGCGGCTCTTAACGACAAGCAGTGATTGACAGACAAGCAGGAAATGTGATACGGGACGTGGGGCGGCTTTAAAAGATTTGTGTATTGCCGTGGATGGTTTGGAAATAGGCTTGTTTTATCGTTTTGAATTTTGAGATTTCCACCGTGTTAGAATATTGATTGTGGTAGTGGTGGGCAATATAAAAAATAATGTCATGGTTCTTGCTCAGTTGTGGGTGAAGTACTCCATATTGTAATTTGTTATTAATTAAAAAGTATCACATAAAACATATTATGCATTATTTGTATTGTTTTTAGGCTTTAAACCTGCTCTTGAGTGTCTTCAGTTTGACACGTCATGTTTTAGAACTAAAAATAATGTGCTTTTACTGAGAAAAATATAACTTTATCACTGCATTGGGAGATGCCGTTTTGACTCAGCTGTGGCTCCATCTACTGGCTGTAGAGGCAATTACACATATGTAAAATATACCCACAACGCATTGCAGTAAAGAGTGGATCTGACAAAGTTGTAATTATCGTGATTAGACGGAAGAAATGTTCAGAGCGAGTCTGGCCGTGATTTAATCACTTAAAACAGCAAAGGATTCTGGGATAAGTCTCATCATCATCATCTACATCACACATGGAAGGAGTTCAGAACACAGTGTTGGAGGGAGAGCATTTTCAATCGAGTATTCATCATGTTTTTTATGATGGAACAATGTTAGAACATGGCTAAAAACTCAACAAAGTCAATTTTGCAAAATATTTGTCATTTAAGTAAAAGTATTGAAGTACTGTCTGGAAATAAAGTGAAAAGTAAAGTATTTCACACATATTTTGAAACGTATGTAAGAGTCAAATATAGAATGCAGTGATCTTGATAAAGAATTGTCAACTGAAGCGACTGAATTTATGACTTTATTTAGGCTGTATATTTTTGTTTGTTCAAAGCTTCAGTGAAAATGTCATCATAAACGAGCTTGAAAAAAACATAAGGAAAATACTTTGTACTTTCCAGTCCAGCTCAAATATGTTGTGGGGTGGATAGTGCAGATACACGCTCTCAAATGTTGTAAAGTAAAAGCAAAAAGTATCCCATGCTTGTAAAGTACTGATATCTAAAAAAGTACGGTACTTTTGTGTTTGAGTTAAAATTACTTGAATTAACGATTCTTAATTTTTCATTACCACTTTACAACAACGACACCTAAATTAGCCTTTATAAAGAACAAACAACAGACTTCAATGAACAATACTTTACTAAGAATTATTCAAGCTTAATAACTAGTTAATTTAAGGGTTAGGGTGTAAATAAAGTAGTTAAAAAGCCTGAGTCATTCTTATTCAACTATTTTGTTCATGTTTTATTAAGGCTAATTAAAGCGTGTGTTTTTTTCTTGTACTTGATGGATAATTTTACTCGTTTTAAGATTATGTGACTTTCAGTAATTGCTTATTCATACCTGCGGATAGAATTGCAGTTGGACTTGGCTTCTATAAAGTAAATACAAACAGGAATACAGAAATTAAATCAGAGGTGGTTCTTACTTGAATTACTCTCACTCTAATAAATATTTAAGTTAAAATATGAAGAGTATTTTTTATACTTTATTTTCCATTGCCACTGGTTGATATTATTGATTGATGTAGCATTTATTATTTATCATATTATTATTTTTTTTTTACTTGTAACATGAGCTTCTGAGCCCCCCTATTTCCCTGTTAAAACCGCCCCTGGCCAGACTCTGTACAGTGGGCTGCAGAGGCTCTTAAACGGCTTGCCCTCTCCAGCCTGTCGTCTTTGCCTCGGGCCCAAATGAGCCTGGCCCGGTGAAGAGGAGCTGGGACGGGGCCCAAATGAGCCTGGCCCGGTGAGGAAGAGCTGGGACAGGGCCCACGTAAGCCTAGGGGCGCAGTCCAGACCACAGACAGGAAAGCAGCAACGCACATAAAATGATGTTTCCGTACTTCTTCAGTTCATTCACTGTTTTTTTGCAACACTGAAAGCTCAACCGAGACATTTACAGACACATTTTGATGAACTGAACATCGCCTTAATATCAGCTCTGGTACAAGCTGAAAAATATATACATTTTCAATTTTTCAGCTACATTTTTGATGAGGATAGAACACCGTAAGCTCAGAAAAGACGATGTTGCCTCTAAGTGGAAACTAAAGCTACAGTAAATCGTACAATTCACACCCGGTTGAATCCATCCGTCAGTCACTCATAAGAGGAGCTGTTAGGGAAAGGTAGACGGCATGTGTCTGTGTGTGAGCATGGAGAAAAAGCACTGAATCAAATCGCATTGTTATATCGTAACAAGGTCACACCACAGTTACATATAAAACCATCATTTTCCAGCTTTACTTGTACAGTTTTTTTTCCCATGCTTGCTGAAGTAAGTGTGTCGTTGGCCATTACGTACCTAACCACTGCGTAACGTCCCTGAATTCAGGCTGATCATTTCCCTGATCATGTTGCCAATTGTAAAGCTACAAGCAAAAAACTGTTTTGGATAGAGACAAATGGAGCAGTGCAAACGCTTAACAGACAACTGTTATGTAAATGTATATTCTCTAGTCGTTTTACCTGCACCAAAGTCTGTAGATACTAAATTTATCTAAGAATGCTAACGGCAGATGCAGGCTAAATACTACTGTGATGCTACTGCAGACTGCTGTGTTTTTACATCTGCAGAATAATCCCTTCACTTTTCTGAGGTAACACTATGTCATCGACTTCCATTAAGACTCAGTTGCGACTCGACTTTCATTAGTTGTGCTTGAAGTACACAGAACTCACCGGGAAACGTATCAGAAGAAGGGAAAAGTGGCGTTTTCTATTGAATCAACGGAGAGTTTCCCCTACGGCAGTATATGACACACTGTGGACTGTTTAAGTTAGCAATAAAAACATCTACAAAAACCTGTAATTCAATTCAAAATGCTTTTATTGTTGCCTATTTTTCTAGAGAAAAGTTAAGCAGTAGCCCTTTAACAAAGTTTACACATGCCTTGAATTAAAATGACACCTATACGCTTGCAATGCATCTGTGTGAAAATGTAACGTCTTAAAGTCTTGACATGTTTTAACTCTAGAGTCAGGCAGGTGCAGTATTCGCCAGGCTCAGAGCAGAGTTGAGTGGTTCCCAAGCGTCAGTGTGGAGGGTCAGCGTGACCTCAGCGCAGGAGAGGGGAAAGAAACAGGCTGTGATTTACACCTCACTGACGAGAAGGTTGGAGCGCCTCTGGTCGGTGTCAGACACAGCCCTCTACACTCAGGGTAACACGCAGCCGGACAATTATGCACCAGAATAGCCCTGGAGGGACGCTTATTGTGCGAAATTGACTCTTTGTTTCGTTTTTAACAATGTTGTCACGTTGTTCCATCATTAGAAACCTTCCTGGAGCTGTATTTTGCTTCATTCACACTCATTCATTAATCTCGTTAAGAAGACTGTCTTGCTGCGAGCCTCAGACGTCACCCAGTTTCAGTAAATTTCTCCAGGATTTTTGCGTCACAAGTAGAAATCCTGTGCCGTTTTTAAGTCCATAAACCACCACCAGACCTGTAAGTTCATTGTAACTGTGTGCTCGCATTAGCAGGCCGGTCACGTTGCTTAAATGGCTTGGTTTTTTTTTTCTATGATTCATTCCCTCTAATGTCAGAAGATGTTGAGCTGATGCCAAATCTAAATAATGTTTTGAGACATATGCTGTGCCTGAGATGCCAAAACAACGATATTAAAAAGCATGGTTAAAGGCCAATAAGAACACAAATAATGCAGAATATGTGTTCATAGTTTGGTGATAAAAATTGCGATTGTGAACAGCAATTTTGTCCAGAAAACAAAACGATTAATTGTGAGATATTATATTTCCTTGTATATCGCTGCCTAATTCATCAACATACTGGTACATGGTGAAATTAAAAAAAAATAATTGATAATAATACAATAGATAAATCAATAAATAAACAAACTCTAATTAAAATGTTGTATTTAAAGATGCAGTTGTTTTCATATGCTGGATGATGGATAAACAGTGGTGTGCGTATGTTTACTACTGAAAGTCTAATAATCAAGACTGAACATGTAGATAAATCATGTGTGAATCCAAAACATCCTCTGATCTGATGGTTGGTGGTTCGAATCCCGCTCTTGACATAAATCCTTGGTAGAGCGTAAACGTAAAGTGCTTTTAATGCCTTGAAGGTTGGAAAGCACTATATAAACGTGACAGTCTTTACCCAGATGTAGTAGGAGTTACAAATGTGTCTTGGCTTGTTCCAGGTGTCACATCCGAGTGATTGACACATTTGGCACAGAGCCCGCCTACAATCACGAGGTGTACGCCACTCAGAACGGCTACAGGACCAACTGGGGCTACTGGAACCTCAACGCTCTGCAGTACATGACCATGTTCCGTGAGTATTCTGCCTTTCTTTAGTTACGACGCAAGGTATGGCTAAAACACACATGGATTTGTTACGAGATGCCAAGTATTTCAAGAATTTGGGGTTCTTAGTTAGGGGTAATATTCTTCTGTTCATTATTTTATTATTTTTTTTACAAGTCCAAAGCATTGACCAGTGTGCATTTTGACAAAACATTTTGATTTAGTTTTCCACAATAGACCATAAAATATATTTGACTGTATTCCATTACTTTATGGAACATTTGAAGACATGCTCTTTAAACATTGAATTGTTTTGGGATCTGAGATTGAAAAGTGATCTAGTCTCCACTTCTTCATTTAATTGATTTATGAATTATGCTGACTTTTAATCAAATGAAAGGTTTGAGCATTTTGTTTTTTAGCCATAGTATTAGCCTGGGAAAAATATATGCACATTTTAAAAAGTTTTAATCTGTCTTTAATATAGTTTAAAATAAAAATAAATTAATTTGTTAGTCAGCAAAAACATGACATTAACAAAAACCATGATGAGATAGTTTTGTCAAAACGGCTATATTTATCCACAGAGCCAAAAATAAACACATTAATACACATTTTGACTGCCATCTATTTTGAACATTATGATGTGATCTGAAACCCAGCTATTCCTGGATATTAATATAGTATAGTAATTTAAAAGAAAAGTATCCAAAAGATGTAAATACCATGAAATTGAACTCGAAACCACATTTATCCAACCAAACCAAATCTGCATTTTCACAACCGCCATTTTACTTTCCCCATTTCTATTCAAGACTACACCTTAAAACAAGCAATACAAGTTTATTTTATTAAGTACTTTGATGATGTTAATTAATTCGTAGTAACAACAGCAGCAGTAGAACACATAACATGAATTTTCCTTGTATTCACAGCGTTCAAAAGCCTCAACATTGTGTGAGATTCCGGATTGTCAAAATTCATCTGTTTTTGTATCGTATCTCCACAAACGCATCAATAGGAATGGACTGGCAGCCTCGACCGTAATTACACACTGAAAAGAAGCTGGAATGAAACTTGTCAGATTCCACTTTATTTCAGAAAATTGAAAAGAAAAAAATAATGTTACCCTTTGGCACCGCACAGTAGCAGTTATTTTCTGGTGCGTTTTATTTTTTGGACTCTGCAAAATAACAGCTTTGCAATAGCTATGATCAAAACAGATTAAAAAGATGCCAGAGGTTTCACTATCAATTTCCCTGTGTCCAACAAGAGTTTATTTTCCAGGCGAAAAATGCACCTACACAATGTATTACAGTTTTATTTTAAATTCCATTTTCACTCGCAGTGATTAGGATTAATGTGTAATACTGAATGCAATCTAGTGGAGAGGAATGTGTCAAATAAGGTTACCAAAAATAATAAACAATATTTATCTATTTAACTATTAACAAAATATGACATTGAAATATAGTTTGTCAAGTCTACTTTTTCTTCATCAATATATTACGCTACAAAGAGGCTCGTCCTAGAAAATATTATGGTAAATAAACAGTAATGTTTGTCTCCATGGAGAATTTATTGTTTTCTCTGATATTTTCCACTGTATATCATTAAAGTTTTATAATTTTCTTATTTTTTATTTGGTGTATTAATACCTGTTGTAAATATAAATTATACTCTTACACTATTCAAGTAGTTGTTTGTGGGGAAAAAAAGTTGAAAAATTTGTAAAAAATAGGAAGTAAAAACTCTGACTCAGACCCATTCCAGTCAGTGCATAAAATACACGAAATAAACAACTTTTTTTGACAGTTTAAATATTCATTACGCAAAATAAAGGTATATATATTTGTATTTGTCACATGAAAAAATCTCATTTGACTTTCAGCCCAGTTTACAGTGGTCATTTCCTAGTTTGATGTCTTCATTTACAACCAGGAAGTAAAATTACAAACCTATAAAGAATTGCTAAACCGGGACATCTTTTTTAATACATTTATCTTATCTGTGTTTTAGTTAAACGAGTGGTTCCAACCTGTCATGGGCACTTTAATATATGTTTTGCAGGCGTTTTATTGCTACTAGGATTGTCAAGATGATTCAGTTAATCGATAATCAGGATTATTCATGTCACTATTTAATCGTAAGAACAAGAATAGTCATGAGAATCGTAGGCAGCAATAATGAGTAATTCCATTTCAAGCTAGCCTCCAAAAAACTACATGTAAAGACTGTTTATGTGACAATATCATTACGTTTTCATAAAGCTAAACTTGAGAGGATGTCAAGGATGTCACAATTGTTTGGTCACGGTGCCAACAATTGTGAATAATCTTCAAATTGAAATGTTTCTTCCCACAATAAACATAACATTTAAATTTGATATTGTGACATCCTTAATTGCAAAAATAAAAAACCTTAAAAAACAACAATCATACTGTGAGCTGAGTGCCATACTGTGGGAAACAGTGTGAACAAAACATGAGCCGTAATAAATAAATAGCAGAATGAATCACTTTTTCTTTTTGAAGGTGTTCATTATTCAACACTCTACAGTTCAAATATCATACAAAAATAAGGGGGAAAATCAACATTATTTTTATTTATATTGAATTCTGAATGATCTTAAAAGTGATTCTTTAGATTTATTTTGTATTATTTCTAGATTAATGTATTTTTTAAGCTTAATTCTCCCCCAGTGGTGTAAAACAAGTCAATAAATCAGATCTATTCAAAAGTAGGCAATTGTCAAAGTACTTTTTTTTTTTTTCATCATATTCAAGTTACACCTACTAAACTAAAGTTTTCGACAACCTAAACTGAACGATAGACTTTCACCTTTAATTGAAATTGCCGTCTGTCTTTCGTTCTGTTCACTCGCAGCTTTTGTCCCGTACCATAAACGTGGCGTTAAAACATTTCTATGCGATGTGATTTTGTTTGTCCTTGGCAGCTCATACGCCAGACAACTCCTTTATGGGCTTTGTGGTGGAGGAGGTGAACGAGACAGAGCGCCTCAGTATTCAGAAGAACAAGGTCCCCAACATGGCGGTGGTGTACGGTAAAGACGCCAGCATGTGGAAGGTCAGTACATTCAGCGTACACTATGGAAAGGCCTCCAGGTCCGTGTGCGTTCAATGGACACACATTATGCAAAACTGACTTTGAGATTTTTAGCCATGTTCTAACGTTTGTCTCTCATCAAATACATAGCTGGAGTTGTATTTAGCTTCGTTCACACTTGTTTCGTTAATCTTGTTTACAAGGTTCTCTCCCACTGAGACTCACAAAGACACAACATTTTCCATCATTTTTTTTAATAATGTTATCAGCCTTTAAACGTGCTCTTGAGTACCTTATATTCTCATGTTTTAGAACTAAATATGTTTATAAAAAACAAAATGAACATCTGTATCTCGAGTCTGGTAAGAATTTAAGGACATCAAACAGCAAAAGATTCTCAGATAAGTGACATCAGTTATGGGAAAAACGCCATTCATCAAGGGAATTCAGCATTCAGTGTTTTTTACGATCAGAGGGAGAGGATTCTCTAACCAGGATTCATCAAACTTGCATGAATGAAGCTAAATGCAACTCCAGGTATGTTTTTGATGATGGGACAATGTGAGGATATGGTTAAAAGCCTGTCCTTGAAGTCCTAAATCATGTCTGCCGTCAGATTGTGTTCATTACAACTGTGTGCGTGTATTTGCATGTTGGGGCAAGCTGGCCTTATGTTTTTTTTCCCCCATGTTAATCCCTTCAGCTGCCAGTAGAGGGTGTGCTAGCACCAAATCCCAATGAGGAAACTCCTGATTGATAGAAAGTAATGTATGCTTTTTGGTACATACATTATTATTAAGTTCTTATACATGAGATAAAGTAAAAATGCTCAGAGCGTGTTTAAAGGCACATTTTGAATATAACCGTCAGATAGTGCAGATGCACCATGTAACTTTTCCATTTGGGGGTACACCATAAGTTTAATGCCAGACTGTGGAACATTCAAACCCTATTTGTTTGAATTAGCATACAGCCATTAATACACAGGCTTAAATAGGTTGTTTGTATTTTTTAAATCTGTTTTAATTGTGTTATAACTGTCTGCACAGTGTCCTTGAGTTTCCATTACAGGCGCCTATAATAAAATACATTATTATTCTTATGATTATTACAGTGTAGCTTTAAACCTCAGTCACAAGTCAAATAAAAATACATAATCAAAAATAAAACGGCTTAGTGCTACATACAAATATTACAATGCTTTGGATGTATAAAGCTTCTTTCACGATACTCAAAGCAATTTCTGTTCCATTATTTCCAAAATGTTTCTTGGCCTTCATTCTTCCTGGTGAATTGGCCCACCTTATCCTTAGAAGTACTTTTTACAGCAAATGTATTTATTTTTTTACAATTATAACCTAAATAACCATCATTTTGATACAAGACAAACCTGATATTAAGGCACTGAGACTGAATTTAGGTGTGGTAGCGCCTAAAACATTGGATAAATACCACTTTTTTGAACGTTTCACGATTGATTTGTGGCCTTCTGCTTGGTCTGTATTTCAATATGCGTCCTTCGATGGATAAAAAGTTTGGACACTGCATTATTCATTCACTTCTATAGCCACAGCTGTCCCGGTGTAGACTGACAAAAGCGAGGCCGCTAATCTCACTCACCTACACCACAATTGTACACGGGCAAGTTTGGTGAAGTGTCTTGCCCACAGACACAACGACGGTACCAGTTCGAGCTTGGATCACAAAAGTGCTTCTTCCAAAATATATGAAGACACTTTCATTTATAAATTCAGCAGATTTATATTCAGATTCAAAATGGATGAAGCTGGAATAAGTATCAGGTCATGATGTAAATTCTGCGAAATTTGAATATTGTTGAATTACCAGCAAGAATTCTTAACAAGTCACATATTATAGTTAAAGGTTTTATGTTATTCCTGATTGGTGCATTGTGATATTATATACTCAATGTTAATGTTATGAAATCCTCCCTGAATTGTTTTAGTGTAGCGTTTATTTGTCATTGTTTACAGCCAGTTTCCCTCTTTGCAACAGAAAGCACTCTTACTTTGAAGTGCTCTCCTTCTTCCCAAAGGTTCAGATCACTTGAATCCAGCTGAGCCTTTATTCTTTATCCTACAGCCCGGGACATCTCCAGGTGCAGGCCAGCGTTGTAAGAAAAACAACTTGGTCTCAAAACATATTTTTCTCAAACTGAAGCTCCGAACTCCTCCTGGAGATTTAACCGGTTGGAACATTTGACTGGCCTCGTGAGAGCCGTGAATCGCATCTCATTTCACCGCTTGTTGTTGTGCGTTTCTGTCGGGCACATTGCTTTCCTGTTTAAATCTCTCTTCCAATCTGTTTGCATTATTGTCATGCTCCGAATGGATTCACCCAGCTTGAAGTAAGTACGCCTGTATTTGTGTGTTTCGTTGTGATGTACATTGGACTTGTAACAGTTTTTTGAAAATATATAACTTTTTGTTTCTCCATATCTTTTTTTGGGGTTGCAAATATAGTCATTTGCATTTTGATTTAGCTTTTTTTTCTGGTCACAACTAAAATAATTCTTAGCTGTCCATTTTGCCCAGAATCAATGTGGAAAAGCTGATACTGGGCACTGCTTTTTATAGTTTCGCTACAACTCATTTTGCTGTTGTTGATATTGAATATGTTCCATGCAGTAATTAGAGCAGTAAAAGCCACATGTCAACAAGATGGATGACTGTTGTGATAGTAATCAAAGTGGTGTTTCTCCAAAGGGCAAAGATAAGTTCCTGGAGCTGCTGCACCACCACATGGATATCCACGGCACGGTGTACTACGACTCACAGCGCCCCCCGCAGGTGCCCGCCTTTGTCAAGAACCACGGGCTGCTGCCTCAGCACGAGCTGCAGCAGCTCCTGAGGAAAGCCAAGGTACACAAATAACTGGCATTTTAACAAGCACACGGGCAGCTTAATGTAAACCCGCCTACACAACATACCATGCATTCTTCCTCTGCCTTTTCCCTGTCAAGCTTTTTATAGGATTTGGCTTCCCCTACGAAGGCCCCGCTCCACTGGAGGCGATAGCCAATGGATGCATCTTCCTGCAGCCCATGTTCAACCCCCCACACAGCTCATTCAACCACGACTTCTTCAAAGGGAAGCCCACCTCCAGGAAGGTACACGTCCTACACGGGATAAAAATGCTAAATCTGTAGTATGAGCTTATAACTGTTCATACAGCTAGCATTAAATAGGTTCGTTAGATTTACAAGTGTGGATCTAGTTCTGTGCTCTGTGGTGGAAACCTGGAAGTGCTTCTACGAATTTCAATACAACTTGGACATGTTCTGATAAATAAAGTGTACAGATTGTCTTCACTAAGAAGCATCTGTCTTATTGTGTTATGTTGAGCACAACTCTATCATCAGCTCTGTTTTTGGGTGTATATTTTCTTTGGTCTTTGGTCTTTTAAATGTCTTCTTCTTCTTTCCAGGTGAGCTCGCAGCACCCGTACGCAGAGCAGTACATCGGCAGACCACATGTTATCACCATCGACTTTGGGAACTGGACCACCTTCAACGAAACCATCCAGGAGATCATGGAGCTCAATGTACGTATATTTTCTGAACAGGCCATTCAGGATTTTCACTATTAACCTTATTCAGGAAGTTGTCACTGGGGAACAAATTGTGGCCGCACAGTGAACATTTTATGCAAATCAACTTCCCTTATGTAATATTTTTGAAGCGAAACCTTTCTCTTGTTCTCCATTAAACTGAAAGTCATTCCCACTTAAGATGAAATACCAACACAAACAGAAGATTAATCAACTAATCACAACCTGTCAACTTTGTAAAATAAGCATAATCGCATTTTGACGACTATTACTCGTATCTTATCTGGACAAGGATAATGCTGTATCCTAGTGGCCTAACAAGGATAATGACATTATTAAATCAAAATGTCAAAAAAGAATAAAAAAAAAACCTTCAGATTTTTATCAATAATACACTTTATTTGTCAATATTCTGTGTTTCAACCTTTATTAGACTGATTAAAAAATGTACTAATCAAAAAATACTACTCAATTACTAAAAATACTAATACAACATACTACATACTAAAATAACATACTAACATACTAAAATAATAATATAAAATAAAATAATAAACTGTTGTAAGACAGCCCTAGTAAATACAGATGTTTGTTGAATTTTGCTTCAATAGAAGTCAGTAAATTGTTAAAATGTCAAAATATAGATCATTAAAGGTGTGCCATTAATTTGACAATGGTAGTAATAACAACAACAGTAATGATAATAATCTCTGAGATACATGTATTCTGTGATGATATTCATAAACTAAAGCAGAAAGCAAGACATAAAAATATGTAAAATTATGCTGGAAATCCAACTGGCTCCGTGGCTAGCTGAAACCTCCCCACTTGCTAGCGGGTTATAGTGTTAATGTCAAGCCCTCGTAATAATGTGCTCAAATTTACCACTTTTCACAGTCGTGGTTCGGCCCTAATTTGCACACTTGAAACTCTGACCCATTTTTTGAGACCCTTCGTGGCTAATGGGGCTCTAAATCACGGCGGCGGGCCACAGCAGACTGCTTAGCTAGCTCTCTCCGGCGCGTCGCTAATTGCCGGAGAAGTGTGAGCGTGCCTTCGCTCCACATCTGTTTTTACACGGCGTTTCTCCGCAAGCTGGTCCCTCCAGCAGCGAAGCATTGTCAACAGATCATCATAATTAATCAACCTGTTCTCAATCTGTCACTAACATTATGCAAAACAGGAGTACACCAGCTCAGCGCAGTGTAAATATTGTTGACTTATATTCTGTCCAAATTTGACTCATTAATCATTTCATCACTGATTGGGATTCAAGCTGCGCTATGTAACTTTTGTGGTGGGTGGTCTGTCACAGGCTTGTCTTTAATGTAATACTATGGAACATTTCAATAGGCTAAAAAATGAAATTACTAAATAAACTAGGACTACACCAGTGGTGCCCGGTCATCGCTGGCGAAAAATAAATAAATAAATAAATAAAAACATGACAAGTTTGGCTATATTTTTCATATTTTGTGTAAAAATGTATACTGTGTTACTACATAGTATATTTTTAATAAGACATTTTACTCAATAGGCCTGGGTTTGAAGCTTGCTCCTGCATCTTTTTTCTTCATCTGAATTGAAATTTTATGATGGAGCACCCCCCAAAAATGCAATCGCCAGCCGCCACTAAACCACAAACTAGTGTAAAGAACAAAACTGGTACATGTGGTAAGTTCATTAACCAACGCAATCAACATGTTGTCGACAATTCATACACAAAGCAGTTCCAAGTGTTTTATGTAACAGGAAAAAATTTATACACAAAACAGACTAAGACATACATAATCTTACTTTAATCATTTATTGATAAAGATAAGAATACAGATAAAATCCTTTCAGCCAAATGCAGGCATTTCAAGCATTTAGGACCATATTTATTAGACATTGCGATCACCTCTGGCAGCTTTGGGATCTGCACAGGCTCCTCCTTGGATTAATTTACTGTATATATAATCTATCCCAGATTGGCACGTATGCACACGTCCCTACACGATCACACGTCTATGTTGTGATTTGTGTCTTTAACAACGACAATTCTCATCAATAATCATTTCCCTTCAGTCTTAGTCTTCGCTAAACTGTTGTCTCAAACGATACTCTCAATGCAGATGGTTTTATGTCTCACTATAGATTAGGAGGGAAGTGAGCCAGGCTTTCCTGGACTTTACAGCGACCCTGCCGTACTGAGTGGGCTGTAACTCAAAGAGCCTTTTTTGGACCAACCTTCAAGGTCGCCTGGGGACACCGGCAGCAGTTGTGCAGCACAGGTCCAAATAGGTCCAGATTTCAGTTTGTAATTTAGTGATTTTTGTTTCTGAATTCAAGAAGTCCTTTTTAGTTTTTGTGAGTTTCTTTTTTTTTTCTCTTCTACTTTCTTTTTTCTTGTATATCAATATTCCATTTAAAGTTGTTTTTTGGTTTGTTTGTTTTTTGCAATTGAAAGGGACGAACCTCACCACAACCATCGTCCTTCTCTGAAAACACTAGGTTTGAGCCTGGAACTTCATAGTTTAGTGGAATTCCAGGTGGTCTTTGTGAGGGAAACGTCCGGTCGAAAGAACTGTTCATTGAAACCGAATTATTGTGGATTTTCTTAACACACTATCCAAAAATAAAGAATGAAACAGAGCTTTGTTTCTTTCCATTGAAAATAATTTATTGTACATGTTCACAGGCAAAAATGATATGTCCATGACAAAAATGATCTTTACCTACATACGTCCAATAAAGCAATGAGAGCCTGAACAATGATAACACACCCTTAAATACTGTACCTGAGGAATGGGGACAGCACAAGATGAGGGGATAAAAGACGAACCCGAGGACATAACATTTAGGCCAAGGTTTTGTCTTAGTTACATGACATTTTTCCCACAACAACAGCTAAACAGAACAGTTTAAACATTGTCTGAGCAGAGGTCTGTCTCACATTTTCAAGAAGACTGTCCCAGATTGTAGCTAGGTCCATGTTTAGTCCTGACTCTGGCACCAGCAGGAGGTCGGTCCATGTTTATTCCTGACTCTGGCACCAGCAGGTGTTTAGTCCTGACTTTGGCACCAGCAGGAGGCCGGTCCATGTTTAGTCCTGACTCTGGCACCAGCAGGAGGCCGGTCCATGTTTAGTCCTGACTTTGGCACCAGCAGGAGGCCGGTCCATGTTTAGTCCTGACTCTGGCACCAGCAGGAGGTCCATGTTTAGTCCTGACTTTGGCACCAGCAGGAGGCCGGTCCATGTTTAGTCCTGACTCTGGCACCAGCAGGAAGCCGGTCCGTGTTTAGTCCTGACTCTGGCACCAGCAGGAGGCCGGTCCGTGTTTAGTCCTGACTTTGGCACCAGCAGGAGGTCGGTCCATGTTTATTCCTGACTCTGGCACCAGCAGGAGGCTGGTCCATGTTTAGTCCTGACTCTGGCACCAGCAGGAGGCCGGTCCATGTTTAGTCCTGACTCTGGCACCAGCAGGAGGTTCATGTTTAGTCCTGACTTTAGCACCAGCAGGAGGCCGGTCCATGTTTAGTCCTTACTCTGGCACCAGCAGGAAGCCGGTCCATGTTTAGTCCTGACTCTGGCACCAGCAGGAGCCCGGTCCATGTTTAGTCCTGACTCTGGCACCAGCAGGAGGCCGGTCCATGTTTAGTCCTGACACTGGCACCAGCGGGAGGCCCGTCCCTGAGCCCGAGATGGTTCATGTGCCACTAACATGTCAGAGATGTAGAAAATAGAATAAAGTCAAACCTGATCTTTGGCACTGGACTGTAGTTTTAGCTCGCTCGTTGATAAAGATGGCCTTTTGTACACCTTGCTTTTAGCCTTCAGCCCAAGAGGGTAACATACATTTTGTGACTACCTATAAAAACTCTCATGGCAAATGCATTAAACAATCATTGATATTGTTTCCCCGTCACTGAATTTTCTCTTTTGTTTCACGCTCCCCGTCTCGATTACACGAAGATGGCCAACAGGCAAATAGCGTGGCGCAGTAACTGATGAAGTGTCAGATACATTTCATTAAACTCAGATGAAATAAAGTAATAACACTGCTAAAAGGAACACAGCGCTAACAGAAGCCATTTGTCAATTTAAATGCCCTATAGTAAACAATATGGGGTCTGGATCGCAGGCTAAAGTCATATGAAGGCAGGAACCGTGAAGTGAAATGTTTATTATTTCTGTATAGCATCATTTAATTTCTATGAAGCAACACATAAAAGGAAACAAATATATACATTTAGCTGATGATTTACAATTTGACCAAAAAAAAGGTCTGTTTTTAAATACAATACAAATTGCTCCATTCGATTTTGTTGTTTCCTTTCTCAAAAACGTCAATACAGTGCTGATCTGTAACACTTTATAATAACTACACTTTGTCAAATGGTGAAAGTTGCGCGTCCTCAAAACTTGAGTGCTGAACCCAAAAAATAAAAACAATTTTGAGATGTTTTAAGGGTTGCACATCATAACTTTGTATAAAAAATTATCAGGACAAAGATACTCACATGTCTTTTTTAATTGATATTTTAGGCTACAACAAAAAGATAAACGCTAACGCGTTTCGGCATAAAGCCTTCTTCAGAGCGCTTACAGTTCTTTGTTGTGGGCTGGCTTATATAGAGTTCTACCAGGTGGACAGGAGCCCAATTAAGAGTTGGGCCAATCATTGTGATGGAAATCATCTCATAATACAGTTAACCCAAAAAACATTTTAAGCTAAAATCATCATTCAGTCCCTTTGGTGTCATAGTGTTCAATGTTGAAATCCAATACATTTCTCTTTGAGACAGTTTTTTCAAAATATTTCCTCCTCTAGTGGGCATTGTGACTCTTTCAATGCCATAAAATCTTAAAGAGGATGGTGATCCATGATTTGCTTCTTTGTAATGTTTGGCAATAGCGTAATCCATGTTTCCTGTCCTGATGGCTGTTTTGTGTTCTGAAATCCTTTGTTTCAGTTGTCTTTTGGTTTGTCCAACATAGGCTAAGCCACAGGGGCACAGGAGCATGTATACAACGTGTGTGGATTTACAATTAATAAATTGGCCAATTGAAAACTTTCTCCCTGTATGGGGATGGTTGAAGGATTTTGTGTTTGTAGTGTTGTTGCAGCAAGCACAATTGCCACATCGGTACATGCCTGTTGTTGTCAGCCATGTTGATGTTTCTGTTTTATTGATATTCTTGTACATTACTTTATCCTTTATTGTTGGTGCTTTTCTAAATGTAAACAATGGTGGGCTTTTGCAGATGTCCTCCAAAGTTGGCTCTGTCTGAAATTAGCTACTTGGATTTGAATATACACAAGGATGAAAATGGAAAAGGTCACTACATCAATTTACAGAAAAGAAATGGAACGCAACTCTCTATTACATGCAACTAGTAACCATCCTAAATACCTTAAGGACAATATTCCAACAGGGCAGTTTTTAAGACTCAAACGCAACTGCTCAGATCCTGATGATTTTAAGAGACAAAGTAGAACAATGGCTGACCGCTTTGAAGAAAGAGGCTACAGCCCCACCTGCATTCAGAATGCCATTGAGCAGATGAGAACACTCCCCGCTCTGAACTCCTCAAAACAAAGTCCAAAATAAGACATCAGAATCGCATATGTTTCTCTACTGAATATAATCACTGTGCCTCAAAAATTAAAGATATATTGATGAAACACTGGCACGTACTTCAGACAGAGCCAACTTTGGAGGACATCTGCAAAAGCCCACCATTGTTTACATTTAGAAAAGCACCAACAATAAAGGATAAAGTAATGTACAAGAATATCAATAAAACAGAAACATCAACATGGCTGACAACAACAGGCATGTACCGATGTGGCAATTGTGCTTGCTGCAACAACACTACAAACACAAAATCCTTCAACCATCCCCATACAGGGAGAAAGTTTTCAATTGGCCAATTTATTAATTGTAAATCCACACACGTTGTATACATGCTCCTGTGCCCCTGTGGCTTAGCCTATGTTGGACAAACCAAAAGACAACTGAAACAAAGGATTTCAGAACACAAAACAGCCATCAGGACAGGAAACATGGATTACGCTATTGCCAAACATTACAAAGAAGCAAATCATGGATCACCATCCTCTTTAAGATTTTATGGCATTGAAAGAGTCACAATGCCCACTAGAGGAGGAAATATTTTGAAAAAACTGTCTCAAAGAGAAATGTATTGGATTTCAACATTGAACATTATGACACCAAAGGGACTGAATGATGATTTTAGCTTAAAATGTTTTTTGGGTTAACTGTATTATGAGATGATTTCCATCACAATGATTGGCCCAACTCTTAATTGGGCTCCTGTCCACCTGGTAGAACTCTATATAAGCCAGCCCCCAACAAAGAACTGTAAGCGCTCTGAAGAAGGCTTTATGCCGAAACGCGTTAGCGTTTATCTTTTTGTTGTAGCCTAAAATATCAATTAAAAAAGACATGTGAATAACTACACTTATTCTAATACTTAACTAATACTCTAACCCTAATTCCTAACTGTAACCATAAAGTATTTGTTCGTGCTTTATTAAGTGTAATTAAGGTGCTGTTATTATAGAGTGGTACCAAATTATCTATTTTTAATTTGATTTACATATTGTTCTATAGTATCACCAGAACATTTCAACAAAGTTATTGCCCCTGTAGTATTTTTTTTTCTTTCCCTTTAATCTTTTCACATCCTATGTTTACCGCTCTGCAAAATATGGAAGGTAGATGCAGTCAATGTGTTCATTATTTTCAGATTGAAGAAAAATGTTTCCTCAAATTTTCCTGCGTCTAAAAAACAATATAGTGTTGAATGATTTGACAAAAAAAGTATCATATTTTTCCCCCCTTTTATTGATTGATCCCGATTTTGGTTATTATTAAAAACAAATCGAAAAATTATTATTATTATTACAACATTATTATCCTAAACTCAAACAAGGCAGACTTGAAAATACTGTTTAACATTAAAAAAATGTGAACTCTGCTCCAAACCACACGCTTTTACGCTTTTTGCATAAACCCTATTCCAACCACACACAAAACGTACACATTTATTCACTGTATTTGTTAATTTGACAGTGACAGCAGGTTAACAGTGCGCAGGAAATCCATAAAAGCTCATTTTAAAGTTTAAAACAGCGAAAATACAGACACACCAACATCCAATCACCAGCAGAGGGAGCACACCAGCAGCATATCCAATACAAATATTAACAAAATGTACAATATTCCTACACACATAAGACACTGATAACGATTACACGCCTGATTATCTAGTTGTTCATTTCATTCCATTTATTACATTTTGCCAGCGCTCGGCCATTCACGAAGTTAACCCCTCGTCTGACACTGACGTTGACGCCGCTAAAAATAAGGAGATCAATTTCCAAAGCAGTCACGTGTGATGCATGAGCTCTATTAGGTTTTATTATGGCGCGCATGATATAGGCCTCCCACAATTACACTAATGAATATGTCACACTTGATTTACTCCTAGTGGCCTGAGTTGTAATTACAGGCACTCGACGGTGAACATGTTTGTGCGCTGTGTGCAGGTGGAGCCGTTCGTGCCGCATGAGTACACCTGTGAGGGCATGCTGGAGAGAGTGCACGCCTACATACAGAACCAGGTGAGCGCCCGTCCAGCCACAGAACTCCGAGCTGGGAGAGGAGTGCCTGTGTTATTCAAAGATTCATCGTTACAATAGGTAGATAAATCAGCCATCTGGTTTCTATAAATAGACATGAGAAAAGTAGCCAAACATTTCACTCAAGGAAGTATAATGTTACTTCAAAAAAATATTACTCGAGTAGAAGTACAAAGGTGTGGTCCAAGAATTGACTCAAGTAAGAGTAGAAAGTAAGAGTAACTAGAAGAAGAAGAACTATCTGGTACTTCTCATTTATTATTTTAAGTTAATGGAGGCATTTTATGTTTTTTTACAGATATTAGTTGAGCTATAACATAAATAGACCATAAGTTTACATTTTGTTCAGTGTAAAGCTTGCTAGTATTGATCTAACACAGCTTAATAATAGATACAGATCCATTGACTTCCTGTTCAAAATTACAGAACTGATGAGTCCTGTCTTTTCATTGTGACATTTCACCAGAGCAAGCAGCGAATTGTCATTTACATGCCATTTTTGAGTGACTAAGTGACATTTTTGAACTCTCCATGCATCACTCAGTCACAACTAATGCTAGCGCAGCGGTTAGCTCATTTTATATTGTCAACATAAAGCTTTTGTCACTTAAATTCATTCACTGTGGGAAGAGGAACCAGAACCTGTACTCAAGTAATAGTTACACTCTCAAATATTTTAGTACGAGTAAAAGTAAGGTGTCTGAAAACTACTCTCAGGAATAAAATTTTAGTAAAAGGGTAATTAAATGTATAAATGTTGCTTTGTCTATAAGCATGAATAGTCCGAGATATGTAAAGGTTAGGTACAAGAAACACACTTTTCTCAATCATCACTTTGCCAACATAAAGTTCTCATGGCATTCACAGGTTGAAGACAAGAAAGATTATTATTAAAAGAATAATAGAAAATGAAATAGAAATAGAAAAATTAATAGAAAATGACTCTATAAGTAAACAGTGTGAGATATTATATGCCTTCCAAGAGTGTAACTAAATATGACTGAACAGACAGAAGTCATCACTACCCCCCTTCTGTCCTTTAGTTCCCGTAGTTAGGACAGCACAGTATGTGTCACTGCACACGGCGCCACAGAAGGAGAGCTGTAACAACACAAGCTCCTTTTCTGTGACTGATTCATGGGCTGCGTCTCAGTTAATTGGTGCAGAAGTGCATTTTACTTGCAGATACCTTTTACTAATGCTGCTATTAGTAATCCTGTCAACAGTCTAGTTAATAGTCTTGTCAACAACAGTATTTAGATCGTTTTTATGTTTCAGTACATTGAAATATGTGTTAATGTTATAAATGATCAGTGTTATGGAAAAGGATGAAGAAAGAACTATTTGTGTATACCCTGCTCTCCAATTTCAAAACGACTGGCATAAAAGAACTTGTTTGTGTCAGTAATAACACAAATCACTGTCTTGTTCTAAAAGCATATGGCAGGTTTCTTGTCTTTTTCTGAGCTGGAGGCCAATTTAGCATTCAAGGTAGAAACATACACCCTTACATTGTGTTTAAGGTATGCAGGAAGTACAAGGACGTCTGCACCCGGCACGTCGTCTCAGCATCTTTGTTGACAGGAGAGCGGGCTCTAATTGGACTGGTGCAGTCTGTGAAGTGTATAAAAGAGAATGCTGAAGTCTGCTGACTGTGTGATCCTCTACACCAATCCAAAGTACATTTAAAAGTACTACTCAGGCATTTTACTTCATTATTATATCAGGCTTTAGGTTCAAAGGCATTTGTCAAAGTCATGTACACAGTGAAAACATGGTAAAATATGTAACTAAGCTTCTATTGCGTCTCTTCCTCAACTTAATTGTATGTTTCACTAGTTAGGGCCATATAACAACAACAAAGGGAGGATCAAAACAGTTTTATTTGACAAGATTGACGACGGAATGATGAAGGGGCGAAAAATGTGCAGAATTGGATGCAGGGAGCGGGATCCCGGGAGCCGCAGGGACAGCAAGGTAGAATGAAAAGATGATCCGCAGCAGGTGGCTGGATTTGATGAGACTTTGGGGGGCGTGCGGTCTTTGTAGTTCTTCCAGCAGACTAGAAACCCCTCCTTTTCTAATCTTAAAGCTAATGATGACCGTAGAAGCAGGGGTCAAGACAACCACGACCAGAAGCGCTGAATTAGCGGCCAGCACCCCTCTATGCTGGAATAATGACTGGGGACGGGTCAACATAATCATAATCATAATCATTATTATGTCATTTGCAAATATCAAAATTAGATCATTGATTCAAACAACTTGGCTGATTATTAAATGATAAACTACAACAACATAACCCCTGCCTGTGCTGGATTGCAAACACATACAATCTCAAACACACGGGGTCAGGCTGGAAGAGAGCTGGAGGAGCTGTCCGCTGTCCAGTGGTGCTGACCTCTGCTCCCACCTGCCTGCACCCTCGTGTATCTTCACAGTGGGGCTTGTGGGATTGTGTGCGGGGCTCCACTGTCCTCCAGTTTTAATCACACCTCAGCACCTGATCACGGGGGATTCAATCTTATCTGAAGTACTGTTGTCCTCACCCAATCTGCATACATTCACACCGGCCTGATTGATTGAAGAGAGTGAACAGTATGTGCCTGTGGTTGAGATATGGCTCTGCTCCTAAAACTATATTACCTAAATTAATGTCATGTTTTTGAACTTTTACGTCATTTCAATTGCGATGTTGCGTATGGAGGCATCTTTGTAGGTGGCAGTTAGTCCGGAGCTGTTGTGAAAATTAAACCCAGGACCTATTGGCTGTGAGGCGAGAGTGCCAACAGCTGTGCCACCGTTCTTGCAACGACAACAACATCGATAGACAGTTCAGATCTTGTCCATGCACATTCTGAGCGTTTGACTTGGCAATAAGCACCCATATCGCTGTTATTATAACTGCAGACAGAGAAATAATGTTGCCTCCTCATCATAAACTTACCTGAAGTGTTTTTTAAAATATATAAATTGAAATGTTCATACATAAGACAAAGAATATGTAGAGTGAAAGTCCTCACTCGTCTCTCCTCCTTTCCTGTGGCTGGTAAACATGTTCAGGTTGAAGTGGGCTCTGTCTGGACACTCAAGGTCATACTGTCCGTCATTCCTCTCGCTCTACTCTTATTCCCATAACTATGCTGCGTTCAAGTGGCTCCACAATTGAAACAATTTTCAGAGTTTCAATGAATATAGTTCACAGAAAAAACTCTTTCTGAAACTATTACTCCAGTTGCAGGGTTTTGTGTGTGTCGTAATTGAAGTGGTATAAGCTGTTGTGTTTGCTGTAGTGATTATGTTCAGCGATAATGCAAAACGTCCTACTCCTGGTTTTTTAGGCTTATTTTTTATTGTATTTTCCTGTATTTTGGTCCCTTGTTTCGGGCAATTTTCTTTATTTAATAAAACAGAGAGCAAACAAAACATGACACTGGAAAATGAAAAAAAAAAATCTAGACAAAGCTTGGCATACTTTATTGCCTGTCATTTTCTTCTGGCAAAGCTGCCCTTTTTCAAATTTATGGAGGAAGGGACTTTTTCCAATTTATGGATGTCCACTGCTATTTATGCCCAGTCCCTGAGAATTTTCTCAGTCTGTGTCATCCATTTCATCATGATAGCTTTTTCTCCTGCTGTCAAAAGTATGTTCCAAAGTAGGGCTGGGCGATATGGCCAAAAAATAAAATCTCACTTTTTAAAACTCTTTTTGAACGAATGCAATTTTAATTGATTTTAACTGCAGTAAATATGATGTAGCCTTGAAATATGATCTTAGCACTCAAAAAAAAAAATGAAGTGCATTTATAATGCAAAATAACTGAATAACAAATCCTTCTTTCACTCAAAAATGACTATTATAAACAATGAATTTAAACAAAACTGCGTTTCCACCCCTTTATTTGTAATGCGTAAGTGACGGGGCGCGAAAAGATCAAATATCTCGTTTAGAACCCTTAATTTGCATAAAAGTGTATACTCTCACTTCAGGTGGGCTTTAGTTTATGCACATAACTGTTAAAGCTAATGTTGAACAGTGGAAACACCTTTAGTCGCTTAAATGAAGCGAATACTTAAACCCACAGACTACATACCTGTACCACGCATACATGATCCACTTGATTCCATCAGGCTGGTTCTTTTACTCAAATCCTCCAGAAAAGCAGAGCCAAACGCTGCACCGCACAAAGTTTGAACCTCAGGCTAAAAACAACATGTTGGCCAATTATTAAAGTGCCCTTGAAACACATACATGCTCTTAACAGTTAACAGTGTTGCAAGACTTCATTCTTTTTAACTTGAGCGTAACATTTAGGCAAAGGAAGAGGGAGCAGCCTTTTGTTTGGTTTGTAAAACGCATCTGTATCATTATTAAAGTGTCAACAACCGGCTAAAATTTGGACATGACGAAAAAGTATTCAGCTAACATAACAAGAAAGCGCCTCTCTAGCAAAGCCAAAAATAAACCCCCGACTGTGCACGGTGCGCCCTCTACAGGATCAGCAGAGCCACGACACAGAACAAACAGGCGGCGTCCGTAACCAACGCCCAGATACGCGCTCAAACGCTAAGATGCAAACGGAATTCAATTTGCATGTTATTCGCCTTACTAATGCAGATTCAGATAGTATGCACATCCTGTAAGGACGGACACACTCTGACTGTAAAGATTTCTTATCATGAACCCTGTAAAGTGTAAAAATAGCTGCTCGGATGTATCTTTTTGCACTAGTCAACAAATCTTCAGCAGCGTGTCTTGCGGCCATGATGAGGGCGGGGCTGAGGGCGAGCCCACGCGCCGAAAGAACCACAGAAGAAGAAGCCTACACATTCACTCACCCTGATTTCACCTTTCACATTTCGCGATTTTTTCAAAACCCGAAATAATTCAATTAATCGACCGACCCTATTTCAAAGGTATCCATCTATTGCTTCAAATGCAGAAGTTGCACGTCCCAGATACATAGTTTTTAAGTCCAATGTGATGTTGAAAATGATTTGCATTGCTTTTTTTAATCTCAGTTCTATATTTATGAACGGTTTGGCTGTAAAGGAGGTGTTGGGAAGGAGACCCAAACGTGTGACCTCTGAAAGGACTGTATATTAGGTTATTATGTCCGTCTTTATGGATGAGGAAGAATTATGGCTGGTTTTGACAGGGACAGGGTTCATAAATGATGGTTCAGGTTTGTGAATAAATAAAACACTATGAATAGACTAAAGAGAAACTGATATAAATAATAATAACAATGATAAAGATGTAAATATTTAAATAAAAATATACAATTAAAGTTGAAATGATTCTCCGTGAACACATCATCTGCACATGTTATGGCCGTGTGATGTGAATGACGACTTTAAAGTGGTGAAACCTAATATAAACATAAATGAATGGTTACTAGCCTACAATTCAACACATTTTGATAACTTTCTGAATATTTTAAACGTCAAAGTAAACTGAAACACAGAACTAAAACAACAGAAATCCGACATTATAACGACATAAACTTCCGCTCTCAGGGAAGCACGAACACTTTACTGATTGAATGATTTGAATGAAGAAAGAAAAGCGATGACGACGAAGAGAGCACGAGAGCGACTGTCCTTGACTCCGAGTCCTGTATACTGACTGTTACCTAAAGTTCCAGAATATTCCGCTGATGTAAGATGGATGAAGATTGGTTGAGAAGTTGGGGAAAAAAGAACTGTTGGTTGGCTGAAATGTCGCTGGGCTGTTGCTTGGGCAGAAGTAAACAAAGTTAGGCCCTCGCTAACACGGATACTCTGTTTTGGGCTATTTTTCAAAGACTTCGTTGCTTGTTTTTTTCTGAAAATATGGCAACCGACCATCATTTCCATCCTCTCATCTGACCTCTCTGCAGTACACTCTCAGCTACCAAAGTCTGTTTCAATACAACACCGCCAGACACGATCAGATTCCACTCCTACGCCTCCTATTTTTGTTTTAAACTATTATTACTCAGACAGTATTCAAATAGCAGCTACTTGATTGACGTTTGTAATTTCAAACGCAGGTAATTCCATGACTTCAAATCAGGCCGTTCTCCTCGCAACAACATTACTGTAAGATAGGAAGGAACAAACGTTGAGCTGTTTTTTTGTTTGATTGCAAGCCATAGGAGGTAAGGAAGTAGACTTAATTATGTATTCAAGCCCACCAGGGTTCATTCGCGACTGATATTACGGATAAGACAAATGATATGAGTGATTTATGTTCATGGCAAGTGTGCAAAAGAAGTTAGTATTGCACAAGTTATTATTATTTCAGTATTAGGTAACACAATGTTCATAAAACTTGACGTTCTTGTGAAGTTTTGACACAGTTTGATCAGTAAATAACGGGTTTTTGACATCTACCAGAAGTGTGTCGGCTAAAATATACAAAATAAGTACAAAACGCTAGCAGAAAGCACAAGTACGCCATCTGCTGGTACACGGGGAAGTGAAGCAATTTGAATTGGCTTTAAATTCTATGCTGCGTTGTGAAAAGTCAAAGTTTTAGCTCTGAAATGTAACGTAAATGGACTTTAAACCATGGGAAAGCTCCTCCTGTATTTCCACTTCATGACATCATAAGGTGAAACTGAGCAATTTATAAACCCTGAGGAGAGACAAAATAATAATGCGGGATTGCTTAGACATGTGTGAATAAAATAACATATACAATTGTGATATGATTTTGAGCAGATGGAATATTATGAGATACTACAATCAAAGGGTTTTGTTTTTGAGGGGTTTTATTTGCTTTTTTGATCAGTTTGCTGTCTCAACGTATAAGCTTTCATCTGGACTTATCAAAATTGTCCAATCTTCAACTAAAGATGTTTTACTCTTTCATGTAATCAACTTGCTTCCATAGATTTATATGAGACATTGTAAGCCGTTTTCTCCGAATGCATTCTCCTTCCATAAAGATCACCTTAGCACCCGCATACAAAAAACGTTTGAGATCTTGAGAAGATTTTGATGAATGGTCCTGAGGATTTGTTAACTCCAAGCTTGATTTACTCAAATTTCGACCGAAAATATGAGTCATTTTCAGTGACTCAGTAATTAATAATTGTTATACTTTTTTCTCATATTTGTGCAAGTAAACTACAGAAGATGTTTCAAATCACTAAATTAAGTGTTTTTTCCCCTATTCATCTGCAGGGTCTCGACTTTAATTGCTATGGCAACCGTGCAAAATCCTCATCACTCTGAAACCCGTGGCTTTAGTGCAGCCTGATTTCTAGCAGCTTTTTCCCTTCTGCTGAGGCCCGGAGTGTTGCCAATACTTCATAGAGCTCGCGCCGTGTCAGAATCTAATTACATAAGCACCAAGCATTCTGATCAAAGGTACAGTGGGACGAAAGCCCTGCTCAGCACATTATGATCACATCGCTGCTTTAAAATGAAGCTATGCACTGTTTGGGGGGAAAAAGACACGTGAAGAGACAACGCAGGCTTTTTTTGTTGTTTCAATTTAAAGATTTGGATCTGTTTTCTGTCTTTTCCCATCCACAAATTCTTTATTTCACTGAATCAACCTGTAGTCAAATGCCTGATTTCCAATAAATACTAGCTTGGTTTTATTGTGAGTTGAATAAAAATCAGTTTTTCCCCCCAATCTTATCTAGCTTAAGAGAAGAAACACTATTGAAGTTATCCACAATCCCTTATGTCAGATGTTTGTATCTAAAGGACTGTCAAAGTTAACGCATTAGCTCGTGTGATTAATCGTAGAAAATTGTCGCATCAATCATAGACGCGGATTAATCACCCGGTTTGATATGACAAAACACGCTCTTTTAGATTAGCCAGGAGGCTTTACCTGAGCTAAGGAACAGGAGCAGCGCTGTAATCACAGGGTTCATTTTAGACATATAATCCATCAGTCCTCACGTTGAGAAGCACAGATCAGTCGGCGGATGTTTATGAGCGCAGAACAAACCAAAGACGTGGCAGAGATCTCATGTTGCTTCGTGACTACAACACAAATGAGCACTAAAGCTGGTGAAATGGGCCAAACATTTCTCCTAAACTGTTACAGAGCACTTACAGACACCAGACCAACTTCAGCTTCACCTGTCACCTGACATGTCAGTTACCTATGTGTAACTATAGGTCTCTGAGTATACGAAGGGCCCTTAAACCACTAAACCTAGATTTATCTGAAACATGAGGCCATACATTTTCAACATGAAATGCAATGTCTAGACTTAGACTGTAGTTAGTTGTGCTTTAAATGTGTTATTTAGATTTAGATAGAAAATTGTAATTATGATTTTTTCCTCAGAAAATGTGCAAATTAATTATAGACATAAATAATGTCATGTCAAAAAGCACACAAAGAGATTTATCATGGTTAATTACAGTTTCAAAGTGTGATTACTGATTTTTTTTTTTTTTTTTATCTGTTGACAGCACTAGAATCTAATAAGTCAACATTATACATTTTGAATTTTAAACCTGACTATAGGTCATTTAGAATGAAGTCTGCAATTTGTTATTTAGTCTGCATAGAACACCACAAAATACATAAATAAGTACATTTAAAAAATACAATGATAAAAAATGGCATTGCATTTTTCTCATATTTATGTCAGTAACCTGAGCTGAACATACTTGGAGATGTATTTAACTTCTGGTCCTGCTTCTCCTTTGAGCCTCACAAAAACAGATTTCTGTATGTCATAGGTAGATCTCTGAGCTGCTTTGATGTCCGTAAACCATCGTCAGACAAGATTCAAGATTCATTGTCAACAAGATTTCTTTCCTTTAATTGCAACTGCATGCATGTCGGGGGGAAAACTTGCTTTTGTTTATTTCATTATTTAAATGTTATTTTAAGTGTATCAATGCACACATATGTGTTTCCTTGAGTGGTAAGAATTGGTCACAGACTGTATATTTACAATAATATTGCTCTGAGATTTTAGACGCGCTGATACCTCACCTTATGTATAAGGAAATAATAATTTGAATAGTCGTGATCTCATTTAAATAATGTGTGTGATATATATTTTGAATATTTGAATCTTTTTCCCATAATCGAGCAGCCTTACTTTTCTATACATGCATTATCTAAAACATGAGATGCCAAGTGAGATGTACTCAAGATCATATTTAAAGGCCAGTAACAAGACAAATGATTTATAATGTGTCCTTTAACACGTGTGTCACTGAGGGAAGAAACAAATCTATTCCCCTGCCGTGTCTCGCTCTAATCCCTCTCTCCTCCCTTCTTTGTTCACGCTTTAACCTCACCTTTATCTCTTCTCCTCGTTTGCTCCGCTCTTGTTTTCGTATGTGTTCGTATCTTGGCCTATGAGCTCGCAGTGGAAGTGGCCAGTGATGGAGAGATTGGAGGCTCAGTTATTGCCTGCAGGCTCAGGGAGGCTGTTTAATAAAGGGGTCTGGAGGCCACAGGGACGTGTCAGAGGAATGCTATTACCAGGCCTTATGAAGAGCCCCAGCTGGAGGGAGAATCTAATCCAGGGGCTTTCGAAGTGTCTGGTTCGAGTCGGGCAAGTCTTGTTTTTTATTATTAGCTGATATAACCGCACTCGTATTATTCCAAGATTGATGAGGATGTGCCGGCTCTTATGGAACAGCTTGGATGGAGATGTGCGTGGTTTCGCTCGTGGTGCTGTTTTGCTCAGTCACAATTAACGGCATTCAACAAATGTGTGCCGAGTGTAGATACGGTTGTTTTTACTGTTTTAAAATGAGCTAAATTGTTGGAAAAATGCATGTCACATAATAATTACATGTATCCTGGTTAAATAAATAAATGAGTAAATATGTGCTATTGTCACAGCTATCAGTGTTGTAGAATAAAAGTAGAAGTAGCCTGAGAGTTGAAAGAAGAGGATTAAGGCTGGAGTGTGCATTCCAGTCTATTGTAGAGAGTCTTGTGTTTCTGATGACGTTTGACTGGCTCAGGGAAGAAAGTTTTTTTTTTTTAACTTCCCCATTCAAATCATATTCATAACTGTCACTAGGGTTGTCAAAAGCATCAAAAAGTTGGACTTGAATCGTCAACACTTTGACTAGTATCGTAACTAAATGCTCATTTAATTATCATTACTGGGGGGAAAAAATCAGGACATTTTAGTAACATAAATAAACGTAAAGAAAGTAGTGTATAAAGTACAGAGCTAAAGCTTGCTGCAGTAACAATAAATGTCAAGAAATATGACCAGGACAAGAAATATGACCAGGATTAGGAGAATAATTATGTATTAGTTATGTATTTATTGTGAACATGGTCTAAAATAAAACTAAAGCACGTTACAAACAGTACTTCACCAGAACTGAACCAGGTCTGAATCAGAACTAAACCAGGACCATGGTGTAGGTTAGCGCTTTGATCTCAGCACGGACACATTCTCATGTTGACGCTGATTGGAAATGAATAAATGAATAATGCAATGTAAAGCCACTTGACATAAAAAACACAATTATTATCAAACATGGTCTCAAACAGGACTGTGAAGTGAATCTGTACTTGGCCATCCTAGATCTATCCCAAACGACAATGTATATACTTATTAAACAAAATAGACTTATGACATATGACAGGTTTGATTACACATTACACTAAAACGTAGAGTAGTGATCATACTGTATTAAAGATTTAGCTAAAAGATATGCCCGTTTTCCCCCAGTTGGACTATTTTGGTGACATTTGTACCATAATTGTACTTCCTGGTTGGACATGGGTAGAGGTTCATTCCATAGACATTCATAGACATGAAAGTCTCTCTGATGCTACCTGGATTTATGTCAAATGGAACGCTCCTTCACAAACAAGTACAAGTATACAAAAGTTTAATTTCATGATATTAATGCCAAGGTTTCCGAACAGCTTTGTCGCTTTTTGTTGAGTTTTTGATATGCTTATATCACTTGTAGTTGTGTTTTTGTCACTTTTAGACATGTTTATGTCACTTGTAGTTGGGTTTTTGTCGCCATTAGTCACGTTTTTGATGCTTTTAAATGATTTTTTCTGCTTGTAGTGGAGTCTTGTTCGTGTTTTGATCACTTATAACTGCGTTTTTCACTGTTAGTTGCGTTTTTTTATACTTTTAGACACATTTATGTAAATTTTAGTTGAGTTAGTCAGTTTTTTATGAATTTTAGTTGATTTTTTTGTTGCGTTTTTATCAGTTTTAGTTGTGATTTTGTCACTTTTAGACACATTTTTGTCGCTTTTAGTCATTTTTTTATGCTTTTAGACTCATTTTGGTCATGTTTTGATGTGTTTTTGTCATTGTAGTCACATTTTGTTGCTTGTTTCAGAATGTTGTAATAAATCTAAACAACAGGGTTAGCGGTTTTTATGCAGAATAAAACTGGATATTTTGCTGTTTATGGAGGAAATTATTCCACTTCAAAAACTGCAGTCTTTGCGATTTGCTAATTGTGTCCATTCAAAACACAATTCCAGTCCGATTAATCGTGCCGCCCCAATCCCTGCCATCTTAATTATTTCTCTCCTGTTCTCTCTCCACAGGATTTCTGTTCACCCCGAAAGCCCTTCTCCTCCTCCAGCTGGGACGCTCGCAGCTCTTGGCCCGGAGACCCCCCCAGCCCCTTTCGTCTGCTGCCCAACTCCAGCGCTCTGTCGTGGGCGCTGCCTGGCTCCGCTCCCCCCTCGCCGTCCTCCTCCTGGCCCCCGCTCACGGCTCTCAGGGTCCTGGCGTCGGCTCCAGACCGGTCCTGTGTGAAGACGTGCCAGGAAGCCGGCCTCATCTGTGAACCAGCCTTCTACCACTACATCAACATAAAGGAGGCGTTTAACTCGTAAGACGCGCGCACATTTGGGATTCTCATGTCCTTATTTGTAGGGTCAGTGTTAGAGGGGTTTATGGTTTTGTTATTTTATCGATGTAAACCCTCATTCGTCCAGGTGTGGTCCATCGTAGAAAGGGGTTCAGAGGTTGTCATCCGGACGCCGTTTAAAGATCGAGACGTTTCGACTTTTATCCAAAAGTCATTGTCAATCAGAGAGCTGGTATGGGAACCTGTGCCTTATATGCTACTCTAAGTAGTGGGAGTCCAGCCCCCAGGGAGGAGTCACTGCACTCCTGTCTTTGTTATAAGATTGTTTGTTTGTCACCTGAGACTTGATTAATTGGTCTATCTTGTTGATTAATGGTTGGCCTCACCTAGTTTCACCTGTGTCTAAAGGTCTATTGTTATCTTGATAGCTGGCTGTTGCTCCCTCCTCACTACTGATTGCCTCATTAGCATTTGACTGGTCTATTGATCTGGACCAAGGTGTGAGAATGCTGTCATAAATTTTGGCTAAATTAAATCTTAAGCCCCCATTCCTGTTCAGGAAGGATTTTCTCGGCCTCCTTTACTCCTCTTTCAAACCAGTTCTTCTCTCTGCTCAAAATCTTCACCTCACTGTCCTCAAACGAGTGATTTGTAGCTTTTAGGTGCAGATGGACTGCACTCTGCTGTCCTGTGGAGGACTTCTTCTGTGTTGGTACAGCCTTTGTGCAATGGCTGTTTTGTTTCTCCTATGTAACGTTCTGTACAACTGTCCTCACTGCACTCTATCGAATAAACTACATTGCTCTGTTTCTCTGTCGGCCTCTTGTCTTTCGGGTGGACCAGTTTCTGTTTAAGCGTGTTGCCAGGTTTGTAATAGACAGGGATGTCGTGTTGTCTAAAAATCCTTTGAAACTTCTCAGACAGGCCCGAGACATAAGGGATAGAGACACCCCTCCTGCTGGGGTCTTTATCCTTTCTGTCCTGTTTCTTGGCTCTTCTGACTTTGTTAAAGGCCCAGTTAGGGTATCCACAAGCTGAGAGGGCACGTTGGACGTGTTCTTCCTCCTTCTTTCTCCCCTCAGAGCTGGTGGGTACTTCATGGGCTCTGTGTTGCAAGGTCCTAATCACTCCCAGCTTGTGCTGCAGTGGGTGGTTGGAATCGAACAGTAAGTACTGGTCTGTGTGGGTGGGTTTCCTGTATACTTCTGTCTGAAGGCTGCCTTCCTCCTCTCTGATTGTGGAGCAATCAAGAAACGCCAACCGGTTGTCCTTAGCATCTTCTCGGGTGAACTTAATGTATACATCCAACCCATTGATATGCTCAGAGAAAGTTTCCAGCTCTTGTTTCTTGCTCCACAATCAGAGAGGAGGAAGGCAGCCTTCAGACAGAAGTATACAGGAAACCCACCCACACAGACCAGTACTTACTGTTCGATTCCAACCACCCACTGCAGCACAAGCTGGGAGTGATTAGGACCTTGCAACACAGAGCCCATGAAGTACCCACCAGCTCTGAGGGGAGAAAGAAGGAGGAAGAACACGTCCAACGTGCCCTCTCAGCTTGTGGATACCCTAACTGGGCCTTTAACAAAGTCAGAAGAGCCAAGAAACAGGACAGAAAGGATAAAGACCCCAGCAGGAGGGGTGTCTCTATCCCTTATGTCTCGGGCCTGTCTGAGAAGTTTCAAAGGATTTTTAGACAACACGACATCCCTGTCTATTACAAACCTGGCAACACGCTTAAACAGAAACTGGTCCACCCGAAAGACAAGAGGCCGACAGAGAAACAGAGCAATGTAGTTTATTCGATAGAGTGCAGTGAGGACAGTTGTAAAGAACGTTACATAGGAGAAACAAAACAGCCATTGCACAAAAGGCTGTACCAACACAGAAGATGTTCCTCCACCGACCGCAGAGTGCAGTCCATCTGCACCTAAAGCTACAAATCACTCGTTTGAGGACAGTGAGGTGAAGATTTTGAGCAGAGAGAAGAACTGGTTTGAAAGAGGAGTAAAGGAGGCCATTTTTGTAAAAAGAGAAAATCCTTCCCTGAACAGGAATGGGGGCTTAAGATTTAATTTAGCCAAAATTTATGACAGCATTCTCACACCTTGGTCCAGATCAATAGACCAGTCAAATGCTAATGAGGCAATCAGTAGTGAGGAGGGAGCAACAGCCAGCTATCAAGATAACAATAGACCTTTAGACACAGGTGAAACTAGGTGAGGCCAACCATTAATCAACAAGATAGACCAATTAATCAAGTCTCAGGTGACAAACAAACAATCTTATAACAAAGACAGGAGTGCAGTGACTCCTCCCTGGGGGCTGGACTCCCACTACTTAGAGTAGCATATAAGGCACAGGTTCCCATACCAGCTCTCTGATTGACAATGACTTTTGGATAAAAGTCGAAACGTCTCGATCTTTAAACGGCGTCCGGATGACAACCTCTGAACCCCTTTCTACGATTTTGTTATTTTACTAATTCTGTTGTAATATTGTGCTGAGAGTATTGTAGAAATCAAACAGTAGACAGTATTCACCTTACTCCGGAAGTTGCCGTACGCGCCGCTGTCTTGTTTCTGTTGTATTAGTTTACATGGAGCAGACGAGCTCAACAGAAAATAAGTTCTACACGGACTAAAAAGCCGTTTTCAGACTGACCAGGAAATCGGTGCGTTGTTGACTTGTTCATTAAACATTTTACACAAATCAACCTACTTTATGTAACATTTTGCGGCAAGACTTTTCCCTCGTTCGTCATTAGCTTTAACGGAGTTCTTGTCAAACGAAAGTGCGTTTACAACAAAAGTGCAAAAAACGGCAAAAGTGGGCGGGGCAGAATAAGGTCAATATATAGTACATATTGTAGTTGTCCCTCATTTTTTACCAAACTGGTGCGACAAAACAGTGCATTTTGTCTGAGAGCTTACCATTCGATAGTGTTCATGGCATTACAGTGTAGGGCTGTACAATTAATCGAAATCAAATTGAAATCGCAATTTGAATGGACGCACTTAGCAAATCGCGAAAGCTTTTGAAGTGTAATAATTTCCTCCGCAAACAACAAAATATGCTGTTTTATTCTGCAAAAAAAACTGCTAACCCTGTAGTTTAGATGTGTTCAAACATGTTCTGAAACAAGCAGAAAAAACGCAACTAGACTGTCAAAAATTTGGCTATTCGGCAAAAATAAGCGTCAAACGTGTCTAAAAGAGAAAAACGTGAATAAAGTAACAAAACTACATCTAAAAGCGTCAAAAATGCAACAAAAAGTGACACAAACACAAAACACTACTTAAAATGACAAAAGCTCTACTTAAAGTGATCAAAATGCTACTTTAAGTGACTCACCGCTGACAGTGTCACAAATGGGACGATCACGTTTGGGAACGTTTGTCACTTTTTCTTTTCAGATCCTTTTTCGGTCTTTTTTTCAATTCTCCCGATTGTGTTTGAAATGTGAACTTTGAGCAGAATCCCATTATTAAAACATAAAACACAAATCTAATCACAATCGCAAAACTGGTGTGAAAAATTGCTATCAGTCAATTTTTCCCAAATCGTGCAGCTCTTCTACAGTTAGACATTTATAATTACAGATACGGTGGGGCAATATTGACAAAAAGAAATATCTCAATATTTGTTGTCATATCAACAAACAATATTATATCAATCCAACAGAAATGTGTTGAAACGTGTCTTTAAATGGATTAGCTGAGGTTTAATTATCAGACAATGTGAAATGTCTGCCAAATGAATTACAAAAGTGCAGAGATATCACCTTATATCGTTATTTTTTAATATTAATCAACTCTTTTTGTATCATTTTTTTACTCTAAACTGTATACTCGATATGCAAATGTGGCATAGCTTGAAAACGATAGTCACAATATCATCTAAATTTCCATATTTTACCCCCACTTTTCTGTGCATTGGTCCAAAGTGCTTTACAATGTAATCAAAAACTAATATTAAGATCATACAATATCGAAACAATAAAACAGAAATGCAATCAATCTTTAATAAAACAGTAATAGCGTAGCAATAATGTCAAACAAAATCTGAATAAAACGGACTGCAGGCAGCATAAAACGCTCGTCTATAAAGAAAGGTCAAGTTTATTAATGTAGCACATTTAACAACTACAGCTGCCCAAAGTGCTGTACACATTTACATGTATAGGAAGAAAGAAAGCTCAAGAAAAAGAAAAAGCAATCAAACAACAGTTAGTTCAAGAAGTACGTTTTCATAGAGGTTTTAAAAGAGCCGATCTGATACTGGGGAGCAGGTTGTTCTACGAGATAAGTCTTTACACGGTTCTTTAAAGTCTCACGGCGTTTTATTTGTCCGAGGTCGAGGGGAGTTCCAGAGGGACGGAGCCGGGTCCCCTTTAGTGTCCCGCTGTGATCTGGGGACGACCAGCAGGGCTCCCTCCCCAGAGCGGCGGCCTCTGGAGGGGAAGTGTGGGGCGAAGAGATCAGATAAATAGTGTGCTTCTAGACCTTTGAGCGCTTTAAAAGTCTGTAATAACATTTTAAAATCGATGCGGAACTTGACAGGAAGCCAGAAGCCAGAGGAGGGACATGAGGACAGGAGCGATGTGGTCCGACCTGCTGCTGCTGCTGAGGAGTCCAGCAGCAGAATTTCGGATGAGCTGGAGATGATGAATGTCGCTTTCATTTTTGCCAGAGTATAGAGAGTTATAGTTTATTGTGTCGGGAATATATATATAAAAACTTAAATTACAGCATATACAAGTCTCCTAACCCGTGCACAATCCATTTCTGGTGGCAAGCAGAGTCTTTGGGGACGTTATAGAAGAATAATCCTGTCTTTTGAGACTTGTTGGTGCAGTCCATAGCGCAGCAAACAGACAGCACAGTGGCTTTCTCATCAAAATTGCAGCACGAGCAATTGTGTCACGTCACTTCGGACTCACGAAAAGGAAAAGGCCTGAAGCCCAAAGACGTCCTGCACTGGGGGAGTTTGCAGTTTTGTTTTAAGGTGCCTGTTCTCAGCCTGCTGCTGTATGGCTGACCTCTGGATAATGTCTGCAACTTAAAACAATGAATTAAACGTATTTGTATTGAAGTAGCACTAGTGTACTTTTTAATCATTATATTCATTTCGAACAAACGTGTTTAGGCAGAATACAACAAGGACAAGGAACACAATACATTTCATTGTGTTTGAAAGGGAGTAGGGAAGAAGTTGAAACTTTTTTAATCTTACCCCTCAACAAAGTTCTTATTCACATCATACTTCTATGTCTCATAGTCCTTCAGACACATCAATTAATTTTTTTTAATTTTTTTTTTTATTAAAGACAAACACATTTCTAACGCGTGTATTTTTAACCATAATGTTTTATGTATTTCTTTAGGTAAACTGAATTGTTTGTGCATTATGTTTTTTCCAGATTTGTTCTGGATGTGTCTGACATACGCCACTGATACTTTCACACATAAATAAAGTATAAAAAAATAAATAAAAAAAAGACATCAATTAAACACTTAAATTTAGGGTTAGCTTTTAAAAAAAGATTTAAATATTGAAAATAATATTAAATGCCTAACAAACCAGTAGTATATCACATGTCAGTAATGTTAAATTTGTCCTAATATGAAACCTTTAACAAAATGTGTAAATACATTGCCTTTATTGATGTCGTTTCCCCTTTTAGACCAATCTCAATCTCTGCATATAACATCGGTTTCTCTCACATTTTAACTCGATTTTCCTCTCATTTTCACCGTCACTCTCAGTCATCTCTAGTTAAAGACAGTCGCAGCCACTTCAGTCTCGTATGGAGCAGTTACAAAGTCAAACATGTATGAATTATAAAGCTGATTTTGGCTGTGCTCCGGTGCAGTGGGATGCTGCATGACGAAAATCGGGCAAAAAAAAATGTATTCTTTGCTCAAAACAAGACAGCTGCTCGTTTGACACACAGTGAGTCACTCTGCACAAAGAATGTGACATAACTGAGATTGGTCTATAGCTGTAAAATAGTTAACGGAAAAAGGTTATTACAGTTAGGGCTGAAACAAGTTAAGTAACTAATCCCAACTAATTATTAAAATGATTGTCAACTAATCTGATGCGACAAGAGATTTTATGTCACAGACAGTAGAGTATAAAGCCTTATAGTAATTGAGTGTGGAATATATATAAAAACATACATTGCTTAAAGTCTATATGACAGGTTTTCATGTTTGACTTTTTGTTGGGAGGGCACCTGGTTAAAGGTGGAATGGAGGATTTCGGGCAACAAATCAGAATCTCATTTCCTCGTGGGTAGCACAAATAACTGGTCCGCTCAGGTGTCAATCATTCTGTGCGTGCTAGTGCACGCCGGCAGGCTCGTCCAGGGGAAACGCTCGCTCCCCTGGCCGCGCATGCGTGGTTGATATGCTAGTGTGTTTATGTAGCAGGTTAGCGGCGAGTTCCGTCATTGTAAGTCTAAACTTTCATCCGCGAAGTACCGAAATGGCTGAGGGACGAAAGAGAAAGACTGTTTTCGAGCTTTCACAGAAGAGACGAAAGTCTGCAGAGGAAAGAAACAAAATGCGTGTTATTCTGGGGGAATCGTTTACGGCTGGCGAGCATTGAAAGCGCAAAACAGGCTGATGCCTCCGCTGCAAACTTTCTGCTGGACAGGTAACTGTTTATCTGACTCTTTTTTTAGCTTATTGTATGTGGAGTGTATTATTAAATCTTCTTCGCGGAGGTTGTCGTGAGAAAGCGACACCAATCGTCTTGTAAACAAATGCGCATGGGCAGTGCTGCTGGGCGTGCTCGTTCACGAGGTTTGCTAGGCGTTCAGTCAGGAGAAACGGGGCGGGAGGGAGGGGGAACCTGCGCATGCGCTTTTTCAAAAAAAAGGACTAACAGTCGCAGATTTTCAAATCGGCGAGAAATCCTCCATTCAACCTTTAAGTATTCATCATAGTTTGACATTGGTGAAGTTGCAGTTTGTGAAGAAATTTTGAAAAATTTAAGTTTAAAAATACAGGAAGTAGCGCTCAGTTCGAGGTGCCATTGAAAATAAACACTGTTAACACTCAACTGATACATATTTCAGACAGTTTAAATCGTCATTCAACAAAATGAAGGTGTTATCAGGTATTGACAAATCATAACTATTGTGCAATTGATATGGATTTTGGCCCTTGTTTTCAAAATGGTTGCTAGGTAACAGGTAGATTACCTCTACTTGTGTCATATTTGCTGCCTATGACCAACCAGGAAGTAATATTGTAAACATAAAGAAAACTGTTCACTACTTTTCAGTGAAATGTGACGTCTAAACTGTCTTATAGACTTTAAGGTGTAGAAAATATTTTAACTTTAATATAAGTCTAAAACATTACTACACCATATTCAGCGCACATGGGGCATGGAGTACCACCCCAAATATTAAACCTAAGGGGAAAGGGACAACTTGTGAACAGCAACAAGAATGGAAAGAACCAGCGGAAAGTGTTCAAGCTGCCATACTTCCCTCAGCATAGTTGCTCCTGGGGAAGTGTAGTTAAAACTGTGGGTTTTATTTCTAACTGGCCGGACCATAAGCTATAACAATATATTTTGGGCCTCAATATTTATCGTGTGTACATTTACTTTGCAATAGTGTAATGCAATCATATTTAGCTGTAGAGAATGGAATAAGTAACATTTAGGACTATTTTTAGATGCCAACTAAGCTTAAATGTTTAATTCCGCTATTTATTTCTTGCAATTCATGTTTTTGACAATAATTTAAGTTTAGAAAAGTGGATAATCCTGCTTTAAAGTTATTGTGTCTGTGGAATAAAGTAGTTTCAATATCAAAATTTGTTGTTGTGACAGGCCTACCTACCAAAATGCATTCTAACCCAGCACGCTACACACCCAGGCAGGGCATCTGGCATAAAAACCTGCCAAATTTCTGTGCAACTGGTCATCTGCGGCAACTTAATGAGATTAAAGCGATGAGAATCAAAGTGACATTCTGGATTCTTGCCCTCACACTGTAAAGTAACAAATACACACTTTTCTTTTCGGACTAACCTTCTGTTGGTTCTGGTATGAAACCAAACACTGCCACGCTGTCTGACTTTTTAGGTCACTTTCTTCACGGCTGTTTAAGGATTCGGTAAAAGTTGCAGCAGCTGTGTGTGTATATGTACAAAAACATCCTCTCATTATTCCGTTTTGCGTCTCATCAGGAGTGAACTGTGCCTGTTACGCCGCGCTGCCTCTGCAAACACTAACATGGAGTCAGCGAATACATTTACTCTGCACGCTTCGTTTTACCTCCGGTTTTAAAATAATTCAGCTGCAGCGGGAAGAGGAGGCACCTGCTCGCTCCTGCTCTCCCGACCGCAGCGCACGGGCGAGAAAAACAAATCTGTTATTGAGAAATGTATCAGTACCCTCCGGCTTTTCTGTCGACGTCATTTACAGCAGAGAAACACGCTGATATTTGATGAATGTTGAATATATGTTGAATATTGTTGCGCAGTTAAAGGTGCGGTGCCTATTTTGTCTGGTGCGGGGTCTGTTTCCATGGAGATCTTGATGCTGTGTTGGGAATATTACACTGTGGCATTAAACTGATCTGTTTTGCATTTATTTAGTGACAGATATTGTTATTTAAAGGACACTGTGGATGTGGCCCTGTGAAAAGAGAGACTGGAGACGATGCGCTCTTGGTGATTTTATTGAAGTTTGGATAGAGGCATGAGAGAGAGTCCGAAGGCGTTTACAATGTGAAGCATAGTTATACCATTCTCAACGTCAGTTAAAAGGCAAACATGGTATAATGCAGTATATGTAGCAGTCTGAATAGACATCTGGTCCATTGTACCTTGGACGTCTGGAACATAAGGCTAAACAAATAAACAGCAGTGATATGGCCATTTCCCAGAATTTTGACAGACAGTTCAATCTGGGTTTTAATGCATACATGACAAGTCACTATATTTGAACCATACAAGAGCATTTAAGGAAAAGCAAGCACATACATATTATAGAAACAGATCAAAATTATCCACAACATATAATGCTTTTTGAGCTTTAAACCGTGTTCTAATACATACCTGGAGTTTGAAAAGTCCTCTCCCCTCCGACTGTCAAAAACACTCCCTTCTGAATTCCCTCTTGACGTTTTTTTTATTATTTTTTTTTATGTCTGACGTGGCTCAGAGAATCTACTGCTCTGTTTTTTTAAGTCCACAGACCATTGCCAGACTCGTTCTGAGCATTTTTACCATCTAATCACGATCATTACTCTGCAGTTTTAAAATCTGTCCATGTGAAAGAGACCGACACATTAAAGACCAGGTATAAAATGTTCCAGCTTAGTTGTTGGAAATAACACCCACAGCTAATGGGGTACATTTTTATATGTGTCCAATGAGGGTTCAAGTTTGTCTCGATCTGAAGTAGCATTTTTAGTTTTTGTGTTACATAAGATTACAATAAAAACTGTTGACCTCATCTGCCCCATGTACATTATAACAGAGAAAAAGATGGCGGCGCCCACGGTAACTTCTGGAATAAGGTGAATAGACTTTAAGGTGGAGAAAATATTTCATCTTTAATATAAGTTTAAACATTACTGCACCATATACAGTTGCATGGGGAGTATGACTCCAAATATTAAACCTAAAACCACGTTGTTGTTGCGTTTTTTAAAAAAGTGTTGAATTAAAGAACAGCAGGTTAGAAAATCAACAATGAAACTGTCGGAAAAAAGAGAAAGGGGCTCCAAGTCCGCAGGTCAGGATCGAGGCATCTGAGGTTCAGTCATCTCTGGAGCGTCTGAAACAGTAACATTCCATGGGATGAAGGGACAACTTGTGAACAGAAACAACTACAGGTGAACTAAGATATAGAATATTGTTGATAGGAAGAGTAGGAAGAACCAGAGGATAGTGTCCAAGCTGCCGTAGTCCCCTCAGCAGAGTTGCTCCAGGGAAAGTGTAGCTAAAACTGTGGGTTTTATCTCTAACTGGCCGGACCGTTTTAGGCCTGGTCTTAAAGTGCAAATTTTCCACACCTTTTCAGGTCATTTTCAAATGTTGACTTCATTAGGTGTATTGATACCTGTTGTAAATACACACTTTACACCAATCAGGCAACTGTTTGTGGAGAAAAATTGAAATACCTGTAGAAAGTTGTTATTTATAGGACACGTATAATGCTAAATTGACTTTTTTGAGCTTTAAACCATGTTCTAATATTGTTTCCACATCAAAAACATATCTGGAGTTTTTGTGCTACATCAGATTACAACGAAAACTCACATTTAAGACCCTATGGACAAAAGAACAGCTATAAAAACATTATAGAGTAATATTTTCAAGCTTTTTTCAGCTGAATATAAAGATCCATCCATGCCCCAACAAAAAAAGATTGTCAGTGTGTTTTAAAGCTTTAAGAATCAAAATCAAGTGTGACAAAAAAATCTTTTGAACTAAAACTTTTGACAAGAAATAGGCCTGGTCACATGATATATAATGTGGTATCATCAGTATTCACAGAAACGTGGTGGGTCGACAAAGTTTGAAAACACGCTGTGGCTTGAGTTCGATTCCAGCTCTGACAATTTGTTGCATGTCCCTCTCTCTTCCCCATTTCACGAGGCTGTCCAATAAAACCCACAGGCCAAAAAAAACTTGTTTTTAATGTCCACGGGGAAGCCTGAGATTTAAACCTTGATATTATTGCATTACATTTTGCTTTTCTGTATATCTTGCATACATCTTCAGCAGCCTTTGTAATACATTTTGCTTTCTAGGTTGAAGTTGGAGTGCGATGGCGTGGAGACTGAGCAGAACCACCTCCTGCCTGCCTTCTTACTGGAGCATAAAGAGTGTTACCTGCAGCAGGACCCACTGTTGTTCAGCTGTGCCGGCTCCAGCCCCAAGCACCAGCGCCTGTGCCCCTGCCGGGACTATCGCCGGGGGCAGGTGGCTCTGTGCAAAGACTGCTTATGACCGCAGACTGACAACTGCGCCAGGAGGCAACGCTAAAGTCTCAACAGGTTGGACTCTCGTGTCGTCGTAACATTGTAAACTGCCCATAGAGATCTGCATTGTGTTGTTTTAAGATTTTCAGTGTGCCGAAATAATAAACTGATGACCATTTTAGATTATCTTCTTGAGTTAGGGTTCAATCAAAGCTATTCAGACGTTTAGGGTGATTTAGTGGAGACCCAGCAGTTAAAAGTGCTGGATGCATTTCTCTCGTAGTAAAAATGTTTTGGCCCAGTACTGTATATTGTTTTCAGTCGCATCACTTGCTTGTTGTCGTCGCCATTTTGAGGACGTCGCTATACATTCTATCCGGGGATGGGACAATTCTTAAAATAGTATAAAATTGTTGGAAACTGGTGTTTTTTGTGGTAAATGGTTGAGATTAAGCCTGCAGTCATTTTGCAGAAGAAGAAAACAGGTACAGACTTACTGCAGCTGTATTCTACCAGAGGTGGGTTTTATTTTTCACCATGTTTTATTTTATGTGGATAGACCCAGGAACAGTGTTGGGTGTAACTAAGTTACTTTAACTTTTACTATTATTAAATTACAATATCAGTAACTTACCAGTATAACATATTACTTTGAAAATAATTAAATCACAGATACTATTAAAGTTACTTTCAACGCCAACAACAATGTTTTGGAACAATTGTCTTCTGCAGGAAACAATCTCAACAAAGAGTATGTTTAATGTTCTCAAAGTGAAAAACCCACAGGCCTGACTTGTGCTGTCAGTGACACCTCAGACACAAAGATCAGCAGCTCGTAGCAGTGTGTTATGCATTCCTATTGTTGGTGTTATGCCTTTTGACACAACTTATTTGTTGTTTACCTCTGTTTAATTGTCATTAAGAAATAGTAAAAGCACATATTCAATTAATTTATACAACATTACAAATAAAGTAATCCCAAAGTAATTAACTTAGTTGCTTTCTTGAGGCAGTAAATAAGTAATGTAACTAATTACATGTTTTATGTAATTAGTAATTTGTAACTAATTACTTTTTCAAAGTAACTTACTCAACATTGCCCAGAATTATTAAAATATTAACTTAAATATTCTAAAACCGCTTTTTATCAGGGGATAGAGAGAGAAGATACTGCTGTCAGAATTAAAGTATTGCATCTCGCTGAAAATGACAGACAGAAGTTTGGGGGTTTTATCCATATCTAGTGTCAGATGAGTCGTTGACACGTAGTTTAATGTGGAATCAAACTCTACCTGAAACAAACTCTGCTCACTGCACAGTCTGGAGTCATTTCTTGGAGTCCACTGGTCCCTCCTGATGGTAACAAACAGGGCATTTGGGGATCCCCAGTTGGACAAACAGACGGCATAGAGACGTTCGTCCTCAAAATGGCATTACCAACGATTATTTCTTGTCACTTCATTCATGAAAAGGAAAATGCTGACTGTCCAAAAGACGTCCTGAACTGCGTGATTTTACAGTTTTGGTTTAAGGTGCCTTTTGTCACGCTGCTGCTTTTTGGTCTCTGGATAATGTTTGCAACTTAAAACAATTCATTAAAACTGTGTATTTTGAAGCAGCACTAGTGTACGTTTAGCTGTAAAATACTTACTTTTTAAACTTTCTTATTGTTAATGCATCTCTATGGTCATTTTACCTGCTCTCAGCAAACTATGATCGTTGAGAATTATGGTAGCGTTTGGTTTTAACCGTCCAAATTCACATACTCCGGTTTCATTCGTGGTTTATATCTCTGCGATTTCTGATCCTATTCACATGAAACAAAAACTGGCACAAAGTTCATCGTCTTTCTCTGCCAGCACAAACGAATGCCGCTGCCCTCTGAATCTGAAACCACGACATCAAACTTTTCGATTTCGTGAATGCAACCTAAAGTGCATACTGCGCTCTCTCAGGGAATAATGCATGATTGTTGTACAAGATTTTTCGGAGTGCGTCTGTCTTTTTTAAAACATGGAGTTGTGATAATCAAGAGCAATCCAATCTTTTGCATAAAGATGCTTGAAACGGATATGTTTATTTATGGATCATAGTGTATATTCTGACCTGCACCCAAAGCCATTTCACTTTGTTTGAGATGTACTATTTTACATGTCCTGTAGTCACAATATTTATATGTGTTGGTTAATAAAATACTAGAAAAAAGCTTTGTTCTCTGAGACTTTAATCGTTCTTAATGGCATTCTACCATTTCAGCTTCAAGTTACCTAGTGTTTGTAAACCTTAAACCAGGCATGTCCAAACTCAGGCCTGGGGGCCAAATGCGGCCCTCAGACCAATTTTTCTTGGCCCTTAGGCTTCCTGGTGAACTGGCCCACATTGTCCTGATAAGTACTATTTACAGCACATTTCAGATTTTCTACAATTCCAACCCAAATAACTAACATTTTGGTGCAATACAGACCTGATATTAAGACAATGAGACGTTTCGCCATTGATTTGTGGCCCTCCGCTTGGTCTATATTTCAATATGTGGCCCGCGATGGAAAAAGCTTGGACACCCCTGCCTTAAACCTTGGTAAACTTCATATTTTACTCTTTTTTTATTGAGGAAAAATGGGAAATTTACTTCCAGAACCCCAGACCCAGGCTTCAAAGTTGCAAGACTACTGAGCTCCTTTACAATCCTGTCATATTTGTGTCAGAGTTGCTCTGAGTTTAGTCCTATCTGTTGCTTATGTTCTGGAATATCATCGAATACGAAGAATAACGACATGCATATTCACAAACATTTTACCATCCAAGCAAATACCATCAAAAATCTCAATGAAAACACCCACACGCACACAATAATAGACTTGTCAAAAGAAGTGCTGTATGCATATGATATTTATAGCCAACTCCATGCCGAAGGGGGCTATTATATGCCATTATATACTGATTACACCTCTGCATATTACACTCGTGTTCAATAAAAGGCAGTCGACCCAGAGATGTTCTCGAAAAGAAAACTGATGAGAATATGGGGTTATATAGAAGTCAGTTGTCGGTTATGGACATTCAGACAGTGCCCAGAGGGTTTTACAGAGAAAGGACAACGTGCATGCAAGCAACAGCAGTATTATTTGTAGTAGTTTCAGTAGTAGTAGTTGTAGTAGTAGCAGCAGCAGTACTAGTAGTAGTAGAAGTAGTTTTACCGAATTGATTTGTGTTTGAAATTGATACACCAATGAACAAAACGCAACAAATATTAAAGATACATAAAATTGTAACTGTTTTTTCTTTTTTTTTTACTTGACACTGTAAATTCAACTGACGTTGCATTTTAAGTAAAAGTTACAAAGGGGCCAACGGGAAGAAGAAATAACTTTGTGAGGCCGAGATTTTTACTCCAGCGGTAACAAAAATATAAAATATTGACTCCAGCAGTAACAACTATCAACTAAAGATACTACGAAATGACAAAATCGTTGCTATTATTACTATTCCTATTATTTCTTTCATTTACTTGTTATTTGTAGTTGATGAATAAAAGAAAAATAACTCTTCTTCTTCAACATCCTACGATCCAGCCGCTGTCCAGTCTCTCCGGTCCGGTCTATTGCCTCTGTTCTTCCTCATCATCGTGGCATTGGTTCCTTAAATCCCAAAGCGATGGCGCAATATAACAATGTGGCGTCTCATCACTCCGTCCGTGGGCATATGCATTTCTCCTGAGCCGCTAAAGCCCGTCTCTCTCAGTCCGATGCTCTGTAAATCAGAACAAGCCCGGGGTCTGTTCCGTCTGATAGGCTAGTGTGTTCCCAAAATATTGGTAATACGTTGTTTTTGTGGAGAAATTGCATGTAAGCGCTGGAGCTGTCCGTGGTGCTGGAGACAAACGCGCGTCGTGAAGTGTGTACGGCAGGTTTCTGTGTCTTTTTATTATTCAATTTAAACAGAACAAGACTAAATCCAAATGAAATAGAAAGATACAAGCTTTAAAAAATAAAAAAAAGTAAATAAAAAGGTCAGTCTAGCATATGTCCCCCCGTGTATCCGTTTCATCCGTCCAAGCGTCTAGGGAATCTGTCCATTTTCAAGTTCAAAGTGAAACATTTTTCAGTTTTTCCAAAGTTATTAAAGTTAGCCCAGTCCTTGACAGTTGGTTCCGTTCCTGTCATCCACTTTTTCGTTATTCCTTTTTTTTTTCTGCTGCAGCCGAAAGTACATTTCACAGTGAGCCATCTATTGTTTCCATTGTTGGAGTTTTACGTTCATAGTTAGATACAACGTTTTAAAGTCAAATGGAATATCGATCTGCAGTGCCTCATTGATCTCAGTCCAGTATTTAACTGACAAATTCAACTGATGGAATTTAGCCCAGTGACAAATTTTCAGACCTGTATAATTTGTATATTGTGGATTACATCAACTCAGCGTTTACCCCAAAATCAGAAATTCCATGCTTCATAGGGTTAATTCTAGACATTATAATACATTTTACAATTCCTTTTCGACATAAAAACAAGTTTAACCCCAAAAATATATAGTCATAATAATAACTCTACCCTCCAATCATCGGATGGCCATCATGATTTGATTGCGCAAGATCCAGTCCTCCCTGCCTTACGTAACCATGAAAATCCGATCACAAACAGCTCTATCTAACGTGGAGTCCTCAGTATTTTCTTTGGTCCTCTGAGTGACAGCGCCGGACGTTCTGGTGACTCACTGGGCTGTGTGTTTGCCTTCTTCGGTGACTCAGAGTGATTCACGGAGAGCACAGAGGTTAGACTGGCATTCGTCACTCTGGTCCTTCACAACAGGCGCCCCAAGCAGCTGCTCCTCAACAAACGAACGCATTATTGCTTCCCAAAAGGCCCATATTATGCTATTTTAAAAACCTTTTAACGATTACGATGTCGAGTCGTTTTGTTTCATTCGCAAACGTTCGTCCGATGACCGCGCGTGTTCAGTTCTCCCTCTGCAAACCTCAAACGGAAAGTACTGGGACCGCGCTCGCAACTGAACCCGGGCTGCCAATGAAAGCTCCTGGAATTGGATCAAAAAAAGCACTCGGATAAGGTGTATTTGGATGAATGGGCGCCGCAAAGCTGGCCTTTTCAAAACGTCCGACGAGGCAAATTGGATCGAGTTTTCTCCTGCTGCCTCGGCCCGCGTGGTCGGCCGGTCGCCTCACGTGGCTCGGGGTGCGGCGTGTCTTTTAAATCTGAAATGCAAACGCTCTGCTTTTAAAAACATATCTCTTAGCGTAACTATTTAAAATCAGAATGAGTTCACCTTCGCTCGTGAATCTTCTTCTTGTTAGCGTCGTGTCGAGAACAGATATGTTTGTCAAATGTCAATCTTCAAACCGCACCAGCTGAAAATTGTGGTCCAGTTACTTCGAAATGATTAGAACAAAGTAGAAATTTCTCAAGTAAGAGTAAAAAAGGGTAACGCTTTAGATTAAGGTTCCTTAGTTAACTATTTATAAGATGTTAATAAGCACTAATAGTTTGTTTATGCACTTCTAAAGCGTTACCCAAAAAAGTATTCAGAAAACTGCTACACAAGTAACTGTAAGAGTAAGTGTAGTGTTGTAACATCTCATTAATGTACTTTGAAGGTAACTGCAGTAAATAGAATAGCAATGAATAGGAAAAAATCTTAAATGTAAAGATATCAATGTGAAACTTCTCCTGTAGTTTACTCACATAAATGTAAGAAAAAAATGTATTACACGTTTTTCATCATGTAATGTTTTCATGTAGAAATAAGACATTTTATGTGTAAAAATGGCCAAAATTGAACATATTTGGGACATTTCAATGTGAAAAATGGACAGAACCAGGTTTCAATTTTTTCACTAAAAAAATTTCACACAGAAGATTTTGGATATCCTAATCAGTCTTCGAGTGTAGATTTAACTGAAAATTGGCCTAAAAATTCCGTCACATTTTTAGAACGTTAGTAAATCTGGCTTAGAATGAAATACCCTTTGTTAAATTTAATCAAAATCTTGTTGAGTCCAAGGTTGTCAAGTTTGTCGTACTTTAAGGCTGATCTTTGTGTCTTTGTGGGAGAAAAATGCACTTTAAGAAAACAGCCTTTGAAGTCGCAGTGTCTCAGAGAAATCTATGGACGATCATCTTTAGGAGCAGATTGGACACGTTTGTTGTTTCCACATGAAAGCTTATACGGTATGTTGAAAGAGCAAAGTGACCAAAAAACAAAAGGACTGTGTTTTGCCTGTAGTGTTTCACCTTAAAGCGACGAAGCATTATAAATATTGCACGTAAGCTGGTATTTTCAAAGAATAGAGCACAAAACTAAATCCCATCTGAAGCAGCAATATATCATTTAATACTGTCAACGTAAAACGAAAACTTTTACTCAAATAAGAAACTGTTACAATTACTCGAGTATGGATAGAATTGAAAAGCAAGAGATAAAACCGTGTAGAATTAAGCAGACTCTTTTCCATTTGGACTCAGTTGTGCACTCTTTTTCTCCCGGAGCGTAACAGCAGCAGGTGGTATTTGTGATCTGGACATAAAGAGGCTAAAGTGCTGAGCGATGAGGCCCCTCTGACTGCCTCCGTCTGTGGGTTCGTGTACGCCGGGTCGCCCTTCAGGACGTCTGTCTGGAGCGGCTCATCTGCACTGTCTCGTCACAAGTGCACTTTAAGAGACGAGATGCAGGACTTTAAGCCTTGTGTGGTCCTGGTTTGGTCGCATTTTATTCCATGCATGTTTTAAACTCTCTGTCTCTCTACCTGTCTCTGTGTGTGTCTCTCTCTCTACCTGTCTCTCTGTATCTCTCTCTGTCTTTGTCTCTCTGTGTCTGTCTCTCTTTGTCTTTGTCTCTCTGTGTCTGTCTCTCTGTCTGTCTGTCTGTCTGTCTGTCTGTCTGTCTCTCTCTCTCTCTCTACCTGTCTCTCTGTATCTCTCTCTGTCTTTGTCTCTCTGTGTCTGTCTCTCTTTGTCTTTGTCTCTCTGTGTCTGTCTCTCTGTCTGTCTGTCTCTCTCTCTCTCTCTACCTGTCTCTGTCTCTCTCTCTCTACCTGTCTCTCTGTATCTCTCTCTGTCTTTGTCTCTCTATGTCTTTGTCTCTCTTTGTCTCTCTGTCTCTCTGTCTCTCTGTGTCTGTCTCTCCCTCTGTCTCTCTCTCTACCTGTCTCTCTGTCTCTGTGTCTCTCTCTCTCTATCTCTCTCTCTCTCTACCTGTCTCTGTCTCTCTCTCTCTCTACCTGTCTCTCTGTATCTCTCTCTGTCTTTGTCTCTCTTTGTTTTTGTCTCTCTTTGTCTTTGTCTCTCTGTCTCTCTGTGTCTGTCTCTCCCTCTGTTTCTCTCTCTCTACCTGTCTCTCTGTCTCTGTGTCTCTCTATCTCTCTCTCTCTACCTGTCTCTGTGTCTCTCTCTCTCTCTCTACCTGTCTCTGTCTCTCTCTCTCTCTACCTGTCTCTCTGTATCTCTCTCTGTCTTTGTCTCTCTGTGTCTGTCTCTCTCTGTCTTTGTCTCTCTGTCTCTCTGTGTCTGTCTCTCTGTCTGTCTCTCTTTCTCTACCTGTCTCTCTGTATCTCTCTCTGTCTTTGTCTCTCTGTGTCTGTCTCTCTGTCTCTCTCTCTCTCTCTACCTGTCTCTCTGTCTCTTTCTTTCTCTGTCTCTCTCTCTCTTTCTCTCTACCTGTCTCTCTGTATCTCTCTCTATCTTTGTCTCTCTGTGTCTGTCTCTCTTTGTCTTTGTCTCTCTGTCTCTCTGTGTCTGTCTCTCCCTCTGTCTCTCTCTCTCTGTCTCTGTGTCTCTCCCTCTGTCTCTCTCTCTCAATTCAATTCAAATCGAAACAAAAATGATTCAAAACTCAGAACAGTAATACAGGCCGACACTCATCAATCCGGATTCCCACATCTACAAATTAAAACAAAGTTCCCCGCCCCTCACTGCACACAGCGCCCCCTACTGTCCACACCCTCTCACACTGCTCCAGCTCCCACCAGTGTGCTGGACACATATTCCAGTTTGAGTCCTTCTTTATGAGGTCCACAGGATCTGTGCGGCCCGACCCGACTCTCTCGCTCCTCCGAGTGAGCCAGATGCTCATTTTGGCCTGATCCAGTATAAAGTTTGTTAAAACCACAGTTCGGCACTGTGCAGGAGAATGTTTGGGGCCAAACATGAAAAGCTCCCTGGATAGAGCTTGACCCAGTGTCTGAAGCCAGTGTCCCAGGAGCGCAAAAAGGGGAGAGAGCCGTGGGCAGGACAGCCACAGATATTCCAGTGTCTCTTCTTGATGACAGGACACACACTGACCGTCCCATCTCAGGTTAAAGCGGGCCACAGCCCCATGCACATCGTTTCTCTATAGGGGCCGGTACAGGGACCTCCAGCAGCCTCGCGGAGAAGAGCCCGGGGCCAATGATGACTTGTTAATGAATGTGAGTGTAAAGTCAAAAGTCTGTCTCTCTCTCTCTCTCTACCTTTCTCTCTGTCTGTCTCTCTCTCTTTGTCTCTCTGTTTCTGCCTCTCTCTATCTTTTTCTCTGTCTCCTCTTTGTCTCTCTCTCTGTCTCTCTCCCTGTCTGTCTCCCTGTCTCCTCTTGTCTCTCTCTCTCTCTCCCTACCTGTCTTTTTGTCTCTGTGTCTCTTTCTATGTCTCCCTCTCTGTTTTTCTCTCTCTGTCTTTCTCTCTCTACCTGTCTCTCTCTCTTTGTCTTTGTCCTTCTGTCTCTCTGTTTCTGTCTCTCTCTGTATCTCTCTCTTTGTCTCTTTCTCTTCTCCTCTTTGTCTGTCTCTCTCTCTGTCTCTCTCTTTCTCTCCCTCTCATTTTCTCTCTAACCCGCCGAAACCAGGAGCAGACTTGTTCAACACTTAAAGGTTAACTTCCTGTTCAAAACTGCAGAATTGATAAGCCCCGCCTCTTCATTGTGACATTTCAACAACAAACAACAACAGATTATCACTTACAAGTTTTGTTTTGTTTTTAGTTTTTTTTTTATGTGACATTTTTAGAACTCTACATGTGTCTTCGTTTTTCCAAATAAGTACAGAGATCTGGGCAGGGATAGGGGGTAGGTGAAAACAGGATTTTTCCAAGCACTTGAGCCTCAGTTGCAGGACAATACAGGATTACTCAAACATGCATGAATCAATCAAAATGTAACTTTGAGTAAACTAATGATGAAAACATTGTTGTAACAAGATTAAACGCTCATTAAAGTTGATTTTGCATAATATGTCTCCTTTAAAACGTAGAATGAAGCACATACTGGTTAGCATCATGTCAAAAGATGATTGCACTCCTCACTGTGACCAGCAGAGGCCAGCAGACATGTAATCCAAGCACTTAATGGGAAAGTGAAAGTGCATATTTTCTGCACCGATGATACGCTGTTTAAAATGATAAAAGTGAAAGCCAGAGATATACTTAATTAACGTGTGCCTTTTAAGTTTCTAAAACGTTTCTAAAACGTGTATCACTGCTCATACACAAATACCTCTGAAGTTTCAATATTTTCCGAATTTTTAGACTACACATTACACCAAAACATAGTGAACATGATCATATTTAAGATTTGACCAAACATTTTACCTATTCGTCCCCAGTTTGACAGTTTATGTAACATTTATAATGTTACTTCCTGGTTGAACATGAACAGATCGCACAGAAGTACTTCCACAACTGTTACCTAGCAACCATACTGTAAATAATGGCCAAAATCTATATAAATTACAAAATAATTAGGAACTCACTATAAACAATACCAGATAACACCTTCACTTTTTTGAACAATCATTTGAAACCGTTTCGAGCTGTAAATTGTCCATGCATTTTCAATGGTTAGTCGCCTTTTGATGACATCACAGAGGGATTCCGGGTTAGAACTTAGCACTACTTTTATTTTCCAAAATTTCTTCACAAACTGCAACTTCACAAATATAAAACTACGATCAGTGATTACCACAGGTGCCCTCCCACCAAACTAATTCATTATCAGAAAAGCATTTCCTCAAACTTATTCCAAACTATTTAAACCACATTTTTGTCTTCCTTCAGGTTAAGCTGGGGACACACTATGCAATTTTTGGCCCGATTTTCTTCTGGTTCTCGGTCATGCCTGGTCATTCTCAGCCAGGGGTCAGTCACAGTGGCTTCAGTCTCATAGTTTCGTGGAGTTTCGTTGGAGTCACGTTCAAACCGCAAAGTGTGCACTACAGAGAGACGTGATTAGGTCCTAGCTGCAGTCGTTCCAGCATGAATCTGAAGCCTGATTTCAGACACTGGTACAGTTTACTGCAGGCACACGGAGTTCAGCTGCAAATGAAAAGGAGCAGAGGAGACACTGGGAACAGCATCTGATCTAAAACCTTCTATTTTGGTCTGTTCAGAAAGGGCAATGCTCAAATAAGAACAGCAAGGTGTGTGCTTATTATCCGAGCCTAAACATCAGATTCATGTTACAAGACCACACCACTTCCCTTTTCTCCTCCTTCACTTTTTTCCTCCTTTTCTTTTCTCCTTTCTCTCCTTTTCTCCCCCTTACCTTTTCCTCTCCTTCCCTTTTTCCCCTTTCTTATTTCTCCTCCTTCCCTTTCTCCTCCTTCTCTTTTTTCTCCTTCCCTTTTCTCCTTCTTCTCTTTTTTCCTCCTCCCCTTTTCTCTCCCTTTTCTTTTCTCCTAGTTCCCTTTTCTCCTCTTTCTTATTTCTCCCCTTTCTCTTTTCTCCTTCTCTTTTCTCCCCCTTCTGCTTTCCCCTCCTTCCCTTTTCTCCTCTTTCTCCTTTCTTCCCCTTCTCTTTTCTCCCCCTTCGTATTTCTCCTCCTTCTCTTTTCTCCTCCTTCGTATTTCTCCCCCTTCCCTATTCTCCTCCCTCCCTTTTCTCCCCCTTCTCTCTTCTCCTCCGTCTTATTTTTCTTCCTTCTTATTTCTCCCCCTTCTCTTTTCTCTCTCTTCTCTTCTCTCTCCCTTCCCTTCTCTCCTCCTACCCTTTTCACCCCCTTCCCTTTTCTCCTCCTTCCATTTTCTTCCCCTTCCCTTTTTCCATTTTCTCCTCCCTCCCTTTTCTCCTCCCTCCCGTTTCTCCCCCTTGTCTTTTCTCCTCGTCTTATTTCTCCTCCTTCTTATTTCTCTCCCTTCTCTTCTCTCTCCCTTCCCTTTTCACCCCCTTCCCTTTTCTCCTCCTTCCATTTTCTTCCCCTTCCCTTTTTCCATTTTCTCCTCCCTCCCTTTTCTCCTCCCTCCCGTTTCTCCCCCTTGTCTTTTCTCCTCATCTTATTTCTCTTCCTTCTTATTTCTCTCCCTTCTCTTCTCTCTCCCTTCCCTTTTCACTCCCTTCCCGTTTCTCCTCCTTCCATTTTCTTCCCCTTCCCTTTTTCCATTTTCTCCTCCCTCCCTTTTCTCCTCCTTCCCTTTTCTCCCCCTTCCCTTTTCTCCCCCTTCTCTTTTCTCCCCCTTCTCTTTTCTCCCCCCTCTCTCTTCTCCCCCTTCCCTTTTCTCCCCCTTCTCTTTTCTCCCCCTTCTCTTTTCTCCCCCCTCTCTTTTCTCCCCCTTCTCTTTTCTCTCCCTTCTCTTCTCTCTCCCTTCTCTTTTCACCCCCTTCCCGTTTCTCCTCCTTCCATTTTCTTCCCCTTCCCTTTTTCCATTTTCTCCTCCCTCCCTTTTCTCCTCCTTCCCTTTTCTTCCCCTTCTCTTTTCTCCCCCTTCTCTTTTCTCTCCCTTCTCTTCTCTCTCCCTTCTCTTCTCTCTCCCTTCCCTTTTCACCCCCTTCCCGTTTCTCCTCCTTCCATTTTCTTCCCCTTCCCTTTTTCCATTTTCTCCTCCCTCCCTTTTCTCCTCCTTCCCTTTTCTTTCCCCTTTCTCTTTTTCTCCCCCTTCTCTTTTCTCTCCCTTCTCTTCTGTCTCCCTTCTCTTCTGTCTCCCTTCCCTTCTCTCCCCCTTCCCTTTTCACCCCCTTCCCGTTTCTCCTCCTTCCATTTTCTTCCCCTTCCCTTTTTCCATTTTCTCCTCCCTCCCTTTTCTCCCCCTTCCCTTTTCTCCCCCCTCTCTTTATTCCCCCTTCCCTTTTCTCCCCCTTCTCTTTTCCCCCCCTCTCTTTTCTCCCCCTTCTCTTTTCTCCCCCCTCTCTTTTCTCCCCCTTCTCTTCTTCTCATAAATCCACAGGAAGGATGTCCATTTTCTCCACCTCTGTCGTCACTGTGAATGTCCACATGAGAATCCTGGGTGAGTTTCCATCACTTCTAGCACAAGTTTAAGTGTCAGGAGTCACATGACACTTTCTAACCAATGGAAAGTCAGGAAACACACGCCCACATAAAGCATGAATACATTGCCCTGCTGAATTATTGTAGATTATAAAACTGTTTTTGTGGATTCTTTATTGTGTTTTGTAGCGTTGTGTCATCATTTCTTCTGCACGTTTGACACAATGAAGAAGACGAACTCAAGGAAATTCAATGCAATCGAGTCTTTATTGTCCAAAAAATAACTTCATCCTTGGTACGCAGACCACGCAAAAAACTCTAACCAGTGTCCCAGATCATGGCTCCAAACCCAGAGACATTCTCGCACGAAGAAGAAACCAGAAGCCCCGACAAAGCGAATGCAGCCCAATTTATAGCTCTGAATATTCAGGACCATTACCCCCCACAGCTCGGCTCTTCTCCTATAGTTTCCTAGGTTTAGGGCACTACTCCTCCCAAGCTCATTCTTATTCTTTGAACCCACGTGTAAACTCACTGACCCCCATGACCTCACTACTATGGCACAGGTTCCTCACAGCTGTATTTTCTTGCTGCAGTCGTTACAAGACTTCCCCCTAGTGGCAGCCTCCAGTACTGTCCTAAATCAGCCTCCAGTACATGTTGCTCTAGTGACTTCCTCTATGTTTTTTTTATAATAAGTAAAATTTGAAGAAACATTGTAAACAGAATAATAACTCTACAGGCCTTAAGATTAAACACTGCAAAATAACCCTTTGGTGTTACACTCTTAAATATTGTTATTATAATGTTGCATACAGTTGTGAAGCTTAAAGGTCCCATAACATGCAAAATCGACATTTCAGAGGTTTTAACCTTCCTACAGTGCTATTTGGGCCTCGTATGTGTGCCCAAAGTGTTTTTTTGATTGATTCCTGCATGCTTTCGCTAGAGAACTGTCTTTTCCGTCCCCCTCGGCTGAGCAGCAGACGGGGGCTCATCCCATGGATGACGCGGCTTCCCATGGATGACGCGGTGTTTAAGCCACGCCTCCAGGAAGCGCGCAGCCGCAGAATAAAAACAGCTAATGCTAATGCTACACAGTAATTACACGATGGATACGACAGATCGAAGAGTTAGCTTGTTATTTACCAAACGGCAACGTCCGTCGTCGAGGTACTGGAGCACGTCAAACTCCAGGTCAGATCCAGGACGTAGGACTCAGCACGACGCACCGTCAGGACGGATAAAAGGTTTATTCCCGTGTTTGTGTATCGCTGTTTACCGGAGCACACGACGCATGCGCACTATCTCCGCTCTAGGCTTCGGCACGAGTTGGGAGGGGGAGGTGCGCGGGTTGGGCGGGGGAGGCAGCCTGCTCTCTGTTTGGGGGGGTCAGATCTCAGAGTGAGCCGTTTGCTTTTGCAAGGAGGGGGGCCAGTCCAAGAAATGGGTGTTTTTTGGAAACTGTTATGTTATGGATATTGCACAACGCAAAATTTTATCAACAAAGCCCTTAGAATAGACTGTGTAAAGGGGAAAATAGCAGAATATGGGACCTTTAAATATTCTTCATCTGTAAGATCAAAGTGTATTTACTTGTTTAGCAGTTGTGCAGTCCTGCTTTAGACCCGATTTAGCTCTGGTAGTACATGGAGGGCCAAATATTAACGTAGGTGGTTCTTGGCCTGAAAAGTCTGAGAACACTTTATTGATCTTTAAAGGAAATGATTTAGTTGCTTCAGCTCCAACAGAAGCACAGTCTCATAGAAAAACTAGAAGTGTTATGGTTCATTCAGAGAGAGGAGTTATAGAGTCTGGGGAGACTCCTGCAAAACTAAACACCCTTTAAAAGACTGTAAACAAAAACCTTCTCAATTCTGGAATGGAGGCAAAAGTCAAGTGGAACATAGAAACTTGGATTAACCTCAGAATATCAACAATATATGAAAAATCGACACGGTTTTGGCAAATAAAAAACAGTCCGATTCATATGAGTGACGTCAAAGCCTGGTTTAAACACATATAATATCGGATTTTACATTATTTATTTGTAAAACTGGAGATTACGTTTAAAAGTCTTAATTTCTGACAAAGGCAAACTCCTTATTGTTTAGTTTACTGGAGAAATACCTGCAAAAAAGCTGAACCCACAATAGTTTTTCATTTTATCTACAGATATATCACACACTTTACCACAAATTGAACTGTTTGAGATTCAAAAAAGTGTATCTCCTGCGTCCTTTGTACAACAGAAAAACAGATTAGACGTTTAAACGTAGAATTTCCGAATGTTTGCTTTAAAATCATCTGCATTTATATTCATTTCACCAAAGTGGGCAGTTCATTCCAAGTTCACCCATGAATTCCTGTGCCTTTGTGAGTGATTGTTGGTGATTGACAGCCGGGGCGCTTTTTTTTCCCCTTTTCCATTTTATTTTTCTACAGGGAAAAGTGAAAAACAACATTAATCAGGCCTGACTCAGTTAAAGTCTGTTTTTCAGCCGCTTCCTGTTCTGCAGCAAAGGACCGAAAGAACATTCACACTGACAGCAGGTAACAACAAAAACGCCAGCATTTTCGAGAGGCTTTGTCTCCATGGCGACGTAATTGCGTTTGCTTGGCCTGAAATGTCTCGCGGTACGGCATTAAACTTGCCCATCACCACGGAGACTTGCCTGTGACTGCGCGGTTTTGGAAATTATCTCGATATCGATATTATTGCAACGTTTGAAGATACTTTTTTTCTTAAAACAAATATGTCCATGTCAAAATGCATAAGTCATACTCTGTCAAGACTCCAAAAATCCTGAATTTAAATCAGCCGTAACTCTTCAAAATAAAGTTCCTTAGTACACTATTTATAAGGCATTCATAAGAACTAGGTATTTGCAATTGTTTATACAACTGCATTGGACTTTGCCATGAAATTTCAAAAGTAAATTCACAAATGTTGAACCTGATGATTTAGAGCTAAGAAATCGTATTCATTTTAGCTGCAAACCATCTGTATTAAATATTACTGGCTGATAGAATGTTGTGACGTCATGTAAACGCAACATATTCACATTTTGGTGATTTTGAATTTCAACTAGAACACAGGCAACATTACCCTCATCCCATAAGAACGATGTATAGATATTTTCTTGTACCTGGGACATTTCTGGATGCTATCTCCAAATGTTATAGAGTTTGGTGCAATTTTGAGGATTTCAATTTACATTTCAATAAGATCCGCTTGATGTTACAAGATTCTGTCGGCCTGAACCAATCAGAACACAGAACATATTTGAATTGACCAATCGCATTCAGCTGCTTTAGAATGTTGTCATTACTCTGTTCGTTCTGCTACAGAGGCTTTTTTTTTCAAGGCATTTCAGATAAAAGTTCATGTTTGTAAATGCGTTTTGAGACATTATAAGGACAAACATAAAATCTGAAATTAAGTTTAAGTTTTACTTTTACTAATATGTTTTATGCAAGTAAACCGCAGTTAGCTGTAGCTTGTTAACTAATTGAAGAGGTCTGGAATCAAATCGTGTCTGGATTAAATCTGGAATATTGACAACTGATAATATGGAATACCATCAGTTGCCTCATCTTTTTATCATATACAGTGCTTAAAGGTCCCATAACAAAATCGACTTTTCAGAGGTTTTAACCTTCCTACAGTGCTATTTGGGCCTTGTATGTTGTGCCCAAAGTGGTTTTTTGATTGATTCCCGCATGCTTTCGCTAGAGAACTGTCTTTTTTGTCCCCCTCGGCTGAGCAGCAGACGGGGGCTCATCCCATGGATGACGCGGCTTCCCATGGATGACGCGGTGTTTAAGCCACACCTCCAGGAAGCGCGCAGCCGCAGAATAAACACAGCTAATGCTAATGCTACACAGTAATTACACGATGGATACGACAGATCGAAGAGTTAGCTTGTTATTTACCAAACGGCAACGTGCATCGTCGAGGTACTGGAGCACGTCAAACTCCAGGTCAGATCCAGGACGTAGGACTCAGCACGATGCACCGTCAGGACGGATAAAATGTTTATTCCCGTGTTTGTGTATCGCTGTTTATCGGAGCACACGGCGCATGCGCACTATCTCCGCTCTAGGCTTCGGCACGAGTTGGGCGGGGGAGGCGCGCGAGTTGGGCGGGGGAGCAGCCTGCTCTCTGTTCGGGGGGGTCAGATCTCAGAGTGAGCCGTTTGCTTTTGCAAGGAGGGGGGCCAGTCCAAGAAATGGGTGTTTTTTGGAAACTGTTATGTTATGGATATTGCACAACGCAAAAATGTATCAACAAAGCCCTTAGAATAGACTGTGTAAAGGGGAAAATAGCAGAATATGGGACCTTTAATTCTGTAAAATAGTTGTGTGATTAAAATCAGTTGCAGCATAAGTCCTTGTTTTGGCATGTTCTGTGGGTAGAAACGTATTATTTCAAACGAATACTGCATTTTCCGAAGTATAAGTTTCTGTCTGCAAATGACCACTTCCCAAAACACATCATATTTTTCTGAATCCCTTTCCCTTTTCTCCCATGTATCAAATAAATGCACACCCTCTTTGATTTTTACACAAGTGGTCCAAACTTCAAACCTAAATATCTCCAAACTATCCTCAGCACAGATAGAACTTTATAACTCTAAGATATCTGTATAAGCATAAACCTGATCATCATTTCAGCTTAATCCACAGAGTTGCATCGAATAATCCTCCTTTTCACCCGTTTCCTCTTGCTCTTTTAAAACCCAGCGGAAACCTCGGCAACCAGACAGCCATCACTCCCGCCAGCTTCTGCCAGAGCTGAGGGAAAGGCCTCTTCCATTACCCCCGCTTTATACGTCCCTATAGTGCGAGCGGTATGGAAGAGGGAACCCTTTCTGTCAGCGTCTCCGTCTTTGTGAGGAGCTGGGATGGAGAGGAGGCAAGAAAGATGGCCGCCAACAGTTTCCATTACAGCGTTTCAGCGTTTCAAAGCGGGCTTCAGACTCCTGTGAAGTAAAAGGAATAGGAAAAAGGTCCAGTTCTTTAAAGCGAAACGACGGTAAAACATATTTCCTCTCAGATAAAGTGTTGTTGCAAGTCGCGGGTTGGATCACAGAGTTTGTCTTCAGTTCTGAATGTTCTCATCTCTTATTTAGAGCCGTACGGATTGATCCACGAGGAGAGCGCGGCGTGGAGTCGGAGAGGAGGATGTGGAATGCGAGGGATGCTCTGTTAAAGGGTAAATTCTCTGAGAACATTTTAAAGGAGTCATATAGATGCTTTTTTCAGACACAGTCATATTGAACTATAGCATATGTAGATTCTTATTTTACGTTTTGTTCATTGTAAACTGCGATATTGATCTGAAACGGCTCAGTAATAGAAACAGATCCATTAACTTCCTGTTCAAAACTGCAAAAACTGATAAGCCCCGCCTCTTTATAGTGACATTTCACCGTGACCAGCAGTGGATTTTTATTTTATGTTTTTTATGTTTGAAAAGTGGCTACTACATGACATTTTAGAGAGCAACATTTATCACTCGGAGCCTTTATGTTTCAAATAATCACAGCTAAGTACAGATTACAATGTGGGCGGGGATAGGGGCTAGGTGAAAACAGCACTCAAGCCTCATTTGGACAATTAAACATGAAGCGATCAATCAAAATACAACTTTGAGTAAGCTAATGATGAGGAAACACTGTTGTAACAATTGGTTAAAAGCTTAATAAAGTTGATTTTGCACAGTATTTCTCCTTTAAAGTACTTCAAGTGTAATTTTAGTCCTATTTATATATAGAACCCAGTACATTTACTTGAGTTACTGTAATTTAATTGAGAATGTTTCAATGGTGTTTTTTAAATTGCGATGTTTAATCTGCAAGTCATTTTTAATCTGAAGGTACTGTAACAAACAACCAAGTTTTTGTTGTTGTTGTTGTTTTTTATAATGCATTAATAAGCACTTGTTATTTGTTTCTAAGCACTTATAAGGCATATACAAACATTTATCACATGAATATTGAAAAAAAAAAAAAAAAGATACACAGCTTATTGGTGTTCTGTACATGCGGTTTATTAACACACAATGTTTTTGTTATTGGCTTATTAACTTGGTATTATAATTACATATAACAAATAACTAATGCTTAATAACGCCTAATAAATACTTTACTAAGGAACCTTAATCTAAAGCGTTACCAAAGAAGTTATAAAAAGCAGCTTGTTAAATGCTGTGCGTCGCCGCTGAAGGAGTGCTAAGATATGCACATTTTTAACAGCAAACTTAACATCAGTGACGTTAACCGTTTCTATTTCAGTCATTACCACAGACCAGTGGTTCTCAAACTTTTCTGGCCAGGACCCCCATAATAGCCATGCAACCAACTCGGGACCCCAAAGCGAAATTAAAATGAATATAGTAATAGTTTCCCAGTGTGTTAAATCAGGTTTAATGCTGGTTATTTGAATCGTTTATAGTTTTATTGGGCCTTATTTCACAAAAAAATACTGTTTTTAATATAAAAAAATAATTAAAATTTGATCTTGAAATCATCTCGCGACCCTCAGCTCATCCCTCGCGACCCCCCGAGGGGTCCCGACCCACACTTTGAGAACCACTGCCATGGACCATTAGTTCATCACTGGGTTAATTCGTGTGGAAAGTGGCTGCACAAAACGAGAGAAAAAGGCTAAAAATCACCTGTTTTTTGGATGAAAATGTCATAAACGTAACCCACGACTGTCAAAATGTCCAAACAACTTTCAGGAAACAAAACCCAAAGTGAAATCCAAAGAAGCAGATTGTTCACATTTAACCGTTTGTCATACAACTACAAGATGAGTGGCCTGCTAAGATAAAAAGTTCAGTTACAGCTGTGAATAGTGACTCGCCCGTGGCACTAAGGCCCTGGAGCAGCTCATCATCTTCCGGAGGTTGCCGTTAGTATCTATAAATCATAATGATAAGCGGGATAGGAAAAATGTTCTGTCCTCTGTGAGCCGTTATAGAATGGTGATGTCTAATTCATCATTCAACGTTCAACTCATCCGCTCCTCATTCCTAGATAGAAATTAGCATAAATCATATTAGCATAATAGGAATCATGCTAGCTACAATAGCATGTACAAGAAGGACTTAAAAGATCAGCAAGTCGTCTAAATTTGATTTTGGATACTGCCAATTCCCCCTTTATACCTATAGCCCTAGAACCAAAATAATGAATACAAAAACATTTTAAAATCTGTTTTGAACATTATGAATTAGAACTTATTTTATAAACATGTTCATTTTGTTCTTGCGTATTGATTAAAGTGTTTCTTTTTTCATATTTGACAGTTGCAGTCTGCTTCAAATAAACTGGTGTGAATAAAGCAAAGGTAAGATCTTAGAATAACTTATTGTAGAATATAGTTGGCATCCGAGGGAACACCTATGGGACCTCGGTGGGGAAAGCAATCCATTCGTTTTAATGTCAAACAGCAGCTCTGTCACTGTTCAGCAACTACAAGAGCAAACACAGACTTTAATAACTATAGTGTACCAAATAAAGACATGGAGACGTGGAGAGGAATAAAGTAGTCGAACTGCCCAGATTTGTATGGATACAGACGGGAACATCCACAAATGGACCTCCGACGGGGAAAACAGTCCATTCATTTTAATGTGTCAGAGCTGCTCTATCACCCACTGTTCAACAACTACAAGAGCAAGCACCGACTTTAGGAGTTATATTGTGCCAAATTCACACACAAAGACATGGAGAAGAATAAAGTGTTCGAACGGACGAATCAGTTTACTTTTCTAGATAACGGCAGCTCATCAACTTCATTAAGACCTGGCTGTAACTTGATTTTAATCGGTTGTGCTTAGAATATACATCATTCGCCAGGAAATGTATTAGAAGTGAGAAAAAACTGCAGTTCCTGTTAAATCAACTTTCTCCTGAGTCTCGCCCATGGAAAACCACGCCCCCATAATATGACAGGCCGCCGACTGCATTTATAGTTAGCCAAGAATAGTAACGTTAGCTGCAGGTTAAATCCTTTTTTTTCAACAACGCAGTTCTGCCGAGACCCAGTTAGCTTAGAAGCCCAACAGCTCTAAACTTGATGAGGACTAAACCTACTCCTAACCCTAACTTTACGCTAATTGTGAAAAAGTATATTGTAAAAAATTAACTTTTGCTAGCATAGCCACCAGTGCAAAGTGGCATTGTGGGTTGAGAAAAAAATGGAAGCGCTAAATGCTGCCTCGACGCTAACAGCTGCTGTATATTTACATCTACAGAATATCCATTTACTTTTGTGTGGAAACGCCAGGTCAATTAACATGCATTACGACTAAATTGTGGCTCAGATTGAATTAGTAGTGCTTGAAATACACACAATTCACCCGAAACGTGTTAGAAGAAGGAAAAAGTTGTGTTTCCTTTTGACTCAACGGAGAGTTTCTCCCACGCAAGTCAAATCTGTGCTGTACCAGTGGAGGTATATTGTAAAGCATCTCTGTGTCTGTCGTCTGCGTCTAATTAAAGAGCGTTTTACTGTCTGAAAAAACCTAAGTGTGCCATTAGAATGCTAGTTCTTGTTAGCATTACTGTAATGATAAACTCTGCTCTGAAGGTTGTAGAAAGCACTTATAAACTCATCAGAGTGAATAACTTGGATGTCCGTACTGAAGTAGGAAAGTGAGCAATAACTTTGGACCAAATTAAACAGTTTATGATGAACTAGCTCTGGTTTTCATGCTTTTAGTAATTAAATAGTACAGCTAACTACATCGTAATGCACTAAGAAGGACTGCCCTTCTCCCTAATTCTTTCTTTTATACAACTTTACTGTACAAAATCTACAACCCTTCTCTATCCAGGCCTTTGTTCAAGAGTAAAACATGTTTTTGACATTATCACAGACAAAACAGCTCAGCTATTCAAGGCACTTCTTTTTATTCCTCTAATCCCATGGAAATCAATGAAAGGCAAGCTTTTCTGTCCTCTGTGTATTGATTGCTGATGTATTTGACCAAATCTGAGCACAGACTGTGGCATAGTGTTAAAGACAAAACAAGAATTCTGTATTAAAGGCCATGTATCTGATTTTTACTGTTTTGAAATATGAAATGTTAAAGTCTTTAGAGCAGTCACATGTATCGCTCACTTCCCTAATGCAGTCCCAGCATCCTAAATATTCACTGCGATGAGTTCACAAGCACTTTTCACCCATCTCTGAGCCCAGTGCGTTACGGACCATCACGAGTAAAGCTAACTAACATTAACGCTAACAACTAACATTAGCATGCTAACGGTGCACTTCCTGCTTCTCTCGTAGGATAAAACGTTCTCTAAATAGATGCAGAGAAAACATTATCGTCTCACCTTCACCGGAATAGATGCTTTTACAATATATCTGTGCTGAGATTAAACTAATTTGACTTTGATGCATGCAAAAACATGTACTAGTTCCGTTTTTCCTGTTTTCACAACTGTAAAATCAGGTACAGCCCCTTTAAACGTCACACACACAGAGTTTCCCCAACGGCAGACCTGGCCTCTAACATGACGACTATATCTGTTCAGCTTGTATTTTATCTTTTGTTCACTTTGACCCAAACCTGGCCCGCCATGATCCATGTCACAAGATCAACCGTGCGACTGCAAGTGGTCATAATCTTCCGGCTGATCCATATTTTCCGCACACTCTGATCTCCCGACAGAGCACCGACTGCCATCTCACCCGTCAACAACAAACCGACCATTTCACGGCGTCTGACAGCGCAATAACAGCCGGTCGTTTGCCGAGCCTTTAAATCTTCATAATAGCTCAATAATTATTCCCCCCACAGACTCGGGAGTGACAATAAAAGGCTAGCTAGCTCCGTGCTCGCGGTTGATAACAGGATGCGCGACAGGTGCTATGAAGGCATCAGGGTGGCAGTGCGCAAACAAATCAGGTTGACATGCTAGCGCCGAGCTCATCCCCGCTGTGATCGCGCCTAATTGGTGTCATTTTGGGCGGGTTATCGGGTTACAATGGGCTGATATACGCTCCGGGGGTAATTGCGCGTCATTGTTATCTGCGCTCGCTCTGTGACATGTGAAGGAAAGCGGGAGGAGAGAGGGTAAGCGGTTTGGTTTGTCACTGCGCTGTTTCGCAATCAACTCTGATGCAAGAAAGGCAGGCTGCAGTTCCTCCATCTTGAAGTCTGAATTTCTGATAGTTTGTCATTCCAGTTTATAACGCACGTTTATTGGGCACAAAACGTCGCACAAAAGTTGAATTGTGTTGAATTTATGTTGTGCAACCAAACCTGTGAATTATAAGCGAAGAGAACCTATTTGTTTTCTTTATATTATTATCAATAATTCATAAGGACACACAGGACAAACGTATATCCGAGGGTTTAAAAAAAAAAAAAAAAAACTTTTAGAAGAGAAGTGAGCCTCACAGAGCAGTACAAACAGTAACACTGATAGAGTTTACACATGAGCAGAACAAAGAGCGTTGGCAAACATCTGTCTGGCACATATTGAATGTTCTTTGGGATAAATAAAGTATCTTGTAAGTAAGCAAGCAAAATGTATTTGTAGAGCACAATTTGTATAAAACGCAATTCAAAGTGCTTTAAAGACACACAGTAAAGACACATTAAAGGGAGACACTGCACTACTCCTGTAGTTTACTCACATAAATGTAAGAATGTAATGTAAAAGATAAGATGTTAGAAATAAGGCATTTTATGTGTAAATACAGCCAAAATTGCACATATTTCGGACATTTCAATCTGAAAAATGGACAGAACCAGGTTTACATTTCTCGGCTTATTTTGTTCACATATTAGTTATTTATAACTTTTACAGAGGGGATTGTGGATTTCTTATTTAGTTTTTGAGCAAACTAGATCTGACTGAAAAATTACCTAAAAATTTAAATTCTACCAATTCGGTGTGTGTAAGAACGGCTTTCAGGCTGATCTTTATGTCTCTGTGGGAGAAAAATGCATTTAAATTAAACAGCCGTTGAAGTTACAATGTCCCAGAGAAATCTATGGATGAAGCGGATTAAATTAAAGAATAAATCATCTTCAGGAGCAGAAAGTTTGTTGTTTCCGCATTAAAACTGATATGTCGAGAGAGCAAAGTGACCAAAAAACAAAACATTGAAGAACAAGAATTTTGCCTGTAGTGTCTTGCCTTAAAATCACAACACAAAAATACATTAAATATATATTTGTATCCATCCATCCATCCATCCATCCATCCATCCATCTATCTATCTATCTATCTATCTATCTATCTATCTATCTATCTATCTATCTATCTATCTATCTATCTATCTATCTATCTATCTATCTATCTATCTATCTATCTATCTATCTATCTATCTATCTATCTATCTATCTATCTATCTATCTATCTATCTATCTATCTATCTATCTATCTATCTATCTATCTATCTATCTATCTATCTATCTATCTATCTATCTATCTATCCATCCATCCAGTCCCGTCTGAGGCTCTGCACACTGGACGGTGACACAGTAGTGCTGTGTCCAGAGGAGAGCAGTGACACTCCTGTGCTGTGTCCAGAGGAGAGCAGTAACACTCCTGTGCTGTGTCCAGAGGAGAGCAGTAACACTCCTGTGCTGTGTCCAGAGGAGAGCAGTAACACTCCTGTGCTGTGTCCAGAGGAGAGCAGTGACACTCCTGTGCTGTGTCCAGAGGAGAGCAGTGACACTCCTGTGCTGTGTCCAGAGGAGAGCAGTGACACTCCTGTGCTGTGTCCAGAGGAGAGCAGTGACACTCCTGTGCTGTGTCCAGAGGAGAGCAGTGACACTCCTGTGCTGTGTCCAGAGGAGAGCAGTGACACTCCTGTGCTGTGTCCAGAGGAGAGCAGTAACACTCCTGTGCTGTGTCCAGAGGAGAGCAGTGACACTCCTGTGCTGTGTCCAGAGGAGAGCAGTGACACTCCTGTGCTGTGTCCAGAGGAGAGCAGTGACACTCCCGTGCTGTGTCCAGAGGACAGCAGTAACACTCCCGTGCTGTGTCCAGAGGACAGCAGTAACACTCCCGTGCTGTGTCCAGAGGAGAGCAGTAACACTCCCGTGCTGTGTCCAGAGGAGAGCAGTGACACTCCTGTGCTGTGTCCAGAGGAGAGCAGTAACACTCCCGTGCTGTGTCCAGAGGAGAGCAGTGACACTCCTGTGCTGTGTCCAGTGGAGAGCAGTTACACTCCTGTGCTGTGTCCAGAGGAGAGCAGTGACACTCCTGTGCTGTGTCCAGAGGAGAGCAGTGACACTCCCGTGCTGTGTCCAGAGGAGAGCAGTGACACTCCCGTGCTGTGTCCAGAGGAGAGCAGTGACACTCCCGTGCCGTGTCCAGAGGAGAGCAGTGACACTCCCGTGCCGTGTCCAGAGGAGAGCAGTGACACTCCCGTGCTGTGTCCAGAGGAGAGCAGTTACACTCCCGTGCTGTGTCCAGAGGAGAGCAGTAACACTCCCGTGCTGTGTCCAGAGGAGAGCAGTGACACTCCTGTGCCGTGTCCAGAGGAGAGCAGTAACACTCCTGTGCCGTGTCCAGAGGAGAGCAGTAACACTCCTGTGCCGTGTCCAGAGGACAGCAGTAACACTCCAGTGCCGTGTCCAGAGGAGAGCAGTAACACTCCTGTGCTGTGTCCAGAGGAGAGCAGTAACACTCCTGTGCCGTGTCCAGAGGAGAGCAGTAACACTCCTGTGCCGTGTCCAGAGGAGAGCAGTAACACTCCTGTGCTGTGTCCAGAGGAGAGCAGTAACACTCCTGTGCTGTGTCCAGAGGAGAGCAGTGACACTCCTGTGCTGTGTCCAGAGGAGAGCAGTGACACTCCTGTGCTGTGTCCAGAGGAGAGCAGTGACACTCCTGTGCTGTGTCCAGAGGAGAGCAGTGACACTCCTGTGCTGTGTCCAGAGGAGAGCAGTGACACTCCTGTGCTGTGTCCAGAGGAGAGCAGTGACACTCCTGTGCTGTGTCCAGAGGAGAGCAGTAACACTCCTGTGCTGTGTCCAGAGGAGAGCAGTGACACTCCTGTGCTGTGTCCAGAGGAGAGCAGTGACACTCCTGTGCTGTGTCCAGAGGAGAGCAGTGACACTCCTGTGCTGTGTCCAGAGGACAGCAGTAACACTCCCGTGCTGTGTCCAGAGGACAGCAGTAACACTCCCGTGCTGTGTCCAGAGGAGAGCAGTAACACTCCCGTGCTGTGTCCAGAGGAGAGCAGTGACACTCCTGTGCTGTGTCCAGAGGAGAGCAGTAACACTCCCGTGCTGTGTCCAGAGGACAGCAGTAACACTCCCGTGCTGTGTCCAGAGGACAGCAGTAACACTCCCGTGCTGTGTCCAGAGGACAGCAGTAACACTCCCGTGCTGTGTCCAGAGGACAGCAGTAACACTCCCGTGCTGTGTCCAGAGGAGAGCAGTGACACTCCTGTGCTGTGTCCAGAGGAGAGCAGTGACACTCCTGTGCCTGTCCTCATCCTCAGGTCACTGCTCATACTCCGGCCTGTGTGTTTTACCTCATTAGTGACATCTGGAGCTCTGCCTCACAGTGGAACACGGGGAATGTGAGTTTCATCTTCGCTCTGTGCAATAATCATGTTACTTTTTGCAACTTTATTTATGTTTTATCGCAGTGTTCATGCCTGGATTTGTCACACAACGGGGAGATTTCAGTGTTGCAATTCAAAGTACAACAACATAAACTAGTTCTGTTTTTCACTTTTCAAACCCGTAAAAATCAGGTACAGCGCCTTTAACCAATCTAAAAATACACTTTGAATAGAGTTAAGATGCCAAAACGTCTGAAAACAATAGAATAAAACATTGTGCAGGAGTAATTTATAAGGCTAAGATGCAAACTTGTATATTGTTTAATAAAATTCTAAATTATAGTTATTGCAATGTCACTGAGTAAAATAGTAAAATATCCATATTGCAGAAACGGTATGTTTGAATGTCATGTTTTATATCGCCCCAGAAATGAAAATACACTGTGTAAAACATTCTACTGCATCTGCCCTAATTAAGACATTTAATTTTGATTAGTAAATAAACCGGGCAAATGTTTTGTTCCATTTAAACTGAACTTGTAATGGTTTAATTGTAACGATTTAATCCAAATATTTCTCTTTGTTTTAGCTTTTACTCTTATCTTTTTATTTATTTTTCGTTTCATTCAGTCCAGACTTGTTACAGGCACAGAATTCCTCATTACAAAGTGTTGGTCCAGGCTCGGCAGGTGCAGGGAAAACTCCGTGGCTTTGAAATGTAAAAGAAATACCATGAAGCCACTGCTGTGTAATGCAATTCTAAAGGAAACTATCCCCTATAATTGGCCGCTGCGCAGGAGAGTTCTTTCATGTGCTGATGCTGCCGGAATACAATGGACGCATCGTTTACACCGTCACAAATTCTGAACTAATTCCAATTTGGTGTTTGTTTTATCTGATTATCTAACCACGGAGCACCTTGAAATTAATGACTACCCATTATCCGGCGAAGTCTGCTGCAGGCAATATTTACTTTATAACCTGGTTGAAATACCTTGTGAAAAATGTGCGCCAACGAAGCTGGGGTGATAATCTTTTCTTTATTGCGTGGCTGTACGGTGTCTGCTCATTACCGTTTCACTTTAAAAACACATGTTCATTAATATGCACCGTCCCTCATTAAATACCTAAACAAATACATATAAATAAATAAACATTTGAGTGAGTTTGGTAAAATCCATATTCTGCTGAGTCAAAGCATCTCCAAAACAACATCCGCAACATTTTATCTACTTCTATGTATGGAAAACATGTTGGTTATTTGTATTCACTGCGAACCTGTATGTGCTGTTGCCCTCTGCTGGTAAAGTTGTAGAATACAGCATGTTGATGGTTGAATTAGCAGCACGGCTATTAACAGTGTGAGGCCATTCAAGCTGCAACCTAATCAGAACTATGGTCACGCTGTAAGATCTGACATGTACAGGTTACTTAAAGAAAATTTGCAAACTTATTGCCTGAGCTTTATCAAGTCACATTGCTTGAAAGAAATTAGTAAAGGTACACCTCCCTTTACTCCTTTCTTCAGAGTAACTGTTACGCTTACGTTTGATTAACTTGAGTGTTGGCTTTGGGTGCCTATTAGGTGGAAAAGCGCTCTATAAATAAAATTCTTCTTCTTCTTCTTCTTGGTTACGTAACTTTTGCTATTTTCCTGTACTTCTTGTTACTAAGTACAGGTTGCTTAAATCATTTTGTCATCACTAGTCTTTCTTCTTTAATTCATTACCTTTTAAACTTATTTACATTAAATTACAATACATTAAAAACAGTGTTACTTGCATAAAGATCTTTATTTTGTAAATCATTAGTCAATCCGTTAACAACACTGTTTTAGTCCAAATTAATAAACAAATGATCAGACTTAAGAAACAAATGAAGACCACCCTGAAATAGTTGAAACAATGCTTCAGAGTCTATGCAGAAATAAATTCAAAAGTGAAGTTGCTCTGAGCTCAGATGAGCTTATGTTTAAGTGCAGGTAGTTACTGTGAGAGGGGTGAGGTTTCAGACGTAGTGTCTTTTTATACTTGATCCGGAGCATAGATGAGACTCTGCTTTATGGGCCTTAGAGAGTCTTCATCAGAAGGAATGTCCTCACAGCAGCAGATGAGAGCTGGAGGTCCAGCCAATCAGTGACTGGTTCTTCTCCTGAACAATCACAAACCAACCAAAACGTATCAATACACAGTCACAAAGAATGTTTTACTCTACATCTGAGTTTTGAACTCAGATGCGTATGTAAGATTCGTGTTTGTATTTACAGTGCGGATGAAGAGGTTTGGACACAGAAAGAGGCAGGTGTGAGGTACGGTCATTCATTTTTAGCTCTTCAGAATCAGAATCAGAATCAGAAAGCGGTTTATTGCCATTGTCAGTGAAATTCACAAAGGAACTTGCTTCGGCGTAGGTGCAACATAAAGCAATGAATAAAATATAAAAAATATATAAAAAGGCATGCATAAAATTAAGAATAAAATACACTAAGATAGACTGAGAAGGGTGTGGCCGCAGAATATACGATTATTGAATAAAACATGCTGTAATCTTGTATGTGACATGTCTTGTTTGCGTCAGATTTGTGGACCAACGGTGTCGCCTTTCCACTGATCTGATCTGCATACTGTCGCACCAAAGCAGTGAAGTGTCACGTTTCTACACGCCCCTAACTCTGCTTCTGATTGGTCACTTTCACACTCCATCCTCAGGTCTAAACCAAAACGAAGGAAACGCTGGGGCTAATCAGACTACGCTAATAGGAGTTAGATGACCAATTAGAGGCTTGACTGATTATGCTAATTATGACTCGAGTGACAGTTCTCACCTTAAGGTATTTCAGTAGACTTAATTGACAATAGATACTCCTGACTATGGTGAGCTGGCTTCAGTGTAAATAGCTCCTCCCATAAGACAGATATTTAGGGTTGTGATTCACCAGTTCTCTGTCGGAGGAACTGAAGAAGCGACTTAAATGAGTGGCGAAATTTAGTCACTCTTAAAACACCCAATTTAGAGAATTCAATTTTCTTTTGCTGTAGAACCTACCTGGGCGGTTTAGTAGCCGCACAGACCGTCGCTCCTCCTCCTCGTCTCGCTCCAGTTTGCTTCCCAAAATAAAGCAGTAAACTTTGCGACTTCCCCGAACGAGATAAGAGCGAGATCGAGGTCTGATCTCACAGAACAGAGGAGAAAGTCATTCATTTTATTTATACGTTACTGATCAAAATGGTTTGGCACTGTTCCCAAATTATGTCATCAGTATTCCCGTTATTTGATGTGATCAAATTACAACGTCTTACTTACAATTTTTTCCTGTCACCTTCCTACTTTTACTGCGTTATTCCTGTTATTGGGCATTATTCTCAAATTACGCTGCCCGTTTAAACAACAGTATTCGCGTTATTCGTCTTTATTCCCATTATTACAAAATTTTTCCGTCCTACTTGAGTGGCGTTATTCCCGTTACTCCCAAATTACGCCATCTGATATTTAAACCGCGTTTTCCCCATTATTTGGTGTTATTTCTAAATTACACCATTAAGAAGCGTTTTTGGCATTATTTGGCGTCAACTTAGATGCATTTTTCCAGTCATTCCAAAAGTATGCTATCCTACTTGACGCCGCCCCTTTAAATGGCAGTATTCTCGATATTTGTATTACGTTGGCCTACTTTAGCAGTGTTTTTCCCAACTACCAACTTGGCCCAGACGTGACCCATGCCAGACATTCCCGTTGAGGGTGCTGTGCCTGATTTCTGTCTTAAAATGTAAAAAAACTAAAAAAAGAAATAAATAAATAACAAAAAAGAAAAGAAAAAACAGAACTAATTCATTTTAAACTACACGTCGCTCTCTTACTGTACCTAATGCAGTCCCAGCATCCTAAAAAATCAGGTACTGCACCTTTAAAACAATAACATCTCTTTTCAAACAGCAAAGTGGCAGACTATCCAACAAAGTCCTTATAGTGTGTATGACAGGTTTTTACGATTTACTATTTTTGACTTTATTCAGTGTATTAATACCCCTTGTAAATATAAATTATAGTTTTACATCAATCAGGCAGCTGTTTGTAGAGAAAAGTTGAAAAAAATATGTAGAAAATTACAGGAAGTAAACAAATTGATGACATCACACCAAAGGTTATGCATAATTTACAGAAAAGAAACTACTTTTTTTTTTTTACCCTTTAAACACTGATTCAACAAAATAAAGGTGTATTTTTTATTGTCAAATAAAAAAAGTCTGACATTAGAGGTGTTTTGGTGCACTGTACAGAATCATTAGCGTGACGTCATCATTTACAACCAGGAAGTCAAATCAATAACCAAAAAAAAAAAATAGCTAAACTGTAGTAACATTTGTAAAGATTTGAGCAGAATTTGAAACATATTTACCTTAACTGCATTTTACCAGCCATCAACACGTCTGAATTTTAACGGACATTCTGGCCTTCTCCGTCGGATACAAATTAGAATATGAAAGGGCAGTGGACGCATACATCATGGCGAGAGATTGCGAGCAGCCTGAGCGAGAAGTCATTAGTAAAAACTGTGCCTATACCTCCCACATTCCTCCCCACACTCACGCATATAGATTCAGCTGCCCGCATTTATTTATGTTTTCCAGCTCGCACCTGCAAGTCTGTTTTTAAACCCGACGACGCTAGCATATTCCGCTGCCAGGAAATCACAGGTAGCGCCGGTTTTCCGAGCCAAATTGGACTTTTAACTAAGAAGCATAATCACACATGCTGATTGGAGCAAGATGGCGGCTTTCCTAAAGAAGATTTTGGCTCGATTAGTTTGCTTGATTTGCAACATCAAATTACTTTTCTGGGGGCGTCAGTTTTTAAGGCTTGCTGTGATGCTAATTTGAAGTTTTCGTACCTTAAATTTCCTTGATGTTTATTGGAACAGTTACTCGTCTTGAGATTGTCTCTCCAAGTTTGATGAAAAGCGCTAATCGTTAAGAGTTCTGGGGTCTCATTTATGATTTTTTTTTAGATTTAGGTATGGAACTAACTAACTAATGCAACTAATGTTTCACTTTTAATTACTAATCATCTCCATTGATGTTTTCTGGTTCTCATGTCTGATTTTCAAATAAAAAGGCAGATCTTACAACTAAAACCAGTTGGAAATGAACCTAAAACACTCTCGGATCTGAATACTCACGAAAAACCCTGCTTCAAGTAGTTTGAGTTCACAGACTGTTGCACAAACGGCGACAATAACACTTTCCTGAGCTCCGTTTGCTCTCGTGTTGTCGCCGGGTCGCTGCGGGAAACTGAGGATAATTAGAGGCGACTTTTGTGCGTCGACTGATTCATGAGTCTGTCCAAAAGTGGTCACTGAGCGGTTGTCACCTGAGTCTTAACGTTTCGTATTTGCATAAAGTTGGCTTCAATTCAACTCTGTTTTGTTCAACCCAACATGAACGTTTGGAGTCGTAAAGGTTGCAGGTTAGAACATCTGTAGAGATAAGTTCGATGTCATTGTGCAAAACATTCCAGGTAAAGCAAGAAGATACTGGTGCACGATATTAAAACGCAAAAAAAAAGTGTATTATCATCGCTTTATTCAACATCAAGCAGCTTTTTGTTCGAGATTGCGGCTGTCATATACTGCAGCGGCAAGAGAAAGTGTTGGCATCGCTGGCTGTGAAGTGAAGTGGACGTAAAAGCAGCCATTATATGCAGGTAAGGGGTTATTTAAAAATAAGGGGACAGCTGAATGACTCCAGAGAAGGCCTGGCGCAAAAAGAAAGATTTCTGATCGAGTACGGGAGTGAAAGCGGCTGCATTGGTATAAATATTTCATCGTAAGAGCGGAGAATCGTTCAAAGTTAGCCAAAATCATGGAGAAAACTGAAGTACTTTTAAACTGGGACTAACTCAAACCTAACCCAAGACTAAATCGAGTCAGGACTAACTCAAGATAAAGCTATGGGCGAAGCTGAACCGGTTTTGAAAGATTCGCGCTAAAATGAGTTTTGAAAGCTTGAACCATGTTGCTTTCTCTGGATTCAAAGCTGAAACGGTTTGATTCCACCTTGTGATGCCATAATGTGGTGAACCAGGAAGTGCTCATCTTTTTTCTTTTTTTTTTTAAAAGTCCATACACACCTTCACCTTAGAACTTGGAAGCGACAGTGTTATTGGTCTGTTCAAACCAAGACTAAACCAGGACTGTTCTTCCTCTAACTAGAAATAAACCAAGACTAAACTACGATTGTTTTTCCCTAAACCAGAACTAAAGTAAGACTCAACAAGGACTGTTTTGGACCAAATCAAGACTAATCCAAGACTAAACCAGGACTGTTTTATCCCAAACCAGAACCAAGAACAAACCAGGACTGTTTTGGGTCCTAACAAGAACTAAACTAGGACTGTGGCCCCAAAGCAGAACTAAACCAAGAATAAACCAGCACTGTTTTGCCCCAAACCTGAACTAAACCAAGACTAAACCAGGACTGTCTTGCCCCAAACCAAGACTAAGACTAAACCAGGATTGTTTTGCCACAAAGTAGAACTAAACTAAGACTACTGTTTTGCCTCTAACTAGAACTAAACCAGGACTGTTTTGGGACCTAACAAGAACTATACCAAGACTAAACCAAGATTGTTTTTCCCTAAACCAGAACTAAACCAAGACTAAAGCAGGACTGTTTTGGCCTAAACCAAGACTAATCCAAGACTAAACCAGGACTGTTTTGGCCAAAACCAAAACCAAGACCAAACCAGGACTGTTTTGACCCAAACCAAAACCAAGACCAAACCAGGACTGTTTTGACCCAAACCAAAACCAAGACCAAACCAGGACTGATGTGGTGAACCAGAAAGTGCTCATCTTTTTTTCTTTTTTTTTTTTTTAAGTCCATACACACCTTCACCTTAGAACTTGGAAGCAACAGTGTTATTGGTCTGTTCAAACCAAGACTAAACCAGGACTGTTCTTCCTCTAACTAGAAATAAACCAAGACTAAACTACGATTGTTTTTCCCTAAACCAGAAATAAAGAAAGACTCAACAAGGACTGTTTTGGACCAAATCAAGACTAATCCAAGAACAAACCAGGACTGTTTTGGGTCCTAACAAGAACTAAAGTAGGACTGTGGCCCCAAAGCAGAACTAAACCAAGACCAAACCAGGACTGTCTTGCCCCAAACCAAGACTAAACCAAGATTGTTTTGCCTCTAATAAGAACTAAACCAGGACTGTCTTGTTCTAACAAGAACTAAACCAAGACTAAATTGTTTTTCCCCTAACTAGAACTAAACCAAGAGTAAACCAAGACTAAACCAGAATTGTTTTTCCCTAAACCAGGACTAAACCAAGACTGTTTTGTCCCAAACCAGAACCAAGACCAAACCAGGACTGTTTTGGGACCTAACAAGAACTAAACTAGGACTGTGGCCCCAAAGCAGAACTAAACCAAGACCAAACCAGGACCAAGACCTAATCCAAGAGTAAACCAGGACAATTTTGCCCTAAACCAGGACAAACCCAGGACCAAACCAGGACTGTTTTGGCACAAACCAGAACCACAACAACAAACATACCACATTTTGAAAAACCTCTGCTTTCTTCAGACTTGGCTGTTCTAATCTCAAGCACCAAACCAGGTCAAGCCCCTCCCCCTCGCCGTTCCAGCATCTTAATTGAGGAAGTACTTATGCAGGAATTGACATACATTCCTAATTGGGATATGATGGCATATTTTTTAAACATCTTAGAGCATGCTTTAAGAGAAGAAGCAGACCGAGTGGGATGGAGTGTGGGGGTTGTACTCATGCGTTTGTGATGAGAGGAATTTAACTTACAGATTTCTAGAGGCCTGGATGCAATATATATTAAAGCACAATCAACTTAATGAGCTTTTAACCTTGTTACAACAGTGTTTCCTCATCATTAGTTCGTATTTTGATTGATCCCTGCATGTTTGAGTAATCCTGCATTATCCATGTGAGGCTCCAGCGCTCAGAACATTCCTGTTTTGTGGCTGTTTGTTGTTTATTCATTTGGTCGGGACAGTGCGCGTTAGCATACATGATACACACACGCTGTAAACACGGCGGATTATAGCTATGGGCTATTTTCCATCTGTCGTCCCGCGTTCACTCACGACACACTCTCATTCATATTCTTTTGGACGTGTGTTTAGTGGCAGGAGAAACAGGAACACCAGGAGGAAACCTACATGGACACGGGAAGAACACGCAAACTCCACACAGAAAGGCTGGAAGTTGCCGTACGCGCCGCCGTCTTGTTTCTGTTGTATTAGTTTACAGAAAACAGAAAATAAGTTCCACACGGACTAAAAAGCCGTTTTCAGGTTGCCCAGGAAATCGGTGCGTTGTTGACTTGTTGTTGCTCGTGTTCATTAAACATTTTACACAAATCAATCTACTTTATGTAACATTTTAGCGGCAAGACTTTTCCCTCGTTCGTCATTAGCTTCAACGGAGTTCTCATCAAACGGAAGTGCGTTTACAAACGGAAGTGCAAAAAACCGCAAAAGTGGGCGGGGCAGAATAAGGTCAATACCCGCCCACTTCCCCCGTACATAGCTGTGATTATTTGAAAAGTCAGGACACCAAGTCACACATGTTGAGTTCTGAAACGTCATTTAGCCACTTTTCAAAAGTAAAAACATGTAAATGACAATCCCCTGCTTTTTACGGTGAAATGTCACTATGAAGAGGAGGGGCTTATCGGTTCTGCAGTTTTGAACAGGAAGTCGATACACACAGATATGCTATTGAGACTTTTTTGAGCTTTTAACTGTAGTTTAGTAATGTTCCGCCATCAAAAACATACCTGAATTTACAGTTTGCTTCATTCACGCTATTTTGACAAATGCTGGTTAGAAAATCCTCTCTCCTCCGACCATCAGAAACACTCTCTGCTGAACTCCCTCGACTGAAGACGGTTTTTTCCCTGATTTTAGGCGTCACTTATCCGAGAATCATTACCAGACTCGTTCTGATTATTTCTGCCGTCTTAACACGATCATTGCAACTGCTAGGCTACCATTGCATTTTAAAGTATAAATTGTGTAAACTGTAGGCGCCATCTACTGGCTGCATACGTAAGAAACAAGAGGTCATTTAGTCCATAATAAACTTTTCTTTCCCTGTTTGTTTCAAAACATGAGATGGCAAAGTTAAGGTGCTCAAGAGCATGTTTAAAGACTAATAACAATATGAAAAATGCTGAATATTTTTCCTTTAAATAAATAGTTACAGTTTACAATGAACAATATGTGAAATGATGATATATATGACAATCAAGACCCCCTGAATTCATTCTAGGTTGGCACTGTTTGCACCAAAAATAAAATCAAAAAATCACTTTATTCATTACCGCTCACAGAGAAGACGTTGAACTTTGTGTCAGTTTTTCTTTCAAGTGGATTTCCCAGTAATTACAGAGATATGAACTATAAACCAGGTCAACAAATCTACCAGACCATAGAATTCTGCCTGCTCCAGCTCAGTTTTTACTTTTCATTCTACTGCCGTTGTTGTTGTGTCCTGACGCAAGACGCTTCACCCAAATTTCCCACTCCAGGTACACAATAAGAACAATATTTTTCACTCTCAGAACATAAAAAACACCAACAATATATCCCGTTTTATGACTCCTGACTTCTTTCATTTCCTTGTATATAATGTGCCGTTTGAAGACAGTTTTGTTAAAGGACTGGTGACATCTAGTGGACAAATGTAAAACTGTATTTGTCATCATAACCCGTCGAACAACAACACAATCAACCAGCGCTGGCATTAGGTTTTTTTCTTTTTTTTCCTCAGACAATTTAAAATTCCAGTCTTCTCCCTGGATAGTCTCAAAGTCACCACTCTGACATTTAAGCTTGTTTTATTACATTTGCTGGATCCATTTCAAGGCGCTAAACTACTATAACATTGAAAGTCATTGTTTTTTGGTTGCTGTAATATTTGACAGCGCACCAATCAGACAAAAGGTTAAGACTACAGACAGTTCAGTTTGAGATGAAAGTGCAGGGCCGGTGTCAGATATCTAGTGGCCCCGGGTGTTTCCATGGACTTAGCCCCCTGTAATGAGTTATAAACCCTAATGTAACTGAAATTAACTGACGTAAAACAGAGGGAACGCATCATTATAAGACAAACTGTTTCACTGAAATTACTTTTTAAAATGTAAATCAGTTTAGTTTCGATTTAGCTTTCGGAGAGTACGTTGTTTGTGTTTCTCAGCAGGGCCGGCGCTAGCATTTGGGGCCCTAAGCAAGATATTGATTGTAGCCCACCATTTGACAAAACATCTGATGTTTAAAAATCAGAGGCGTGTCAGGATCTCTGGAAAAATGGGCTATTTATTAATCAGCATTTACATGTTTGTTTTAAAAATGAAACGGTGGTTTGGAGATTCGGCCCCGAGAAAATTTAAATAAATCACGTGAAATTTCTGGTCTTCTGGTGCATTCAACTCATAATTTCAACAGGCATTACAAAATATTACATGCTAGTTATTATTTATTCTAGCAGCTCTTATGCTATGTATGAAAAGATGGCATGGGTTTTAAGAGGCCCCCCAGCCCTTGAGTTTGTCTGCCCCGCCAGCAGCAGTGGCCCTGGTCACCTTCACTGTCCCGTCTCTCACCCAGCGACTCCAGAGAACACCACAAGCTCTTATGTCCCGTCTGGATTTATGTTTTCTGCTGCTCTGTGTGGTTGGTATCAGTCGTATCAACAGTGAACGAGGCAGATTCTCTCTCTTTCTCTTCTCTCTCTCTCTCTCTTCTCCCTCTTTCTCTATTCTCTCTCTTCTCTTTCTCGTTTCTCTCTATATCTCTTTTTTCTTTTATCTCTTCTCTATCTCTTTTCTTTCTCTCCTCTTCTTTCCCCTCTCCTCTCGGTTGTTCATCTCTCTCTTTCTCTTTTCTCCCTATTTTTCTCTTCTTTCTTGTCTCTCTTTCTCCCTTATCACGCTTTCTTCTCTCTCTCTTGTCTGTCTCCCTTCACTCTCTCTCTATTTCTCTCCCTTTCCCTCTCTCTCACTTTCTCTTCTCTCGATCTTTCCTCTCGCTTTCTTTCTTCTCTTTCTTTTTATTTTCTTTCTATCTCTCTTCCCTCTCTCTTTCTCGTCTCTCTCTTCTCTCTCGCTCACTTCTTTCTCTGTCCCTCCCCTCATTCTCGTCTCTCTCCCTTCACTTCCTCTCTTTCCCTCTCTCTTTCCCTCTCTCTCTCTTTCTCTTCTCTCTCTCTTCTCTCTCTCTCCTTCTTTCTTATTTTTCTCTATTCTCTTTCTCTTCTCTTACTCTCTCTTCTCTCTGTTTTTGCTGTGTCTTCTACCTCTGTTCTCTCTCTCTTCCCTGTCTGTCTTTCTTTCTGTCCTTCTTTCTTCTCTTACTTTTCTCTCTCTCTTTCTCGTCTCCCTCTTCTCTCTCGCTCACTTCTTTCTCTGTCTCTTCTCTCTGTCTCTTCCCTCTCCCTTCTCTTCCTCTCTTTACTCTCTCTATCCCTCTCTCTTTCTCTTCTCTCTCTCTTTCTCTTCTCTCTCTATCTCATCTCTCTCTCCTTCTTTCTTCTCTTTCTCTATTCTCTTTCTCTTCTCTTTCTCTTCTTTCTCTCTCTTCTCTCTCTCTCTTCTCTCTGTTTTTGCTGTGTCTTCTATCTCTGTTCTCTCTCTCTTCCCAGTCTGTCTTTCTTTCTGTCCTTCTTTCTTCTCTCTCTCTCTCTCTCTTCTCTTTCTCTCGCCCTCGTCTCTTCTCTCGTTTTCTCTCTCTCACCCTCTTTCTCTTTTCTCTCTCTCTCTCTTGTCCGGACACAGCCCACCAGAGCCTGTGACCCCCCTGTGCTTGGCCCCTAAACAATCGCTCAGTTTGTTTATACCTCGGGTCGGCCCTGTTTCTCAGTTTGTATTAAGACAGCAGTTTCCGTTGCATTTGTAGTTCACGGCGTTCATTTAGTTTCCAATTTTACACAAAACCATTAAACAAAATGAAGACTAAACGAAGCAGCAGTAGCAGAGATATTTATTGGTTTAATTTTAATTTAGATGAGAGCAGAACTATAAGCTAATGCGCTCAAAACAAGCACCTCCACGTCTCATCTCGCTATAAGAACAGTTTTTATCCCCAAGCCGCAAGGATAATGAACATTACCTTTAAGGAGGGCTGAGACTGCACCTTTCTTTCACTGTTGTATTTACTGTGTCGATTTTAAACTCATTTATTCATCGGAGTGTGTGCAAACAACTTTTCATTGCTACGGTATACCTTGTGCATTATGCAAATGGCAAATAAACTAAACATGAAACTTGACTGAAGATGTGCACACCCCGCACTGCAGCACCCATGTGGAATTCTCGCCCTTGTTGCGTCGCATTGTTGAATTGATTCTACGATGCACGAACAGGGCCCAGTGCAGGAACGGCCTTCATAAAGTCAGCGCGATGCATTTTTCATACGAACAACATGTCAGATGTGCGGCTCACCAAAGTGCACAGGGCCTAGAATTTCCTCACACAGCCTGAGCAGAAGAAGTAGTCAAGGAAATCAGAAGTCACTCTCAACATTAGCGCTTGCACGTGGAAACAAAATATGTTGTTATATGACTTTTATTTGACTTAATCCACTTGCAGATCTATAGATTTACAAGGGACATTGATATCAGAGCCGTCAACAGAAATTTGGTGGACCGGGGCAAGAAATCTCACATGGTTCCCCTTCGAATACAAATTGATAGGAAGAGCATCCAATTCTGGTCCACTAAGACCCAAACAAAACAAAAATGTTCAGATTAGAGACTATTAAAAAGTAAAAGTAAAGCATTCTAAATTCTGGAATGAGACAAAAGTAAAGTACAACAGAATGTGATTTCAATGGTCAAGTTAGCATTAACCTCATGCAGAATAATAATAATCAAGAAAAATCAAGGTGGTTTTGGCGAATGAAAACCACAAGAGAGTGATATCCAAACAAAAAAAAAGTTTACTTAATAGGCTGTTGTTGTAGGCTAATGTTTTGGCTTTACTAGACAGAAATGTTGACCCATATTCTTCACAGATTTATTACACAGGCCAACTATATCACAAATAATACGTGTTTTAGCAAAATTCTACTTGCTGATAGTATTTTTCACTTGGTTTAAAAAGACACATTTTTACCCTGGGAATTCAAACTGTAGCTTAAATTTAGTTGAAAATACAAAAAAAAAAAGATTTGCATTTATATCTGAAAGCAGTTAATCATTAAGAATTTAACGTCTATTTCACTTTTTTCTCTATAGTTGCCTCCATTTTGGAATTGTCAGTTTAATAAGTCTATTTCATACCGTCAACATAAAGCTTTACCAGATTTCCTCACATTGAGAAAAGGAACCAAACTTTTACTCAAGTAAGAGAAGCTATTGTCATAGAAAACATTTAGGGAAAAAAACATATGTCTGTAAACTACTCGGAGAAGTCCAATTTTATTAAAAAGTTACTTGAGTTGGCCTAATATAGTGGCGGTCCTTGGAATTTGGAGGCCCATGGTAAAATTAAGTACTGGCCCCTCCTTAACAAGTTATCTTTGACTTTGTGTTGTGACTCTTGAATTGTTATTTGTTTTTTTGCATGTGGTAGTCGAACAGATTCATAAATTTGGGGCGGTAAGTGAACTACTGGAAAAATCAAATTCACATGTGCAATACTTACAGGTGCTAAACAGATTTAAACAGGGGGGTTTGGGGGTCCTTCCCCAAAAGAATATTTAAGAAATCAGACCATATTTCCTGTGCGTTGATGCATTTTAACACATGTTCCAGCTGATGTAAATAAATGATAATAATTTGTAATTTTATAATGTTATATTTTATTTACAATTTATCTTGGGCAGAATTATTACATTTGACAATCCCAGACTATTTTTTTGGACTTTTTCTTGTTTAAAAGTACACTGCGCTACATTACTTATATGTTGAGAGAATAGCAACTGTTTCAGTTGATTGGGAAGGGCATCTTATTGGGGGCCCCTTCAAGTTGGGGGCTCAAGGCATTTGTGGCCTGTTGTCTAATGCAGTGGTTCCCAAAGTGGCGGTCGGGACCCCCTGGGGGGTCGCGAGGGGTAAACTGGGGGTCGCGAGATGATTTCACTATCTAATATTAATAAATATTACATTGTATTTGGTCTATTGTTTATAAAAAAGTATATATATTTTAGTGAAATAGGGTCCAATAAGACAATAAACTGTTCAAATAACTAAATTAAACTGGATTTTCACACGCTTTGACGCTTTAAATTATTGTTACTGTCATTTTCATTTCGATTTGGGGGTCCCGAGTTGGGGGCCTGGCCAGAAAAGTTCAAGAATCACTGGCCTAATGGTAAGTCCGCCACTGCTAATACTACCACCTATGAGTATAAGTTTAATGTTTCTAATACAAACAACTAGCACACAAACTCACTTATTTCCAGACAGTCATGCGCTTCCCTAATTCATTTAAAACTGATCCAATTCAGCTGTAAACTGCTTGGATCTGCACACACACACACGCACGCACGCACGCACGCACGCACGCACACACACACACACACTCTGTTTGTCTGCTCCCTCAAAGCTCCATTTGAATTTTAATGGACTTTTTCCCTTTGGGCTTTTTCTCCAGAGGAATCCAATAGAGAACGGGAACATTTTGGTGAATTAAACCAAATGTAATCACTGATAGCTATGAGCCGTGTTTGTAGAATCAACGTTAGAAGAGTTTGTCCTTCAGTTGTTTTGCAAAGGCTAATGGCGGTTTGTGTTAGCGTGTAGCGGCACGTGTTGTGGCTAAAAACAAAGGAGTCTGTCATGTTTTGGCAGCTGTTGCATTTGGACTTTAGCATTCATTAGAGTTAATTAAACTTGAGGGAAAAGTCTATTGAAGTCATATACAGAGAAAAGATCGGATTTTGAATGTCACTGTCAATATTTATAAGTCATTCTTTCCTTACTGAAGTTGCAGGGTCGTTTCAAGCTTTTGGGGGTTGTGTGCAAAATGTCGGGGGGCACGGCACTATTTGCTAAACTACAATGAGGTGATTGATAGGACTTGCAAGTAGGAATTTGGAAATAATTGCAATTTATTTTATTTTTTTTTCCCGACTAAGTGGCAGACAGTGGCAGAACAACTGATAAAATGGGTTTCTATGCTTTTTTGGGCTAACTTTTGTCACTAAAGTTATGTATTTTTGGGCGTTTGAAGCACCCCTGCTGTCTTTGCGCAGAAAACCAGCCTTGCAATATTTACCGACATCGATCTGGACTCTCCTGAGAAACTCTTTTTAAAATATTTGGGAATGTGAAATGTTTTTCTATGTGACTGTATTTTGTTGTTTCAATAAAAAGAAAGGGGAAAAAAGCTTTTGCGTCTTTTCACTAGAAGTATGTTTTCACAAGAGAGCAGCAGGGGGAGCTGACGATATTGAGTTCTGCTTTAAGTTAATTTGGTAACGTGGAAACTTTCTCCGACTGTGCAGAGCTTAACTAGCCTATTTGCTAACAAGCGTTGGAGGTAAAGGACACTTCAGCTACCACACAACAATTAGTTTCCTCAACAAACGGACTCAAAAACAGTTTCTTTAAGGAGAGACGGATAATGAGAGTGTGATAAATGTCAACATAGCTGCAGTGTATCTGTTGTTTTAGCTGCTTTTCTAAAACGGTTTACTTGATTTTGTTCTTTTAAGTACAAAATGTCAAGGACAAAGTAAAAATTAAGCAGCGTTGTCATATTTGTTTTCATACTGCTGCAGCTCTTTCACATTTTAGATTTGTTTAGACTCTTGCGTTTTTGCCACTCACCGCTAACATTCAGACGGCCGCGATGTTTCCTGCATGTATTCAGTGTTTCGGCCAAACAGTGAAGTGTCTTGCCCAAGGACACAATGTCTATGATGGAGGAGCTGTTTGAGTTCTCCTGCTGGTTCACATTTGCCAACCTTGTTATCGTTAAAAATGAATTTATACAGTCCATTATAACAGATTTGACACAAATTAGAATATTCAGCTGAGTGCAGAGGTTGGCAGAACGTCGCGAGATAGGGTCAGTGCTATTTTAGATATCTCTGCTCTCAATTGTGCACTCAGTTTAGCAGAATAATGATGATGGCGCAAATGATGTTATCTTGCACAAATCCTCAAACTACATCTGTTCTTGTCTCCCATGGAGATGTTAATTGCTTAAATCGTTGGACACTGTGGCATTAAACGCATCTATTTCTTTTCATTTATTTATTTGTTCTTTTGGTCACCTACTTAACATTAGAAATCAAACAAATGCAAACAAATAAATTGAGTCCGTGACCAGGCATAGGCCGAAGATTATGTTTTTTGTGCCCTTTAAAACCCTTGACTGGATGAACAGGGGAATCACAAAGTGCATGATGGATCTAACAGCAACAGAAAGAATGAATTAGTTATATGTGTTTTCTCTCAAAGTCAGTATGTTGCCATGGTGTGAAGAGAGAAAAACAGAACAAATGCTATGTATTTTTGTTCGAAATTCATTGCAATTCATGTGCATTTGTAATCGCTTGTAATAATACACTGCATGTCCAGAAATAAAGGTCACACGCTCTAATATTTGGTTAGACCTTTTGAGCCATTAGCTTTGATTACAGCACGCATTCGCTGTGGCATTACTTCAAAAAGCTTCTGCAATGTCAAAAGATTAATTTCATTCCAGTTTTTCCAGTCCATTTTTCGCAAAGATTCTCAATGGGGTTAAGATCTGTAGCCTTAGATGTTTTCTCTGCTTGTTGCCAACGATTTGACTCTTCCCAAACACACTGACATCTTTTCCATGACCACAGGATTTGTCTTTCCACAAGGTTGTTTCAGAAATGAGAAGAGTTTAAGTACCGTGTTGAAGCTGAAAGATACAAATCACCCTCAGTACTTCTCCGATACAAGGCTCGTACCTATTTTGCTTAGTTCTCGACTCTTTTTTTGACGGGCAGTGTATGTTGTGTGTGTGGTTTCTATGTTCTTTTGCAATCTATGATGTATAATCTATCGTGTTTTCAGAAATGAGGCAAAAGGAGATATGTGCTCTGCGGAAATTGAAAATGTTGAAAATGTGTACAATTGTGTGTTTTGTCAGTACATCCACTTCTAATAGGAATTCCACACAGTTTTATCAATGATGCCCCTGACCTGTACCTTGGCCTGGTTGCTTATCTGGTTTTGTCGCCACGGAGATGGATACGTTTAATCAGTGGTGGACCTAGCGATTTGGTCAATGAGCATTATAGTATTTTATATCAGAAAAAATACTTTTAAAATTTTGCATTGAGTGATATTTGGGGCCACCCATGTCAAACTGACCTGAAGATAACTCAAGGTTTGTTAGTCTTTTTACAGGTTCATAAATTTGGGGTGGTAAATGAACCATTGGAAAATTCTAATTCACATGTGGGTTGAATATGTGCAATAGCTATATGTTCTAAACAGCTTTAAACAGGGGGTTTGGGGGTCCTTCCCCAGATAAATATTTAAGAAATCAGACAATTTTTCCGGAATGTTGGCGCGTTTAACACATGTGTAGCTGATTTAAACAGGTGGTTTTCATTTGTGTTTTCATTTGTGTTAAATTTTTTCTCCACTGGTTTGGCCCATTTCTTGAAACAGAAATTACATGCTCAACATTCTTGGTTGTTTTACCAAAATGTATCTGGATGGTTGATCACAACAACATGGTTCACCTGCAAAAGCACATATCTCTCCCAAAACAGTTACTTTGTGTCAAAACTACATTTCTGTCTAATATGAATAATCAGTGCCCCCAAAATAAATTGTCCCCTTAGCATTGTGTCTCTGCAAGTCAAAATGTTTAGATGTGTCACTGGCAGAGGACCAGCTCACACTGGACAGAAAACAAGGATTGGAAGAGTAGTAGTACGGAAGAGTAGCCTCCAAGGTTTGAAATCACAGATTGCACTAAAACTACCAAGGAAATTCTAACCATTTTTATTCATACACATACATAAGTTCCATACAAATGTTAAAAGAAAATTTACATTACAGTAATAAACTGTAATACAGTAACAAACACGAAATCAAAAAACAAGGTCTTATTCAATCCAATTCATCAAATATTCCAAGAAATCCATATATGGTATTCATAGTATTATATTCTTGACCAATTTGACAATTGAACAGACTATTGTGCACGTGAGGACTTATACCATGAGATTACGCTAACATGTTTTGGAGAAAATGATCATTAGACTGAGAATCAGCTAATCCGTTTTGCTCTACATGATCTATTCATTTGACAAATGTGTTAAATGTAGGCAAACGGTGTGAACTGTAGGCGACTTGTACTTAATCATCTGCAAAGATGCACTGAGACAATTGAGACATGAACTAAGGCATCTGCCATTTGATCAAATGAATGAGAAGTTCCATTCTGTTGTGAACAATTGCCAAGAGGTTTGGAGGATTGTCCATGTTATTTTGAAAATGTAATTTCTTTTTCGAGCCAAGCCAATAGAGAAAACTGTAATTAATACATTTGACACTCCCAGACCATTTTGTTGGTCTAGTTTATTGTTTAAAAGTACACTGCACTACTTTATTGTGATATTGAGAGAATAGAAACTGTTTTTGAGCCTTGGATCTATGATGATCGGGACAGCAAGGGCATCTTATTGGGGGCCCCTTCAGGTTTGGGGCCCAAGGCAATTGTGGCTTGTTGCCTACTGGTAAGTCCGCCACTGCGTTTAATGTGGATGTGGAACATTCCAGAAAAAGCAATAAAATCTCAATGGAGACAAGCTGGTGTCGAACTCTCCACCATAAAATCAATAAATCAATGCGTTTACTCCACAAGTCCATGCCTACTTATTGAAAACTTTATTGTCATTCCTGTTAGGCTTTAACTGAATCATTTGTAGCTGTAACTCTGGCCAAATCTTGATCAGTGAAAAATGTAGGAGCCGCAGCGCTGAAGGTAATTCATCCTGAAATGTACACGGACACAGTCGGGGTCTTCATGCCTGCGGTGGTGGAGTTATCAAAAACATTTATGTGAACTTGGGGTGCACGGTGGCAGAGCGGCTAGAGCTTCTGCCTCTCAATAAGGAGATCGTGGGTTCGAATCCCAGACCACCCCAACATCGTGGTTTCGAATTCCGAACCACCCTAACATCACATGATCTCTCTGGGTGGAGTCTGCATGTCCTCCCCGTGTTACCGTGGGTTCTCTCCGGGTTCTCCGGCTTCCTCCCACCGTCCAAAGACATGACTGTGTAGGTTAATTGACAACTCTAAATTGTCCCTAGTGAATGAATGTGAGAGTGAATGGTTGTCTGTCCTTGTCTGTCTCTCTGTGTCAGCCCTGCGACGAGTTGGCCACTGTCCAGGGTGTACCCCGCCTAAGGCCCAAAGTCACTGGGATAGGCTCCAGTCACCCGTGACCCCTAACGGGAATAAGCGGTAGAAAATGAATGAATGAATGAATTTATGTGAACTTCATTTCCCCTCCCTACATGTCCCCCGCTGGACTCCGTACGTACTCTGCACACTCTGACAGATGCTGGAGCTTTTTTTTCGTCTCTCAGCATGGAACCCAGAATGCACCTCTCTCTCTGGAAGAAGGAAAGAAAAGGAACAGCACGGTCTTTTCGATGTGGAAGACGATGAGGTGAAACTCCCAAAAATGAGGCAAAAACTCTGGGGAAATTAACACAGTGATAACCTCATATGTGATTAAGAAGTGAATGCAAAATTAATACTGAAGATAAATGTGTAATCAACAGTCACCAAGGCCAATTATGTCGATAATTCAAACCAAAAATGTTCAGCGTGCCAAAGAGGAAAAGCACTTTCACAGTAGAACTCTCTCCTGAATATTGAAATGTGCGCAACTCTGTATTTGGGCCTCAAACCTCCTGCCATGGACACAGTAAATGGATACCTTTGATGGTCACAATGTGGTGGTTGGCACAAATTGCACCGACAATCAAGGACTGGATTAACCTTAGTTGAAAATGCAAAAATATGAAAGACTTTGGACCAAACTAGACTTTTACTATGGACAATATGTGCCTTCATTTTCTTAAGGATGTCTTTTACGTTCTTCTTTTTATTTTGTTTTTGTCTCTTTTTCTCTCTCTGGCTGTGCTTAGCTTTTTGTTCTGGTCTGTGTTGTATACATATGAACTGGAAAAAAAGAAAGAAATGACAAACCACATATTTGAGCCATGCATGAGGAACATTTAGTTTGAACTGTTAGCGTTGTCCACAATGTTTTCAATGAATTTGTCTTCTTTTTCCTGAGAATTCTGAATGAAATGCATGTACAATAATACACAAACAAACACAGAATGTGAGAGGCATTGAGTACAAGATACAAAACATTAGATTCAACACTTTGATGACAAGATTAGAAACAAGAGACGGCAAGAACAGACTATAATTCATTACAATATGTTCATAGCATGTTAATATTTCACTTTTTTCCTTATTGTTTTCCTTAAGGATTAAGCAGAGAGGAAATTTCTGATTTGAAGCGATAGTGACTCATCCAAATACATGGACATCTCCAGAGTTTGTTCTCTTTTTCAGATAGAAGAGGAGACATTAACGCTTCTTTTTGAGTTAAAAAACTAACTATTTATTTTCCAAATTTGCAACACCATCTATTTCAACATACAACCTCAATGTATCGCAAACTTTTTATTCTGTAATCTATCACTTCGGCCGCTTATGCATAGGTTGTGTGCACGACATCAAGCAATCTAGAATGTCTTAAAATGGAGCTGGAGACAGTCAGTTTTCTCTGGTAGAATTGGCTTTTTAACTGTCAGATTGTAGATTTGTTGACCTGGTTTATGGCTCGTATCTCAGTATACATCAGCAAACTGGCACAAAGTTCAACGTAGAATAAATAAAAAAAAAAAAAAAAAAAAATGAATAGCCTCAAGTTGTGATTGAGACAAAAAGGGAACATGTTTTTGAATGTGGAGGAACATGGAGGGACGGGCACGGGAAATTTAAGCTCATCTGACATCTGAAAAGTCTTGATTCTTTTGCAAGAAAAAGGGTGTAACTCACTTTTAATACAATAGGTTGGGTTCACAGTCTGGACTTTGATGATGCAATAATTTCAGATGATATAACATCTGTTTTTGCAAGAAATATGCTAGGAAATCCACAAATGTTGAACCTTATTTTTATTTGTTTGGGATTGACTCCACAAAGTTGCATTTCATGGCTGTCTCATGGATATCACGTCTTTGGGGTTGGAAAAACACCACTTTCTGAGGCTATTGTGAAAAGGATTTGGCTTTTGTTTATTTATGCTGACAGAGCAGGCGTTGAATTTTGTTCCAGTTTTTGCTTGGTGTGGATAGACCCAGTAATTAGAGATATGAACATAAACCAGGTCAACAAATCTGCAATCTGGCATAAACACTCAATTCTATCCAGAAGAATAGAATAGAATACCTAGAAAAGTGTGCGTCATGCGAACTTATTATCTGTTATATTTGTTTTAGCATAGTTGTAAGTTTACTTCAAGACACCACAATAAAGATTCACCTGTTGATATCAGCTATTTATTTAACTTATTTAAATGTTTTTTTTGTTTTTTTTAAGTTGGTGTGCAAGTTGAAGCAAAGCGTTGACACTTTTCCTCAAAATAGACTACAACAGAACATTTAGCCTTTTATATACCTCAAAATAAATAAATATTCGTGGCTTTCAGCTTCCTATTTATACTATGCAACAGTTTGGTGACCTTTTCCCATTTGAAAGATATAATATGTTTTGAATTTGTAATTGTCCTAATTGCTTATCATTCTGACATGGATTATAAAATACATGTTTTCGTCTTTTTTATTAGGACAAAGTGTTGCTATCCAAAAGTACAGCCTGTGCTGTGCTGACTGTCACCATACTATTCGTCCCGGAAATACGATTCGTCCGGAAGTGCCATTGCAAGCATGCGCAGTACGAAATAAAGTATAAAATATTTTTTTACGGTGGTGTTCTTTTTATATTATGTAAAGTTCCAATCTTTGTATTTATTCTATACAAGGAAATACCGTTTGTATATTTATTTATCACTTTTGAAGCGTTAAACCGCAGGCGTTCGCTACGCAGTCGTGTAGTGACGCATTCAAGGAAATGGTAAGATATACGAATATAAAAAAATATTTTGATTGTTCAGATTTGTTTAGATATTTTAAGGAAAAATATTAGAAACATTTATTAAGATAAGGACCACGTTTTTCTGCTCCATTTATATGGAATAAGATTTATATAACGACCTGTAATGAAGAGCAGCAGCTCTGAGCATCGATGACGTCAAAGTCAGAGGGAGATTTACATTTTAAATCGCCTCTGATTTTGTTTCGCACAAGTCGTTATATAAATCTTATTCCAGATAAATAAAGCAGAAAAACGTGGTCCTTATCTTAATACATTTTTCTAATATTTTTCCTTAAAGTATCTAAACAAATCTGAACAATCAAATATTTTATATTCGTATATCTTTCCATTTCTTGAATGCGTCACTACACTCATAGCAATTCTTTAACACTTCAAAAGTGATAAATAAATATAAAAACGGTATTTCCTTGTATATGAATAAATACAAAGATTGGAACTTTACATAATATAAAGAACACCACCGTAAAAAAATATTTTATACTTTATTTCGTACTGCGCATGCTTGCAATGGCACTTCCGGACGAATCGTATTTCCGGGACGAATAGTATGGTGACACCATAGACATAAAAAATAATGGACAGACTGTCGTCACTCCGCCCCATTCATGAAAATGCGGCTCAGTCATGGAGAATTCAAAATGGCCGCGGGTTAGCCCCCACCACTCCCCCCTCGGTGGGGAGGCGGAGGGAGGGCGACTTCGGGCGGCCTTTTGCTGACGTACTGCCGTTGTAGCCTCTATAGTTACCGCCCACTCGTAGGTGTTTGGCTGCGCCGTGACATTTCCGGCGCGTAAAGCCCGCCTTCCTCATTAGATATTCAAGAACTTTAAAAAATCACAGCGGCTAAACCAGCCTGGTTCAAAAAAATTCACCCCCTCAGCGTTGTCACAGAGCCGTAAGCTAACGTTTGAGACCAAAGCCGTATTTTGAGCCAGGCTCTAAAGTAGGTTTTGAAACGTCTAACTCCCCATTGACTTGCATTGAATAATTCTACTTCCGCAGCCAGCCCCTAGCGGTCAGCACCAGATTGCAAACATGGCAGCCTACAGTCGGCGGCTCAATTTGAGCGCGGTAGCCTCGCCCACTGGGTGACACTGACTCTGGTGCTGACTCTGTTCCTAAAGGCCGCGTCCAATTCACATTTCTCAAAACTTGCTAACTCAAAGCCGTGACTCCTCTCAGAAACAGTCTATATTTTAATGTAAAAAAATGTGTTTTATATATATATGAGTCATGTTTTGTCAAGGTTAAAACTTAAATTCACCAGTGAGGAATCGATAAGTAAAAGAAGTAAGTTTTGAAGAGACACGTTATGAAAAACTGGACGTACTCGGAGTTACAGCCACTTCCTGTTTATCTCCAGTGGGCGGGGCTAAACTCCGACGCAGCTGACGTCCTCCTGCTATACCGCTGAGCTGCTACACTTTTTAGCACTTTTCCGTGAACTTTCGCTTCGAACTTTACGTCTCGGGGGAGTTATGGATATTTCGTGACTTTTGGAGGCTTTATTCTGTATCTGATTATTTATAACTAACGTAAGTAAACTTTTTTCCAGCGTCGATTACATCCCACGCCCGAGGCTACGCTTTTTCAGTGGAGTTTCAAATCCTGGAGCCACTAGCCGTCACAACACTTCAACTATTATTTATTGTTCTTGTCAAAGCTATACGTATATTTTAGCCACCATTTGTAGATTTACTTATTTATTACACCCGAAGCTATTAAAATGTTGATCCTAAATATGTTTTGAAAGGCAAATCAGTGAAGAATCTGCTGAACTTATTAGCATTAGTAAACATATTTTTGCCTTTGTTTTATTTTACAGACTGTACTTCCTTCAATAAGAAAACATGGTCCAAGAATATCAGTCCCCTGTGAGGGTCTACAAGTACCCTTTTGAGTTGATTATGGAGGTAAGTAAGCCTTCAACACTGTATATTTCTGTCTTAATGTTGTAATCAACTTGTTATAGATTGGTTATGTTAACAATGGGTTGTGCTTGGATTTAAAGTAGACATATTACGCAAAATCAACTTTAACGACCTTTTAACGTAATTACAAAAGTGTTCTCTCATCATTAACGTACTCAAAGTTGTATTTTGATCAGTTCGTGTATGTATGAATAATCCTGTATTGTCTGGTATTCGAGGGCACAAAAAAAACATTTTTGACCTAAATTCAATTCTATCTCTGCCCACTGCCCTGGATTTATTTGTTATTATAGAGAGAGAGAGAAAAAAAAAGCAGATTCCGGGTCAAATATGTAGGGCTAAAAAATGCCATGTAATTTTTCAAAAAAGCAACAAAAAGCAAGTACAATTTCAGTGTGAAGTTCTGCTGTTTTGAATAGGAAGTTAAAGGACCTGTTGCATCATTTTTAGAACAATATTGTGGTTTGCAGTGAATAAAATGTAAAATAATGATCTACGTATGTTATATTTTAATTCTAAATACACCAAAAATAGCATAATATATCTCCTTTAATGTTATAATAAACTTGTTGTAGATTGGTTATGATATGATGGGTTGTGCTTGAATTCAGTGTTCCTGTATTTATATTTTGATAAAACAGGGAAAATAAAAAAATTCAAAATTGTGAATTAAAGACCTTTTAAGTGCTATGTCATCAGATCTAAATATTAGGATTTTTAAGACGGCAACAACAAAAAGCAACATTTAAAAAAAAAATTTTGGAATTTAGATGGAAAACATACTCTTTTCCAAGTTTAAAATAGTATTGAGCCTCACAAAAAGTGTAATTTCTGTAAGTAAAATGAAAAATAATTGTGCAGGGTTAGCAGTTCCAAAATTCAGATTTTTGCCTTCATCAAAAAAGTTAAATTACTGGTATTGCTTTGAATTAAATGAACAAATAATGCAAAATACAACTGCAAACGTCTTTAAAGCAGGCCCTGATATAGTGATTTTCAATTGCTAATATAACCAAAAAAATTCATATTATGTGATATTCTCTGGTTAATCCAAGTTTCCCCTTTGAAATCGCATTATTTTCCACTTCACTTTTGCCTCCAGTCTGTAGTTTGTTGACACATTTTAATTGGTCTCTATGTATTTATCCAACCACTTCACAAACATCTAAAGATAGACCTTTTATTTCATTTAATCATTATGCCTTTACAGTCCTAGTCACACTTTTGTAACATCTTGCTGTTCATAAATATAACTACATATAAAACAATTACAAAATTGACCTCCGGAGTGTTTTTCTGGGCCAGTGATGTCAAACACAGCTGTTGAAGGGCTGCTGACATAACACAGTGATAAGCAGTCCCCAGCAAGACCGGCAAAAAACTTTATGTACTTTGTTTTTTTGTTCTCAAACACGCTGTATTTCAACCTCTGCAGTCACAACGATTACAGCAGCAACTTGTATTATGGGTGGCACACCATGCGTTAAAACATTTTGAAATAACTGCAGCAGATAAAAATGCTGTCAATAATATTATCAGTGTCTGGCTCTTAGAATTTTGCAATAGTGGTTGTCTGGCTCAAAGGTTTGCTCAGTATACATAAGAAATGCTAGTTATTACATTAAATCCTTGATTTTCAACCAGTGTGCCGGGGAACACTAGTGTGCCTTGAGGTTTTGCCAGGTGTGCCTTGAAGAAACGTTCAATTTCAGTTTACATATTGACAGTTGTGGACGGAATTGACTCATTTATCATTTTCGGAGTGTCCCGAGCAACTTCTGATCCAAAAACGAACGCAAAACCATCACTCAACCAGACAGTGGCATAGACATTATTTACCATATTTATTTAAAACTAAATGGTCTGGTTTGGTCATGTTTAAATTGTTGGTGTGCCGTGGTTTCATGTCAACCCAAAAAGCGTGCCGCAACTGAAAAGAGGTTGAAAAACACTGCATTAAATAACTCATAACATAAGTAGATCGCCATTTTACTTTTTGTTCATTGCAAACCACAATATTGATATAAAACAACTTGATGATAGAAACGGGTCCATTGGATTTCTGTTTAAAAGCGCTGATAACTGATAAGCTCCACCTCTTCATGGCGGCATTTCACTGTAACAAGCAGCAGATTGACATTTACGTGTTTTATTTTTGAAAAATGGCCATGTGACATTTTAGAATTCTGTATCAATCGTTGTCTTCAAGTTGCCTCCGTTGCAGGACAATACAGGATCACTCAAACATCCATTAGCGTAAACTAATGATGAAGAAGCACTGTCGTAACAAGGGTCAAAGTTTATTTCAGTTCACTTTACATAATATGTCCCCTTTAACTCTAACTAGTGTTTCCGGCAAACTGGTTAAAGAGTCAGACCTGCGTGAACAAAGCAGTTTTCCATGTTTTGATAATTAAAAACATTTAGTTCTTTCTAACTTCAGTTACATATTAAGCCACCTACTTATGCAATTTCACCAGCTCGGGTTAAAGTCGTCAGCATCAAACTCTTCTGTTTCCATTCTGCAGAGCGACCACATAACACACTTTAAACTCACACTTAAAGGAGTCACAAGTTTAAAATGTTATGCTCAGGAAATGCCCTGCACAAGTCGACTAAAGAAATTCTTGACGTGGCAGAAGCTATCAAAACTATTAAGTATCTCCATGTATCTAACCCAAACTGCACTCAAAATACTCCATAAAAATACTAGTAAACAGTGTGTTTATATGTTAGATATACTGTAGGCCTACACAAGTTAGATTAAACTCCAAAATCTTTTGCTAACTCACTCCATCTCTTCTCCTTTTTGCTGCTGTCTCATATTAATCGTTTAATCTAAATAAAAATAACTATTCGGCTAATAAAAAATGTGGTCCAATATAAAGGATTATACATTATACGACTTTAAACAATTGTACCTTACATCAGTGATTCTTAACCATAGGGCCGGGGCCCAAAGTAGGGCCGCGAGCACCTCCTTGAGGGCCGCATAATCACTAAAATATAATACATTTAATGTGAGATTGGGCCTCAAGTTACTTTATACGGGAAAAGTCGGGCCTCAAGGTAAAAAAGGTTAAGAACCCCTGCCTTACATGAACAAAGTAATTGAATTTAAGTCTGTTTTTACTGACGGAAAGGGCATTTAACCTTTGAAACTGAGACAGTGAAACAGAAAATTCCCAGATAGAATACTCACTTGCATCCAGGTAAAATTTTACGGCAGTTTAAATTTAGAATAGGGTTGTTTACAAAATCAATATACCAGGACATAAAACGATTCTGAAACTAGTATTAAAACTTTACTCATTTGATTTGACGTATTGATACTATTGCAAAAAAGTTAGGAGTAGTTTGGAACTTTTTTTAACAGTTCATTTTTAATTATCGTAGAAAGGGGTTCAGAGGTTGTCATCCGGACGCTGTTTAAAGATCGAGACGTTTCGACTTTTATCCCAAAGTCATTGTCAATCAATGACTTATCTTCATCGATATCAAAATCAATCTCAGACTACAAGGTAATATTAAAAAAGAAAGATGAATTATTATTTGTGTCGGAAAATAGTTTCATGGGGTAGGGTTAGAAAAGTTAGAAGTTAAAAAAAAAGTAATGTCAATTTAGCATCAACACTGTACTATACTATTATACCGAAACTATTCCGCGAACATAACATGATGTCAATGAAGTCACATGTTTTAAGGCCGACCACAGACACGGAAACGAGAAAATCCAATCTTGCGTTTCCTGTTCTCGTTTATTCTATCCGCCAATGCTGCCACTGAAAGCAATTAGAGCAGGTAATAATCCCAATCAGGGTCCAGGATATTAGCTCTGCGTGTCGAACTCGTGCTCTCTTTGTCACAGCGCCGCTCATTATCGCCGTGGATTTTGAGGACAATGTGTTTTTAGATATTTGTCTGACGATTTGGAAAGAGGTTGTTTAGTTGTCGACAGTGTGAATTGACAAGAAAAGCGCTGTTATGTTCAGCTCTGTTTGTTAAGATATTAAGGCGTAAAATGTGAAAGCAATGTCAATAAAAAGCTAACTGCATATGCTTTTTAAAGGAGCACTGTGAAACTTTCCGGTGGAGGAGCGTTTTCACACAATTTTACCATTTTAGCACAACTGGTAAAATGTGTTTCTTTGCTTTTGGTGTCTTTTTCCGGTCTATGAAGCTATTGTCGTTCAAAAGTATTTTCAGTTTTCATTTTGCCGTGTAAAGTTGTTTCTCTGTTGTAGCTTCGATGGCTAACAATGTAGCTCTGTTCTAGCGGCAGGGGGAGATAAAGCGTAAACGTGGAAGCATGATATTTGGAATCGGTTTATGTGGTTTAACAAAGCTTAAAGGTCCCATATTCTGCTATTTTGCCCTTTACACAGTCTATTCTAAGGGCTTTGTTGATAAAATTTTGCGTTGTGCAATATCCATAACATAACAGTTTCCAAAAAACACCCATTTCTTGGACTGGCCCCCCTCCTTGCAAAAGCAAACGGCTCACTCTGAGATCCGACCCCCCCGAACAGAGAGCAGGCTGCCTCCCCCGCCCAACTCGTGCCGAAGCCTAGAGCGGAGATAGTGCGCATGCGCCGTGTGCTCCGGTAAACAGCGATACACAAACACGGGAATAAACCTTTTATCCGTCCTGACGGTGCGTCGTGCTGAGTCCTACGTCCTGGATCTGACCTGGAGTTTGACGTGCTCCAGTACCTCGACGACGGACGTTGCCGTTTGGTAAATAACAAGCTTCGATCTGTCGTATCCACCGTGTAATTACTGTGTAGCATTAGCATTAGCTGTTTTTATTATTGCGGCTGCGCGCTTCCCGGAGGCGTGGCTTAAACACCGCGTCATCCTAGTGAAGCCGCATCATCCTTGTGAGGAGCCCCCGTCTGCCTGCTCAGCCGAGGGGACGGAAAAGACAGTTCTCTAGCGAAAACATGCGGGAATCAATCAAAAAACCACTTTGGGCACAACATACGAGGCCCAAATAGCACTGTAGGAAGGTTAAAACCTCTGAAAAGTCGATTTAGCATGTTATGGGACCTTTAAGTGAAGCTGTTTGAGGACGTCCTGGTTAAGAATATTTACAGATGAAGGAGCGGTTTCATCAACATATTTGTGCTTTTTTGACTTTGTCTGAGTAATAAAACCTATTTTCTCATGTCATGGCATGTTTTGGAGTCAGTAATCGATTATTCAATGACTTAATTAGTTGACAACTATTACTATTGTTGCAGCCCTACTATACATTATGGGTTTTTAATGGATCAATGCTGATACTGATTGATTAGAATCCAGAGACAGATTATGTAATTTCCATTTTCTACAAACTTATCCACAGATCTTTTTTTTTTGCCACAAACCTATAAGACAAGAGTGGGTAACACTTGATAACAACTACACTTATTCATGCCTTAATAAAGCATGAACAAATAGTTTATTAAGAATGATCCAGGTTCAGTAACTGTTTAGCACATATTCCAACCCTAATTTCTAACCCTAACCTTAACCTTAATTAAGTAGTTACTAATTCTGAATCATGTTTAATAAACTATATATTCATTTTAATTAAGTCTTTGTTAATGCTATATTAAGGCAAAATAAGATGTAGTTATTATAAAGTGGTACCCATTAATGTTGTCCTGTTTTTGCGCAGTGTTCTCTTCGCACAAGTGTTCAGATAAAGCTTTATATGTGTGTTTAGGCAGTTAGTCAGCCCAAACTAAATATTGGCCTTTGCTGGAGAACTGAGACCAATAGCTGATACGCTAAAAAGTGCAAATATCGTTGAGTGATCAGCGAGTAATCTGTTATTTTTCTTTCCGTTAAACACTATAAAACATTTTTGTAAAACTACTAAGGAATAGACTCAAGACTAAATATTGATACCACAATGATACTAAAAAGATGGTCTTTTTTTAGACAATGAACAATCAGTTTCAACACCAACAAATGGTAGTATTTTCTTTATGTTGCCAGGTAATAGCGATGTCAAAAGTATCAAAAATCAGATATTAATAGAAACTAAAACTAGTATTGAAACTCATTTGAACATAGAGTTTAATGATGAAAGTGCAATTATTTCGTGGTGAAAGTGTCTGTCTATTGACTAAAACCTTGACCTAGAAAAGAGCATTTTTAAATTATCCATGTGGTATCGAAATCGATATCTAGAATTGATTATATTACTTATTATTGAAATTGAATTTAAAATGTTATTATCGTTACAACACTACCAGGTAGTCTTACTCATTTTGAAAAAGGTCCAGATTGTTATAAAACTGTAGGAGTTTCTGCTTGAAATAACATTTCAAGTAACATCTTATTCATAATTAAACGATTGTCCCCAAAACAGTAATATTTCACTTCTACAGACACAGTCCAGATGTCCATGATGAGCGCATCTGTCACATTTCACAGTCTCTTTGGTTCTTTGCTTTTCGAATAAATTAGTATTACTGTATAGTTAAAGATGGTCCTGGAAAGGGAAACGCACAAAACGTCCATGCACAACTAGAACAGAAAACATTGTATTAATTTATCTGTTAGAATATTTATAAATCTAATTAACTTGTCAACAGACTGTATTGTAAACCGGTTACAGTAGCTATGAATTAATTTGCATTTTATGTCACATCACTTCAGCTTAGATAAGGATAAACAAACGTGTGTTACGTGAGGCCACTGTTGTCGTGCTGTGCTGTACAGTATATTAGCATTGCAGCATAACTTAATCAACACATTCAAGGTGACAAGTTCTCCGAAATGTCTTAAAGGAGAGACTACTGGAGTAGTTTTGACAGCCCGTGTAAAAAGCCGTGCTAGAACGACGCGTCTCCTGCTGTCAGGGCTTTTCATGTGGATCTCTGCTCTAACAATCATTGTTGATCGCCAAAAAGGGATGTTTGAAGGCAGCTCGTCTCGTCTCGTCTCCGGCCATCTGTTCCCGTGGCAGAGCGAACTACGTTTTAACTGGTCCCGCGCCTCGGAGAGAACCCGAGACGGAGAGAGACGGTTCAAAGTCCAGTTTCGTAGCTGTCCTAACAGCCTGTTCAGTGCAGCGGTGACAGGTGCAATATGACGCTGGCAGTAAAGCGCAGAGCAGTTTATTAAAGCGGTTATATAGTGGGAGAGATAAAAGAGCTGATGTAAGATATGTAGAAGGTTTTTTAACACAGACGCTGCCCATGTTGACTGCCCTGTACTCATATTTGGCTAAAAATCATTTCAGTGTTCAGGTAAATAAGACAGGGGACAAAACACATCCCTGCTGTACTCCGCTTTTGATCTCAATTTTGTTTGAACTGAGTCTTTCAAGTTGGATCACAGCTCTGGGTCCAATATAGGATCACAATCACTTTGAAGTCGTTCCCATTTAAACCAATATTGTGAAGGGATTCTGTCTACGCACGGTTAACTCTGTCAAAAGCTTTTTTATGATGAAACACGCACACGTTTTTGCCCACGTCGCAGAGTCGATTATAAAATGTAATTGTAGTTTCGAAATTAGTTTTCCCAAATGCTGTTGTTGTGTCAAGTATTGCGATAACGATATCTCGATATTTTTATTTTCTTTTCCTGGTGCAAAGGATAACAATTAAGTACTCAACTCTTAATTTAAAGTTTAATATCTTAAGTACAAATATACACACATTGCAGAGCTTTGGAGTACTAAAACCTGTAGTTGCTTCATCCATTACATTACAACACAAATACATTACTCAGGCATTTTAAACATTTCTGACATTTTATTCAGCTTCATTTATCTGTGTATGAAAAAGGGAAAAACATTATGAGGATTTTGAAGCAAGGGCTTTAACAATAAAACACTTGACATTGACTTGCCGTTTTTGTACTTTTTTTTTGTACTTCTGTACTTGTACTAGCAAAATGGCGCTTTTGGGGTTAGTAAAAACAAGCTCAGGCACACAGTAAATGCAAGATTAATGCATTTAATCATCTGAAATTATGGCACATCTTTGTGTTATACATATCGCGATAATCACAAGTGCGATAACAATATTTTTTAAATATATTGTGCAGCCCTAATAACAACTATGCAAGTGTAAATAACTGGCTTACTTTTGAATTATTATTTTGGCATATCTGTCCAGAAAATGTGTTTGACCGTAAAATTTGCACTGATTTTCTGTTCTTGTATTTTGCCATGAAATCAACGCAGCATCTACATTTTAAAGGGTCTGTACCTGATTTTGAAACGTGAAAAACAGAACTAGTTCATGAGCCCAGTTTCGGGTGAAAATGAGACCACAGCGCAGTCTCTGCATCTATTTATGAACAGTTTTATTTTCCTACAAGGAGGAAGTGCGTCCTTAGCATGCTAATGTTTGTTAGCTTTACACGTGACGCTCTGGGCTCGGAGACTCATGAAAAGTGAATATTTAGGATGCTGGAACTGCATTAGAAAAGCGAGCGATACGTCTGACTGACTGACTTTAAAATAAACTAGTTCTGTTTTTCACGTTTCAAAACAGTACAAATCAGGTACAGCCCCTTTAACATACAACATATTTTCTGTTGGGGGTCATTTTATTCTCCATGGAGATCTTTCCTTGAATTTTCCACACAAAAAAATAGAATAAAATGTACTATGTTGGAGCCAAGCAAGTGACACCACAAAACCAACTATTTTAAGGATTATTATTAGTATTTAGATGAATCTTTTGATAATCTATGTAGCTTTTTAGCCACTTTTGCGCATAGTATGACCAAAAACTTTTCCTTCCACGTACATCAGTTATATCTACTTGTATGTACTATTGTGTTTCATGTTCTTGTCTTTTGTAGGCTTATGTCCGGAGGTTCCCCAAATGCCCCCTGATCCCGGTGCTGGTGGACTGTCAGGTCCTGAGTGAGAGCCAAAGCGAAGATGGATCTGTGCTGGTTACTGAGAGACGCTGCACCATCGACATCGAAATTCCCAGACTCCTGAAAAGGGTAAGAAAAACTGGGAAACCAAAACCAAACTACACAAAAAAAGTATATGTATTGTATTATTTTGTGCATTGGGTTACCATACAATTTCCATTCTACGAAATCTGTGCCTTTTGAACTCTTTCTCTAAATATTTTGAAAACTTTTAGCATTTTCTGCTTTCGCTATTACCAATTTTTAATGCACGTTTTGTTCTTTACACATTTGATTAACATCGACAATAAATTTAATATCAGCATTTGGCTCTGTACCAGCTAGCATGAACTAACAAATAGCAAAATTGTGTTAAAATGTCACTCCCGTTACCGACCTGCCAATTGTGATAGGACAAAAATATGAAAAAAATAAGTTGAGATCGGCCTTAACATTTTGTGTATATTTTAATATGTGTTTATTTCTAATGTGATAACAAATACCCAGGATTAAAATCGAACACACATTTTTAAAATGTTGCCATCGTGGAGTTTGTTGAAAAAGTTTAGTTGTTGTTTTTCTATATAATTATGTACTGTTTCATTTAGATCGCTGGCTTGGATTACCTGTACTTCATCCAGAGAAACACACTGAACCGCAGAGAGAGGACTTTGGACATAAGGATCCATAATGAGACCTTCTCCAGCAGAGTCCTGGTCCGGGAGCACTGCAGATACTCGGTGAGTTACACAATCAGCCGTCTGCTCGTTTTATCCTTTTTGCATTACTGTTTTGCACTTCAGGATCGGGCCAGACTCCCGTGGAATGCAAAATGTCCGCGCTGTGCAGTTTTGGGATTGAAAATAACTGCGTTTTCTGTCTAATACTAATGTATGTTTTCAAATCAAGCTTTAGGTCACGATGTCACATTTTAAACACGCCCAGGAGCATTAACATTTGAGAGAAGACTGAAACTGCTAAACTAATACAAGAATTCCATGCATTTCAGATCGTGTTTGTACACGACTAAACTACATTCTTAGCGAATTTCATACATAATACATACATCATTTCATACATAAAAAGACACAGCGGACATTATATGACCCACATAACTGCTCTGTGTCTTGCTAATTGTGACTGTTCAAATAGATGTTTTAATTTCATCGCACTAAATTCAACGCTCATTCTTCGCCTCGCTTTTCTAGGTTCATCCTGAAAATGAAAACTGGACGTGCTACGAGCAGAGCGCCACCATGGACATCAAGTCGTTCTTCGGCTTCGAGAGCACGGCGGAGAAAGTAGTCGGGAAACAATATGCTAGCAACATTAAAAAGGTGTGTATAATAAAAATGTAGCTGCGTGGAAGATGTTCAGTAATGCAGATAAGATTTGTTGCGCGCACATAATGGGCCTCTTACAGTAGAATGTAGAAGTGATGGGCGAAAATTGGGAAACGTTCTTGATGGATATGGATACGTTTTATGTCATGCTGTGAAATATTACTGACAAAGGAACAGTATTTCTATGGAAATGAGCGGGTGTAGGCTCCTTCTTCAGGCCAAGTAAGAGTCAAGTTTGTGGAGATGCAAAGCCCGCTCACAGTAAAGACGCATGTTTTTCTCTTTTTTTTTCAGTGCGTTTAAAAATATCCAAGAAGAAAAAACTACCTAAAAACTACTGCTTACTGGCTTTTATTTTTGGGTAGGTTTATGTATTGCTACAGAAAAATATCATGATTTTAACAATAGGGCTGTAATCCTTTAGTCCAGGCATGTCCAAACTCAGGCCCGGGGGCCAAATGCGGCCCTCAGACCAATTTTTCTTGGCCCTTAGACTTCCTGGTGAACTGGCCCACATTGTCCTGATAAGTACTATTTACAGCACATTTCAGATTTTCTACAATTCCAACCTAAATAACTAACATTTTGGTGCAGCACAGACCTGATATTAAGGCACTGAGACTGAATGTAGATGTGGTGGTGCTTAAAACATCAGATAAATGCAGCTTTTTTTAACGTTTCGCGATTGATTTGTGGCCCTCCGCTTGGTCTATATTTCAATATGTGGCCCTCGATGGAAAAAGTTTGAACACCCCTGCATTAGTCGTTTAGTCGATTAATCGGTCGATGGTGTCTTAGTCGACCAAGATTTTTATTAGTCGACTAATTATTTTATTTGCATTCAATACATTTATGCAGCAAAAGCGAGAAGATTTGGAGTAAATCTGTCTCTAACATACAAATAACACTGTTTACTAGTACTTTTCTGTATAAATTGTTATTTTTGCATGAACTCCTGTAAAGTTTGGGTCTTTTGAGTGCAGTCTGGGTCAGATACACGGAGATACTTCATGGTTTTCATGGATTTTTGCCACGCCCCCTTTTAGTCGACTAATCGGTCGATGGGGCAGGTCTTTAGTCGACCAAGAATTTCTTTAGTCGACTACAGCCCTAGTTAACAATAATATTGACACAATAAGCTTAAAACAGGATTATCCCAACAAACCCTTGTCTAAACATACAATATTGTCAAAAAAAAAAAAAAAAAGCAAAATAGAAATAGATGCAACACTTCGTATACTTAGTACTTAGTTGTTGTCTATAAAGAGTCATAAGCGTTACTTATTCCACCCTCTAGCACAGAGCTATTCAATTTAATATTTCCGAGATTAAGTACAGATTTTTCAGAGGGCCATGTCCTTTGGGCTGGATTGATGCATGACGCGCCAATACCTTTATTACAAATTGTTACAAAATCTACCAAAAACTAGATCTGTTTCAATACAAAAACACAACAGCGTACAACTAAGGCTGTGTGCACACTTGCAATATTTTTTCTTTTGTTTGTTCTTGTTCTGGGCCCAGTTTAGTCCCGATGCAGTTTTGGTTTTGGTAACGGTCTATTCCTGGTAGTCCCAGTTTTGATGCAGTCGAAATGCAAATGTGGATTGACCCAGAATCAAAACAGGTCGAAACCAGGACCAAAGAAGGTCTAAAGCAGAATTAAACAAAGACTTAACCTGGACCAAAAAAGTATAAACAGTACCAACCCAGAATTAAACCAGTCAACAAGAGACCAGTAAAGATGGACAATATATATTTTTTAACATTTGCAAGATGGTGGAAGTTGAGGCCCAAAATGGATTGTGCCATCCATGTTTTTGCTAAAAATTTACAGTGGGGCTTTAAAGGATACATACATTTAGTACTCAACTATAGCATGAGTAGAACAGCGTTCTTTATTTTGTTCATTATAAAAGAAAGTATTGATCTAAAACGGCAGATAACAGAAATGAGACCATTGACTTCCTGTTCATAACTAAACCCCGCCTCTTTAGACTGACTCTGTGTTTTTATTTATTATTCTGACATTTTGGAAGCTCACATGTATCACTTGAAGTCTTAATTTTACAAATAATCAAAAGCAAGTACAGGGATGTGGGGCGGGGACAGGGGGTAGGTGAAAACAGGACTTTTTTGAGCACTCGAGCCTCAGTCGCAGGACAATACAGGACGACGCAAACATGCAGGAATCAATCAAAATACAACTTTGAGCAAACTAATGATGAGAAAACGCCATTTTAGATTAAAAGCTCATCACAAGTTCATTTCAGATATGTCCCCTTTAAAGACTTCAGTGTATTTGGTCAAGAGCTCACACAATCTCCTATATCATCGTAACACTGAAATTTCATCTCTAGTTTGTAATCGGCAGCTCTGTTTGTGTATTTTCTCATTTCGCCATTTCATTACCACCTGTGAAATCCAATTAACCCACCTCCTGTCCTCCTGTTCAGGGCAAAGAGATCATCGAGTACTACCTCACCGAGATGGAGCAGGAGGGCATCACCTTTATCCCGCGCTGGACCCCCCCTCCGCTCTCCTCCACCACCGCAGCCGTCCCGGTCAGCGCCCCCCGAGCCCTGCCCAGCCCCGCCGAGCTCGCCGGCTCCCCTGAAGGTCGCTCATCCACAATGTCTAAATTGCGTTGCCGATTAGCGTTTTAAGGTTAATATGAGTCAAGAGTTAGATCCCATTATGACTGCACTGGTCAAACTTTATCCCACAGCTTCGAGACGTTTAAATCTAACTCTATATCTATATCTATAAACAATCCTTTTGCCCTATTCAATATTATCAATAATAAATCCACTTGAACTGAATTATTTGAAAGGCCTGCATACCATGGAGGGTCATCATGGAGGGTCCGCCACCTGCTTATCTCCAAGGAGAAGTTATTGCTCTGTCTGAGTGAGAATTGATTTTAAAATATTTAAATGTATTTCAAATCTATTCTTCACTTTTCCGAAATTACGAAGACCATCAGCGTTAAATGTTAATAAAATGTTAACAATAATAATAATAATAATAGTTTGTTTTTAAGATTTTGGAATAAAAGCTAGAGGGCGACAGTGGCTCAGGTAGTAGAGCTCATCATGTTACAATTTTCCATTTAAAAAATCCTCAGAATTTTATAAATGAAAAGCTATATTAAAGTAGAACTATGTAACTTCAGCGACAGAGCTCCCCCTGCAGGTCTCTTGTGAAAATACAATCCCAGTAAAAAGACGCCAAAAGGTTTTTTTTTGTTGTTGCTATTTTTCCCCCCTTCCTTTTTATTGAAATAAGGAAGTACAATCACATACAAAAACATTTCATGTTGCCAAATATAGAAAAGAGAGCCAGTGTTTCTCAGGAGAGTTGTCTTCAGGTCGGTGTCAGGAAAGTTGCAAGGCTGGTTTTCCGTGCAGAGACTGCACTGATATGTGTGTTAGGTACTGCGTAGGGATGTGGTTAATGTTTTCTTTAACCAATAGTTGCAGCCTTTTGCGGTTAATAGTTGATTAACTAATATCTTCAGTGCAGTACTTTTTTGTTGTTGTTTTTTTTTAACTGTACGGGTCACATGCATAGCAGACCGTGGCAGGTCTTTGCACTGTGCTAAAAACGACTGAATGAAAGCTCCTGCTGTTTTAGTGCAGTGTTCAGTCACGGTGTAAAGTTGCTAACATAGCAATTTGAGATAAAATGCTGAATAAGCCAGTCTGTTTCCTCATTACCATGAAATCCAAGTCAATAAACCATGTGTGATTAATATTAGTCCATAAATACTACAGTGTCACTCAGGTTTTCTCAGTCTTTTTAAGATAAATCCAGTATTTTAACGTTTTTTTCACTCAGAGACGTCACAGTGGCATAAGGGCGCCCTCTGGAGGAGCAATTATGTATTATAATTATAGATATAAATCAAGGCCAATCAAACATGCCTGTTAACCGGGCAAAATGTTTCCACTCAGTAATTGGTTAACCATAAACACCCTCTGTACTGTGATATCTTTATCTTTTGGATATTTGAATATAGTTTTTGGCACAATCTTTTCAGTTATATTAAAACAATCAAGTTCATCAGTCATTAAGAACATTTGTGAGTAAAAATCAGCCTCGTTTTCCAGCTTCCTCCCACCGTCCAAAGACATGACTGTGTAGGTTAATTGATAACTCTAAATAGCCCAAAGTGAATGAATGTGAGAGTGAATGGTTGTCTGTCCTTGTCCATGTCTCTGTGTCAGCCCTGCGATGAGTTGGCCACTGTCCAGGGTGTACCCCGCCTAAGGCCCAAAGTCACTGGGATAGGCTCCAGTCACCCGCGACCCCTAACGGGAACAAGCGGTAGAAAATGAATGAATGAATGAATGAACATTTCTGTTGAATGGAGGACCTCGGTGTTATTGATACATTGTGAAACCTTGGTATGATCCTTGTACTGCAGATATTTTAATGATCTATTCTATGCATCTAAATTAAGACTGTGCTGTGTTCTGACTCTGATTATGTACATTTATGTATGACTTGCAGACAAACTGGATGCAGACTACATCAGGCGTTACCTAGGCGATTTAACACCTCTGCAGGAGAGCTGTCTCATCCGACTGCGTCAGTGGCTCCAGGACTGCCACAAGGGAAAGGTCAATACACAGCCCGCTTCATTTCTATTGCATATGAATTATTATGGTTTTACACATGTATTATTCAATGCATGGTACCTGACTGTTGGGTTTAAGGGATTTATGTGAAAAGGTGTATAGTAGGTTTTGTAATGTATTTATTTTAATTGTGAAAATGAAAGAAGAATTTAGAATAGTCCGCAATAGAAATCTGTATACGTTTTATTCATTCATTATTTATCATAACTAAAAAGGTCGATAAAGGAGGGGAAGTATCCAGAATTTAAGGGCAATTATTCCATATTCATGTAAGAAGTTTTAATAATTTATGTTGGTTGCCCTCACTGACTGGCTGTAGTGGTCAGTGGTCGAGTGAAGCGTCTTCCCCGGGGACACAACGATAAATGTGCCTCGAGCAAATATCGACTAGGTTACCTTCTGCTCTGAGTGCTGAATCTATTATGGTTATCTTTTTTCAATTGAGTTTAGTATTCAAAAGAAAACCTGCATATAAACTAGCACCGTGCAACAAATATATTTTTTATTGTGCCTTAGAGTAAATGTCAATAATCTCATTTACCCAATTTTTGTCATTGATTAGAGCAGGGCTATTCAACTTAAGGCCCCGGGGCAAAATTAGGCCCTCCAAGGGATATGATTGGGCCTTCAACCCAACTTCCAAAAATATAACAAAAAGTGTTTAGACCTGATTTGGACCTGGTTTAGTCCTGGTTTAGACCTGGTTTAGTTCTGGTTTAGACCTGGTTTATACCTGGTTTAGTCCTGGTTTAGGCCTGGTTTAGACCTTGTTTATACCTGGTTTAGTCCTGATTTAGACCTGGTTTAGTCCTGGTTAAGACCGGGTTTAGTCCTGGTTAAGACCTGTTTTAGTCCTGGTTAAGACTTGGTTTAGTCCTGGTTTAGACCTGTATTAGACCTGGTTTTGTCCCGGTTTAGACTTGGTTTAGTCCTGGTTTAGACCTGGTTTAGTCCTGCTTAAGACTTGGTTTAGTCCTGTTTTAGACCTAGTTTATTCCTGGTTAAGACTTGGTTTAGTCCTGTTTTAGACCTGGTTTATTCCTGGTTAAGACTTGGTTTAGTCCTGTTTTAGACCTGGTTTACTCCTGGTTAAGACTTGGTTTAGTCCTGTTTTAGACCTGGTTTACTCCTGGTTTAGTCCTGGTTAAGACTTGGTTTAGTCCTGTTTTAGACCTGGTTTATTCCTGGTTAAGACTTGGTTTAGTCCTGGTTTAGACCTGGTTTAGTCCTGGTTTAGTCCTGGTTTAGTCCTGGTTTAGACCTGGTTTAGTCCTGGTTCAGTTCTGCAGATGTTGCCAAAGCCTTTAATATTACATTTTTTCCGTATTTCAAAAGCGATGGCGTGACACGTTTCTGGCCCTGAGGACAAAACCATCTGAAAAATCTGACCCTTGTTAAAGTAAAGTTGAATAACCCTGAATTAGAACAATAATCCTAAATGCGTACGCGTTTCCTTGGGTGGTGAAAGTCATTCACAGATTGTAACCTTTCTACTTACAGAGTACATTTACAACATTATCCTTGAGATATGTCTCCTGCTTTCATTTTGTTTCATCGGTGCGTTTTTTCCATTTTACATGCGCTGATGCCCCACCTTCTGTATAAGCAAATAATCATTGGAATAATCATGATTTTAATTAAGATCGCCGCATACTTTTTGGGTTTAAAAAATGCCATGGCACACCATTTACTATTGAAACGATACCAAATAAGACCATTTAGTTAAAAAAAAGAACATATACACACATAATGAGGCTAATAATGTCTGCGCCGCTGTCTGGTTCTTTAAACTTGGCAGTGTTTGTGGTTTTGCATTGTTTGCTTTTTAGGTGCAGAAATTGCACAGGACACTCCAAAAGAAGTCAATTACATCTGCGGTTATGAATCTGTTAACTCAAATTGGACATTTTTTCCAAGGCCTAGCTGGAAAAACCTCAAGGCGCACTGGTTAAAAATCAAGTGATCGCACAAAGCATTTAACTTTATTCTTGTAAATGAGTAAAATAAAATTAGGTGTAATATTATTATATTCAAAATGCAGCAGCTTGAAAAAAATCAGACCGCTGCTCGCTGTCTGCATCTAATTGTTAAGGATTTTATCAATAGCAAACTCGAGATGAAAGTTTAATTGAAGTTGCTTGGATTGACTGAGTGGTAGGCGGTCAACCTGAAAAAAGATATGCATTTTAATAAACATAGAAGTAACTAATGTATAATCAGTGTTTTTTATCAGTAGAGGCCGCAAGTGACTGACATAACACTCCAAAAATCGCATTAAATAAAACACGAATCGCTTGTGCCCCCATTGCCCCCGTATATAAACTCTTCTTTTCCCGATTTCAAAATGGCGTATCTTCGGTTTGAGAACATTTGAACTTCACGTGCCCATGTCCTCCTCAGATCCCCAAAGACCAGCACGTGCTCCGTTTCCTCCGGGCTCGAGACTTTAACCTGGACAAAGCGCGAGAGTTCCTGTGCCAGTCGCTCACCTGGAGGAAGCAGCACCAGGTGGACTTCCTGCTGGACACCTGGGAGCGCCCGCAGACCCTCCACGATTACTACACAGGAGGCTGGCACCACCACGACAAAGGTACTCCCGGCTCCCAAACGTCGAAGCCTAGACCCCGGCATGAGTTCTTAAACTTTTCAGCATCGGGGCACCACTTTTCCTACTATCCTCGTCGAAGCCTAGACCCCCGGCATGAGTTCTTAAAGGTCCCATATTCTGCTATTTTGCCCTTTACACAGTCTATTCTAAGGGCTTTGTTGATACATTTTTGCGTTGTGCAATATCCATAACATAACAGTTTCCAAAAAACACCCATTTCTTGGACTGGCCCCCCTCCTTGCAAAAGCAAACTGCTCCCTCTGAGATCTGACCCCCCCGAACAGAGAGCAGGCTGCCTCCCCCGCCCAACTCGCGCCCCCCCCGCCTAACTCGTGCCGAAGCCTAGAGCGGAGATAGTGCGCAAGCGCCGTGTGCTCCGATGGCAGCGATACACAAACACGGGAATAAACCTTTTATCCGTCCTGACGGTGCTTCGTGCTGAGTCCTACGTCCTGGATCTGACCTGGAGTCTGACGTGCTCCAATACCTCGACGACGGACGTTGCCGTTTGGTAAATAACAAGCTAACTCCTCTATCTGTCGTATCCATCGTGTAATTACTGTGTAGCATTAGCATTAGCTGTTTTTATTGGGGGTTAGGGTTAGGGTTAGGGTTAGGGTTGTCATCCTTGTGAGGAGCCTCCGTCTGCTGCTCAGCCGAGGGGGACGAAAAAGACAGTTCTCTAGCGAAAACATGCGGGAATCAATCAAAAAACCACTTTGGGCACAACATACGAGGCCCAAATACCACTGTAGGAAGGTTAAAACCTCTGAAAAGTTGATTTAGCATGTTATGGGACCTTTAAACTTTTCAGCATCGGGGCACCACTTTTCCTACTAGCCTCAAAGCCTAGACCCCGGCATGAGTTCTTAAACTTTTCCGCATCGGGGCACCACTTTTCCTACTAGCCTCAAAGCCTAGACCCCGGCATGAGTTCTTAAACTTTTCCGCATCGGGGCACCACTTTTCCTACGAGCTCCGAGGCACCACTTTGCTTTGCTTTACGTTACATTTCACTTTAAATACCGCCTTCGAGGTTTACTTTATGTGATAAAATACAAGCTTTTATTTCTGACCTGCTGCATGATTATTAAACTAATGCAGTTCATTTTTTAAGTCATTAAATCCTTTGCTAGTTGTGCCTTTCATGTGCAGAATTTAATTGAGGGTTTTGCTGTCTCATTATTTTTAATCTACCAGTCGGGCTCCTGAGTTTAGAACTTTGCAACTAATTTGGCAATAATGTGAAAATCTATTGACGGGACCAAACAAAACTGAATCCTTATTAGCCTAAAACATCTGTAATGATGAAAATGCTGATAAAACAAAGCAGAAAGACTGATCTAATTGGCTTGTCTGTCCTGCTGCTCCTGTCCCCTTCTATCCTCCTGTCTGCTCCTGTCCCCTTCTATCCTCCTGTCCCCTTTTCTCCTCCTGTCCGCTCATGTCTGCTCCTGTCCCCTTTTCTCCTCCTGTCCCCTGCTATCCTCCGGTCTGCTCCTGTCCCCTTTTCTCCTCCTGTCGGCTCCTGTCTGCTCCCGTCCCCTTCTATCCTCCTGTCCCCTTTTCTCCTCCTGTCCGCTCCTGTCCCCTTCTATCCTCCTGTCCCCTTCTATCCTCCGGTCTGCTCCTGTCCCCTTTTCTCCTCCTGTCGGCTCCTGTCTGCTCCCGTCCCCTTCTATCCTCCTGTCCCCTTTTCTCCTCCTGTCCCCTTTTCTCCTCCTGTCCGCTCATGTCTGCTCCTGTCCCCTTCTATCCTCCGGTCTGCTCCTGTCCCCTTTTCTCCTCCTGTCGGCTCCTGTCTGCTCCCGTCCCCTTCTATCCTCCTGTCCCCTTCTATCCTCCTGTCCCCTTTTCTCCTCCTGTCCGCTCCTGTCCCCTTCTATCCTCCTGTCCCCTTTTCTCCTCCTGTCCCCTTCTATCCTCCTGTCCCCTTTTGTCCTCCTGTCCGCTCCTGTCCCCTTCTATCCTCCTGTCCCCTTCTATCCTCCTGTCCCCTTCTATCCTCCTGTCTGCTCCTGTCCCCTTCTATCCTCCTGTCCCCTTCTATCCTCCTGTCTGCTCATGTCTGCTCCTGTTCCCTTCTCTCCTCCTGCCCCCTTCTCTCCTCCTGTCCCCTTCTATCCTCCGGTCTGCTCCTGTCCCCTTTTCTCCTCCTGTCGGCTCCTGTCTGCTCCCGTCCCCTTCTATCCTCCTGTCCCCTTCTATCCTCCTGTCCCCTTCTATCCTCCTGTCCCCTTTTCTCCTCCTGTCTGCTCCTGTCCCCTTCTATCCTCCTGTCCCCTTTTCTCCTCCTGTCCGCTCCTGTCCCCTTCTATCCTCCTGTCCCCTTCTCTCCTCCTGTCTGCTCCTGTCCCCTTCTATCCTCCTGTCCCCTTCTATCCTCCTGTCCCCTTCTATCCTCCTGTCCCCTTCTCTCCTCATGTCTGCTCCTGTTCCCTTCTCTCCTCCTGCCCCCTTCTCTCCTCCTGTCCCCTTCTATCCTCCGGTCCGCTCCTGTCCCCTTTTCTCCTCCTGTCGGCTCCTGTCTGCTCCCGTCCCCTTCTATCCTCCTGTCCCCTTCTATCCTCCTGTCTGCTCCTGTCCCCTTCTATCCTCCTGTCCCCATTTCTCCTCCTGTCCGCTCCTGTCCCCTTCTATCCTCCTGTCCCCTTCTATCCTCCTGTCTGCTCCTGTCCCCTTCTATCCTCCTGTCCCCATTTCTCCTCCTGTCCGCTCCTGTCCCCTTCTATCCTCCTGTCCCCTTCTATCCTCCTGTCGGCTCCTGTCTGCTCCTGTCTCCTTCTCTCCTCCTGTCTGCTCCTGTCTCCTTCTCTCCTCCTGTCTGCTCCTGTCTGCTCCTGTGTCCTTCAATCCTCCTGTCTGCTCCTGTCCCCTTCTCTCCTCCTGTCGGCTCCTGTCTGCTCCTGTCTCCTTCAATCCTCTTGTCTGCTCCTGTCTCCAGTCTGCTCCTGTCTGCTCCTGTCCCCTTCTCTCCTCCTGTCGGCTCCTGTCTGCTCCTGCCTTATCTGCTCCTGTCACCTTTCTGCTCCTGTCTCCTATGTGCTCCTGTCTACTCCTGTCAGCTCCTGTCTGCTCCGTCACCTGTCTGCTCCAGTCTGCTCCTGTTTCCTGTCTGGCCCTGTCTGCTCCTGTCTAATCTTCTCTGCTCCTGTCACCTGTCTGCTCTTCTCTACTCCTGTCTGCTCCTGTCTGTTCTTGTCTGCTCCTATCTACTCCTGTCTGCTCCTGTCTGCTCACTCTGCATTTAAGACAATCACAGTTGTGAGATGCCAAATATATTTTCACTAAAATACAGTAGCGTTCTATTGAAATGATTTACGACCATTATTTCATTAACCAATTATTGCCTGTATTCATTTGCCTTCACGCAAAAAACTCCATCAAACTCTACATTTTTGGCAGTCACGTCTAAGAAAACATTTTTTGTCTCTTGCTACCTAAAGTACTTTACCAAGGTATCCTACTGTCCAAGATACATAGGTTTAAATTCAAGTGGAATGTTAATGTTTTAAAAAAATTGCTGTGTTTTAGCAATCTCAGTCCACTATTTATAAACGGTTTCCCCAAGGATAATGATGGCAAAGTATTTCCATGTGAATCGTGTGAATGTTGACGTAGTGTTCTAAAATTCCAACAGAACTCTTTCCAAACCTGGGATTTTGTTTTGCTCCATTGAGGTGTACAGCTATGTTCCCATTCTTCATCTGACATAATAAACTTCCTGTCTTTTCCCCTCTTATCTTTAATATTCTTTGTCGTGTGACCGTTAAGATCATTAATACATTTACATGGCTTTGTGATTTTCAAGATGGCCGTCCCCTGTATGTCTTGCGTCTGGGGCAAATGGACACTAAGGGACTGGTACGCGCTTTGGGAGAGGAAGTGTTGCTCAAACAGGTAAAGCTTTTGTTTTGTGTTGATGATAACTTCACTCAATAGCCACTTAATTTATTAAATTATTCCCTGTATCAAAATGTACATTTAGGTCAAACTAGGGATGGAAGATATGACACTTTTTTTTTTAAATTTAATTGATACAAATTTTTTATTTTATTTTGTTTTATCGAAGACACATTTTCAGTATAAATTTCCTGAACATGAACACTCTAGACTTAATCATTTCTCTTTAAAGGACACAAATACGATATGGACATTCCTGATCTTTTAAACAATATGCAGCATTGTTCCCACATTAGAAACATACCTGCAGTATTTAGCTTCATTCACGCATGTGTCTTTAATTCTGTTTACGAGGCTGTCTTCTCTGCTCCTTCCCTGAGTTACATCAGAACACTTGTTTTCAAATTTCCCAAATTTATGACATCAAAGGTAGAGAGCTGGATCTCTTGCCCTGTTTTTAAGTCCATAAAGCACCACCGACTCGTTCTGAGCATTTCTGCCTCAAGTCGTGTTCAATACAACTGCGTGCTTACATTAGCATGCCCGGGGCAAGCTAGTGTTCATTTATTTCGCCATGGCAGTTCTCTCTGTCACAAAAAACACAAAATGTTAACATTTCTTTCTTTGAAGTCTGAACTTTGTTCCAAACCACATACTTTTACTGACAAAGAGTTGGAAACTGAATCTCGAATCTTAATCCAACTTGAATGTCCCTGTATCTGAAATGTTTTCTTAATGTTAAAATATAGGTGCTGTCACTCAATGAGGAAGGACTGAGGCGCTGCGAGGAGAGCACCAGAGTTTTTGGGCGGCCTGTAAGGTATGTACATTCATTACACTTTTACATTACCATTTCAACCGCAAATACCACAGATTCTTATCTCTTTTCCCTGTAGTTGCTGGACTTGCCTGGTGGATCTGGAGGGCCTGAACATGCGTCATCTTTGGAGGCCCGGCATCAAAGCCCTGCTGCGGATCATCGAGGTCGTGGAGGCCAACTACCCTGAGACGCTGGGCAAACTTTTAATCGTGCGGGCGCCGAGGGTGTTCCCTGTTCTGTGGACTCTGGTGAGACATTTTGTTGCTGTTATTGTTTCATTTGCATTTAATCCTGAACGCTCAGAGACAAGTCATAACTTTGAATGGATAATGTCACTAAAAAGCAATAGACAAAACAATATAAATCTTAACCCTATGGGGGAACTTTTGATGAATACAGCAATAAACAGCAGCGGCGATAAGCGCTCAGAGACAATCAATTTAAAAACTAATTTGAGCGAACCGTAGAGATTAAATGCAATAAAAGAACTACTTTATTGTCGTGTCTCAAATTAAAACCCTATGTATAAATATAAAACTTTTGTATTGTTTTCATAAAGGTGCACTGTGTGACTTTCCTGGTGGTGGGTCTACTCCCTGCTTGTTTCTATGAAGATGTTATTGCTTTTGCTTGAAGTTTCCACCAGAAAAATTACATAAGTCATGTTTCCAGTGGTTGTCTTTGGAGCGGATCGGTACAGTCCAAAAGTGTCTCCACTGTCTTAAGTGAATCGTTCCAGCCACTTTGCTCCTAAAGTGGACTGGCTCCATTTGGCTCCTGGAACGCTGTAGTTGAGGTGGAGCTACAATGGGGGGGCGACACACCAGAGTGAGGTGATTGGACAAGAGAGAATGCAGACTCGGGTGGATACAAGACAGCAAAGAGTTGATATAAACAGAAAATAATGATTTCTCATGATCTTGTGATAAATTGCCATATTCCAGTGGTAACTTATGTTGAAGGAAGCATTCTTGCGGACATTAGCATCAGGTGTTTTTTGTCGATGCAAGGCACTCGTGTGTCATGTTAAGACCAAAAATATGATATTTTTGTTTAATGCATCTAACAGTATTCAAACCCAATGCATTACGTAAAGAGAGGCAGCGTAGAAGCAGAGAAGTTAAATAAATCCAGAAAAACTGACGATAAAAAGGAAATAGTTTCTTGTTTACTCTAGTCTTAGTCATGTCTCACAGCAACACAAACTTGGAATTTCTGCATGCCTTTTTGTGAATAGCTCAAATCAGCCACATGATTTAAAATGTATAATCCAGGTACAATTTAGAATGTACTTTTACAGGTAAAAGCTGTAACATATGTTCCCACAAGGTTAAAAGCAATATACAATGAAAACAAAATCTGGATGTCATTAGTGTTGTCACAATACTAACATTCCAAACTTGATTTCACTTCTAACATGAATCCTTGATACTCTGTGCCGACACTTAGAACATTGTTTAGATAATGGTATTTTCTTTAATATGACCATGGGGTCTTATATTATTACAGCTATAAATCAAGACCATTCTAAAACTATCTTGGAAAGATCAAGTCTTCTCCTGTTTATGTGATATTTTCAGTATTGATTCTTGCTCTAGTTTCAGTACTCCCTTTAGGACTAATTAATATCTGCTTATTGATTTTTGACAACTCTACCGTTCACAAAGGACACAGCAAATACCTCAGAGGGTCTTTTGAGTTTATTGCTGTTTTTTAATCATTTTGCAGTTCTGCTTTCTGATTAGATTACTTGTTTAAATGGTCGAGATACAATTGCTATCAGTAAAATCAATAATGGAACTGAACATCAAATTTTATGAAATATTTAAGAATACTCATATGTTCTGTCTTTTTGTTAGGTAAGTCCACTGATCGATGAAAACACGCGCAAGAAGTTCCTAGTCTACGCCGCAAACGACTACCAAGGAGCAGGAGGACTAGTGGACTACATCAACAAGGACTATATCCCTGACTTTTTAGGAGGAGACTCAATGGTAAACCTGCCCAGATTATTGCCTACATAGCAGTTTGATATCTTTTTGGCTGCGTCTACATTTTTATCCTTTTTTTTTTGTTCTTTAGTGTGACATTCCTGAGGGTGGGGCGGTGCCTAAGTCTTTGTACAGGACGGCGGAGGAGCTGGAGAGCGAGGAGTACCGGATGCTGACTGATTCTATTTACAAAAGTGCATCCATCTTCAAAGGAGCTCCTTATGAGGTACAGTGCAGAAGTGCTGGAGTGCAGGGCTAGGTTGCCCCCAGCTGGAGAATTAGATGTACTGCAGGCTTTCCATATATCGCAGTGGTTCACGTCTTGTGTTGCAATGATTAATAAATTAATTGTGACTAGATTATAAAAAATGGAATGGTATTTTGATATTTGAAGTGGTTTTGAAATCCATAACAAAGACAGTGGCATGAATCAAAATGTCAAAAAAAGAATAAACTATTTCTGATTTTCATTAATAATACACTTTTTTCATAAATATTCTATCCAGAAGACTTCAGTCACCATATTTCAACCTTTATTTGTTTAAGATTGTATTAAAAAATCTTAACATGCAATAGGAATAGTAATTTAACGAGAAATTGAATAAAATAATCAGGGACTAATTAACTACTAAAACAATTGTTAGTTACAGCCCTATTCACATTTTTAGTTTTGTGTGCCCCAGTGTTTTTGCCATTCTGCTTGTATAGTTCGCATACATTTAGAATAAATAGATAATTTATCATTTATTGCAATTATTTATTTGAACTTTTACATACATTTTGTTACAGATATAGAATGAATAACTATAGTCTGCCAAACAAAACAAAAAATGTCAAAATAATACAGTAAATGCATATACTCTTTTACTAAATTGAAAATATGTTTCATTTTTATTCCATTCTATTACATTTGAGCTAGTTAGTGTGTTATTTTTATCAATACCAAAGCATATTTCACAACTATTTTCATTCATCTGCAAAATTACATACAACAATAATAAACGTTATACTCATTTTGCCTTTTGACCGTGACCTATGTCAGACTGTCCAAACTTTTTTCACAGAGGTTTGGATATTGAAACATTCGAAGCAGAGGGTCACAGACAGATGCTCAATACAGTGACCACTTTAGCCACTTTACCTTTAATAAGGCTTAGACTTTGCAATAAAAAGTACTTTCTGTGCTGATTTGGGCTTAACATAAATCGGTCTGAGGTCCATATTTTGCTCCATCCCTCTCTTTCTCGCCTCAGATGCTGATCGAGATCTCCGAAGCCTCCGCCGTCATCACGTGGGATTTCGACGTGTCCAAAGGCGACGTCCTCTTCCACATCTTCCACTCCAGGCGGGCCCCTCAGCCGCCGAAGAGGGACACGCTGGGGGCCCACGGCATCGCCTCCTTAGGGGCCGTGAACGCTCAGCTCATAGACAAGAGCTGGGTGCTGGGGAAGGACTACAGCATGGTGGAGAAGGCCCTGGTCTGCAGAGAGGGGGAGAGCGTGCAGGTAAAAATTTACAGGAGGAGAAGGAAGTATAGAGCTCAAAGTACTCAGCATTGTACCCGATATCAGGCCTGAGGGAAGAAAAGAAGAAAATGTGTCTAAATTACCCAAAATGCGCTTTAAGGACACATCGACACATCCACTAGTCTATGTTCCGCCATTTTAGGAAATCTTTGCTGAGGTGGTTGTTTTGGACTGAATGGTTTTGCGCTTGAGAGCTCACGGTACTTGACAGCAGCGGGTCTCATTGACCTGGCGAAGTGGGCTTTTGACAGACGAGCCGATACAGTGGCGACACAACATCACGACCAAGTGCAGGGTACAAACCATGCATTTACTACTGTCAGCCGACTGTATATACAACTCAAAATGTGACTATTAGCCAAGGATTTTCAAATAAATAGCATGTAATGTATTCCAGATACATTAGAAAACATAAAATGATCCAAGAGACATTGATTGGTGTTTTTATTGCATGCAAACATAGTCATGCCACAAATACTGTCACAGAGAGAGCACAGGTCTAAAAATTTTAATAGAAAAAAAAAAAATAATAATAAAATAGGCTGTGCACAGGGTACAGAGCGTTCCATTCACATGCTTAAAAAGGAGTGGGAAGAAGTATAATTTTCCCTTTCCTAATTATAACTTAAAGTATTCAGTTTTCCTGTCAATACAGTATTTATATTTACTATACTGTATTTAATGCATCAAAAGAATAATATAAACAGCTTAATACTTTTCATTATTTTTGTAGTTCATAAATATAATTTCTTCTTAAATTTCATCATGCTGGAACATTGAATCAAGTCTAGACTCAAATCCTTCCATAATTTGACACCAGAGACAGAGATACAGAAGCTTTTCATTGTTGTCTGAAATTTGGGTAAAACATATTTGTTGGCATTTCCCCTGAGGTTGTAGATATTGTGCTGTTGATAAAAATGTTTTTGTATATTAATAGGTATTTAGTTTTAGTTTTATGAACTCTGAACATAATTTGAGCAGTTTGATATTCTATGAAATCCTTGAACTTAACCCGATTTATTGATCATTCTTATGGCCTTCTTTTGCAAAAAATGATGAAATGACTAAATGCAGTGGTTTATGCTTGGACTGGAGCTACGGCTGGTTTCTTCCACAGAGGTTTGATGGAGAACAGGTCCTGCAGGTTCACCTCTGGGTCGACGTAACGCGGGATGTTGCGTTCGTTGAAGGGCCCGGAGAGTTCGGTCTCTACTTTGGTCCGACGGGAAATCCTCATCCTCGTCGCAAAAAGGCTACGCAGACTCTCCTCCGAGCATCTGCCACAACGTCTTTAAGCGACGGCGTCTCTAAAGAAACCAAAGAAATGTTGCACAGAAAGTCTACGCTTTGGGAGCAAATTCATTCAGAAAGTGTGTGCAAACCTCAGAGACTCTTGTGCGTCAAGTGCTTCTCTAACTGTACAGCTTTCCTCACTTGAAAGGAAGGGCCCCAAAAAAGATACGGAGCGCTTGACACACATATTATGCTAAATGTACTTTTTTGAACATTTAACCATTTTTTAACGTTGTTCTCTCATCAAAAACATGCCTGGAGTCGTATTTAGCTTCATTCACGCTTGTTTGAGGAATCCTGTTTAGTACGTTCAGTAAGTTAGTAAGTAAGTTCAGAGGTTAAGCTCCAAGACTTGTTGTGAACTCTTTTTTTTTTTAAGAATTTTTTTTTACCTGTTGGCTTTACTTGGGAGGAGGCCGGGGAACAACGTGCAGTAAAAGTCATGAGCCAAATTCAAACTCACGACACTGTGAACCCAACACGACAGGCATTACAACTGCATGCTTATGTTAGCATGTCGTGGGCAAGCTAGGTTTGTTTGCTGCTCCTGATGTGGGAAACACCTAACCCCAAGAATAGATAATGTCCTGACTTTTATGAGCGTTTGATCATGTTGTAAGTTCATCATTAGCTTACTCAGAGTTGTATTTATTTGATTGATTCATGTATGTTTGAGTTTTTGAGTCTTGAAAGCTCTGAAAGTGTCTGTTTTCACCTAGCCTCTGTCTCCGCCCACTGCTCTGTACTTGTGATTATTCTAAAAGTTCAGACACAATGACAAGTTCATGTGTCATCCATGTTGGGTTGAAAATGTCACATGGCCATTCTTCAACAATAAAAACATGTAAATGACAATCCGCTGCATGCTACGGCGAAATGTCACTTATCAGTCCTGCGGTTTGAACAGGAAGTCAAGTGGACCCGTCTGTATTATTTGTTTAGTTCACTGTTGAGGTTTGCAATCAACAAAACGTAAAACGATCATCTACAATTGTCATAGTTTATTACTTAATTAATACCTGGAGATCACACTGAATCTGTCCCGCGGTTCTCGATGATATTTACGTCTTTGTTTCTCTCTTCCAGGGCTCTCACATCACACGCTGGCCCGGCTTCTACATCCTGCAGTGGCGCTTCCACAGCTCCCCGGCCTGCACAGCCTCCAGCCTGCCTCGAGTGGACGACGTTCTGGCCTCGCTCCAGGTCTCCACCCACAAGTGTAAAATCATGTACTACACCGAGGTGCTGGCGTCGCACGATTTCAGGTCAGTTTAGTTCAGTCGCGAGTTAAACGGAGCTCATTCTGCTGCAAGCCTCAGACACATTGACAGACTTATTTGTTGTTTTTAAAAGTGCACTACTTTCTGGTAATTGGTCATTGCTTTGACATTTTACTTTCCATCTCCATGGAGACAAGCTGATGATTCTACAAGCCTTCAACAAGTATTACTCCTACAAGTATTCTGTTGTTGTTTTTAAAGCAATGAAGACATGTAATTGAATTGAATACTGCAAATGCATGAAGACGTTTAATACTGTGGAACATTCTACAACCCACCTCCAGAAAGTTACCAATTGCACTTTTTGATTACTTACACCAGTTTACGACTAGTTAAAGACCCGTTTTAACCAAGTTTTACACCATTTTAAGTCCAGTTTTTGACCTATTTTTTATCAAGTATTAGTCTAGTTTAAGTGCAATTTTAGCCTAGTTTTTGTCCAATTTTTATACAGTTTTAGTCCAGTGTAGCCCACGTTTTAGACAAGTTTTAGACCCATTTTTGTCCAGAGTATTATTTATTTAAAATGTATATATATATACACTACACTACACTAAACACTTCATTCCAATCAAAAGGTTTTCCACAATTTACACGCAAGCAACAAATGTTTCTGATCGTAACATTAATTCAATAAAATAAAGTGTATTCTCACGTATTTTTATTTGTCAAATAATAATTTCTGTGTGAATTAGTTGTAGATGTCTCACTTTAATCCAAGATATAGTAAACCCTCAATATAAATATCTTTGCTTCAATGCAGTGTTTGTTTCATCAACAAGAAAAAACACAGACAACTACATAGACTAGTACAGTGGTTCCCAAAGTGGGGGTCGGGACCCCTCGGGGGGTCGCGAGGGGTAAGCTGGGGGTCGCGAGATGATTTCAAGATCTCATTAAACTATTAAAATAATCAATAATAAACCTGAATTAACAGGCTTTGACACTTAAAATTATTGCTACTGTCGTTTTCATTTCTCTTTGGGGGTCCCAAGTCAATTGCGTGGCTAATTTGGGGGTCCCGGGCAGAAAAGTTTGGGAACCCCTGGACTAGTAGATGGAGCTTTAACTCACTTCCTGATGTCGGAAATGCTTTTTGTAAACCAGTTATCTTAAGTTCTAAAACATGTGATGCCAAAGTAAAAGTAGTGTTTAAAAGCATGTTTAAAAGACAGTACCCAAACAAGCAGAGTATGTGTCCTTTAAAACAATCCCTTATTTCCTCTGTCCATGTGTTCGTTCCCTTCTCACGTTCGACCTTCTCCTTTTGTGTCCAGGGGCTCCATGACCAGCCTGGCCTCCAGTCACAGCGGCTTCTCCCAGCTCAGCGCCATGACCACCTCCTCCGGCCAATCACAGGCCGGTTCGACCTGCTCGGGCCAATCACAGGCCAGTTCTACCCTCTCCAGGTAACATCCACCCAGCGGAGCTCCGAGCCTGAAATGACTTTGAAACATCTGGACCAAGCTGTGCCTTTTCCTCGCTCCACGGGGCCAGAAAAACTGTGACGTAATAGACCATAATAGATTTTACTTAATGATTTTCACTTGAACTTTTTGTATGTGTATATTTTATCTGTGAATTTCATAAATACATCAGTGCCTAGAATTGTATTTACACTAGTTTATATTGTCCACTAGATGTCAGTGTTGTCCTCTGAACATAGCTGCTCACAGAAATGCTCCCACTGTATTTTTTTAAATCTTTTAATTTCTAAAAGTAAAGAACAATGAATATAGGATTGAATAATATGAGGCCTTTGCATGTGAAACTCTAAATTATGTAAAGTCGGTGACTTTCAGACGACATGGAATGCAGGATCATGACCCGCCTTGACTTTTTGCAAATTTCCGCTGTCATTTAGATGTTTTTGGAAATAAATATCAAAAGTCTAATGATATAAATATAAATATAACAATGCCTTTTCTTCTTTTTCTTTTGTGTACCAAGTGTGTTCATATGTTGTAGAATCTGATAATGTCACAATTTAAGATGTAACTCTATGGGACATTTACTGTTTTTGGAAGAATTATCCCAATTTATGATCTGCACAATTGTTTAACCTTATCATTATTTATTTAGGTTTGGCTCCACAAAATTGCCATATTTATCTTACGTCTTAAAAACTAATCGTTTGAATTTGAAAGTCCTTTAAGCTGACAACAATCACGTCTTTGGAGTTGAATAATGGCATCGCTTTCTGAAGCTGTTGTGAAAAAGGTAAGGGTGAGGAAACTCGATAATTTATTAGTTTTTTATGCTCAGTATTTATCACGTGTACATTTTGTTAGTTATTTTTATGTAGTATTAAAGCATTGGTAATATCTGAGTCGTTAATAATTAACTTCTATGACACGTTATACTAGAAGTGTTTAATTTGCGATATATTTTTGAGTTCATTAATGGATTAATGCAGTGTTTCCCAACCAGGGGTACGTGGACCACAAGGGGTACGTGAGCGATTACCAGGGGGTACTTAGAATGGTTTAAAGTTTTAAAAAGAATGAAATGTACTTTTATTTGAATTAAAATGTGTTATTAGTTGTAAATTTAGCATCTTTTTGGAGTATCTTCGACCATAAATCAAATAAAATACATATAGATAATAGTAATAATTGACAAAATTCCACTACTAAACCCATTTATTTGCATAAAACTCAAGTTAGGAGGTATTCTGAGTGTGAGACAAAGCTTAGGGGGTACGCAGGACAAAAAAGGTTGGGAAACACTGGATTAATGGATATTGTTTCAGTGACAAAGTAGTTTCAGTAATATTTTTTATTGTGATATTTTTCTGTAACAATATATCAGACTTCAGATTTTGTTATTGTGACAGACCTAGCGATACCAGTGACCTTTCTTTCAAAGCAAACAGTGAGTGCGTTTACATGCGCTCAGATACCCTGGTTATTGAGCAGTGACCCGGTTATGACAGCATTCTGGATGTGAAATGTACAAAAAACAGGATACTCATGTCCCTGAGGAGTCTAGGTGACATCACAGCATTCTGAATTTTAGCAGCGAGTGAGAAGAGCTGCTAAAATGTGAAACTGCTGCTAAAGCCTGAACATCTAAAAGAAGAAAATCAAGTCAACAGTTGTAGAAAACAGGAACGTTGCAGCTACGCTCTCATTTACCACTGACACACGCAGTCGAGCTTCTTACCTTTCGAGATAGATCGAAGTGTAAAAAAAATGAAACTGAGAAAAAAAAAGAAAGGTAAAGGGCTTTCGAGGGCCCTTTCCCTGCCCTTGGTCCCGGGGAAACCATTAACCTTTACCCCCCCTAGTCTAACTCCCCTGACCAGAACACCGTGTTTAAATGCCACAGTATTCTATCAGAATATCCCGGTGAAAGAATCCCGGTTTCTCATAACCTGAATACTGTCATAACCGGGATATCGAAATCAGGGTACAGTTTTTACATGGACACAAACAAAACCAGGTTACTTAAAGGTCCCATATTCTGCTATTTTGCCCTTTACACAGTCTATTCTAAGGGCTTTGTTGATAAAATTTTGCGTTGTGTAATATCCATAACATAACAGTTTCCAAAAAACACCCATTTCTTGGACTGGCCCCCCTCCTTGCAAAAGCAAACGGCTCACTCTGAGATCTGACCCCCCCGAACAGAGAGCAGGCTGCCTCCCCCGCCCAACCCGTGCCGAAGCCTAGAGCGGAGATAGTGCGCATGCGCCGTGTGCTCCGGTAAACGGCGATACACAAACACGGGAATAAACCTTTTATCTGTCCTGACGGTGCGTCGTGCTGAGTCCTACGTCCTGGATCTGACCTGGAGTTTGACGTGGACGCAGTACCTCGACGACGGACGTTGCCGTTTGGTAAATAACAAGCTAACTCTTCGATCTGTCGTATCCATCGTGTAATTACTGTGTAGCATTACCATTAGCTGTTTTTATTCTTGCGGCTGCGCGCTTCCTGGAGGCGTGGCTTGAGCGCCGCGTCATCCTAGTGAAGCCGCATCATCCTTGTGAGGAGCCCCCGTCTGCTGCTCAGCCGAGGGGGACAAAAAAGACAGTTCTCTAGCGAAAACATGCGGGAATCAATCAAAAAACCACTTTGGGCACAACATACGAGGCCCAAATAGCACTGGAGGAAGGTTAAAACCTCGATTTTGCATGTTATGGGACCTTTAAGAAAACGATCATAACCAGGACATAGTGTATTTATGTAAAAAGACAGCTCAAACTCATGATTCACTCCCAAATCTTCAGCTGGTTCACCTCATTCCTTCTCCAAAAACTATGACTTTATCATTTGAAAACCCTTGATAAGAACTCGTACGGGGAAAGCCCATGCACACAAACGTTCCCAAAAACGAGCAATAACACGCCAACCCTCCCATCGTCCGTTCCTTGACTCTTTGCGCCCAGCCTTCGCATTCTAACAAGCCGCTAATTCGAAAGCAATATCGCGCCGCCTTCTGTAATGCGGCACGCGACCGAAAAAGGCAGCGGATTTACATAAAACTTTCATTTCCTTTAACTTATCAGATGCTTCCTTCCAGCCACATCTTAATTGAATTTTCTCATGTTCAATATTTCCCTTTGTCTCACTGGCTCCTTATCCTCACCGTATCGTCTTCCCCCAAGGCTGACAGAATCAACAATCTGGCAACCCACCGGCACAGCGTTAGAAAATACAAGTGCTAGAATTTGTCCTGAGCCAATTTACTGAATTACAGCTTGTTCTAATGACCTCCCAAGACACCAATTGTCCACACACATTGCCTAACCGCCTCCTCGTTGCAGTTACTCCTGTTCGCAGCCTTTCGGAGCGGTCACGTGGAAGTTTATTGGAGCTGAATGGGTTTTAAATGTTTCTCGGGTAACAAAAAGTCACAAGACAAAGAGGAGCTCGCGCGGTAATGCAATTGTGGCGCGTAATGAGCCCTGTTAGCTTGGATAGTGTTGTTGTTTTTGATTACCGGTACCGCTTTATTATAACTGCGCCTTAATTTGCCTTAGAGCATGAACAAAGACTTAATACGCAATGATTTTTTTTTTTAAAGAATGATTCAGGTTTAGTATCAACTTGATTAAGGTTAGGGTAGGGGTATTGGTTAAGTTACAAAGACGGAATCATTCTTAATAATTAATAATAGTAAGTGTTTGTTCATGATTTATTAAGGCAAGTGTAGTTATTATAAGTGTTACCAGATTACCAATTTATGTCAGACTTTGTTTATTTTAACATTTATTTCACTGTGGGGTGATTGGAAGTAGGGCCTGAATTTACCGCAATCAAATCAGATTTTGAAAAAAAATGCAAATTTTTATGCAATTTTTAAGTAACCCAATTTCCCCACAAACAACAAAATTTCTTGTTTTATTCTGGATAAAAACCCCAGTTTAGATCCGTGCAAACCTGTTCTGAAATACTTGTGATGGTAGTATTATTTTGTCAGTTCAAAATCTAATCGCAATACCACAAATTTTCCCTAAATGGAAGGACTTTGGAGTCATCAGGAGTTGTGGAAGGACAGTTGTTTTTTCGTTTTTCACTTAAAGCTGTACAAGTGTCTGCTCGTCTCCATGGAGATGTTCTTGCTTTGCCAGGAATGTGTTGCAGTACGGCTTTGATTCATTTGAACAATTACGATTTTTTTTATTTAAAAGGACCTGTTACTTGGCCTGAAGACACATAGGTTTAATGCCATGGTTTGGAACATTCCAGGCAGAACAATAACATCTCTATGGAAACAAGCAGGTGGCTTTTTCACCAGTAAAGTTACATGACGGTGCTAGGGCTGGAATCCTTTGGTCGTTTAGTCGATTAAGAATCAGAATCAGAAATTGTTTATTGCCATTGTCAGTGAAATTCACAAACGTAGGAACTTGCTTCGGCGTAGGTGCAACATAAAGCAAAGGATAAAATATAAAAAATATATAAAAAGGCATGCATAAAATTAAGAATAAAATAGACTAAGATAGACTATATACAGAATGTACAGTTGGCAGATAGTGCAATGTGCAAATGAGTAGTGCAAATAGATTGTTCTTAAATAGTATTATTGTTGAAGTGACAGGTGTTACAAAGTGTTCATGAGTCCAACGGCAGAGGGAAAGAAACTGTTCTTGTGGCGGGAGGTTCTGGTCCGGATGGACCGTAGCCTCCTGCCCGAGGGGAGTGGCTCAAATAGTCCGTGTCCAGGGTGAGAAGGGTCAGCTGTGATCCGACCTGCTCGTCCCCGAGTCCTGGAGACGTACAGGTCCTGGACAGATGGAAGGCTGCAGCCGATCACCTTCTCAGCAGAGCGCACAATGCACTGTAGTCTCTGTTTGTCCCTGGCTGTGGCTCCAGCGTACCACACGGTGATGGAGGAAGTGAGGATGGACTCGATGATGGCCGTAGAACTGCACCATCATCTGGCGCCGGCAGCTTGGCTTTCCTCAGCTGCCGCAGGAAGTACATCCTCTGCTGGGCCTTCTTGATGATGGAGCTGATGGTCGGCTCCCACTTGAGGTCCTGAGTGATGGTGGTGCCAAGGAAGCGGAAAGAGTCTACGGTGGTGATGGGAGAGTCTGTCAGGGCGAGGGGGGGCAGGGGGGCTGAGACTTTCCTGAAGTCCACGATCATCTCCACTGTCTTCTGGGCGTTGAGCTCCAGGTTGTTGGTGCTGCACCAGGACACCAGCCGATCCACCTCCCTCCTGTAGACAGACTCATCGCCGTCCGAGATGAGTCCGATGAGGGTGGTGTCGCCTGCAAACTTGATCAGTTTTACAGAGTCGTGGCTGGAGTTGCAGCAGTTGGTGTACAGGGAGAAGAGCAGAGGAGAAAGTACACAGCCCTGTGGAGTTCCTGTGTTGATAGTCCGAGTCTCTGAGACATTCTTCCCCAGCCGCACGCACTGCCTCCGGTCCGTCAGGAAGTCAGTGATCCACCTGCAGATGGAGTCAGGCACGTGGAGCTGAGAGAGCTTGTCCTGGAGCAGAGCAGGGGTGATGGTGTTGAATGCAGAGCTGAAGTCCACAAACAGGACCCTGGCGTAGGTTCCCGGGGAGTCCAGATGCTTCAGGATGAAGTGGAGGGCCAGGTTGATGGCGTCGTCTACAGATCTGTTGGCTCTGTAGGCGAACTGCAGTGGGTCCAGGGCGGAGGAGGTGAAGGACTTGAGATGGGGCAGGACCAGGCGCTCAAAGGACTTCATGACGACAGGCGTCAGCGCCACAGGCCTGAAGTCATTAAGTCCAGTGACCCGGGGCTTCTTGGGAACAGGGACGATGATGGACGACTTGAAGCAGGCTGGGACATGGCATGACTCCAGGGAGGTGTTAAAAATGTCTGTGAAGACAGGAGTCAGCTCGTCCGCACAGTGTCTCAGGGTGGCGGGGGAGACACCGTCTGGTCCAGCAGCTTTCCGGGGGTTGGACTTCCGAAACTGTTTCCTTACATTGTCCCTGTGTAGTGAAAGGCCAGTGGGGGAGGTGGGGGGACCCGGGGTGTGATTGGCAGAAATGTCTATTGTAGTGAGATAGGTGGGGGAGGGGGTTGAGATTTCGAATCGTGAATAATCGGTCGATGGTGTTTTAGTCGACCAACATTTTTATTAGTCGAATAATTGTTTTATTTTGATTAAAAGGATTTATATGACAGAAAGTGAAGAAATGGAGTGAGTTGGCCTAAGATTTTGGTGTAAATCATGAGTTTAATCCAACTTCTTTACAGTCATGGCTGAAAGGTTGGCATCCCTGAATTTTTCTGAAATATTTGTCCCCAAAAAGTATTGCAATTCCACATGTTTTGCTTTACACATGTTTAGTTTCTTTGTGTTGGAACAATAAATAAAAATAAAAAATCTGAGAAAAAATAAGTAATTTGACATAATTTCACACAAAACTCCAAAAATGGGCTGGACAAAATTCTAGGGGCAAGTAACAGCTGTGGGCAATATAAATATCACACCTGAAAGCAAGTACTTTTGGGAGAAATACTACATTTTATAGGAAAAACATCAGCCATGACTGTAAAGCTAACATATAAACACACAGTTCTCAAGCACATTTCTGTATAAATTGTTATGTTTTTGCATGAACTCCAGTGTAGTTTGTGTTTTTTGAGTGCAGTTTGGGTCAAATACAGAGAGATAGTTCATATTTTTTGCCTTTTAGTCGATTAATCAGTCTTTAGGAAGGTCTTTAGTCAACCAAGAATTTCTTTAGCCGACTACAGCCTTAGATGGAGCGCCTCTGAAGCTTTTTAGTTCATAAGTTTCTTTTGGCTTTATCCCAGTAATAATCTACATTGTTATGACATGTACTTATTTATTTGTTGGTACAGTTATATTGCAAAGATGCCAGATTATAGCAAAGATGTTTATTTCCATCTGCTGACAAAACAGCACAAAAGGATAACAGATGTGTCCAGGGGAGTAGACGGGGTGAACAAAATTGGACCCTCTTCTCGTGCCCATGTGAGGTTTCTTTCCCCAGGCTCCCAAACTTCTGTCGACGGGCCTGGATGAAATTTGTCCTCTGCGTTTGACCCGCCCTCCAATGCCACCGGGGCAACCTGCTGTTATCACACAACAATTGTACCAGATATAATACTTGTTTATATTTTATGAAATTCAACCTGGAAGTGATTAAGTTGTCCTCCAAATCGTGAATTGAACATTTGTCGTTGAAATATGTGCTGACATTTTTGACCTTACAAACGCAGAGGAATAGGATTTTATTTTTATTATTTGTATATGACTGAAAGTAACAGTCATAGAGTGATGGTAAATGCAAGTTCTGTTTTGAAATCGTGAAAATGTTCATGTTTCTGTGAAGGGCTATCAGCAGAATATCCATTATAAAACTTTTAATAACATCAACTTGCCATAACCCGGACTCAGAGGAGGATTCTGTACAGGCAGAAGTGCACCGCTGTGGAGCTGATGATGATTAAAACATGGTGTTTCATTTTCCCTCTGACAGTCTGGACCTTCTCTAATTGAAATGAAGACTGCTGGACTGCTGCAGACGAGGACGAAGACTTTTTGGTTGCTTAACTTTTCAGATTCTTCCACATTTCTACAATAGTTTTCTTCGGTGTGCCACAGTACAACACAGACTTGTAGGTAATGACATACTACTTTTGGAATAGTACTTCTAAAAGGCTGGTTATTATTGCTGCACACTTCTCAACATTTTCCCAACAGTGCTTTTTCACAATTTGACTTATTTGGACGACTATTTTTGCAACTTGAGTAACATATTTTGAAGAAACAGCACTGCCAATAAATCAGACGTATTATCATTACTTTCACATAGTTGTATGTCTTGCCCAAGGGCACATCAACAGCATGACTTGCCAACTTCTTAGATTGTTTAGTTTGTGCACTTGATGCTATACTTTCTTGATGGGTGGTGCTGTGTTTTGTATGCTATTTTTTAAATGAAGTTTATTTTTTTAACCCTTAATCTTCGCATGTTTCTAATTTTTCTTAATCTTTAAAGTAGACCTCATTAACGCCTCCATGAACAGATTTCTGAAGGTTCATTTCTTAATTACTTATGTTTGCGCTTAATAGTTTATTTGAGGTTTGACATAAAGCTCCAGCCCCCGAGCTCAGATACACACGTTATATCTTTTAATATTTGCTTAGATATCAAGGTTAATTAATTATTTTGTCAATTTAATACTGTTTTGCGGAAACATATTTACCTTGAGCTCAGCAGCTACCTCCAACCTTCATAAAGAATATACCTTGAACACTGTACACCAGTATTTTTTTTTCATTATTTTTTAAATACCAACTCATAAAATTGCTGTTATTTTTCTTTAAGACCCAAGAGGTTGACCATCAGATTCATGCGGAACAAAAAAATGAATATAACAATAAATAAATAAATAAACTCTGTCACTACTATGAGCAAATACGTATTTGAATGAACAACAACCAACAACAATAAACAACAACCTTTAACGATAAACAACAACAGCAATCAACAACATCAGCCAACAAATATCAACATGTCGAACAACAATCAATAACAACAATGAACAACAAAACAAGCAACAAACATCACCAACAACGATCAGCAACAATGATAAACAACAAACAACTACTCGCAAACCGCAGCAAGAATTTCAGCAACAACCAACAACATAAATAAACAACAACCAACAAACAGCAACCACAATTCGAACAACAGCCAACATACATAAACGACAACCAACAACAATAAACAACTAAACACAAACAGCAGCAGGAATTTCAACAACACCCAACAACCATAAACAAGAAACAGTAACAACTTTTCAAACAACAACCAAAACAATAAACATCAACCAACAACAATCAACAACAGCCAACATACATAAACGACAACCAACAACAATAAACATCAAACAACAACAGCCAACATATATAAACGACAACCAACAACAATAAACATCAAACAACAACAACCAACATACATAAACAACAACCAACAACAATAAACATCAAACAACAGCCAACATACATAAACGACAACCAACAACAATAAACATCAAACAACAACAGCCAACATACATAAACAACAACCAATAACAATAAACAACTACCCATAAACAGCAGCAAGAATTTCACCAACAAACAACCATAAACAACAAACGGCAATAACAGTTCAAACAACAACTAAAACAATAAACGTCAAACAACAACAGCCAACATACAATTAACAACTAACCACAAACAGCAGCAAGAATGTCAACAACAACCATAAAGAACAAACGGCTGAAACTGTTCAAACAACAATCAAAATAATAAACATCAACAAACAACAATTAACAACAACCAACAAACACCACCAATAATTTAAACTACAGCCAACATAAATAAACATCAACCAACAACAAACAACAACAGCCAACATACATAAACGACAACCAACAACAATAAACATCAAACAACAACAGCCAACATACATAAATGACAACTAACAACTAACAACAATAAACATCAAACAACAGCCAACAACAATAAACATCAAACAACAGCCAACATACAAAAACGACAACCAACAACAATAAACAACTACCCATAAACAACAGCAAGAATTTCAACAACCATAAACAACAACAACAACAATCAAAACAATAAACATCAACCAACAGCAATCAACAAACACCACCAACAATTCAAACTACAGCCAACATAAATAAACATCAACCAACAAACACTACCAACAATTCAAACTACAGCCAACATAAATAAACATCAACCAGCAACAAATAACTACAACAGCCAACATACATAAACGACAACTAACAACATAAACAACAGTGTCACTACAAGGAGCAAAAACTATTCGAAATGGGGTCTTGCATTTCACAGCAGAAGACTTTACACATATTTGTTGTCATCTTGTTGAATAATATAAAAGTTGTGAAACGTGATTCATTGAAAGTGACTCTGAATATCCCAGATGTACATGTGCGGAGGTTTATGTACAGTGAGCGAGCGCACGTGAGTAAGTGTTTGTGAGCAAACAAGTGCTATGGCTGAGTAACTGTGAACTGCCTGCTTCGCATATTACCCAGAATACCACACTGTCCTGGTTTTATCTCATTCTCACGTTATATGGACACGTGTTGATGAAGATTCAGAAGAGAGAGGAGGTATTATATTCACACAAGTACAGTATTCTAGAGTAAGATTTTGATTTGTTTTTGAACATCAGTGACAGTTTTGGTTACTGTTCCCGCTGAGTAAGTCGACAGCTGACAATGACTATATGGAATGATTTGAACATTTGTGTTTCTTGCACCGCTAGACATGATTTGCTTTATCTCATTTTTGTTGTCTGTTCTTAGAAAATATCAAAAATTATAATCAGATGTCATTGCCAGACATTAAAGCTTGGGATAGATAGAACATCAAGAAACAGCCGTTACCACGGAAATCCTCCATGTTTGCTGTTTATTAGCCAAAACAAAAAGTGAACAAATTCCATGGAAGAACCTGATAAACTGCTGGGTCACTTCTGGTAAATACATTTATCAATGTATAGTGTTAGGATACTTTTGAATTAATACCAAGTTTAGTATTTAGCAGCTTAAAATCTCTATTGATTTAATATTGGGCAGACTGAAAATTCTGTTAAGTGTGATTTCCCCTCAAACAACAAATGTACGCTGTTGTTTTTTTAATCCTAACTTGAGTAGTGACTCCACCAAGTCTTTCAGGTAAGACTTTTGAGGATTAAAACCTAAATCATGCAAAGCTCATATTTTTGTGAGAAAAAATATTAAACATTTATGTCTGTTTCCTCGTTCTTGTTCTAATTTGGTGCAAAATTAGACAAAAATGGTTAATACTCCCAATTTATACTGCTACCTCTTCTATTCACCTTATTCCAGAAGTTGCTGTGGGCACCGACATCTTTTTTCTGTTGTACTTTCCATGGACTAGGCGAGCTGAACAGAAAATAAGTTCTACACGGACTAAAAAGCCATTTTCAGGCCGCCCAGGACATCGATACGTTGCTGACTTGTTTTTGCACGTGTACATTAAACATTTTAGACAAATCTATCTACTTTATATACGTTTTAGCGAGAAACTTTTCCCTCACGCCATTGTGCGAACGGTATTCTCGTCAAACCGGAAGTCCTTTTACTACAAGAGTGTGGATCATAGACATAAAAAGAGGGAAAAGTGGGCCGGGCTTAGTAAGGTGAATAACATCATAAGGCAGAAATAAGCCTGGGTATTCATGGGCTTCTGTTAAATGATCCCTTCCAGATTTAAAGGATTTTGCGTGGACTTTACCCTGTTCAAAAGATATAATGATTTCATTTGAATTGCTTAATTGCTATGGCGACGGAGGGCCTTTGCCATATTGAAACCCATGAATAAGTGATCCCTATGGAACATGCTGGAACGGCTCCACTCCTCAGCCCCTGCAAGCATTTGTGCCTCATTCAAGAACCCTTTATTATGCTCTTTAAATCTGCCGCCTTAAAAAGAAAAACATCTATTCTCAGATGACTGCGACCTAATAATAATTTCAGTCACACTGGATTTAAAGTAGACAAGAGGCTCCAAATTTACATAAATGTTCAAATTTCATGTTACTGAAAATAATTGGAAAGCGTCAAGGTAAATTTACATCAAGAAATAGGCTGTAAAACATAATAAAGATGATAGCTTTCTCCAAATGGCTTCAGATTTCTAATAGACATCGCTTATCCCCGTGTCAGTGCAGTTCTCTTGGGATGAAATGGAAATTGAAATGAAAATTAAAACAGTCCACTGGTTTAAAATGCTCTCAAACCAAATTGAAAACTATGACCACCATTGCTTGCTGTTGAAACATTATTGAAACTGTTATTTGTGACTGTGCAACAGCAAGAGATACAACAGCAACTAACAACCATCATCGACAATCAACAACATCAACAACAATCAACAACAACCATCATTGACAACAACAGCAACAAACAACAACAACCATCAACCGAAACGATCAACAACAACTAACTACAATCAACAACAACCATCAACCGAAAAACAATAAACAACAACCAACAACGATAATTAACAACAACAATCAGCAACAATAACAAGCAACAATGAAAATATATAACTACAGCCATCAATAACAACCGACAACAACAATAATAAATAACTACAACCATCAACAACAATCATCAACAACCATTAACAACAACAAAAACAATCAACAAGAACGGCAATCAACAACAACCAACAGCCACATACAACAACCATCAACAACATTAATCAACAACAACCAACATCACCAATAAATAACTACAACCACCATCAACAACAACCAACAATGGCAATCAACAACAAGCATGTCTCCATGGATCGCTCTGAATCATGCTTTCTACTAGAGTTTAGATCAGGCCTAAAAATACAGCCCGACCCAGCCTGCGCACTCATAGAACCAGGGTTAAGTTAAATTGACTGACTTTATATGTTGAGTGAAGAGTTTCAATGGTAGAATAAGCACGCTTGATTGAGCTGGTGTTATACCTGGGTATCCCCGGCACTAGAGGCACGTGTCCCCGGTTTGCTGCTCTCCTCACTCCATGTATCAGCCACGAACATTCATTCACGGTCCTTCTCTCACGTCCCATATTTAGCCGCTTACTTAAAGGACACATATTCTGCTAGAGTGACTTTTTTGAGCTTTAAATGGTGTTGCATTCAGTTACATTCACGCTGTTTTGAGGAATGTTAATCAGAAAATCTTCTTCCTCCGAGCGTCAACCACACGTCATGCGTACTCCGTATTATCCGGGACTTCATACGTCACTTATCCGAGAATATTCCGCTATTTCAAGTCCTTAAATCATCTCTAAACTCGTTCTGATCATTTCTGTCGTTTAAACACGATAACTGCTGCAACAAATCCACATCAGAACGTATTTTCAGTGCTCACTTCACTAGATTGTATATAGCGCTGGCGCCATCTGCTGGCTGGATGCACCTATAATAGTCTATAATCAAAATGAATTATAAAGTTGATTGATATCCTACAATTAAAGGAATGTAATCAACCCAGATGTTATTTTACAAAATATTTACCAAGAATCTACACATTTTATTTACATTTTCCTCGTCTTAGCTTTTTGTTTTCGCTTACATAAACACACACGTCAAGATTTCACTTATAACTGCTGTCTCTGTGAGGCAGCCACATATTGCTACTCAATTAACCAAAGGAGACAGGCTTGAGTGAGACACCGGTGAAGAGATTTTTTTTTAAACCTCTGTGTAGAAAACATCCCTGGACAGGCCTCGGGGGTGATATATGGAACTTGGCAGGTCTCTCTATTGTACGTGTCTGAGGAAAAGTCTTCACCTGTCAGGGCTAAAATAACCAGGCTCCCACTGCGGCAGCCATGTTTGTTGACGTTCTGCTGCCTGTAAAATGAACTGTCTGGCTCCCACACGCAGTCACCACAGCCTGACAGCGACACAGATTTCCCAACCTGGTTCTCCAAATCCCTTTAGTTGCATAGACAGCGTAGGAAAAATAATCGTCTGATCTTTTTAAGAAGCAGCGCGGTTGCTTTTTACCGAACACTAGTCGGAAAAAATATAGTTTGTATCCACGTTCTATTTGATAAAGCCATCATTTCAGATTGAGGCGCTGTAAAAACTCTGGAAGTTTTACAGTTTTTGAAAGAAATATCTGAACTTACGATCCACAAATGTTGAACCTTGAACTTTCCAACAGAATCTTGTGGCTTAAAGGCCTTTCAACTGAGCCAACTGTACAATGTTGTGATGTCATATATTGAGTTCCATGGTCTCTAATCATTATCAGGTCATTTGTATATTTATGTTTAAGAAATGTGTAATATTTGTTTGTTGTAATACACGTAATCATACAGTATTATGTAACTCTCTGGTGGCTGTCAGTTCCAGTGGTCAATAATAACCATGATGCACTAGTCAAGTTAATTAAGTTTTGGGGTCATAAGGTCTCCAAAACACATCACAACTTCACACTTAAAATGTTTGGGGAGGTCACAATATTGTGGTAATGTGCTTGTAATTAGCGATGGTCCCATATGGATACTGAAAGCTAATATTTTTCAAAGTAGGGTATTAATCTCGGATATAAACATAAGTTGTTGCATGATTGTGTAAACATACAGCCTTTCTTTCCAGCCCAGTTGCTCTTCTAATTCCGTTTTGCACCTGATTTGTCTTTCCATCCAAAAAGACAAATCTGAGGCGCTGAGCACAAACTGAGACGACACATGGACACGCAGAGACCTGCTCGTCAGATCTTGGAAGGTAAGCAAGTCGGGGCCTGGTTAGTATTTAGATGGGAGACTGCTAGAACACCAGGTGCCACGGTGGGGCGACTAGAGAAAACGGACTGACTGACCACGCCTCCTGCCGCCCGTCCGTCTCTGGAGAAGGATGTCTAAAAGGATGTGTGACAGAGAGAAGACTCCCTCGTCACTGTTGATGGTGTTTGTGACTAATTTTCTGATTTCAGTCGCCTCCCTAATCCAGAGTTTAAACTTGTTGTTTTGTCCATAATGTAGTAATGTCTTTTGCAGTGATCGGATATGGCTGACTTTAGATTCTCCTGCTTGTCTCTGTTTAATCTTTCTTTGTCCTGGAGAGTTTCCCTAATGTCTCTTTCTCACATTCTTTCTGGTGTTATTTTTGGCGAATATGGAATGGACGTCCTGTTTCCCCTGTATAGGATTTTTCACACTATGTGCATTGAATGTCATATATCGTGTTGCACTTTAACAAGGTAATTACATCTCCTAATTTATTGTCTTTAAAAGGAAGACAAAACGCTTCAAAGACAGTAAGTAACAGAACGATGGTGTTGTTCAGGAGGGCTGATGGTACAGATTGGCAGCCTTGCTTCCGATAGACTTGAATGTTATAAAACACATCGTATAAATCCAATGATTAATTAATTGATCACGTCGTCTACATTTTCGACATCAGACCATTACCAATATCCAGGAAAACCCTCCGATATCATCATTACCGCACCATCTCTTCTTGTAATAGCCTTCAAACTGTGTCAGGCTCCAGGAGCACGGCTTCCTGCTCACTGTGATCTGTTAAGCCTATTACATGTTGCGTGAAGACATAAAATCCAATGTAGGACCAATTTGTGTCACTTGCTTTGTGGTTCTCGCATTTCAAAGAGGAAAATACCATCATTTTACACCATTGTCAGTCAATATTAACTAGCTTTTGTATGCTCCGCTAGTTTTTATTAAAAAAAGTGGGATTAGAGTGGACTTTACGGGGTTTATACATGAAAAACTGAGTGGGCGATGTACGCTTGTTCTGAAGACAGTGGCACACCTAGGAATTTGGGGGCCCGAGGCAAAATTAAGTACAGGCCCCTCCTCATCAAGTGTGATTTTCTATAACTTTTCTGTCATGTCTCTTGTTCTTGAAAGGAAGCTTTTGGTTTTTGTTTTGTTTGTTTTTTTTAACGTGTAATGGTCGGCAGGTTCATAAATTTGGGGTGGTAAGTTCAAATTCATATGTGTATTAGCTTACATGTTCTAAACAGGGGGCTTTGGACGTCTTCCCCCAGAATATTCAAGAAATCAAACGTATTTCCCATTTGTTGACACAAACACAAATTCCAGCTGATTTAAATGCATTTTATTGGGGCCCCCTTCAGGCTCGGGCCCCAAGGCAATTGTGGCCTGTCGCCTTTTGGTAAATCCACCACTGGCTGAAGATATGCAAATGTCTGCCGAATATGTTGTATATTAAGAAATAGGAAAAAAAGCCCCAAAAGATAGTTTTAATATGAATTATATAATCGATAACTTTGCTTTGATTAATTTTACAGTTCTACCACAAAAGTCCAATACCTCAATCCCGTCTTCCAGGCACATTTCGACAGATGGATTACAAGATTATCCTTCAAGGTATGAGAACCTTTATTTGTCCCACATTCCAGTGTTGCAACGCACAGTTAAAGAACAGCAGGAGAATATAGTGTAAACATGCAATAAACAAGGAAACTGAATCTAAACTAAACTAAATCTAACACACTGTGCAAGAAGAGCAAAAATAAAAATGTACAGTGCAGCATATCATTAATGCAGTAATTAAAACCAGATCCGGATAACCGTTTTCGCCAGTACCGCCCTTTCGAGGTTGAATAATGTTTTTGGCAGATATAGCTCCAAACAGACGCCTGGAGCAGACCGTGTTGAACATATGCTACATTGTGTTCTGGCTCGTTCTCGTAGCCCGTTTGGCAAAGATCCAGCTCCTCCCCTGAAGACGGTGTGTGGTTAGTGTTGTGTCGAATTGATTTCTCCAGATAACAAGCGCTCTTATTGATCTATAACCACGCATTTAATAATCGGCTGTTGAATATCTCACATCGGGCCTAAGGAAACGACGGCCACACCGTGAGTCAGTGAGTTGTCTTTAATGAGTCGGAAAAAATTACACAGTGCGCTTTTGATCGCTTTCTCTCATGTATAGACGAACGTTTTTTCCTTCGGTGAGAGGCGGACAAAGGAAAATTATCAAAGCGTTTATGAAGTTAGAGAAAAAATGAACGCGAAACAATATCTGGCAAAGCTTCAGCACAAATTACCAAGAACAGAATACAATAATGAATGAAAATGATACCACAACGTAACTAATATGAGTTTATGGATCCACTCCAAATGAAACCTGATCCAATGGCTCTGCTCGACAAATTAGATCGATGGAATTAGAAAATTATGTCTCAACCAGTCCAGTGAAAGAAAACTCAACCAAAACTTTGATGCAATCTTTTTGTGCTTTAATGATTCATCATTTGTATTGTTGTTGGACCTTAAAGTGCGCATGACAGGTTTGATTTTATTAGTTTTGACTTTATTTGTTGGAATAAAATCTGTTGTAATTATAAATAATAGTTTTACACCAATCAAGTGTCAGTTTGTGAAGAAAAGGAAGTTTTGGCCCATTGTGCAAGTTGTGCAGTTTTATTTTTTGTTTGGGGTTGTTTGTTTTTATTTTTGGGGGTTAACTGTTACCCTTAAAGTGCTTTAAAGCGAAGAACTAATTTTACTAAACACAGTTAAGATAATTATATTCAAGATTCTGCTGAAGAATTAACTTTTTTTTTTTATCCCAGTTTGGGAATTTTTTAGGGTTAAATTTTTACTTCCTGGTTGTAAATGATGACATCACACTAGGAAATTCACTAACTGTTACCTAGCATCCATGTTGTACACTGGGTCAAACTCCTCTAATGTCACAGAAATTATTATCTGACAAATAAAAATATATGGGAACACTTTTATTTTGTTGAATTAATGTTTAAAGGATCAGAAAAATGGGTTGTAAATTGTCCCTAATGTGTCTCCGTAGAGTGATGTCATCATGTTTTGGAATTCTGCTCTACTTCCTAAATTCTTCACTAACTGACTCTTGATTGCTGTAAAACTATCATTTATATTTACAACAGGTTTCATTCCACCAAATAAAATCAAAACTAGAAAATCGTAAAAACTTGTCATATGCACTTTAACCCTAACCCTACAGTTGCTAGGTAACAGTTACAGAATTTATAAGTGTGATGTCATTATTCACAACCAGGAAGTAAAATTTTTAATCTGAAATCTTTTTTCTATCCCACCCAATTCAATTTTATTTCTATTGCACTTTAAAAACAACACAGCTGACCTGAGTGCAGTACACAACAATACTAATAAACACAACAATGAAATACAAAAATACACACTGTGCACGTCAACATATCAATGAAAAGCTAATGAGGAAAGATAAGTCTTGAGCGCTGACTTGAAAACACAAAGTAACAAGGAGTTACAAGGAGTGATCTGCCGACCTGAGTGAGCGCACAGGGGCTGAATCAGGTCTGACAGATACTGAGGAGCAAATAAAAGGGACGTTACACCACAGTTCTGCTTAGACCCGGTTAGCTTACCTGCCCCAAAGCCCTAAACTTAACCTAATTATCTGTTCCCAAACCTAACCCTAACCTTCCCCTAACTGTGAATGCAAAGTGGTGAACATATGGCATAAGTGGGTTGGAAGGAAAAATTGAAGCAAAAATTGCAAAACTGGGATGAAAATATGATCTTAACTGAGTTGAGTAGTTCAACCTGTCATAGGCACTTGAAACATTCTTTTGAGCAGGGGTCTCTAACTCATTTGAGGGGGCTGAATTAAGAAAATCAAAGCTGGTCGGGGGCCGCAACAAAGACACAGACTTGAAACACACTAAATACATTTTCCTTACCCACAAAATATTCGTATATTTAGTTACCAGAAGTTTTACATTTTTAAGGATATTTAATGTATTTTTGAATTTTGAATTTAATGACAGTAACTTAGTCACAAACTATCTTCAAACTGTGTGTTTTAGTAAAAAGCCCATGTTGATAGTATTTAAGTAATGTATTCTTAGGCCCAATGATAAGTGATGGAGTAATCGGGGCCATTTATAATACAAATAAAAAATCATCCTGCGGGCCACCAGAAATTGTCTTGAGGGCCGCATTTGGCCCCCAGGCCGCGAGTTTGGGATGCCTGCTTTTGAGTATAGGCATCTCACGTTTTAGAACAGTGTTTTTCAACCTTTTTTCAGTCACAGCACACCTTTTTTAGTTGAAAAGATTCCGTGTCACACCTTAAACATTACAAAACTACACCTTTTAGGGGAAAAAAAATGCATAATGTAGCAAATATTGTCTGTGTCTCTGTGTCTTTGAATGTGTAAACCTGTAAATTTGGTGAAGGTGATTGTTTTGCTTTCTTTTTTGGCCCTGTACTCTTTAAAATTGTATCTTATTCAATTAAATCCATGTGTTAACTCAAAGTGGACATTTTTTCAAGGCACACCTGGCAACGCTCAAGGCACACTGGCAGAAAATCAAGGTTTTAGAAGTCTTAAAATAATCTGTGCTTTGAAAACGACACATTTTACCAGCAAGACGATCCATCATGCACAACATTTTCTGACAGCAGAAGGAGTTGCGGTGGAGAAATAAACAAAAGCTTGCTTGACCCTGATATGCTAATCTAATTGAAGCACGCACTTGTAATGAATGTGCTTTGACAAATGATGAAATGGTCAGAAAAAGTCCGTCAATGATTTATGGACTTAAAAACAGCGCAGGAAACATCCCGATTTCTAACCTTAACATTATGAAGCTGGGGCATTTAAAACTGGGTGTTTTTTGAGGATCGGATGTGACAGCTTTGTACACAGGATTGAAGAAACAAGCGTGAATGAAGCTGAATACAACTCACAGTATGTCTTTCAATGTTACAGCATGGTTAAAAGCTCAAAAACCATAGAAATATTATTCTAAAGAGCAACATTCTACAATATTGTGTAAAAGCGTCACGTGCCTTTCCGGTCGCCCCGTAAAGCGCTTTGAATTTCCATCTCAGACACGCTAATGCGCTTCTCCTCCTCTCTTTATGACCCGCTCCATCCTTGGTGCGTCCCGTCCGCCGGTGTTGAGGTCTAACTTTACTGTCGCGCAGACCTCAAGTGGCAATTCCATCGGCGGCGTATGAAAGAGCGCGCTTTTACGGGAGCAGTCAATGCGCCTGTAAACACTTCATCGAGCCCTGAGCAAACGACCTTGTGTAAAAAGACATGAAAGGCTCGCGGCCGTAAACGCAGTGGTATTTATACAGGATTTTACCGTTGAACATGAAGAGGGACACTACAGTCTATACGCCTGGCTTTATTTTGACACAGACTTTCATGTCGATGCAGCCAGACTGTTAAAACGCATCTTTATCATCAGCTAACATAAGGAGGATGCATATCGTTTTTAAATAATTATAAAGCAACAACATCAAACTAAATGTGTCATGTTTTTGCACGGACAAAATCTATTATTTTATGTTCTATACAATTGCAGGTAGATAGCAACGTAGCATTTTATAATAACTACAACTTAATTAGCCTTAAAAAGCATGATCAAATAGTTTATTATGAATATTTCAGGCTTGGTAACTATTTAATTAAGGGTATTATTAATAGTTACAAAGTCTGAATTCTTCTTAATCAGTATTAATAATGGGTTACATTTGCTTCTAGTAAGACATGAATAATGCCATGTGCTTCTAATGGATGACACATTACAGTAAATGCTTAATAACTTAAATTTTTTTTTTACTAAGTCTATTATATTAATGCTTTGCAAGTGCTTTAACTAGCCATGTTTACATGCGCAAAATGTCTTTAATCTGATCATGAATCGGATTAGAATTTTACTGTGTACATGGACCCTGAAAAAAATAATCTGATTACGACACGTGTTTACATCTGTTATACATTTGATCGGAATAAATTATTTTGACATGCGCAGAATTGGCTAACAGTAGAAGAAGAACAAACTTCCGTTGTAAACAAACATGGCTGCGTACGTTTTGGTTTGCTCGTAACATTTTTCTTCGTTGATTTCACCTCCCGTTCGTACAATTTTCATTTCTTTTAACAGTTGTAACAACATAGTGGTGTCCGAAGCGGACCAGTTCTGCCTCACACTCGCCATTACCCTCGCTTCCGCATTAGCTGACGTAAAAAACATGCGCAGAGAGGATTCCTTCAACCAAAACATCGGAAGAAGCGTGTACATGCGCTTCGATCGGAATAACAATCGGCATAACCCACCCGTCTCAATCGGAATGAAATTTTGATCCGAATGAGTGTAATCGGGTCAGAATATTCCGAATGGCGTGTTTACATTAATCATTTTTATTCCAATCAGGCTTTTAATCCGATTACATGTGTCCATATAAACGTAGCTAGTGTTAACTGAATTAAGATCATTTGCACATTTATCCACAGTAAACCACACGTTCACCACACTTGGTACTTTCACTTGCATTCTATCATGTGGAGCGATCTATTACCACCTCATTCCTCCATTTGCCGTCCAGGCGCTAACATGTAAATGATGTTAATTAGCATATGGATTAGCTGACCCAAAGTGCACAGCTTGCTCTGCGCCCCCTGGAGGCTCCACCTGGGAGTGTGAATAAAGTCAAAACAATATTAACTTTAATGCTTTTTTGTGCTCATTAAAAATATATACAGCATGTCTCTAGCTACATTTTTTCCGTTAGATTGACCGAGACAGAAGCTCAAACCGTCGCTGAACGGGTGTTTGAATTCTCTACCATGTTGTCCTTCTACCGTCGCTTCTCATTGGATTCCTCCCGTGTCTACAGTAGGATTCTCTTGGATCCGCTCTGGTCCCGGTGAAATCCTTGAATTGTCAAACAGCAGACTGTACTCTGTTTGTTTTTAAGCCGCTGGAGCTGGTTCAGGGACAAAGATACCCGATACGCGCACCTTCAGATCTCAGTCCTCCTCGGGAAGTTTGCGAGAAGAACGGGCTAGCATTTCTCGACCTGTTGCCATGGCTACGCGCAGAGAATACACGGGAGGGGAAAAAAACAAGTGAAGTATTACATAGACTTTAATTGTTCGCTGTTAATTGCCTGCAGAATACCACTCAGACTACCTTGACATTCTGACAAGCTTTTAACGCGTTTCCCTCTTGAATGAACGCCGCTTTTCACATTTTAAGTTGAGATTGCGTTCCTCATTTTACATTTTACGTCTCATTCAAACATTCAAAATAACAAATTCAAATAAAAAAGATGTAAGATACTTAACTTTACCCTGAACATTGGCGGGTGGCGTTGTGCAACCGCAGTAACTGAATGAGTCACAGCACCTATAACGAGCTGGAAGGCGTCACTAGCTGTATGTGGCCCTCCATTTCTTTTATCATTTCTTTCCCCATTGAAACACCCATTAAATTATGAATTATCTTGTTAGGTGGCAGACGACGTACAGATCTGTGGGCTCGTTTGTAAAACTTTGCGAGGAATTCTGATTAAAAGTGTGCATACGGACAGACCAGACGCAAACTTCTTCAGACTTGCACGATGAAGTGAGAATCTTGTGTTTTTCAGCGTGGATTGCCGTCTTCCTAGTTGTTAAAATTTGTCGCGTGCAGGTTTTACGGTTTGTGGAAAATGTATATAGAAGACACTTGAGATTTAGACAAAGATTTAGACCCAAAGAAAGTGACATTTTGTGCCACTTAGGGTTGAAGGTCGAATGGATAGCGTTGTGCGTTTGAATTTGGCGGCAACAGTTTGCTGCATGTCCTTCGTCACTCTCATCCCCATGTAACATGACACTGTCCCATCCAATAAAGCCTACAGGCCAAAGAATTCTTTAAAAATTAATAATAAAAAGTAAAGGGAAACTATAACTTAACACGGAAAGTTACATTCATAACATTTTTGTGTGATGAGACCCCAAGTCTGCCTATGTCAACAAGGAAGTAAAATTATAAACTTCACTAGAATTGGAAAACTAGGGAAAACTAGGCTAAATTATGGCCAAAATCATGTTAAAGCAGTTGCGTTTGATTTTTATCCATGTACTATTGACTGTTTGTAAAACCGACTCTTAGGGTCAAAAATGAAACCTTCCAACCACAATCATTAGCCTGACCCAAAGCCCTTAACTGTCTTTAACTGAAATACCTGTTTGTAAACCTAACCCTAATCGTAAACCTTACCTTAAAGGGCCTGTGCCTGATTTTCACTGTTTTGAAACGACAATTGAATGAACCGAACAAAAATAGATCATGGATCACAATTTTTGCATTTAATAAAGTTGAGTCTGTTTTTGTCTTGTAAAGAGAAAAACTTAAAAACTAAATAAGAAATCCAAAATCCCCCCGTAATTTTTTTTTTAAACTAATTTGTGTACAAAATGAAAAGACATTTAAACCTGGCTCTGTCCATTTTTCAGTTTTCTTTGTCCCAAATATGTGTATTTTTGGCAGTTTTTTCACATAAAATGCCTTATTTCTACATGAAAACATGACATGATGAAAAACTTCTAATATATATTTTTCTTACATTTATGTGAGTAAACTACAGGAGAAGTTTCAAGTTAACATCTTTAAATTTAAGATTTTTTTCCTAATCACCTGTAGAGTCTCACCTTAAATGATTAAAAATTAAACTTTTTGAATAGACAATTATGTGTTTGTAATTTAATAAATGACGTGATTCATAATGCGTTTCATTTTTACAGATTTGCGATTAATTTGTACATTTATTTTATTTATTTTTTAAATTATTCCCAGCCCTAATTGTAACACATTATGGTGACCTGAATGTGTGCTGAAACCTAACCTGTAGGCCACTGCGCTGTCATTTTCATACCACAATTATTAAAGTTTATGTATTATTGTCTAATTGCACCAATAAAACATACATAAACTTGTATAAGAAAAGAAAACTGTTACTTTGCATTTAATGTGTTTGAAAGCGTCACTCACAGCATGAGGCCCTTCACTTCATTTCTCTTTCATTATACACTCGGAAATTAAACTTTGGACCGTCCGGGATATATAAAGCGTCCATGAAATCATAAGTAATAAGCTTGCAGTGATATTATTGCATTACATTTATATGAGTGACTTGGAATACATTTCTAGAGCGAGCAAACAAAAACTATACAGGTATCCAAAGTCTTTAAATTTGATTTATTTGGTAAAGAATGCGGTGGGACATTTGAATCTATCTTGAATTTGTGGCACAACCTAACCACTAAGCCTTTGCGCAGTGAAAAAAGATATCATTTTCATTCTTCAATTTCCAACTTGTCTGAATTTACCAAGAATAAACTATTTTTTAAACAGCGAATGACAAAATATTTACTGCATTTGAAGTAGCTCTTTTGCATTTACTGTAGTATTTTCAATAACAATACGACATGAACGCTACAACGACAAATGTTTGTAATACTGTAAGGAAAGACTGGCCGAGATACAGCGTGGACACTCTAGCCGCGGCACAAGGTCAAACCCCTCATAAACCCGGTCATTAAAACATAATTGTACATATATTAGCTTCACTAACCCATAACCCAGAGTACATTATCTTTTACGGCTGGGATGGGACAAGATCTCGTGCTACAAGACAAAAAAAAGGGTTAAGCGCTGGTAAGTTTCACATTCACAGGTTTGTGCAGATGACGTCACAGCAGAGGAGCCTTCTGTATAAGTCACAGTTCTCGGTCCAGTTCCCCGGGTTGAGAATGACTTACAGATGGAAGTCGAAACGTCTTGATTTTCAAAACAGTGTCCACATGAACACCTTTTCTACGATCACAGCGTTCTGTATTTTAGCAGCGAGCGGCAATAAAGCATGATTGTGATTTTCTCCTGCAAGAGCTCAAAACTCAAGTAAATGATAAAGGAGCTGTCCACTACGGATGTGATCAAAAGAGGATCACGACTAATCGAAACGGGGAATTATGGACTTCAGATTCACCAGATATTGTGATGCATCGCGCAGCTTTTATGGATCGTATGAGACACAATACTTTGTTCGTGTGTAGTTCCTCATGATCTGGTACAAATAATTTTAAAGATGACATCATGCCATTTCAGCATAAACAAATAACAGCTACCTAAAGCGCTGCTAAACTGTTTAAATCATGTGTCGGATTTATCAGATGGAACGCAATACTTTGTTACTGTGTACTTTCTCATTGTCTTTAGAACTTGTGCAAATCCTTTTAAATGTGCTGACGTTATGCCGTTACATCAGACCCAAGTAACCGCTCTTCAAACTGTGGCAGGAGCGGCTTAGAATGAAGACCTTCAGCACAACACGCTGTACTGTTTTGCCTGTTTTCTCTTGTATGCACCGAATAATGATCTCGCCGCCTCTGCACGGCCTTTCGTAGTCAAAACTCAGAACAACTTTTATTATCGTTTAGTTTGCACCCAGCAAACGATACAAAACAAAACAAGACAGGCACAATAAATTCAATAACTCAACACATATAGAACAATACACAAATAATTACAAATGTATAACGTTTCCATGTTGCCATTTAAAGTTAATTTGAGAGAAATAACTGCTTAACGGACAAAAAATAAGCCATAATTCTGCCTCTCACTGTCACTCTGTTGGAATCTTGACTTGTCTCGAGCATTTTTCAAGTAAAATAATGTGTTGACGAGTGATATTTATTAGTTATACTCTAGTTTTAATCATGGAAAGACATGTTACTTGGATTTTGAGATGTTTGGGGCCCTATGATTAGAAAAGAGGAATTTGGATCTAATCTCTGCAATTCTTTCCTAGGTTTTACTATTTAACCAAAATATCAGTATTTTTAGTTTTTACTTAGTTTTTACTTTTGTGTTTTATCAGCAAAAATTTGACACTGACGAAAGCTATCTTAACACTAAACAGCAAAAAATATTACACAAAATAGGTCAAAATTGTGAACTGAAGCGCACATTTTGTTCGTTTGCGATGAGATACTTGATCGCGGTGTCAGCGAGCATCAAGCGCGGCTCGTGTCCACATCTGAATCTCAATTCTCTTTTTTCCCGTGGATCAAAGCGCGTTGGATGAGAGAGGATTATTCAGCCGGGGCAGGTGGAGCTAAAACCTGTGAAAAGGGATTTGTGCATAGCTCTTCCAATTCAGATTACCTGCCAAATGTTGTATCAGTTTGCAGCATTGGTGGAAAGTACAAAGATAAAAGTACTTGTGCATACTTTAGTACGTTTTTTAGGAATCTGTACTTTCTATATGATTATAAATAAAATTAAATAAGTGAACGTACTGTATTTGAGTAAAGGATGCGTGAAGGATAAAAAAAACCTCAATGACACTTCTCCTTAACCCTGAAAAAACGGAGATCATTGTCCTAAACGTCTGCGAGACTCTTTATGTGACCAGATAGTTTCTCTGGACAATATCACTGTAGCCTCCAGCTCTACTGTAAGAAACCTTGGAGTCTTATTTGACCAAGATCTCTTTCAAAGCACATCTAAATCAAGCCTGTAAAACAGCCTACTTTAATCTGCGTAATGTGGCCAAAATGACAAAAATCTTGCCTAAAAGTGATGCTAAAAAACTCATCCATGCATTTGTCACGTCCAGATTAGACTACTGTAACGCCCTGCCTGCAGCATGTCCTAAAAGCTCTTTAAAAAGCGTTCAAATGGTTCAAAATGCAGCTGCAAGATTATTTACAGGTACTAGAAGAAGAGTTCAGATTTCTCCGGTGTTAAAGTGCCTATGACAGGTTGGACTACTCATTTAACTAAAATGCAGTTAAGGCAAATATAGTTCAATTTCTACTCAAATCTTTGCACATTTTACTGCAGTTTAGCTATTCTTTTGGGTTTTTCATTTTACTTCCTGGTTGTAAATTATGACATCACACTAGAAAATTACCATAGCAACCACACTGTACACTGGGCAAAACTCATCTAATGTCACAGATTTTGTTAATTTGACAAAGAGAAATGCATGTGAACACCTTTATTTTGTTGAATTAATGTTTAAAGGGCCAAAAAAGGTTTTTTTTTGGTGTAAATTATGCATAACCTTTGTCTCCCCTCTGTGATGTCATCAATCTATATACTTTACTCATTTTCAACTGATTTTTCAACTTTTCTCCACAAATAGCAACCTGATTGGTGCAAAAGTACAATTTACATTTACAAGAGGTATTAGTACAATGAATATAGTCAAAATTGGAAAATCCTAAAAACCTGTCATACGCACTTTAAAGTCTCTTCACTGGCTTCCCTTTGAGTCTTGAATCAAATTTAATCCTTGGTCTCTCTTCGTTTGAGCAATGCACATTTGGTCAAAGAGCAACATACGTTTCCATATCAGGAAAAAGATGCTTATTTTATTTTTAGAATTAGCATAAATTGTATCTTAAGTGATGTTTTGGACCACCCATGAAAGTTTCTTGGCGATGAAATAAAAAATAATATAAAAAATGTAGATGGAGCCTCCTGACCTATAAAGCCACAAATGATATGACCCTACCCTACCTCATGGTGATCCTGGAATGATCACCAGTTTTGGAGTTCAACTAAATTGAATACTTCTTCCACCTCTGCTTTTCCTTAGTCGCTGAAGGCTGAGAGGTTGTTTTTTAGTGACATAAAGGTTTTGAGTTCAAGGCCCACATAGATGGCCTAAAAAGCCTTCCAGTGATTGTATTGTCAAGATTTCCCAATCCACAAAGCCTCCATTTTCCGCCATCTTTTTTCCATTGTAGTTTACACGGGGCAGACGAGCTCAACAGAAAATAAGTTCTACACGGACTAAAAAGCCGTTTTCAGTCGCCCAGGAAATCGGTGCATTGCTGACTTGTTGTTGCTCGTGTTCATGAAACATTTTACACAAATCAACCTACTTTGTAATATTTTAACGGCGAGACTTTTCCCTCGTTTGCCTCTTGCGTTATCATGATCAAATTGCCCATATTAAAGAACACATATTATGCTTCTTTCAAGTATTTACCTCTGTATAACATTTTGTTCATTGTAAACCAATACTGATCTAAGACGGCTTAATATTTTTCATTTGTCATTATTGTTGTAAAAGGGCACGTGGCATTAGTGAACCCCTCATATCTGACCCGAAGTCTAAATGTTTTTGAATAATTGCAAGTCAATACACACAATTAATCCCAAACTTTTTTTTCTTTTTTTCCAGAATTTGGAGCACTAGGCCCTTGTTTTATGAATACATTTGTGTATTAATAAACCAAACGTTTCAAGTGTGTACTTACATGTTTTCCTCTGCTTTCCAGACTAGCTGTTTCGAGAGCTGTTTTGAAGCCTTCTGACCAGCGACGGGCAGTGCATTGTGGGACACAGGAGGTCGCGAAGGATGCTCGTACGGTATGTGTCCTTCACGGTGGATCTGAGCGGTCCGTGGAAGCATTCGTGGGCTGCGTTACTACAGCAACTTTCTATTTGACAAGCGTAGACTTTGCAACATCATGAACTTCTTCTATTTAACTACGCCTACTACTAGTTTTTTGTGTACAACCTTCATGATAAATAAGCCAATGTATTCAATGTACTGCTAAAACATACCAAAGCTAGCATCCAAAGTATAGTTTTAAAGCCTGCGTTTACAAAATATGACGATATCTCTGCAGGCTGCACAAACCCTCAACCGTCTATTTCTTCAGAGCCAGACGTTGCGAACCTTTTGCACCATCTATATTTTGCAAAATCCCATTACAAATCATCTATTAACTTTCCGCGTCTCCCTCCCGATGCAGAGTTTCATATAGCCTGAGCGCAGCGGTAACAATACATCTGCGTCTGTGGCCGTAGGTGCGCTGTGGTTATGTCGAGAATTTCATTGTCACATTCCCGCAGGCTGCGCTCGGCTCCTCAGACATAATTTGATTGGGTTTGCTTTCCCGTCGAGATCTCGCCTTTTGCGGAGAGCTGTGACAGTTTTTTTATTTTGCTTTTATATTGTGGAGTAACTTCAGAACCAGCCTGTGCTTCATTGCTGTGCTGTGAGCTGTTGATTTGAACCGCGGTCGTTTGTTGCGCTGTCGAGATGGATAACCGCAAGCGTGTAGTGCTGTTGAGAATATGCTGGGTTTCGAAATCAGAAAGTGGTTAAAGTGTTTCAGAGAGTCTGTTTATTTCCCTTTAGAAGCCCATCTCCAGATCCTGAGATTTAGGTTTGATCTGGACTTCATATGAGATAATTACTTCTAGAACGAAAATATAGACTGGATTGGACTAGGCTGGAATCGCACAATCACAATGTCTTAGGGTTTATGTCTCTGGCTCCCGTACTTCTCTTGCAGCCTTATGCCTCTTTGTTCAGTCCAATCACAGGGCAGCAATCACAAGGCGAACAAAACATACTGACATTCCAACATTCTTTGTGCGTTTGTGGATTTTTCTCTCAATTGGATTTTAAAGGGCATATCTACAGGTTTTCATGTTTTTTCTAATTATGGCTTTGTTTGGTTGGATAGTCCCTGTGGTAAATGTTTATCATAGTTTTACATCAGTCAGGTTTCAGTTTGGGAAGAAAAATTGAAATATAAGAGTTGAAAATTACAGGAAGTAGTCCTAAATTCTAAAACAGAATACCTCTGTGATGTCATCAATAAGCGACATTACTTTAAAAATGCAGAGACAATTTACATGCAGCTGACACATTTTAAACAATAATTTAATAAAATAAAGGCGTTCTCAGATACTGTATTATTATGTGACAGATCATAACTGTTGTGTAATTTATATGGATTTTTTTGGCCTTTGTTTACAATATGGTTGCTTGGTAACAGTTATGGAATTAGCTCTACCTATTGACCTTATTCCGGAAGTTGCTGAGGGCGGCGCCATCTTTTTTCCGTTGTATTAGTTCACATGGGGCAGACAGTTTTACACAGACTACAAAGCCGTTTTTCAGGCCGCCCAGGAAATCGGTGCAATGTTGATTTGTTGTTGATTTCCACATGTGCATTAAATATGTTACAAAAATCAATCTACTTTATATAACGTTTTGGTGGCAAGACTTTTTTTTTTTTCTACAACTTTTCACAAGTTGAAAAATGCACGGGAAAATGCAAGTCGGGGAAAATAACTCAAGAACTCAGGTCAAAAAGCTACTGCCCAACTTCAACACCTGACGTCACTTGCTGAGTGGAGCTGGACAAACAGCAGCTGATTTGTCAATTTATTTTTATTTATTTATTTATTTTTGGTCGGGACAGTGCATGTTAATGAACATACATGATATACATGCTGTAAACACACCAGATTGTAGCCTTGGGCTAATTTCCATCTGTTGTCCCGCATTCACTCTCATTCATTCACACACAGACAGACAAGGACAAACAACCATTCACTCTCACATTCATCCACTACGGGCAATTTAGAGTTCTCAATTAACCTACACAGTCATGTCTTTGGACGGCGGGAGGAAGCCGGAGAACCCGGAGAGAACCCACGGTAACACGGGGAGGACATGCAGACTCCACCCAGAGAGATCGTGTGATGTTGGTCTGGTCCGGGATTCGAACCCACGATCTCCTTATTGGGAGGCAGAAGCTCTAACCGCTCTGCCACCGTGCACCTTTGACCTCTTTGACCAAACGTTACTGCAGGGGTTTACGTTAGTCGTTTATATCATTAGAGAAACAGATTTGCACAAGAAAGAAAGACCAGACGCTAGTGTTTAATCACAGCTCTTACGTTAGCTAAAGTAAAAATGATGGGATGTTTTCCAAAACGGTTAAGGTTAGCTTTTTGGGAGTCAAACATCAAACTTGACGATTTTATTCTTAGTGACGTCAAAATCCCGACTTTCTGCGATAAAAGCACATGAATGCGAACGAGTCGTAACACAGACTTCTCATCTCGGAAAAACAAGCACCAAAGTTTTAATGGAACCAACCTTTGATAAACAATAATAAGGATCCAGTTTAAGGCATCATCAAAATTGCTCGTACTGTTATTGTGTGCTTTGAGATACACTTTACCCACCTTGTGTTAGCGGTTGGCCCTATCACACGCACAAATAAACCACTGTTACACACTTCTCCATATGTATGTTTTTCCCGCAGGCCTGAGGAGCGGCTGGCCTTGGAGATGAACTCTGCTGAACTCTCACACTGGCAGCACAGTCTTAGGGAGATTTATGGATTCTCACCATGGCGGCACAAATGAGGCCGACCCCGCTTCAATTATACCCAGCGGTGTGGAGGTGGGCACAGTGCTAACAAGGGTCTGCAGGCCAGGGCTCCCACTACCACTGCTCCACTTTTACACACATTACAGTATGGGTCGTTTATTTTGTTCTGTTTTATTAATAAGATATGAGAAACCACATTGTCCGACTGTGGAAAATACAGTGTTACAAACCAAAGAGACAGCAGCAACAATTAGAAAAGAGTATTAAAAATATCCAAAAGTGAAGTCAGATTATATTGGGTCTTTTGGGATTTTTACGGGGGCCAGATTTTCTTGAAGGCTGTAGGCCAAAGATGCACTTTAACTAGCACAAAATATCCACAACACTAGATCAGTGTCAATAATAGGAAAAAATAACAGCTGCTGTATTTAGATTTTTGTGGAAAAGGGGAATAAAAATGCTTCACCCACCGGAATCAAACCATGTCTAATCAGGTCTAAAAAAGGATTAAACCAGGACGGAAAGAAGTATAAAATACTAGACCAATCGAGAACTCAACCTATAAACCAGAGAACATGTTTTTTAATATTTGGAGCATGGGTCGTGGGCCAGATCAGACCATTTGGAGGGCTAGATCTAGCCCACGGGCCGTTAGTTTAATAGGTCAGGGTTAGAGGGTTCAGCCACCAAACTAGGTCAGCCAAGACACTTCACACACCTTGCCTTGTTTTTTCCGTTTTCTAATTAAAGTAGGATTTGTGGTGCTTGAAGAAAACTTGAACTTTTCCAGCCCAAACATTTTATTAGACAGGACAGCTGTAGAGATATCCGGCAAATGGTTGAGACTGTGAAACAAACCCACAACATCGCGGAGATAGCAACCACACGTCCGACTTCTTAAACCACTGCACCAAATAAAAAAATACGCCGTCAAGCTCTTGTGGCTTACTATATTATTGTGTGTGTCATGGCGATGCAGGTATGTTGCCGGTAAATTGCATTTTAATGCGTTCGTGCCACCCCAGCTTCTCCTTAAACTCCGCAAATGACTGTTAGCTGAGCTGGTTAGTGTGACATATACTTATTTTATCCTCTGCCAGAGCGTTACCCTTGGTGTTTGTGCCGCGCCAATGTTCTCCCTGTGATCAGCAGATACATTTGAGACAGTGCATTTTTTATTTATTTTTTTTTAAATGTAGCAAAGACCTCTCCAAGATCTTATTTATGAGGAAATGCTGCTCTGTCTTTCTGGGGACAACCGCCACATGCTCGATTAAAGTTTTAAGAAGAACTGCGTCAGATCTGAGGGCACTGTCACCCTTCTGAGGGCACTGTCACCCTTTAAAAACATTATATTAATATTTGACATGTATTCACAGTAGCATTTTTTCACGCTTTAATCTATTTTTGTTGTTAGAAAATACAATGTGGTCCTTGAGAGACTAAATACAATTATGCGTCAGATCTGAGGGCACTGTCACCCTTTAAAAACATTATATTAATATTTGACAAGTTGTTAACAAATAAAACTAGATTTTAGTTTGCAGTGTATTTTATTATTTTAATAATACGTTTCAAGATGTTTGTGGCATTGGTCTGGTAGTTACTGCAGTATTACAATACGTTCCCACTCCAATTTGAACATATAATAACTTAACAGCCTCTTTTAGGTTATTTGTGACATGACTTATGTGACTTATGTTTACATGTTTGAAATAAATTCATTTATTCATTATTTCCAAAAACAAACAGTACTGTATCATACTATATGCCGCTAGCTACACAACAATAACAAGTTATTGTTAGGTGTATGTAGAAACCATACAGTGTATATTCTTGCAAAAGTGAATGCAAAAACAATAATGCCCACATTTTCTGACATAAATAAATCATATACAAAAATATGGATTAGGGGTCCACTGGTAAGGTATGTACCTGGGGCCCAGAATTTGTTGCTACGCCCCTGCAAATAAAGTAACAATGTATGAAATGTAATTTTATTACTATGAACTTACCTGTGGCCTTGTGTTTGGGGACTACACTATCACTCACTATTTAATAAGAGTCAAAAATGAAATTAATTCACCATCATTGCCGCATTACTCACTTGCGGTCGAGTGGTGGTCAGAAGCTAAAACGGCCCTGGTTTTTGCATAGTTTGTGATGTTTGAAGGCTAATGCTAACTTTCCCATTTCAAATACATTGGAGCCAATGTATGAACTGGTACCAGCCTTTAGAATGCAGACATCTTCTTTCTGAACACTGGAAGCGTCTATTATTATTATTATTATTATTATTATTATTATTATTATTATTATATGATTGTTATGTGATCTTAAAGTAAAAAAAAACATTTTGAATAACTAAAATGGCACAAAAACTATTATGTGGTGGTGGGATGTTACGAATGATGTTAGCCAATAAACAGGAAGGAGGACACTTGTTTTGGGAAATGTAAACCATATATTGGCCGTACACTTTTCAGAGGGGCTTCATAGACTTGAACACAGAGCTGGCCCTGTCTTCATTATTTCTGATCGATTTTGTAAATGCTATAGCTCATGCCTGTGCCCTTGTGTCTTAGCACTCGTTGTCTTGCTTTATTAATTGTTTGCTTAGTTAATTTCCTCCAACGATTTCCTATAAACCTGCCCATCACTCTTTTGGTTTCATTGCTCCGATCTGAAAAAGCCTGCGTCGTGACAGTGATGAAGAGTCTTTGCCCACCCATCAGAGGGAAGTCTGTGAAAACTTCCCCAAAGGCCTGTCGTCTTTGTGTTATTGAGCACGACACGTCACCCATGTTGCCGTCTCTTCTTAGATTTGTGGCAGGTTGTGACAAAAAGACACACTACATAAAATAAGTGCCAAGCTATGACACTGTTTTACTGTGGCAACCGTGACTAAATAATTGGATAAGCCAGAAGATAATTAATAAGTGCTGTGGTTCAAAAAGCAGAGTCGAGGAGACATGCAAAATGTACTTTTGAAATTGAAAAACACTTTACTTTTTTTTTACTTTTTGAAGATTGGAATCATGTTATAACATTGTTCCCTCATCAAGAACGTACAAGAACGTGTGCTTCATGAATCTTGTTTACCAGGTCATCTTCTGTGCTCCTTCTCTAAGCCTCACAAAAACACTTGGTTTCAAATTTCCCAGATTTGATATGTCATATGTGGAGAGCCACTGGTTTCACAAATCATCCCCAAACTTGTTTTGAGCATTTCTGCCTCAAATCACATTCATTGCAACACTGTGCGTACATTAGCACGTCGGAGGCATGCTAGCTTTTATTTATTTCCCTGGTAATTCCCCCTGCTGGTAGTAAATGGTAGGAACGCCTCACTAGTAGAAAATCGTGTGTGGTTTTCAATGCAGATATTGTTTTAAGTTCATACACAGGAGATGCCAAAGCAAAGGTGCTCAAGAGCAGGTTTCAAGGACAATAACTACAAATACTACACCTTACTACCGTGTAATTGTTCTCACATGGTGTTACATATAAGTGCTGTAAGATTAAGTATGGCCATCATATTCCACCATCAAACTGTATTCAAAATCACAATATTTATCTGTTTGTTATTGCTCGCCGTTGCCAGTAGAGGGCACAAGAGTTGAAGATAGCAACACATAACTATGATATTCTCCCCAGTTACGTAAATGCTATTAAAGTATAAAACATGGGGTACAGATGTAAATACCTCACTGAACCTCAAACACAGACCGCCCACCGCTTGGCTCCGGAAGTACATTTTCCATTCCTTTTCCTCTTAGGTGTTCTGAAAAATAAATTGCGTCTAAATGTTTGAAGGATTGCTCGGGGCTGATCAGCTGTGTGCTAACTAATGAGAACTATGATTTTATTTAATCTGAAACTGCATAAATTGTTAAGTAATTAAAACATTTAGTTGAATTTTAATTTTTTGGACTAAAAACAACCGTGTTAGGGACATGAGTCACCACAGAGCTGCTTAACCTCCGCTGTGCCTTTAAAGGTCCCATATTCTGCTATTTTCCCCTTTACACAGTCTATTCTAAGGGCTTTGTTGATAAAATTTTGCGTTGTGCAATATCCATAACATAACAGTTTCCAGAAAACACCCATTTCTTGGACTGGCCCCCCTCCTTGCAAAAGCAAACGGCTCACTCTGAGATCTGACCCCCCCAAACAGAGAGCAGGCTGCCTCCCCCGCCCAACTCGCGCGCCACCCCCGCCCAACTCGTGCCGAAGCCTAGAGTGGAGATAGTGCGCATGCGCCGTTTGCTCCGGTAAACAGCGATACACAAACACGGGAATAAACCTTTTATCCGTCCTGACGGTGCGTCGTGCTGAGTCCTACGTCCTGGATCTGACCTGGAGTTTGACGTGCTCCAGTACCTCGACGACGGACGCTGATGTTTGGTAAATAACAAGCTAAATCTTCGATCTGTCGTATCCATCGTGTAATTACTGTGTAGCATTAGCATTAGCTGTTTTTATTCTGCGGCTGCGCGCTTCCCGGAGGCGTGGCTTAAACACCGCGTCATCTTAGTGAAGACGCGTCATCTTAGTGAGGAGCCCCCGTCTGCTGCTCAGCCGAGGGGACGGAAAAGACAGTTCTCTAGCGAAAACATGCGGGAATCAATCAAAAAAACACTTTGGGCACACATACGAGGCCCAAATAGCACTGTAGGAAGGTTAAAACCTCTGAAAAGTCGATTTTGCATGTTATGGGACCTTTAAAGTGCCTATTACAGGTTGGACTACTCATTTGACTAAAATGCAGTTAAGATAAATTTATTTCAAATTCTGCTAAAATCTTTACAAATTTTATCCTGATTTAGCCTTTTTTTAGGGTTTTTAATTTTACTTCCTGGTTGTAAATGATAACACTAGGAAATTACCAAGAAACCATCCGGTACACTGGACTAAAACTCATCTACTTTCACAGATTTTTTGCAATTTACAAAGAAAAATATATGTGACACCTTTATTTTGTTAAATCAATGCTCAAATGGTCAAAAAAAGAAGTTTATTTTGTGTAAATTGTACATAACCTTTGTCTTCCCCGGTGTGATGTCATGAATCTGTTTCCTTCCTGTAATTTTCAACTGATTTTTTAACTTTTCTCCACAAACGGCTACCTGATTGATGTAAAAACTATAATTTATATTCACAGCAGGTATTAATACACCAAATAAAAAATTAGAAAATTGTAAAAAAAAAAAAACTCTCATAGGCACTTTAAACTCTTAACATTTTGAAATTATAAAAGTCTATGGCAACAGTCATAGTTCAATGAAAGCTGATTAACAAACATTCCCAGGTTCGTAGCAAATGTAGAACTGTCCCAGAGCACCCCCATGTGCTTACACCCTCCTTCTCCACAAATTAAAACTGCAGAAAACCCAGTGGGAAAAAGAGAAACCTCAAGGAGAACAACATGTCCACTCCCGCGACGCGCATCCATCCATCAAGCATCTGTCGATTTCTCGCTAACTCGTCCGGTTCCACGCGTTTCCATTCCTCAAATCAATTGCATCATTAACGGCGCAAAAACCTCTCCACAACCAACTGCGCCCATCGAAATACTAATACTAATTGGCCCATACGCAACGCTCCGGCTCTATACATGCAGGTATCATTAGACGGGAGGCTTCAGCGGAGACGAAGACGGAGAGAGCGGTTATTAAAAGAAGCCACGGAGCAGGAATGCAGCCGAGGATGACGGTTTTTGAGTTATGGAGGAGATTTAAAACCGAGCAGAGGGCGGTGCAGAGAGCTTTGTTTGAGTCTGAGCTGATCCCGTGGCAGCGTGGCTTTCCCTCGCCGAGAAATGTGCATGAGCGAAGACCCATGCGCTTTCATTGGTTTCGTCGTTAGTAGATTCGGGGACGCCGTTTGTGAAGGAGATAAATTATGGTAAGGTTTGGATAATGGTGTAGTAGTGTGTTTTGTACCTCGGATTCATAGTGTTTTTTCTTTCTTTCTTTGTGTGTGTGTGAGGTTGTCTCCTTCAGAATTAACAAACTTTCGCCCGCTCTCAGCACAATTTGGTCAATCAGCACAATTTAAGGCAAGACACCAAAGGCAAAACTCTATTTTTTTTGGACAGTTTCCTCTGTCAACATTGGCTTTCATTTGGAAACAACAAACGTGTCCAATCTGCTCCTAAAGATGTTTTATTACTTCATTTCGTCCACTTTTTTCATAGATTTCTGTGGGACATTGTAACTACAAAGGTCGTTAAAATGCATTTTTCTCCCACAGAGACATAAAGATCAGCCTTAAAGTTGCTCCCACACAAACCGATCTTTACAGTTTTGTACGTAACAAGATTTTGACGGAACGTACAGAAGGATTTTTTGATATCTAATTCTAAAACAGAAAAGTCTTAGGTAGAAAAATGAGAGGGAATTTGAATTTTTTGGACAATTTTCAGTCAGATCTATTTTACTCAAAAACTACTAATATGACTAATATGTGTACAAAATGAACCAAGAAATTTAAACCTGGTTCTGTCAATTTTTCAGTTTTATACGTCCCAAATATGTGGATTTTTGGCCATTTTTACACATAAAATGCCATATTTCTACATGAAAACATGACATGATGAAAAACATGTAATGCATTTTTTTCTTGCATTTATGTGAGTAAACTACAGGAGAAGTTTCAAATTGATATCTTTAAATTTCAGATTTTTTCCTATTCACCTGTAGAGTCTCACCTTGGATCGATTAATTGAGAGAATAATTACGAAATATGCCATAGGATTTTTCGATGTCTTATATTTTGTTTCTTTATTTCTCCACTCTCTGGATCATGTTTGTGTTTTTCTCCGTTTTTGCTGCTGGGGCCTCCTGTCAGGAGCAGTCGTCGCTGCAGAGCCTTTGGACCCATCTCCAGATCTTGACCTCCGCCTGGTCAGGACAACCTTCGCTGGTGGATTTTACAGACTTTCAATGTTTTGGGTTGAATAAAAAAGAGAAAGAATAATCGCTGGATGAATCGTTTAGCAATAATCCTTGGTTGCAGCCCCACAGCCCTAAAATAACAACTCATCACAAGGAAGTATGTTGACGTTTGCCGTGCTGCTAATTTGTCTTTTAAAAATGCTTCTCTCCACACTGTTGCCAGAAGAGGGCGACATACAACCTAGTCCAAAATAGTTCTATGTGAAATTACAGAAGCATTGAACATCACAAATTGTTTTAAGTAAAAGCATTGAACTTTTTTTTTTTTTTTTTACTTTTCAAGCATTTTATGGTTGGAAATATTATTTATTTTCTTTTTTATATATAATTTGTAAGTCCCCCTGGAATATCACGTATCAAATGATTTCCAAAATTTTGTTGACACTGCGTTTAAGACAAATTGTGGGATCAAAAACTGGCATGATTTAACTTTAATAAATGAATGAGCACTTCCTAGAGAAACAGTGCACCACCTTGTGATGTCATCAAGCGAAACAGAGCATTTTGAACCCTTGAAAAGCAGACAAACTGAGCAGAAGTACTCCAAGATGCACAACTGAAACAAAATACTTCTGCGTGTACGTTTTTGTATTGAAAAGACAGAGCTAAAAGGTTTTTTTTTTTTACTTACATTGGGCCCTTTAAAGTTGTACTCTTTAACTTTTCTGGTGGATAGTCTGTCGCCTGATTGGCTCCAAGTTGAACAGCGCACCTTTAACACAAGATTGGCCCTTTAAAACACGCTCAAAGATTCTTCAAAGACGTCGCAGGTTAAACCGTATGCTCCAAATCTAAAGCTACACAGAAGTTTCATTTAACTTTTCTTTCTGTTTTTTCGACGTTCGATAAAGACTTAAACAAAGCGCCTCTTTACGTTTGATCAGACGTAATGCTGTCAGAAACGTTCTTTTTTTTTTTCCCTCCCTCTTTCTCGCATTTGTGCATTTGATGTTTCCACAGACCCCAGAGTGTTGCAGCGATGTGTTGGGCCGTTGTATGGAGACGAGCCGAGCCTCAGAGATTCGGATGAAAGCTGTCAGTGCCGTCGTCTGCTCCGAGCGAGTCTGGGGAGTTCAAGTGCGTCAGATCCCCCGGCGACAAAACCCTATAGAGCCGACATGAAAAGTCAGCCAAGAACAAGGACAGAGAGATACGTTGCAACGCTTCCATTTCAACTAGGAAAAGACCAAGATTGTGACTCGTGTAATTAGAGCGTGACTTTAAAGGGGACGTGTTGCGCAAAATCGACTTTAATGAGCTTTTAATCTTGTTACAACGGTGTTTCCTCATCATTAGTTTGCTCAAAGTTGGATTTTGTTTGATTCCTGCACGTTTGAGTAATCCTTTATTGTATTGCAACTGATAAAGTGCGCAGAAAACTACTTACCCCCAAACCCCGCCCACATTTCTGTACTTAATAGCGGTTCTTTGAAAATTAAAGACACTAAGTGATATCATCTAGAGTTCTAAAATGTCACACTTTTTAAAACTAAAAACATGTAAATGACAATTCGCTGCTTTTTAGAGTGAAATGTGATGATAAAGAGGCGGGGCTTCTGTAGTTTAGAACAGGAAGTAACCTGTATCGCTTCTCGTTTTAGAGCAGTTTTGCAATTTACAATGAACAAAAATGTAAAATGGTGATCTGCATATGTTATAATTCTTTACTAACTCACAATTCCATCTTGGAAACTTGGGTTTTTCATTTCAGTTTATCCGAGTTAGACAATTCAACATGGCTGCGTCCTGTATTTTGGACAAAGTTTGACGTCCAACAGTTAAAATATTTTCAGATACATCACAAATGACAAGAAGTATTTTGCATCTCTTTTTCGTTCATTCATTCATTATCTTTTTCATATAAACATTCAACAAGTCAAAAAACAAAAACACCAACAATTTCCGTTCAAGTTGTGAGAAATATGGTCGTCCCATTGTAGAAGTTGTTAAAATTAAAATAATAGTCAGTTACAAAGAAAAGTGAGATTAATGATGAGTGAGGAATAGAAGAACAATGTATTTGCTGTACTCGGAATAACAGGAGTCATCAACAGTAAATATAATGATAATGCCCAGGTTGATAAAGATACTTAATTTGATCCACATTTTTGATTATTTGAGCACTTTGCTGATTTAAATGACTTGTTTTGACAACAGGAACACAGACACTCTCAAAAAATGTCTCTCCAAGGTCCAAGAATAAACAGAAGACAGCACGAGTACCTGAAAAAGATACGTCTCCTTTACAATAACATTGTTCAAAGTAGGCAAGTCATTTCTCAAGTGCATTCAAATGTATTTTGAGACAATGCTAACATACTTTTGGATGCAACCTCTGAGTAAGAATTAACACGGTTCCAATCAAAATGCACAAATATATGGTATTTGGACTACAACACGAACAGAACCATCCCACTTTTGCGACTGATTTTTATTTGTAGCCCGCATTTCTCAAAATTAAATCTCAAGTTTCAATTGTCAATTTTCAGTTCAGTGTTTCGCTTGTTCATTCTGCAGAAAACCGTTCTGTTTCTCAGTCCTTTGTGTGATTCTTTTCTTTGCCATGTTTGTTTAAAGATAAACGGACCATACATTTCTCTGAACCCATATGAACCTGCAAAGACGCGTCAAACTTTACGCTTTTGTAAAGATTCGTAGAAACACGTAGCCTTGGCTGCCCTGGGAAAAAAAAAAAACATGTTTTCAAAGAATTCAATGCAATCAAACACTGGTCGGAGGACACTTGAAGAGAGCAGAGAGAATGCTTATGCAAATCCAGATTACGTTACAAGATACGTTGCTTGTTCATTGCATTCACCAACTCTAAAAAGAAAATACACAACCTTAACATTTTACGATAGACAAAACAAATCAAACGCAAATACATAAGCTCCAAACGCAACCAAGAACGCTTATAATCTGCAAAAATAACCGCAGTTACACATTTGTACTGTTTCTTTCTTGTTTTGCTGCACTTTGCCATGTGTGCGGTGTCGGTGTGATTCATATACTCCGGGCGGCTCTGCCTCCTCCTCAGGCTGAGTTCATTTGTTAAAGCCGGGCCTCTCATTCATTACGGGGACAGAGCGGGGCCTTGAACACCTCGTGGAAGTGTCGGAGTAGTCAGTGAAGTGTTTATTAGCGCAGTAATCACCTCCGTGTGCTCCTGGATCTCTCCAAATGTCAGGGTTTCGCGGCGTGTTTTCGACAGTTTGATGATTCACGGAAGAGAAGCGATCGTTTCGGATGGGATGAAAGTGCAATAGTAATAATAATAATAATGATGGTGATGATACAGGGAACGAGTGGGCACAAAGATCCCACGTTACAAACAGCGCACTCGGGTGATCTCTGTGCTCCGTTTCATATATAACAGGACAGAGAAGCTTTCTTTTCATCGATTTCCGTGGGATAAGAATAAAGAAAGAAGTGGCTTTGAATGTAAAGTGAGACGACGCTAATAATAACAGCAACTTTTTGGAGCTTTCTACCATGGTATAACATTTTTCCCTCACCAGAAACATGCCTGGAGTGGTTTAAATGTAATTCATGCATGTTTGAGTAATTTTGAGTAAATCCTGTGCACTATTCAAAAACAATCCCAATCTTGTTTTTGAACCGTTCTGCGGCGCACAGTGTAGCACCCACAAGCTACGTAACCTACAACACGGACGTATTTATGCTACTTTTCTGTATGTATAAAATATTACTACCTGAGGCTGCAAACTTGAATTTCAGTATCAACACAGAAGCCACTCAGCCCTTACAATAGTTGCTAATGCTAGATTGTCAAGAGAGTAAACGTTCTAATTCTACCACACAATGGTTAAACTAACCAGCCTATAATCTACATTCTGTTCATGTGCAGCAGAGTTTGGAACTGTTAGGAGATAACGACAGGCGGACCCAAAGAAGCAGACCAGAGATATGGATTAATACAGAATTATTTATTGAGAGTTGGCTGAGGAGGAGTAGGCTGGACCAGGAAGCACGGGTGAGGACCGGGACGGCAGGCGGGAGCAGGCTGGACCGAGGAGCACAGGTGAGTACCGGGATAGCAGGCAGGAGCAGGCTGGACCGAGGAGCACAGGTGAGTACCAGGATAGCAGGCAGGAGCAGGAAGGACCGAGGAGCACAGGTGAGAACCAGGATAGCAGGCAGGAGCAGGCTGGGGGAAAAAAAGTCCTTGGTAAGCAAAAAAATCCACAAGAGACAACTAACGGGAGATACAAAAAGCCAAGGAGTTCACCACGGAAGTAGACTGAACGATCTGGCAGGGTGTGGATGAATGAGCCAAGCTTTTGTACTGCAGAGGGTGTATGCTTGATTGCAGATGGGTTCCAGGTGTGCCAATCAGTCATGCCCAGGAAGCTCCAAACAAGGACACCACAGGAGGGGAGGAGGAAACACACACACACACACACACAGGAGGGAGGAGGCACTAAGCTCCTGACAGTACCCCCCCCTCAACGGGCGCCCCTTGGCGCACCACCAGGCTTCTCAGGGTGAGCACGATGAAACTCCCGCAACAGGTCAGGGTCCAGGATCAGGGCACGACCAACCCACGACCGCTCCTCAGGACCATACCCCTCCCAATCGACAAGGTACTGGAGCCCACGCCCACGCCTACGGACATCCAAGATCCGCCGCACAGTATAAGCTGGATGGTCGTCAACCATTTGGGGGGGTGGAGGGGGCTTGGATGGAGGGCACAAAGAACTGGATCGTACCGGCTTAACTTGGGATACGTGAAAAGTAGGATGGACACGGAGGGCTTGAGGAAGTTTGAGACGGACAGAAACCGGATTAATGATTCTTTCGATTTCATATGGTCCAATGAAACGAGGTGACCGATTTTTAGAAACAGCCTTCAAAGGGATAATTTTGGAAGATAACCAGACTTTCTGACCGGGGGCGTACTTTGGTGCTGGACGGCGATGGCGGTCAGCAAGGGTCTTGCACTGGGAAGAAGTCCGTAACAGGGCCTTCCTGGTCTCCCTCCAGATCTTACGACACCTTCGCATATGGACCTGGACCGAAGGCACGGAGACCTCAATCTCCTCCATAGAAAGGAGTGGCGGTTGGTAGCCCAGGGAGGACTGAACAGGGGAGAGACCCGTAGCGGAGGAGGTTAGAGAGTTATGTGCGTACTCTACCCAAGGTAAGTGTGAACTCCAGGAAGAGGGGTTGCGACCGGCCACACAGCGGAGAGCAGACTCCAGGTCTTGGTTGGTTCTTTCAGTCTGACCGTTTGTCTGTGGATGGAAACCTGAAGATAGACTGACAGTGGTACCCAGAGATTGACAGAATGCTTTCCAAACTTGGGAGATGAATTGGGGCCTCGGTCAGAAAGCGATATCAGCTGGGATGCCATGGAGACGAAAAACATGTTCCACCATGAGGTCTGCGGTTTCACGAGCTGAGGGTAATTTAGGGAGGGCTACAAAGTGAGCAGCCTTAGAAAATCTGTCAACGATGGTCAGAATGACAGATTGCCCATTTGAGAGGGGAAGGCCGGTCACAAAATCTACTGCAATGTGTGACCAGGGGCGGTTGGCAATGGGTAAAGGTCTCAGATGACCAGAGGGGGAAGCATGGGAGGATTTATTCTGGGAACATACTGTGCAGGCAGACACGAAACTCCGAGTGTCTGCCTCCATAGTTGGCCACCAGAAATTACGCCGGAGACTAGACAAGGTGCGATTTATACCTGGATGGCATGCAAATTTGGAGTTGTGTGACCATTGTAAGACCTCACTGCGTACAGATGATGGAACATAGAGTCTATTGGACGGCCCACCTCCCGGATCAGGCTCAGCCTCCTGCGCTTTCTTTACATTTGCTTCTACCTGCCAGTGGAGAGAACCAAGGACACAGTTACTAGGAAGTATAGTCTCTGAATTTGACTGCTCAGATGGGTCAAACTGACGGGACAGTGCATCAGGCTTAACGTTCTTTGAACCTGGACGGTAAGTGATGGTAAACTGGAACCTCCCTGAAGTATCTGCTGTGAGAGACAGTTTGGAGATACTGGTAGAGATAATTGTTTATTCAGTTGCCTTTAGGCTGTGGGGCCAAAAGGGGACAAAGGTAATTACAGGTCAAAATTAGGTCGGTTGAACATAAACTAAGAGTCTGTAAGTTTGGGAGTTTTATGAGGGGCAATAAAGGAACATTTGTGAGTGGGTATTCTTATCTGAAAAGGGGGTTTGCCTCCTTTGAAGGAGCAGTTGTTCTACCATATATAAAGCTGTCTTACACTAGAATCTGGGAGATCCTAGATTTGGCCACAGTGGGACTCCCAGACGAACGTCGACTGTCTGTATGTGATGCTGCTCTCTGTAATAAACTTCCTTTAATATTCAGAAGCTAGCGTCCACGAGTCTTCTTCTACTGATTGACACACCGACCAACATCTTCAGAAACCACAGATTGGCGCCACGAACTCGGACGGGGTACAGCGCTGGGGTCTCCAGCCTTCGACTGCAGCGACCAGTTGGTTAAGGTGAGCTTTTTCTCTTGGCCTTTGGTCTGGTGCTGTTTGAATGCTGGCTGTCCTGGGTGGCTGTCCCGTTAAACTTACTTGTGTGGGATAGGTCTTGGTCGATGTGAATTAGTGGGTAGAACACTCGTCTAAATTGTTTTTTTGTGTGTTGTGATAGTTAGGTAGAAGTTAGAAAGAGAGTTAGAATAGAGTTTGAATAGAGGTTAGAATAAAGAAGTTAAAGAGTTTTAAAAGAGTTGCATGAAGATAGAATAAAGAAGTTAAAGAGTTTTAAAAGAGTTGCATGAAGATAGAATAAAGACGTTAAAGAGTTTGAAAAGAGTTGCATGAAGATGAAATAAAGAAGTTAAAGAGTTGAATAAAGGTTTAAAAGGGGCTTTGAGTTTTTGTGTGACACTAAGACGAGACTTTATAAGCGGGACCTGACCCAAGTGTGCTTTGACCGTGGGCCCTTAAGGTCAGTTGCCGTAAATCTTGCTGAATCCGGGTAACGTTATACTGTCCAGTTGAAGTGCTTTAGCTTAGTTTAGTTTAGTTTCCCTAGCGCTGGTCGGGTGTGTGCTGACTTAGTTGTCATGGCAACCTGACTAGGGGGGTAGTGTGTGAATCCAGTGCAGAGACACGTGGAGTTAGTTTAGAAGTTAGTTTAGTTAGTTAGTGTTAGCCCAAAGAAGAAGAAGTTGTTGATTAAAGAAGAAGTTGTTGATTAAAGAAGAAGTTGCCCCGGGGTTTGGACCTTTGGAATAGGTCTTTGTGTTGTTCGTACGACTATAGTTGCAGCTAAAGTTGAGGTTAAGGCATGCTTTTTGATCCCTCTTGGGGGATTGCAAGGTTTTTTTGGTTACTCGAGTGTGGTTCAGCCGTTTGTTTTTTTGTGTGTGTTGATCTGTGTAGTGTGCAGGGGTTTTTCGTTTTTGAGGCTGGTTCTCACGAAGCCCATGGTTTGAATGGATTTTTAGGTGTTGTGTTCATCACCAGGGTTAGAGAAGGACTGAGGAAAGTGCAGCATTTGGGAGGCGGAGCTATTGGCTCCTCCTTTGTGTGTGTGAGTTGGAGAAGGGCGGAGGAAGTAGTGCTGAAAGGGGGGAGTAAGTCTCCTGCGGTAGTTGATAATGGTGACATGTTGTTAGTTTTTATTTTGGAAAATAAAAAATAAAAGGGGGGATATGACTAGGAACAATAGCATCTTTGAGTGTCATGACTAGGAACAATAGCATCTTTGAGTGTCCTGAAAAGCGCTATATAAGTATAAGGCATTATTATTAATAAATATAAATAGAAAATACAAATAGAACTAAATAAATAAATAATAAATAAATAAATAAGTAAATAATAATAGATAAATGATAAATACCCGGGTATTAAAATAGATGGTTTATATATATATATATATATGTGATAATTTATGAGGTGAATAGTCTCATAATAATGGTTTGAAAAGACCTGATGTTGGCAAATGATCATTTGAGCGTTTATGCAAAACATTGTTTTATTTAACTCTTGTTTTTGTTCTTTTTACGGTGGCATGCGAGGCCAAGGTGAAGCAGGAGAGAAACAGGGGACGACGCAACTGACAACACAGTGCAGAGCATCGTTCCAGCCAAGTGGAGGAAAAGGAAACGCGATAAGGCCAGTGTATTTATCCACAAACTCTTCATTGTCTTGACACACATTGTAATTACAGGCTTTTGTAATTTAAAAGAAATAGCTTATGGTATAAGTCTAATAGCACATGTATGGGGTTTGGCCTACATGCATGGTGTGTTTATGCTATTAGCACAAGGACTTGGCAACAATTGATTGACTGATTGAAGAATTTTTCACAATAGAGAATTAGACAATTTTGGTTGGTCTACTGCGTATTCTGCAAATTTTGTCTATTGATGCTTTTTGCTTGGATTGTTAGGATTTGAGTTTTTATTGGCGTTGGTCACCACTTCTTTCACCTCTTCTGAAGTTGGCAAGCATTGTGAGTCTTTTTGGGATTTATTGAATGTTAATAGTAGGCATTGTTGATTTAGAGAAAACGTTTAATTAGAGAAAACATTTTAATTTACATATTGCGCGCATTGTAAAAGAAAAATAGTATAATGGCGACAGTGAGGGTAATTACCCCAGTGGACGTGGTGCAGAAAAACAATCCACTCGTCAAAAATATCCCCAAATTATCCAAAAAGTGGAATCGACGTTGGCCTGACATTGAGCAGCCTTGGCCGTTGGAGGGAACTATGAATCTGGAAGTAATTAAAGTACTGCAAGTGTTGATTGCATCCTACAAAGTAAATCAGAAGAAAGGTTAGCGTGGACAGAAGCGCAAAGAGAAGAGGAGAATCGAACTTGGTGTGATGCAGCTGTTTGAAAATGAAGGCGTGAAATGGTTAAAAAATAATAAAGACAAAAGAGATAAAATGAAGATTGAAATTGAGAAGAACAAGCCAGAAGTTGACAAGCTATTGGAAGAGATTAATACACCATTTTCACATACACAGGCGATACAGAAGAAACCACCGCCTTATGAGAAATTAAATGATATCGTAAAGGAATATCCCCAACTCCCAGTGATGACACAAGATGGAAGTTATCAAATCAAAGACGATGATGAGCAAGTGATTGAGAAGGGTAAAGCTACAACAACTGTAACAATGTACCCAAAGTCCAAAAGCAAGAAAATGAAGAAGTCTAGTTTGAAAACTTTAGGACGGAAATTCAAGAGAATGTCAACAAAAGAAGACCAGAGTGATGAAGAAGGTGCAGTGGGTGGTTATGACCCAGCTGTGAGGAAAGCACTGGCTGCAGCTGAGAAAAAAGGAAAGAAATTGTTAAAAGATGCTGATAAAAAACAAAAGGATCCTGATGACACTGAAACAGAAGACAGTGATGAAGATTCAGATGATGGCTCTGATTCAAGGGAAGAGATTCAAAGTCAGAGTGAAGATTTGGATACAACATTCTGGAGAGTTGCAGAGGAACGAAGGGGAGACATGGAACACCCATCTAGAAGTGATCGTCGTTCGTTTTCAGAACCTCCACAGTATCATTTGCGCAGCAGAGCGGTTTCAAAAAGAAAAGGCGGGAAGATATGTCCAATAATAGTAAGAGGACAGAATTTGGAATACAAACCATGGCAGAGTATTGATGTATCTGATTTTATGGAAAAGCTGCCCATACTCCAAGATGGTGCCCACCCCTGGATCGCTAAGCTGGAGGAGATGTTAGTGGGAACACAAGCTGCAGTGGGAGATATGAAGAGATTGTTGGCTGCCATCCTAGGAATGGCAGGGATGCAAGAAGTTTTGATAAAAGCAGGCCTTAATCGCTATGTGAAAACAGCAGTGTATGATGCAGAGCGGTTTGTTGTCCGTAAAGGACCAATGTGGAGGGCACTGCGTAGTATGTTTCCAACGAATGTACATCCAGACAATATAATTCTTGAGCCGCTGGGGCAAGAAGAAAATCCAAGGGCATATGTGTCAAGAGCTCATAAAGTTTGGAGAAATGTTACCGGTAAAGATCCAGAGTCGAACCAAATGGAGCAATCAATTTTACGAGCTAAGATTCAGAGAGGCCTGCCATTACCAGTGAGAAGTAAACTGGCAGAAGTGGTTGGCCTTGGGAGCATGACGAAGAGTATTTACCGGGACCATATAGCTCATCAAGTTGAGCTGTATCGAAAAAAGGAACAAGATCAAAGAGAACAAGATCAAGAGGTGCTTAGAAAGCTAAATCAAGTCCAATTGGTTGATTCCAAAAAGAAAGAAAAGACACAAGCCGTGGTGATACAGAATCAACCTCAAGCAAACGAACTATTGTCTCAAAAACAGCCAAACCAGGTTCAGATCCAGCCACCTCAGATAATGCCATGGACTCCACAAGCTGCCTTCGCGCAACCAGTTTTCAATCAGCAGCAATATTGGGCAGCAAGAGGTCGAGGGAACAATAATAGAGGACCTTGGTGTTAGAAACTCCCACCATTGTTCTAGCGAGTTTATTTGATGTATGATAAAGCATTAGCAGTCACGATGGGTTATCCAGTAACAATACTTACTCATCACAGCTTGAGAAATCTTCTAAATTATGGGAAAGACACTTTGACTATGCCAAGGCTTAGAGACTATCATAGACTTTTACAGCAAGAAGATGTTACTTTGGCGAGATGTAACATGGCTAATCCAGCAGAAACCTTGCCAACATCCGAGGATGGTGAACCACATGATTGTGTCAAAGAAGTGGAAAGATTTTCAAAACTCAGATCAGATTTGAAAGCTTTTCCTTTGCAGGATCCTGATTTAGAGTTCTGGACTGATGGTTCTTGTTATCGTATTGGCGATACATTGAGTGCTGGGTATGCAGTAGTACGGAACCAAGGGTCTGATTTTGTTGTGGAAAAAGCAGAGGTTGTACCACAGCCAGCATCAGCTCAATTAGCAGAGCTTGTGGGTTTAACTGAAGCATGTTTACTGGCCGAGGGCAAGCGAGTTACGATATACACTGATAGTGCTTATGCGCATAATGTGTGTCATTTGTTTGGGTCTGTGTGGAAGAACAGAGGCTTTAAGAGGACTGATGGTTCACCCATACAACACCACACTCAAATAATGAAATTGTTGCAGGCCATGATGAAGCCTAAAGAGATAGCAATAGCTAAGTGTGCTGCACATAAAAACGATGCGTCAAGGGTTACACAAGGTAACAAAGCAGCCGACGAAGCAGCAAAAGTTGTTACAGGTGCAGATAGAGGAGGAAAGGTTCTCCTAGTCACGCATGAGGTGGATTTGGAAGACAAAATTACATTTAGAGATGTGATTTTGATGCAGGAGAATACTTCTGAAATGGACAAAAAATTATGGCGAGACCGAGGGGCTTTACAAGATTCTACTGGTCTTTGGAGGAATCATGAGGGGTTGATTGTGGCTCCTCCGGATCTATTGGGCCTAATGATTCATGAGGCACATGGCTTAGCCCATGTTGCAAGGGGGGAGGTAAAGAGAAGAATTATTAAAGAGTATGGTTTTTGGGCACCGTATTTACTTGAACAGATTGATCATGTCATAGGCAGGTGTGTGATTTGTTTAAAAAACAATGCAAGAAGGGGAGTTTTAGTCCCTCCTGGATACATTCCAACTCCATCGGGACCCATGCGGGAGCTAGTTATGGATTTTGTTGATATGATTAAGCCAGTGGGTGGTAAAAGATACATGCTGGTTGTGGTCGACAGGTTTTCACGTTGGGTCGAGGCGTGTCCAACTAAGCGTAAAGACGCTCAGTCAGTTGCCAAGTTTTTGTGTAGAGAAGTCATAAGCAGATGGGGTCTGCCAGATCGGATCTCATCAGATAACGGTAAAGAGTTTGTGGATAAAACTGTTAGATTGATTTTGCAAAAATTAGGAATTAATCAGAGATTTGGATCAGTGTACAGACCACAGGCGCAAGGGATTTGTGAGAAAATGAATGGAGTTTTGAAAAATCGCATAGTTAAAATTTGCCAACATACAGGGTTGAACTGGGTGGAAGCACTTCCCCTAGCTTTGATGGCCTGTCGTTCGAGTGAGCTTCGTGACTTGCGAGTGACACCACATGAGTTGGTGACAGGGAGACATATGCCAACTCCGCGGTTGCGTACTAGTGGGAAGGGCCCTAGTCTAGCGCTGCTGGAGGATGAGATGCAAGCGTATGTTAAATATATGGTGGCTCTTCACAAGAAATTGTCTACATATGTTGCAGATAGGCAGAAGCGAGAGGAAATACAGGAGGAGCTCGAGAAACAAAAAGAGATAGTGCAACCTGGAGACAAAGTGTTCGTGAAGGTGTTTAGGAGAAAGTGGTATAACGAGCGCCGAGAAGGACCATTTGAAGTTGTGCGTAGCACAGGAACTGCCGTCCAGGTGAAAGGGTCTCCATTGTGGTATCATTTGTCACACTGTGTGAAGGCGCCAAGAGTAGGGACACAGCGCACCAGAAGTCAAAATGAAGAGGACTCCAGTGAACCTGCAGAGGCAAATGTGCCAGAGAGGCCTCTGGATAAGGAGATGGAGGAGGAGTTTGATCCCGTCAAGGACATTCATGATGAGTTTATGCACGGTTCTGCTACTGCCGGGAATGACCTTTCAGATAATGGACAAGAACGGAGATTCAGAGATGTTGAGTTACAATATCTCCCAGCAACAACTGAGTGGGACTCTGGAGACGGTGAAGAAGCAGAGACCTCAGAAAGAGGTGACCCTACTTCAGGAGAAATTGAAAACACAGTCAGAACAAGAAGTCCGAGACCAGTCCGGGAGAGAAGAAAACCAGAGCGGTATGGCCACTTGTGGAACTAGTGCACCAAACATAGCTACAACAGTATCACGGGCAGCCTCAAATGTAGCATTTGAATCTATAGCCATGGTCCAGGACCATGTAGGAAGTTCGGTCTACCTTGAGTGTAAATGTACAGGCTGGAACAATGAGGAAAATATTGAATGGAGAAACAATCGAGGGGAAATTATAAAGTTAACAAGAGCAGATGTAATGGAAATACCTAAGGGTCAAAGGAAGCATGTCTTGTATAATGATGTGAGGCATTTTCCAATTAAAGGGAATTGTGCATTATTAATTAGAAATATTACGTGTGAAGATCAAGGGGAATATACTTGTACATATTTTGTTCCATATCATCGATTTGTGCCATTTAGAAATGTTTGGTTAGAGGGGTACAACATCCGCAAAGTGATTTTGAGTGTGATTCCTGCAGAAGATATAGAGTGGATGGTTACAACAGCTAGAATGGAGATAAAAGAGGAAGAGGATGTATTGATAGACATAAGTAAAGGAGAGAGCAGTGATACAACATCGAATTTGGTCTTGTCTACTACATCAGTATCTAATAGGCCTACTTCAAGTGTAGTCGACTCAAAGGTGACTATTTTACAGAACTCAACAGAAATGACGACTTTGAAATCTGAGGTGACAACTAAGCAATCTATGGTGACTAGTAAAGTGACAATGAAGCCAAGTTTGGTAAAGGACAATCCTGGATTAGGTAAAGAGACTCAGACATTGATAGAGACATCGACAAGTGACTATGAAGTTATGACAATGAAGGACAATGCAGTGACAGACTTTGAGGAGACGTTAGGGACTATGGAGTCCTATAGGGTTTTAAGTAAGAGGGAGGCGAAATGGAAGGCATTTGGGTTCGATTCTTCGGCATTACAAATCCCTGACCTATGGGCAGGTAGAAATTTGTGGTATCAACAGTTAACACATGCTGTCAGAGCAGCTAGTCCGGAAGGATGTCCATGTGTGGTTAAGATACCAACACCAAGTACATGGCCTTCAATAATGGAGACCACACCTGAGCCATTAAGTCTTAAGTGTCAATCAATGGTGTTGTCATGGTTGCATTTTAATCAGCATGCAAGTAAAAGTGAGTGGGTTTATTGGAAGAAGTTGTTTAAACCTACAAAGGAGTGTGCATGGTTTGGTGAGCTTCCATATATGAATTTTCTTGATGTAGATGGGAAGGTGACTTTACCGGAGGCAGTAGAGGTACGATCAGTAAAAGCTCATAATTGTCTTTGTTCTAATAACACACAAGAAGGTAAGGGAGTGTACATGGGGATTTCAGAGTGTGAGATATATGGGATGGAGTTTAGTAAGGTCCCTGATGGAGCACTTAGAGTGACATATCCAGTGATATTTAAGTTAAATGGTGACCAGAGAAGGACATTGTATGTGCAGAACCAAACCACACCAGGAAATGTGACCATAGGAACTTTTAAGGATATGTGGTGGGTTTGTGGAGATAAAGCTTATATATTTTTGCCACATGGATGGACAGGGTGTTGTTATTTGGCAACTCTGAAGCTTCCATATGAAGTTTTGGTGATGCAGAAAGGTGAAGCTACCAATGAGATAAAAAGGGCAATTAATCTTCATGACAGAGTGAAAAGAGAACTAGCTCGGTTTCATAACTTGGAGTCTTATCATTGGAGAATAAGTTTGGGTGAAAAATGGGGAATAGGTTTGCTTCCATGGTATGGGGTGACATTTTTAGCTGATCATATAGATAATATTACCTATACACTTCAAGGGTTTGCTAATGAAACTATAAGAGGATTTAATGTTTTGTCAAACACTCAGAGGAGTCATCGGTTGACTTTATTGAAGCATGATATGGCGCTTGATTATATTTTGGCAAAGCAAGGAGGTTTGTGTGTTGCTTTAAATCTAACCGGAGAAGCATGCTATACTTTGATTCCTGATAGCTCAGACAATATGACGAGTGTAATAGGGGCTTTGGAAATTATAAGAGATGCATTTGGAGCTTCAGAACATGCAGGATGGTCTGCTAATGCGTGGCTACAGGATAGATTGGGCTATATTGGGACGTTAGTGGTGCAAATTATAGCAGCTGCAGGGCTGTCACTGTGTGTGTTGTTTTGTTGTTGTACACTGGTGGTGACTTTTGCTAAAGCATTAATACTCCGCTGGGTGGGAGTTGTGATGCCGGGGGATAGAACGCAGGTACCTTTATTACATAGTGATGACTTGCATGAGGACGAAGAAACCATAGGGATAAGTTTAGAATTAGTTGATAGTTATTTGCCCTGACTTGCGGATGTGCCTCATTTTTTGGTGTTATTTTAGAGTGGTGTTTTCATATACTTATATGTATTCTGTTTTTTATATTTTCTTATTAAGGGGAGTTTTTTTTTGGTTTAAGGGGGGAGTAGTTAGACATTTATACATTTTTATTAATTTGTTGTGGGGTTTTTTTGTATGCATTTAATCATTTATTTTACTCATCTAAGTGTTGTTTTCTGTTACATATATAAAATATGTTGAAGGAGGTCTGTTACATTGAAGTTTGCAAGATACTGGTCAGTGTTTTTGTTCCCAGGACGCTGCTGGAGTGCTGTATAAAGGGACAATAATTCAAATGGACAAGGACAATATCAATGGAGAACATTTGGACACTTGGACAACATCACAACATCAGCGAATCTGTGAAGATAAAGGATCATTGCCAACAGGAGGCTATGACACAAAGGTTGGGGGTTGTAAGAAGTCACAAGAAGACATGTGAAGGTTTACAGAGTTAAATTGAAATGTGCTGTAATATTCATGTTTTGATGTACCTTTTAGGATGTGCGGTGACATGGATACCTCCACACAGTAGCTATTGGAGATTGATTCAATTGGATGACAATCTAATATTTGAAAGCAAATTACTGTATAAATTTAGGGCTATTATTGATGGAGAGTGGAGGCTATCTAGGTTATCAGGCTTGTGTGACCAAGGAGAGCCAAAGGGTGGTCGCCTAACCGATTCAGATAATCGATTGGGGCCGCGAGAGAATTTTTTTCCTACTTAGCGAAGTGAAAACAGAAGGGACAGAAAACTGTTAATGTTTAGTAGGTTTTTCGCTCTCGCACTCGCTGGTCATGATTTGTTCGAGTTTAAAGACTCGAAAAGGGGGGAATATCTGAAGTATCTGCTGTGAGAGACAGTTTGGAGATACTGGTAGAGATAATTGTTTATTCAGTTGCCTTTAGGCTGTGGGGCCAAAAGGGGACAAAGGTAATTACAGGTCAAAATTAGGTCGGTTGAACATAAACTAAGAGTCTGTAAGTTTGGGAGTTTTATGAGGGGCAATAAAGGAACATTTGTGAGTGGGTATTCTTATCTGAAAAGGGGGTTTGCCTCCTTTGAAGGAGCAGTTGTTCTACCATATATAAAGCTGTCTTACACTAGAATCTGGGAGATCCTAGATTTGGCCACAGTGGGACTCCCAGACGAACGTCGACTGTCTGTATGTGATGCTGCTCTCTGTAATAAACTTCCTTTAATATTCAGAAGCTAGCGTCCACGAGTCTTCTTCTACTGATTGACACACCGACCAACATCTTCAGAAACCACATCCCAAAGAACAAGGCCCACCTGGCTTGCCGAGAGTTTAATCTCTTTGCTGATTGAATATAGGCTAGATTCTTGTGGTCCGTCCATACCACGAAGGGTTGTTCTGCTCCTTCTAGCCAATGCCTCCACTCCTCTAGTGCAAGCTTTACTGCCAGAAGTTCTCTATTGCCCACATCGTAGTTGCACTCGGCAGGAGCCAACCTCCTGGAAAAGAAGGCACAAGGGTGGAGACGAGAATCTGTGTCAGAACGCTGGGAGAGAACTGCGCCAACTCCTACATCGGAGGCATCAACCTCAACAATAAACTGTTTGGACGGATCAGGTTGGGTCAATACCGGTGCTGTAGTGAATAACCTCTTGAGCTTATTAAAAGCAAAATCTGCTTCGGCAGTCCACTGAAAAGGGAGTTTTGCAGATGTGAGTCTGGTGAGGGGTAGGGCAACCTTGCTGTAATCTCTAATGAACCGTCTGTAAAAGTTGGCAAAACCAAGGAATCTTTGCAGTTGTTTCCTATTGGAAGGAGGGGGCCAATCAGAGACAGCCTTGATCTTCACGGGATCTGCTTTAACTTGTCCACTCTCAATGATAAAACCCAGAAAGGAGATGGAGCTGACGTGGAATTCACATTTCTCTGCCTTCACAAACAGTTTATTTTCTAACAGTCTTTGCAGGACTAGGCGGACATGAAGGCGATGTTCAAGCGAGTCTCTGGAAAATATAAGGATATCGTCCAGGTAGACAAAAACAAAACGATTAAGAAAGTCCCGAAGGACGTCGTTTACCAGAGCTTGGAACACTGCAGGAGCATTGGTGAGTCCAAATGGCATGACACAGTATTCAAAATGTCCCAAGGGCGTGTTGAATGCCGTCTTCCATTCGTCACCTTCCTTGATTCTGACAAGATGGTACGCATTTCGCAAATCCAGTTTGGTGAAGATGGTGGCACCCTGCAATGGCTCAAAGGCAGAGGAGATCAGAGGCAAGGGTATTTGTTCTTAACTGTGATATTGTTCAAACCTCTGTAATCTATGCATGGTCTTAAAGTCATGTCTTTCTTAGAAACAAAGAAAAACCCGGCACCGACAGGAGAGGAAGATGGGCGGATTATACCTGCTGCGAGAGAGTTCTTTATGTATGTCTCCATGGCCTCCCTCTCAGGTCGGGACAGGTTGTAGAGGCGAGCAGGAGGAAGAGTGGCGCCTGGAAGGAGGTCTATTGCACAGTCATAGGGTCTATACCTGGCGGCAAAGACAGTGCCTTCACCTTAAAAAAGACCTACCCTAGGACATGGAATTCCGATGGAACTGCAGTCAGATCGGGAGCGGTCACAGGCTGTTGAGGTAAAACCTCCCCTGATGAAGGGAGAGCTGACTGCAAACAAGACTGATGGCAAAACAAACTCCAACTAATGATTTTATTAAGAGACCAGTCAATAACAGGGTTATGAATCTTGAGCCAGGGGTAGCCTAAAACAATTGGAGTCTGGGGTGCAGAAAAAACAAAGAAACGAATGTCTTCATGATGGTTACCAGACAAAATCAAATGGAGGGGAACAGTATGGTGAGTGATTTGAGCTAGAAAAGAACCATTTAAAGCACTGACCTGGACTGGTTCTGGAAGAGGTTCAGTGGAGATCCCTGCTTGTAAAATTAAAGTAGAGTCCATGAAGTTTTGCTCAGCCCCCGAGTCTATTAGGGCTTGAAGAGGAAGTGACTGGTGGTTATGACAGAGGGTAGCAGGTAACAGGAGTCTAGGTGGGTCATTGGGGATTTTAGATACTTTGCCCATCAGTACCCCCATATTTACTGATGAGCGGGGTCTTTTGGACGAACTGGACATTGATTGAGGAAATGGCCTCCCTGACCGCAGTACAAACACTCGCCTGCTCGAATTCTCCGGGACCTCTCCTCAACTGTCAATCTGGTCCGGCCAATTTGCATAGGAATGTCAGGGGATTGAGAGGTGGAAGGCAACGCGGGTAAATTGGTGGCAGGCTGAACTAGGGCTGGAGGCAAGGAACGAGGCGTAGGAGAAGAAGTTGTACGGGACACCCTCTCACGTTTGCGCTCTCGCAGTCTGTTGTCAAAGCGGATAGAGAGAGAGATTAGTTCCTCCAAAGAACCAGGGTCATCACGAAGAGACAACTCATCTTTTAAGGTGTCATTTAAACCCCGCCAATATACACCCTTTAATGCTGCCTCGTTCCACCCAGACTCTTCGGCCAGGATCCGAAACTGAATAGCGTAATCAGCCTCACTGTTGTTCGCATGGTGGAGATCTAGAAGCCCCTTAGCAGCATTAGCCTCACAATCAGGGTGTGCAAAAACTCTTTTGAAGTCATCAATGAATTCAGAATAACTGATATCTTCAACGCCTCTACCACCCAACATAGCTTCAGCCCAATCAAGTGCTCTTCCACGCAACAATCCAGTAACAAAAGCTACCTTCGAATGGTCAGTAGAAAATGTCAGAGGTTGGCAGGTGAAGACGGTGGCACATTGTAAGAGGAAGCCTTTACTTTTACCCAGGTCCCCATTATATGGCTCAGGATGAGGAACAGGAGTTTCACGGGGAGGATTCACAGCCGAGGAGACAGCAGGAGTAGGGTGTGTGGGCTGGCAGACAGACTGGGCAGATAATTGATGAGAAATGTGCTCCACCAACCTGGTTAGATTTGTGACTTGGGCTCCGAGAGACTGATTAGATTCCTTCAACTCCTGCAACGATGTGTGGTGTTGGCCGAGGAGATTCCCCTGAGTGGCGATCATTTTCTGTAACGCATCTGGATCTGCTGGGTCCATTGTTTGGCCAGATCGTTCTGTTAGGAGATAACGACAGGCGGACCCAAAGAAGCAGACCAGAGATATGGATTAATACAGAATTATTTATTGAGAGTTGGCTGAGGAGGAGTAGGCTGGACCAGGAAGCACGGGTGAGGACCGGGACGGCAGGCGGGAGCAGGCTGGACCGAGGAGCACAGGTGAGTACCGGGATAGCAGGCAGGAGCAGGCTGGACCGAGGAGCACAGGTGAGTACCAGGATAGCAGGCAGGAGCAGGAAGGACCGAGGAGCACAGGTGAGAACCAGGATAGCAGGCAGGAGCAGGCTGGAGGAAAAAAAGTCCTTGGTAAGCAAAAATCCACAAGAGACAACTAACGAGAGATACAAAAAAGCCAAGGAGTTCACCACGGAAGTAGACTGAACGATCTGGCAGGGTGTGGATGAATGAGCCAAGCTTTTGTACTGCAGAGGGTGTATGCTTGATTGCAGATGGGTTCCAGGTGTGCCAATCAGTCATGCCCAGGAAGCTCCAAACAAGGACACCACAGGAGGGGAGGAGGAAACACACACACACACACACAGGAGGGAGGAGGCACTAAGCTCCTGACAGGAACCAGACCATAAAGGGCGTCAAAACTCATACAATGGGACAAATGGAACCAGTGCTTTGTGGGGGACATATGCTTGACTGACTTTTTATTTTATTGTTTGTTTTTTGTTATATAAATACTATATAAATTTCTTTTTATGAAACATCTGCCTGTCTTAGCCTTAGTATTGGCTGGTAGGACTGTATATAAAATCTGAATAACACTTAGCGTCTGCAATGAGAAAACTGTCAAAACGTTGCAAAAATCGCTTTTCTTCCCCTCAAAAAGAATTGATGTTTGCTGTCTACACTTTCTAACTTGGGACGGTCCAACCACAGCCGCTAATCTGTGTCACGTGTGTCTTAAAAGTGAAAGATATCTCCTTCCAAATATGCTCGGTCAGAGCAAAATACAATTTTTTTTTTCGCCTCATTCTTTCAGTGCTTCACTTGTTGATGTTTCAGAAATTCGCTCTGTCTCACAATCCTCTGAGTGTTTTTTTTTTTTTTCTTTCATATTTGCTAAAAGACACATATTATGGTGAATTGACTTTTTGTTCTAACAATGTTCTGTCATCAAAAACATACCTGGAGTAGCATTTAGCTTCATTCACGCTAGTTTGATGAATCCTGGTTGGAAAGTCCTCCCACTCCGACCGTCAAAAACACTCTCTCGATGACTAACGAGTTTCCCAATAACTGACATCACTTACTGTGTCTCAGAGTCTTTAAGTCCACAAATCATGGCCAGACTCGCTCTAAGCATTTCTGCGGCTAATCACGATCATTCCAACTGCGTGGCGTGGCTTCACAGCAAAGGTGGAAAAAACGGCTTTGTTTGTTTTAAACTTGTGTAATTTCCTCCACAGCCAGTTTTTTCATCATGTAATTTTGTTTTTCACAAATTCTTTTTTAGTTCTGAAACACAAATAATGCATAATATTTGTCCTTTACGACAAAAATGGACCACATCTTTCTCTTATTGGTTAACCCACCTGTCAATCACACTCAATGAAATCAGAGACAGGAAACAGTCCAAACCAAAACATCTTCGTAAAGTATTGTCAAAGCGTGCGATCTTGGCTGCTCAGGTAAAAACTCTTGACAGTTTAAAGGACTTTTTTTTTTTAAATCAGCAAGTATGAAATTACACTTACTGAGTGCATCCAGCCAGCAAATGGTGCAAACGCAATATAACATCTAGTGAAGTTAGCTCTAAAAAGACGTTTTGAAGCGGATTTGCTGCAGCAGTTATCGTGTTTAAACGGCAGAAATGCTCAGAACGAGTTTAGCGATGATTTAAGGACTTAAAACAGCAGAAGATTCTCAGATAAGTGACGTAGATGATCCGAAAATACATCCCAGGTGAAAAGAGTTTCATAGAAAGTGTATTTGACACTCAGTGGGAGGAAGATTTTTTAATGAACATTCCTCAAAACAGTGTGAATGCAGCTGAATGCTACTTCAGGTGTGTTTTTGATGACGGAACATTGTTAAAACATGGTTAAAAGCTCAAAAAAGTCACTGTAGCAGAATATGTGTCCTTTAATAAAATATACTTTCACGTTTCTTCACCGTGAATCTGTTTTAAACGCTTTGACCTCTTTGCTTTTGCATTACGAACTCCAACCTCCACGTGCGTCCGTTATGGTCTGTCGTTTAGAGGGGAGATGAATGAACGTGATAGAACAGGTTCGCGTTTTGTTTTTTCACGGTAGAGTAACGCCACCGTCTCTGTCTGTTTACACCGCACGGTTTTCGCGCACAATGTTTCTTTCATGAATATGCGAGTGCTCTGAAATATTAAAACGTCAACAAAGTAATTTAGCATCCGGCGAGAGGAGCAAAGGGTTAGCCGGAACGATCTTGTTAGCATTTTGTATTACACGAATCAAAACCAAGTCCAAAAACAATTACGCTCTTTGTAATGAGACGTTACGGCGTGCACAGTGAAGGCATCCTAATGAAGTTTTATGTGCGTGTTTTGACGATTATTTCCTGTCGTATTATTTTTAGATTCGCACATTTCTGTGTTTGTACAGTGGTTTTCTAACAAGGTCCCTGGTGCGTTAGTTTTGTGTAATGCAATTGTTTCATCTTTGTGCAAGTGAAGATCTGAAAGATTTTTAGGAGAAGAAAAGAATAGAAAGATGATTGTGGTTTTCTAACAACAAAAATAAATCCTCTGTATTAGCATTTCAGAGGATGATACACAGTTGTTTTGCTTCTGTTCTTTTTGATACATTTCCAGAAATATATTTGGAAAAGGACACCTGCTTTTACTCTGTTATTATCCACAATTGCGGTTTTATAACCTGATAATTCATCCAGATCAAAATAACAAACAGATTCACACTTGGACAGTTTATTATTGTATTTTACAAGTGTAATTTCAAAATGTGTAAATGTTTTTTGACATTTTTATTTTACCGCTTATTAATGTAGCCTATATGAAACTGAGTAAAAGGTCTTCAGCTCTGATTTCTGGGTGCAAATAAGGATTTGAAGCAGCAAATAATACTAAAAGCTATAACCTCTAGCTTCTAATCTAGTGAAACAATTTAAGGCAAAACTAAGTCACATTTTTATTAAACATCTTTCTAAGTCTGTGTGGTAGTCATTTTCAGACACTAACCCAAAGATAACTTTCCTGAGAAACTATGGCTCTCTTTTTTATATTTGCCAACGTGAAATGTTTTTACATGTGGTTGTACTTCCTGGAAAAAAAAAAAGAAGCTTTAGCGTCTTTTCACTGGCAGTGTATGTTCACAACCAGAGCTGCAAGGGGAGCTGAAGTTACTAAATTCTTCATTGAAACAACTTGGCCTATATGTTTGGAAAATTAATAAAAGTTGATTTCTGGGTGTAAATAATACATGAAGCAGTTCAGAAGCTGAAATAATCAGAGTCTGCAAAAAACAGTGCCGTACTTTATTTTATTCATCTATTTGTTTATTTGGTAAGGACAGTACATGTCAATGAACATGCAACGCCGGAATTAGCCATGGGCTAGTATTCATCCCTTGTCCTGCATTCACCAGTGGGCCTCACTGTATATTCCTCTGTTTCCGCTTGATTATGTTCATGGTTGAAAAAGTTCATTCACATGTGTATGTGTGTATCCATTTATCTTGGAATTTCCTGCTCATCTTGTGTTCCTCGTACTTTTCATTCTTTTGCTCAGAGTAGCTTCCGTTAGCGCATTCCGTTTGTCCTAGCTCATCCCCTCACCTGCTTCTTTCGGCAGACTTTTGTTGAGTGTTTCATCTGCATTATTGTTCTCAGTCAATTCTTTTTTTTATTTATTTATTTTTTATGGTTAGATGCCGTTATTTGACTAGCGCGCTAACTTTAGAGGCGTTGGAGGCACAGCAGTCAACAAGTGTGTTGCTGTTGTAACACGTGAACATTTGCGCTCATTGTGCAACATTCGCCAGAACAGAATAAAAAGAAATAGGACGCAATTGTGTGTTTATAAGTATTATTTGTGCCATATTTATTAAGACTATAAATTTATTTTGTATAATCTTAAAGAATTATAGATCACACGAGTCGCCGATTAAGGCCAGGAGAGCCACGTAATGAGTAACACTGGTCTAATCTAACAAGCCAACGATCAAATCAATCTAATAATGGTAATTACTTATAAAAAAAAAAAAAAAAAAATATATATATATATATATATATATATATATATATATATATATATATATATATATATATATATTGAAGTAGCCTGTTTGTTTTCTTCCGGTTGAACCTCCAGTGTTTTAATAAATGCCATGTATGAGCACTACGGGGAATCCATGTCCGCGCAGCATTATTAACATTTCCTGGACAAAACCTCGTGTCCTGATGGAGCTTCTCAAAGGTTATAGGAGAAAAGGCCAAAGCAGAATGGGTGAGTTTTATTAAAGAATTTTGCCATTTCCCACTGCCCTTAAAGGTTACACAAAGAAAATGCTGCTTGGCCGTTGTCATCCAGCGGTTCCCCAGCCACCAATCTGTCATTTTATGCTCAGCTTAGCAGTGGCTCAGGCGGTAAAGCTATTGTCATGTAACTGAAGGGTTGAGGATTTAAAGTCAGCTCTACATTGTACACTCGACCTGCCTGCAAAGGTTCTAAGAGTCAAAACTGTTATCAAGTAAGAGCACAGTCACTTCATAATAATGTTGCTCAAATCAGTCCAAGAAATGTATGAGTAATAGTATTTGGGGAAAGTACTACAAAGAAAGAGTAACTGTTTGGAGGTAACATCTGATGAATTATTTGAAATTAATGTAATTGCATGGAAAAAACATTAAATAACGCACAAAATCTGGCATTTTCAAAGAATAGACCACAAAAATGGGTAATGTGACTCAAAATAATATACATTCCCGTTTTTGTAGAGTCAAGATCACATTTTGTTTTAGATCTTAAAATGATATATTAACTAAAACCACATATTACTTCATATCAATCAGATGATAACTAGCCAGAACTCTACGGGCAGCAGAGGGAATTACCATGGGGAAGTAAACGATAGCTAGCTTGCCCCGACATGCTAAACAAAAAAAAAAAGAAATGCTCAGAACAAATCTGGCTATGATTTATGGACTTAAAACTACCACAAGAGAAATCAAGATTGCTAAATTTGAAACAGAGTGGATTCTGAGGTTTAGAGAAAGAAAGCAAAGAAGGTGACCCCGTAAACAGGATTCATCATACAAGCGTGAATGAAGGTAAATACAACTCCAGGTATGTTTTCGATGAAGGAACAATGTTTTAAAGGAGACCTATTGTGCAAAATAGACTTAGGAGCTATTATCCATAATATTGTTGTTGATCCCCTGTAAATAAAGCACTCAAAGTTGTATTTAGAGTGATTCATGCATATTTGAGTAACTTTTATTCTCCTGCATACAAGACGCCACTGCTCAGTCCAGGTCACGTTTACTTACTTCATTTAGCAATTTTAATGTCTTAAATGGTGACACATAGGATCCGTTTTGGCACAAATGAAAAACAATCCTCTGTTCGCTATCGTTAACTGCAGCTCTTCAAAGGAGACGTAACATAAAGGGGCTTCAATGTGGAAGTAAGCAAACTTGTTTTTTAAACTTGTAGTTTTAGATCAATTATGCGATTTAAGATGTCCAAAATATAACATAATAACTCAAATTAGAATTATATAGAAGACAAAAGCACAATATGTCTTCTTTAACATGGTTAAAAGCTCCTGAAAGTTGATTTGGTATATTTTATACTTTACAGTAATTAGATAAATCTGCTTGTGCCTCAATGAACCAAATCAAACCCAACACCAGATACAACATCATACCACGCTAAAATCTCATGAAGTTGCATTTTGCTTGACGAAACCGCGAAACAAACTTCAGTCTTCACTGTCAGGCCCTGTTTGAGAACTTTGCGAAGCATCATTTGAATTGAACGACAGAGTTAGAGTGAGAGTCGCTTCATAAAATCCACTTGTTTGAGACGAACTTGATGCCTCAGTGCAGGATATACGTACAGATGGCTCATTATTCAAACTCCTATAGGGCCGGGGTGTGTGGAGCTGCCAGGTAAGTCACAGTGCTGTTCTGTGTGTGGGAGAGAGCAGATACAGTCGCTGCCAGAGGATGAGTGTGCTGTTATGGCCCCGCTGTCAGAAAACACCACATTAGTGAAGGCACAAACTTTGGAATGGGATTCTACTGTGTTTTATTAAGCAGTGAAGTCTGGAGCTGTCACGCGGCAAGGAAGACTTTTCTATGATGTTCTCAGTTAATATTGGCATCGCTAATAAAATGTACGGTCATTTAGTAGCTTTGTCTTATAGTTTTGGGAACCTTTTAAGTCTTGACCACAAGTTTTTGGCAATGTCTGTTGGTTGTGGAGTCAGTAATTGCAAACGGGATATGTGGATATGCTGCTACCACAACTTGGACAAAAACAAACTGAGCTGAAACTGTAAGAGCTGATATGAACGTTGTTTGTGGGTCTAATTGTAACTTTGTCGTAACTTTCACCCTCACAAAATCTGTACTGCCTGGCCAAAAAAAAAAAAAAGTCGTCACACTCACACACCCTAATATTATGGTTCATTTCATTCCAGTGTTGCATTAACATTCTCAATGGGGTCAGGATCCGGATAAGGGAAAAACTGGATTCATCAGACCATATCACCTTCTTCCACTGTTCATGAGTCTAATCTTTATGCTCGCTAGAAAATGTAAGCCTTTTTTGTTGTTAGCCTCATTGATTAGTGCTTTTCTTAAGGCCACACTTCTTTTTTGTCCCAATCCCTTGAGTTCCCTTCACATTGTTCTTGTGGAAATGCTCTTACTTTCAGTATTAAACATAGCCAATTTGTTCTTCTTAGATGTTTTCTCTTCTTGATGCCGATGATTTGAATCTTCTCAAACACACTGACAGTTTTTCCATGACCACAGGATTTGTCTTTCCACTTGTTGTTTCAGAAATGAGAAGCCACTCACTCAGGGTTTAAGTGCCGTGCTGCGGCTGAAAGCCAATCACCCATGTAACAATTCTCCAACAGGAGGCTCGTATTTATTTGCTTAGTTGAATCCAGGTGACGTTTTTTTTTTTTTTTTTTTTTTTGGCCAGGCAGTGTATATCTCAGTGGGTCTTACCTGGCTAAGTAAAGGTTAGTTAATTAAAAAATACATATTGTTAAAGCATAATGTTTCTTCTCATGGACGCACATCATTACTTCTATTTTGTGTGTTTTAGGTTACTGGGGCAGTCTGAAAATTGAATCAGCTAGGTTGAGATTTAATTAGCAAATCTAATAAAAATCAGCGTTAAGCATAATGGAAAATTGACAGAGAGTCCCAGCTTTATATTATTGACATGATGGCAGTTACACTGGGCAGCGAAAATATTAAATACAATTAATGAAAAGATCTGGGGACTATAGCTGTATAGCAAATATTGGCACGTTTACAGAATTTTTATTAATGTGCAAGGTCCCCATTGAAATAACACTAAATAGAATAAAAAAAAATATGAGACCAACATTGTGAGCAGAACCTTATTATGTATTTATTATAAAAGATGTCTCGTCTTATCTCTTTCTCGTGGACCTAATCTCATGTTTCATCTTGTGGGATTTGTGTCTCGTCCCACGTCTGTACATTTTAGAAAGCATTTTGTTGGCGGTGCAGTTCTTTCTCAAACATTTTCTTCACTCATGATTTATTCATTAACTATTGCTGTCCTCCAAGTTGTCCATCCTTCCATCCATCTTCTTGCTCTTATTGCGCTCCAATTTCTTCGCGATACATTCCATTCCGCTCTTGTAAATCTCCGCACAAACTCCTGACGTTGGAGAAGGCTGCGCTCCTGTTTGGCCTCACACATGTGCCACCAGTGTCCCGCTCTGACAGTCGCGTGGTTCTGTGAAAGCCTCTCAGCTCATGGGTTATTCAGGCGCCGGGAGCACCCTTGACGCAGAGCAGTGTGCAGGCTGACAGGGCCGGGCACATCAGGACAACACAGAACGCTGTCACGAGCACCTGCTGTGGGGCGATGCCGTCTTATTGTGCGTAATAATAGTGCAATGTGCTGAAAACTTCGTGTGAGGTTTTGATTTGGTTTATTTGGTTGAAGTGCCATGTGTTGTGGGACTGTTTAACTATTCATAAATATTGGATTTATTATTAGATAGACCACTGGAGATTGTTTTTGACGTTGGTTTTCCACTTGACTTCGGAATGATGGGTCTCGAAAATTCTGCCATGGACACAGTGAATGGATTTGTTGTGGAAAAATTCTATTGTGGACAGGACATCAGCGTTATATAGATTCACATGTGGGCCGGCTCACAAAGGACTTTTGAAAACCAGGTAATCAGATGATTCATAGGAGTTAAGGAAATACGTTGTGATACAAATTAACGCCTCGGAGGGGTCGGCTACAGGGGCCCCGGATGGTTTAATTCTAGTACCAGCAGCGTCTCCTGAGTGAAGAGACCTTTTGTTGACTGGACTAGAAGGAACAGAGACAACAAAGGCACCAGGTGTCGCTTCTGCCACTTGCAGCTCCAGAGCAGGACGTTCTCAAACTCTGATGGTCAATTGTTTATGCAGGACACCAAAAGACAGGAACACAATGCATCAAAATACATTTTCACACCAAGATTCCTCTTCTAGACAACTCTTTAAAAATGGACAAGCAAATAAATTCTGTTATCGAGGCCAGCTTCTACAAGCTCAGACCGTTAAGTAAGGTTAAGGCTTACCTTCCAGCCAGTGACTTTGAACGAGTTATTCACCTGTTTATTTTGTCTCGCCTAGATTATTGTAACTCGCTGAGGGCTCCCTACAGCGTCTCCAGCAGGTCCAAAATGCTGCTGCCGCTTGTTGACGGGGACAAGAAAGCGTGAGCACATTACCCCGGTGCTTGCCTCCCTTCACTGGCTTCCTGTCAAATTCAGGATTGATTTTAAGATTTTGATGTTCGTTTTAAATGTCTAAATGGATTGGCCCCTGAATACCTGACTGAGCTTTTAACAGCTTATGTCCCAGCCAGATCAATGAGGTCAGAGAATCAGTTGTTGTTAAATGTGCCCAGATCTCGAATAAAAACTCGAGGAGATAGAGCTTTTGCTGTGGCTGCCCCAAAATTGTGGAACAGTTCACCTCCTCTATCACTAGAGTCTTTCAAATCTGCACTTAAGACTTGGCTTTTAACACAATGTAACTGTTATCTGTTGTGTTTGTAATAATGTTGTACTTTACTTTGTGTTTTTACCATGATGTGCATGTGAAGCACTTTGGGCAGCTGGTGTTGTTATAAATGTGCCTCAAATAAAGTTGACATTGACTTTGACATTATCAGCTTAGAATGACAAGATCAAAAATTGCAACAACTGTTTTGGAGAGACTGAAAGACGGTATTTGGTAGGAACATAATTAATGAAATAAAACTAATGCTACGTATTGATAGACATATTAGGTTTAACGCTCAGACCCCGGCAGGTAATGATGAGCAATGTGCAGGAGGTGTAGAGCAGGATATGACAGGAATCCTACCCTAGACACTGGTGGTGGTGAAAAAACCTGAAAGAAAATTAGATTATGGAAATATAGTGCATAGGCTTCACTATCGTAGTTCACTGTAGCTTCACTACTTTTCGCGCATATGTGAGGGAAGAACGCCATGACACTAAACAAACAATTCAAGACTGGACGGACGCAATAACTGACATTTGAAAACTGGAAAAAAAAATGCTGAACAAGTAATACTACGGCAAGTACGGCGATAACGTTCCGATACCGATAATTTTGTTCATTACATCCCAACCAGAGCTGATTTAAAAATTAAGAATGTGCAGAGAAACTAAGAATGTATTTGCAATGTATTGATATTTTTGCACGAGACTCGATACATCACAAAATACCGGACTCCCTGTCGTTTAAAATTGAGCAGGTTCTGTAGTACAGCGCAAAACTCTTCATAGGTCCAAGAGTTTACCAAAAGAACGTATTTTAATGGAACCCTTTGACATTAAGAGAAAATGATGTTGTCATTATATCGTCACATCCCTAAAATACTGACTATTGTTCAATGGACGCCCTGTAGGTATCACATTCAATCATTTTTATAGAGCAACATGTGTTAGAGAATAAACCATGTATTTTTCCACAAAGCATGCATGTTCTTGTTCTGAACGAACGTCAAGTGCTGATGTGGGTCTTTGTTCTGATGCCACAAAACGCGCCATTGTTTTCAGTCTTTCAAACACAGAAGAGAAGGTTGCACATTATTCACACAAAATACTCGACCTTCAAATGAAAGCAGTTATAGTAATCCGACAAAATACGCACAAATATAGATGATCGCTTCCTGTTATTTGCACAGTACAATGCCATGAATAGATGGAGAATTGTCCTTCAGTTTGTAGTAGACACACTGATTGTACTTGTTCTTGTACTGTGTCGGTTTGAGGTATCCAATACGGGTTGTTTTCTAATCTTGTCCTTGTTCAGTAAATTGACGTAGCTAAATTAATGTGGTAGATTTAGCTTTGTTAGGTAAGGATTTTAGAGTAGCTTCCACATATTACTATTATTTATGTATTCATTTTGTGTACAGTAATAATAGCGTCTTTGTGTGAGTATTAAAGAGCGGTGAATAAGCAAAAATAACACTAAATCAAGCCTATATTGGCTAAAATCGGGACCAAACCATGTCAAGTGTGAACGCATCCTTAAACAACCAATACGTAGAATTAAAAGCTTATGAAATATAGACATTTCAAATGCCATTTGGAAGACATTTTCAATCTGAAGGGACTTGTTTGGGAAGTTAGAATGTATACAGCGTTGAAATAGATTAGTCCTGCCCTAAAAGGAAGAGTCATGACCTGAAACTGCTCTTTGTTAACCTGCTAGCCTCGTTATGGGTCGTTCTGTTGGACTCTCCCTCGCTGTTGGCCTAGGTTTGAGCAGATAGTTGTAAACAGAAGGTAGATTGTTTGCCTTGGATCCAGAATGCACTCTTCTCCAATACTTTACAAAGAGTCGCTGCCGTCCGCCTCCAGCCAAACTCAAACAGTACCGTACAATCAGGTTTGTTTATTGCAGTGACAAATTGGAAACGGAAGAACTCAGTGGTCAACGGTTTGTGCTTCGCTCATTGATTCTGTAGAAATTAGAGATGTTTTTCAGTCTTTTTATATGTTTTTTCTTTCTTTTCTCCTCTTGTTTAGATATGGACGGTCCGTGCTTGTCGCTGATTGGCTAACCCACCTGTCAGTCACGCCCATCTGAACTCTGATTCTGCACTTTTCAGGCAAGTTTATTATATCTCTGCCCACGATTTCTGTCAAAAAATACTTGTACTTATACAAAATCATTTTAAAAGAGGTGTGAAGGGGATTATTGCTTAAAATTTGCACCTCACTGTCTTGAATAAGAGGTTTGTGGCTTTGTGTTTAACGTGGACGGCCGATTGTAAACCTGAATTTGAGTGCCTTTTGTGTTGATACAGTCTTTGTGCAGTTCTCCCAATATGATACTTTTTACTTCCTTCTTGGGATTCACTAGTTTCTGTCTTAATTAAATTCAATTTTCAATTTCAATTCATTTTTGTAGTGCCCAAAATCACAACAGTTCCCCCGATAGGCCACAGGTAGAAAGCAGTTCCATTCAGCAATGTTCAATAGAATTTAGCAGGTGGCTAAATGTCCCGGAGCATCCCCTGTCCTTGACCCTCTTTCTCTCAAGGAAAAACTACAAAAAAACCTGTGGGGAAAAGTAGAAACCTCGGGGAGAACCACAGTGAAGTCGAGCGTCGGTCCAGCCTGAGAATAACAGGCTGCAGATGGACCAGGACTGACACATCGACTTCGACTGAACCACTCAAGAGGAAGGAAGGTGGCTCATCTAATATGGGAGAGTTCCTCTGGACAGATGGCTCCTCTAGACAGTCCATCCAGCACAGAGAGGTCCCCCAGTCAGACAACGAACAGTTCTTAGCCTGCTGACCTCCTGAAGCACAGAGGAATGTCATATTTTTCACACATCTCCTACCACCGTCACATAAAAAACGGTACATTTGTTATTAATATACACTGATACGTTAAAGGTTTTAACAGTTTCTCTCACAAACCCGACTAGAACATATACTGTACCTTTACCTCACCATAGCTCCATAACCTGGACTATAGTGCTGTGTGAGATGTATCGCCCCCACATAAACAAATCAGGTTTATGTGTCTGCAGGGGACATCACATAGACTGGTATTCATTAGAGCCTAACCTTTACCTGACTCACTGCTGCCATGACACTATCCTTAACCCGACTGCACCTATATCTGAACTATAAATCAGGCTGTAGAATCTCACACGTCGGAACAGGCTGTACGTGTCATGCATCATCCAACTAAACCTCTAAACTTTTGGAAATGGAACAAAATAACAAACAAATGTGACAACAACAACAAAAAAAGCCACAGGGGGGACAAAACAGTAAAAGCCCCAGAGTTTCTGTCAGTGGAGACTGTGTAGTTCCACAGTTCAGAACATCTTTTGGACAGTCCAGTTTTTCCTCCAGTGGACCCAGACTCTCTTCCCACTGACCTAAAACTGCAAACTGAGTCAAACATATTTAACAAACTGTGGCTGAAATCAGGGCAGAGTTGATGATAATTTTGAATGAAATTCTAGTTTTTATTATTAATATTGTCTACTTTGCTATTATGTAATGGTTTAGTTGAATTTCTCTGAAAAGCCGCCTATGGACAGGGGTTGAAAATTTGCATCTGGTTCATCTCATGTAATTGCTATGTCAACATCAAATAAATAAAAAATAAAAGTTACTTTTTGGAAATTTTAAGATGCACTTTTCTGCTTCTCTCCATGGAGATGTTATTGCTTTGCTTGAAATGTTCTAGATCAGTGTTTCTCAAACTGTGGTACATATACCACCGGTAGTACACAAACTTCTTCAGTTGGGACGTGGACTCCTCTTCAGTTGTAGCGTTTACTTCATTTAGAGTACATTTTATTCACATTTTTTGCTCTTCCTTTAGTAAATTATTATTAGTTAAAACTACTGTGGCAGTGGTGTTCTACTTAAGACCTGGTTTATCCACAATTTAGACCTGAAATACTCTCGTTATGGACCCAATTTAGATTTGGTGGTACTCAGCCAAAGCCAAATATTTTTTTGGTGGTAAAAAGTTAAAAGTTGAGAACCACTGTATGTATGGAATTCTCCTTCGAGAGAAACACATGACATTACATGTTAGATCTATGACCCCGCTTACAGTGAGAATGCATGTGAATAAATGTGTCATTTTTCATGATACTGTATTTTTAGCAATATGGAGAAAAAAAACATTATTACGTTTAATGCAATCCACATAACATCTCCATGCCGACAAGCAGGTGGTGAAACCCACTAGAAAAATTCGTCTTTATCTTCTTCTTCAGTAAATTAAATACTTTTATATTGTATTTTTAAATACATTTGAGTTTGAATAAAAATGATATATTCAAAATATAAACATTCATTTATTTTTGCTTCATTTGATCCTGTTTACGAAGTCGTCTTCTCTGAACTCTTCACTTGTCACAGGCAAAAAGTCCAGCAGTTTTTAAGTCCATAAACCTTCACCAGACTCTTTTAGCATAACAATCACGTTGCCCAATGGCTTCATTATTTTAACAACTATTTATTCCCACTGTCACCTATACCTTATTGGCAACGGAAGGTTAGTTTTTAAAGTGTGTTTTGATATTATTTTGGTTAGAAAATTTCAATACTAATGCCAAGGTCAAAATCATGTTAAAAGCCTATTCAAGTCCCAAGGAAACATAATATGACGACTTGAAACAATACAATATTTTGAATGGAATACAGTTCGTAAAGTATTGAAAATGAAGCTATGATGGTAAAAAGGACACACACTCTTGTTGTTCCCATGTCCAGCTTTGGGAGGAGCTGTTTGACTGACCCGAATATTTATAAACCTGGACGGGCAGCTCTCCCCCCCGGTTCAAGCTCTGTGCGATCGTCATGAGAAACACTCCTGCGGTGACGGCGTCTGCTGGAGCTGTACCTGCCGAGAGATGTGCGTAGACAGAAGAGAGAGGGAGGGAGGGGAGGGGGGAAGGGGGAGAGAGAGGTGAGGAGAAAGAGGGGTGAGTGAGAGCGAGAAGGAAGAGAGCGATTGGGAGAGATGTTGTAGATAAAGGGGAAGATTTAGGTTAGAAGAGAGTAGAGAACAGAGAGTGGGGAGGGGGTAGATACAGCAAAAGAGAGAGCGAGATGGAGAGCGAGAGATGAGGATGAGAAACGGGAAGAGAAAAAAGAAAGGAGGATGAGAGGGAAGGAGGGAGAGAGGAATTGGAGCAGAGAGAGAAAAGTGGAGTGGGAAAGCAAGAGAGAAAGAGAGAGGTGGAGGGAGAAAGAAAGGGAGAGCGTGAGATGAGGTAAAGAGGGGAGGATGAGAGTGAGGAGGAAGAGAGAGAGACAAGGTGAGGTGGAAAAAAGAAAAGGTGGGAGGGAGAGAGAGAGAGCAGGAGGGGAGGAAGAGAGGGATAGAGAGGGGGTAAGAGAGAAAAGAATAAGGAGGAGAAACAGAGAAGGAGCAGAAAAAAGGAGATGAGACGGAGAAACAGTGAGAAGGAGCAGGGAGAAGGGACAGAAAGAGAAGGAGCAGAGAGAAGAAGCAGAAACAAGGAGTGCAGAGAGAAGGTGCATAGAGAGAGAGAAGGAGCAGAGAGAAGGAACACAGAGAGAAAAGGGACCTATAGAAGGAGCAGAGGGGAAAGGAACAGAAAAACAAGGGGCAGCAAGACAAGAAGCGGACACAGAAAGAGCAGAGAGAGAAGGAGCAAAGAGAGAGAACAGAGAGATGGCGAAGGAGCAGAGAGAAGGAACAGAAAAAGAAGGAGCAGAGAGAGAAGGAGTAGTTAGAAAAGAAGCAGAGACAGAAGGAGGAAGGAAAGAAAAAATAGGGAGAATGAACAAAGAGAGAAGAAGCAGAGAGAAGAGGCAGAGAAAAGGCACAGAGAGAGATGGAAAAGAGAGAAGGAGCAGATAGGGAAGGAGAAGAGAGAGCTGGAGAAGAGACTATGAGCAGAGAGACAGGGAGCAGAAAGAGAAGGGCCAGAGAGAAAAAAGGCAGAGAAAAGGAGCAGAGAGAGAAGGAACAGAGAAACAGAGAAGACAAAAGGAACAGCGAGAAGGAGCAGAGGAAAGGGAGAGAGAAGAAAGGGAAAGGGCTTGAGGAGGAGAGAGAAGGAGGGAGAGAGAAGGAACAAAGAGAAGCGTGAGCCGAGGATAGAGAAAACAAGACAAAGAAAGAGGAGAGAGGGAAAGAGCAAGGAGTATGAAAGTAGAGGGAGAGAAGAAAATATCAAGTGAACGAGAAGTAAATAGAGTGGGGGAGTAAGAGAGAGAACGATGAGAAAGAGGGAGAGAGAGGGTCATTTTTAAAGGCACGGCGGGATATTTATGACAAGTAGTAGCAGAATTATGGCGCATTCAGGTTGTGTCAGATTTATAGCGACATTAGAGCTGGGACTGTCCTGGTGTAATTACAGGCAGGAGCACAGAGTGTTCTTGGCTCCGATTTGTTCTCTTTAGCCCCCGTTTTGACACCGGCGGTAAACAAATACAGGACGCTTCGGAGAGAATGGACAACGAGAGGACCTAGCGTTTGTTTTCGAGGTCTTTTTTTGAGGAAATGTCAAGAGAGATGTTTTGTAGTCAGTGAAATGTTGAACCAGTCATTTGCACTTTTGGTTGGCGTGTGTGTGTTTCCAAGTAACAGGTGCATGGTTAGAAATGTTTTTATGAAGCTGAAATGAGAAAGAAAATTGTCAAAAAAAACTGCGTTGTTCTGATTTGTTAACGGGCGAATACTTACTTGAATGTGGAATCCCGTGAAGTTCAAGGACTTGACTTGGACAGTTTGAGGATTTATGGCTAGACTTCGTGTTGGTCGTGATGGCGCTCTTGTGTCATCTGCGCACCATGTTTCTGTTTTTTTGTTGATTAAATGAGCTATCTGATTACTTAATTTGGATTTGACTGAATTCAGACTTGACTTAGACTCATATTTACGCTAACTCTGACTTAACTCTAGTCGGGTTAGATTCAGACTCAACGCAAACATGAGTTGAAAGTGACTTGATTCGAATTTGACTTGAACGACCCTGACCTTTTGACCTGGATGCTCCTCAGCTGCCTGGAGGAACTCTCTCTACACTAGATGAACTGCTCCTCATCTGCCTGGTGGAACTCTCTCTACACTAGATGAACTGCTCTTCATCTACCTAGAGGAACTCTCTCCACACTAGATGAACTGCTCCTCGTCTGCCTGGAGGAACTCTCTCTACACTAGATAAACAGCTCTTCATCTACCTGGAGGAACTCTCGCCACACTAGATGAACTGTTCCTCATCTGCCTGGAGGAACCCTCTCTACACTAGATGAACTGCTCCTCAAGTGCCTGGAGGAACTCTCTCTACACTAGATAAACAGCTCTTCATCTACCTGGAGGAACTCTTGCCACACTAGATGAACTGTTCCTCATCTGCCTGGAGGCACCCTCTCTACACTAGATGAACTGCTCCTCAAGTGCCTGGAGGAACTCTCTCTACACTAGATGAACTGCTCCTCATCTGCCTGGATGAACTCTTTCTACACTAGATGAACTTCTCCTCAACTACCTGGATGAACTCTTTCTACACTAGATGAACTGCTCCTCATCTGCCTGGATGAACTCTTTCTACACTAGATGAACTGCTCCTCATCTGCCTGGATGAACTCTTTCTACACTAGATGAACTGCTCCTTAACTGCCTGGATGAACTCTTTCTACTACTGTTGTGATTTTGGGCGTTACAAAAACAAATTTAAAAAAGAAAAGAAAGTAAATCTGATGGAATTCAGTTTATATTGATCGACTTGATTTGGAGATTCAACCTTAACTTGACACAAATTCGACCTTGGACCTGCCTCAAAACGGACTTGGGCTTGACTTGGACCTGACCTGACTCGACCCAAACGCCTCTCACTTTTGATTTGGACTCTCAGCTGCTCTCATCTCTCCTTAACTTTCTTAGTGCGCTGAAGGAATCAATATTATATTCTTTATTCAGCATGGCAGGAATGTTTTATATCCATCAAATTCAGAGACAGTAACAGACAGACAGCACTTTCTTTCAAGAGGAAATGTAATAGACGGAGTAAAGATGCAAAGAGAGTGTATCTATATAATGATGACATAAAGTCCACGTCCCTAAATTCTATCACCGTCTGTCTTGAAGCCGTAATCTCTTTTTCCATTCTGTTTTCCCTCATGCCCAAGTTATTCTTTGTTTTCATATTTTTGTGTTATGAATTTTTTATGAGTGATTTGATCTAATATTTCATGAGTCGACAGTATTGTACTGTAAGTATTTTTCAGCTGTGTGGCACTTTCACTGTTCCCATAGCTCAAAAGTATACAAAATGCACGCAAAATTAAAATATCAATCAATCAATCAATCATTTGAAACACACACACACACAAACATATACATATAGAGAGAGACAGAAAGCGAGAGAGAGAGAGAGAGAGAGATAGAAAGAGAGATAACCACATTTCACTCATAAATAGAACTGAACTTTTGCTTTTTACTCTAAAAGTATATTTTTAAACTTGTACTTCGATACAATTACTTAAGTCGATTTTTATATGTGATACTTTTAATTATAATACTATGATAATTTGATTTAATGATAACTTTTTGTTCCTGTAACAAAATCGAGCATTACTTCCACCACTGAGGTATGGTGCGCTCCTCATGGGGTCATCTGCTTTCTTCAGTGACGCTGGGACAATTTGTCAGGAGCAGATCTTGAGCTCGTTTTGGTCAGGACCTTAGCTGGAAGATTTTACCTGTCATGATTTAGGTAGATCGGAAAAACCAGAGTGTCCAGGGAAAACCAATCCATCACAGAGACGCCCAGTGTGTTAATGCTTATCCTGTAACATTCCACAGTGGGTGCGTTCACACTTGTTCTTATTTGTCCCTAATTGGAGCTCAGTTTACTCTTTATGTTGACTTGGTTCGCTCTAACCCAATTTTAGTTTCAGTTTTAACCCTAACCCTGATTTACTGAATGTTGAATGTGCAGGTGTGAACGGGACCCGAGTGACGCTGAACATACGTATCTCCATGGAGACGAGGAGGTCAGATCTGTGTTTATGTTTGAGGGCGTAAAGAGCAGCGACTAGGAAAAGTGTGCAGGCATTGGTGAATAGGTTAGAGTTCCACGGGTTGGACTACTCAGTTAACTCTGCAGTTAAAATAAATATATGTCAAACTCTGGTAACATTTTTAAGTTTTTCATTTTACTTCCTGGTTGTAAATGATGACATCACACTAGGAAATTACCAAGAAATCATCTTGTACAGTGCACCAAAAGTCCTCTAATGTCACAGACTTTTTTATTTGACAAAGAAAAATACACCTTTATTTTGTTGAATCAATGTTTAAAGGGTCAAAAAAAGTAGTTTATTTTGTGTAAATTATGCGTAACCTTTGACTACCTAATGTGATGTCATCAATTTGTTTACTTTCTGTAGTTTTCAACAGATTTTTCAACTTTTCTCCACAAACAGCGACCTGATTGGTGTAAAACTGCAATTTATATTTACAAGAGGTATCAATACACTAAATAAAGTCAAAATTAAAAAAAAAAAAAAATCCTAAAAACCTGTCATATGCACTTTAATGTTCTTACTCAATCTGCATAAAGCTAAGGTGACGTGATTGTTTTAGCTCCCTATGGACTGGAGTTGGAGCTTTGCCATCTCGCTGGTTTGGTGTTTGGGGTTGACTCTAGCAAGCTCTTGATGCGTGTGTTCTCATACTTTTGTCGTAGGCTCTTGCTGGCGGCAAACCTCCCGTTTCCTCATCAATATTTCCATGTCATCTCACCTGCTCTGTACATTTGGGGGTTGGGTTCTGTCGTGGCTTCAAACGCTTCCAGCCTGCTATAGCTAACTACCTTGGACTTTTATCTTGTGAACAATTGTGATGAGGGCATTTTGAGACTGTGCCCTGTGTACAATGTTTCACTATTTTAACTTAAAGGGGCTGTAACCTTGTTTTTACTGTTGTGAAACGTGAAAATCCATGTAATGCAGTCAAATCTGTGTTGTCCCAGAACAAATAGATTTTATAAGCATCTATTTGGGTAAAAATTTGATTTTTTTTGCATCTATTTGTAGAGTGTTTTATTCTAAGAGAAGCAGGAAGTGTGCTGTTAGCATGCTAATGTTTGTTAGCTTTACCCAGGACGGCAAAACTTGCTCTGAGACTCGTGAAAAGAGCTTATAAACTCATCGCGGTGAATATTTAGGATGCTGGGACTGCATTGGGTGACAAACTAGTTCTGTTTTTCACATTTCAAAACAGTAAAACTCAGGTACAGCCCCTTTAAACTAAATTAAGAGATATATAATAAGCCATCTTCATTTACAAATTTGCCTTGCTCTTAAAGAAACATTGGCAACTTATGTCATTTTAATTGTGCAATGCATAGTGATTTCCATAGTGATTGTGGCTTATCCAAATGAATAACTACTTCTAATAGCGCTCCCATTTAGGTACGCAGGCAACAATTCCATGGAAACAAGCAGGAGGCGGACCCTTCACCTGAAAAGTCACATATACCTTTAACAACACATTCCTATCTTTACATAGCGGCCTGAAAACCCAGCTAGCAGTTTGGCGTGCTATAAATTGTAAACAGCAGTAATTGCCCTTGCTTCTTTTACGCTCTAACCTTAACAACACTGAACAAATCGTGGAGGAACGTGCTTGTTATCGCTAGGCTACCAAATGATACTTCAATTATGGCTGCTTTGCTCTGACCTGCTTCCCTCTGTGTCATGTCAACAGCGACGCGATTTCCAATTGAGGTGGATTTGGAGGGCGGACGTGCATCATGACCCTGTTCTCAGGACTAATTTGAGGTGAGAGTGGAAGGATACACATACCAATTAGAGTTGTGAAACAGCTCGTGAGGTCAGCGGCGTATTGAAGTGCCAAAAATAAACCTGGAAAGATCTAGGTCGACAAAGGTAGAGGAGAATAGATGGGGCTGGAGTGGTCTGTAGGTCAATAAGGCAGTGTGGAAGTCAATCCTCTAAGCTCCTATTACGTGCTCGCGCAGCTTATTTCAGTATTTAATCATGTTATAGTGCACTAGAGTGTAGCCAGATCAGACATCGCTAGAGAAAATTGTTTTGTTGTGTTGCCGACTGTTACAGTTTTGGTTTTTGCTGGTTGCGGCAAGAAAAAAAGATGCCAATTTCCCCAAGCAACTTCTCACTTTGCAACCCTGATGAAAAAGAGGGCAACCTGAAATAGAAATATTTATGACAAAATGATGACAAAATGTACCTGACTGCAGCAGTGTTTTGTTTCATTGTTTAATAAGAAATTTCACAGGGTTATGTCATCTCCGTCTGATTAGTTGAAAAAGCTTGATTCCATCTCCTTTTTTGTACAAATATATAATGCCGTCTTCATAAAGCGTACATATTTGAGCGCTTGTGCTGCTAATTTCTCATTTCAGCATCTTGCGGTACCTACTATCTACAGCAGAGGGCAGCGGACATTAAGTCCAAGTATTCTTAGTCACTTGTTCAACCCTTAAAAATGTGGAAAGTTATAATCATAAATATATATGATCAAATGTACTGTATCTAATAAAAAGTCATGACGCAACCCAAAAATGTGAAGAATTAGTTTCGTTATCGACCAGCTCAACTTTTCCTCAATGATTTCTGAGAAGACATTTTCCATTTAATGCTGTCAATCTATTTAAAAAATGATCAGATTAATCTTTATCGCAATAAATCTCATTGCACACTTTTTGAAATGTCAATATTTACATTTTTTTATATTATATTTTATGCATATTTTTATTTCACATCTTAACCTTAACCCTAAATTAAATTTTAAAATGATTTCACGTATCTAATAAATTATTTAAAAGCCCAACAAACTACAATTTAAGTCTAGACATTGTATTTCATGTTGACTCTGCGTGGCCACATGTTTCAGATAAATGCAGACGGACATGATCAAACAACAAGTTAAGGACCCTTCATACACTCATAGAGCTATTTACACATGTAACTGACATTTGTTGATAGATGAAGCTGCTGGTGTGTATAGTTTGGTGGAATATTTTGCCCATTTCACTATTTTTCAGTGTTCATTCAAGAGTTTTATTTTCCTCATGGGATTCACTCTGTTCAACACGAGATCTCCGCAGAGTCTTTGGTCATTTCTGCCGCGCTGTGCACGTGAACCGCTCTCCGATTCTCCGCGCTCGTAAACTGCTCGGTGAGGACTGATAGATTATAGCGTAAAATGATCCAGTGATATCAGCTCTGCTCATGAACCTTCTCGCTTCGCTCAGGTAAGTCTCCCTGCGTAATCTTAAAGCGTGTGTTTCGTCAAACCAACCATGTGATTATTCCCCCATGTATTTGTGATTAATGTGTCAGTTGTCTATGATTAAATGCGTGAGGTAACGTTTTAACTTTGACAACCCTGCATAAAATACAGTTCAAAGTTGCCCAAAAGTTTCGAAAAGTACTGGAACTTTTAACCAAGGGAACTAGAATGAGGACGCCACATATACAGACATCCATAGTGAGGCATGTTCCTATGTGGATAACTCTCCAAAGAGCAAGTCTGCGCTGAAATCTAAGCTGCACCGTGTCACCCAAGTTGTCTTTAATGGCCGTCGGATAGATAGGAGCGCCGAAGAAGTGGCTTTGCTGTCAGGGGAAAAGACTATTGATGCTAGCTTAGACGACCTCCCATCTTAAAGGTAGAGAATAGAAGCCAATTTGTAGGACATATGACCTGCCTACGGGGGGGTTTAACACAGCAACGCTAACAACGAGAGAAGAACTGTCCACTCTGATTCATTCACACTTAAAACTCCATGGATGTGATGGATGGACCCATTGCTACCCTTCTGCTGACTCTTACGATATTATGTTTACAATAGCTGCTCAGGCGGTTGTTGTCTTTGGGAAAAGTTCACATGGCTATAGAAGTTCAACGGAAAACAATATTGGGTTGGAAAGTTAGCTTTTTCCTATTAGCCTTCAAAGTTTATATGTGCTATACTTTGGAAGTTCAATCTTTTCGCAATCCAGTAATACGTCTTGACTGTGACTTAGCATTGATGCCGCCACTGCCACTTAGCATTACCACAGTATATATTTTTCACAGTCAGGGTAAGGTCATGGTTTTGTTTTAGGAATAGATATATAATTAATGTGAGATGCATTTGCTAACTGAGTTGTACCAGAACTACAGTACAAAAAATTACGCCTGCTGTAACTGGCTAACCTGTAAGTTTTGCGTTATTTTTAGTAATGCTGTTCCAAAGGTTCTTAAACCTAACCCTACTCCCAACCTTTACCTGATTGTGAAATAATATAGGCCTAATGTCGAAAATAAACAGTTGCTAGCATAGCGGCAATGCAAAGTAGCTGTTATGCGTCAAAGCTTTGGGTGAAAAAGTGTGTGATTTCTGGCTTGTTAAAAGTTGTTTTAGTTTTAGTTTGAACCGTGTAATTATGCTAATACCAGGAGTTGCGTTGAATGTTTGAACAACCCTGTATGTTTTGGTTGTCTCCTTTTCAAAAGCTAAAATCACCTCATTCCACCAGATGACATCATGTCCTTCACCGGATAGGTTCTCTCCACGTGTTGATCCAGGAGCTTGGTCGGGAGTAACTAGCGGGAATATTAGCCCAATTTATACGTTATAGGACGATGAGCAAATCTTGAACCCAAAACCATCTTGCCATAAGATTATTGCAAACCATTATGTCACCTGTCATGAGGTTTGGCATCACTTTATTGTTTATGTTTCGTTCCATTTACACAGCTGCTAATTATTGTCCAGTGCAGAGATGCTATTTGCTACGTTATGCTATGTTTTGTTCTCATTTGGGTGGTTAGCTTGTTCGTACCTGTGTGTTCTTAAAGTCGTGTTAAACCTAATATTTATTTTGATGCAAAGACGCGACACTGGCGATCTTTCTGAGGTTTAAAGTGAGAGGTTGGTTGTTTGCGAAACTGTATTGATTTTGCACTGGATGGCTCATCTTTTGGACAAATATGAAAGTTAATGCACTTAAAGTCTGCCAGTGTTCAAGTTGGTGAAGGTAAAATAAAATGTGGAATATCAATTCTCTGACCTGATTGTAATATGTGTTCGCAGAAATCCTCATTCATATTTATTCCAATAAAATCTCATGTTTTTTGGATTACTGAAGAGTGCAAGTGACTATACTTAAACCAAAAATAATGGGTAGAAATCGATCCGCGAACTAATTGGAGTAAAAACTGTTAATTTTGGAAAGTACACATGAGAAAATGCATGTGTTATTGACGGTCACTAAACAGGTTTTAGATTAGTTTTGAATGAATAAATCAATTTGAATGGTAGAAAAGAGTAAAGGTGCGTCATTCTTGCGCTAGTCTCTTTTTTAAAGGTAGCAAATCTAGTCACAATTGTAAATCTGTCTCTGAAACTTCTTCCTCCCAGCCTCGTACGAATTCCTTCCAAACTCCTTGTATCACGTTTGAGTCATTTTGTCAAGAATAAATTGACACGTTTATGATTCAAGTATCACAATTTATTACAAAAACTAGAACTTTCTCATCTGTTGGTGTTGCCATGCTTAAAGCCTCTAACAGAGTAGAAAACATGAGGGAGTCGAAGCAGAGGAGGCCAGCGCGGCAGTTACACACGTTAAGACATGCTGTTAAACTGTACACAGGACATTCTCATCTGCAAAATGCACAAAGTCATCACCGGACCGCGGTTCACCATCGACCAGCTGCATTCACCGTGTCACAAAGCAACTAGAGGTGGGCGATATCTCAATTTCAAGACAGATCAAAATAGTCGGTGGCTACATTTTTAAGGGGACATGACTTATCAAGCTTTTAAGCGATCTAAAAGGTTGTCCTCTCATCAGAAACGTGGTATTTTGCTTTGTTCACGCTTGTTTCATTCATCCTGTTTACGAGGTTGTCTTTCTGTGAGCACTCAGGATTGACTCGGTTGCAATTTTCGTCTAATGTGCGGTTTTTAAGTCCATGAACCATCGCCGTACTCGTTCAGAGCCCATGGATAGCCCACTAGCAAGATTGCCAAAATGTCCAGGTGACCAAAATATTATATGTCCACTTTTATGAACCGATCAAACATCTGCAAGTTTAAAAAGAAGTATATTCCAGTGAATTAAAAAAAAAGATCAGTGTGGTTTACTTCTGGCTCGATTCTCCTTTTTTGAGATACATTCAAGGTCCTGTAATTTACATTTTTCATACTTTAAAACTATTGGATATCTTGTGTTGGATGCAGATTTTGCTTATGCTTAATGAATACAGTATGTGGAAAAGTCAAGTCACCTCCCTTACGACGTTTTCATATACAAAACATCAGCAGAGGGCGCGAGAACTGCATTTTTTGTCACTTTACGGAGTGAAAGACGTGTGAACTTGGCCCATATCAAAGGCTGCTAGCGTTGAGGTTGATCAGCTGCATGGTAAAGGCATTATGAATACTGAAATGAGCAAAAAGGCAATGCTGAAAGTGTGTGGACTTCAAAAACGTCGAGGAGCTTGGTGGATCACTAAAACATACGTAAATAAAGCGAAACAAAATTCAAGTATGTTTTGATGTTTTCATTATAACATGAAATCCATAAAGCATCATATTGGACCTTTAAGACACTTTTTAGCACATTTCTGATACATTGCTAGAAATACTGTTGCGTTAGTGTTATCGGAATTATCAAAAATATAGTTAATTCTTTTCAGTTTCGTCAATATCGCCCACCTCTACAACAAAGTCAAAGCAAGTTACACAAAACGAAACAAACACTCTGCAAATGATTCAAAATGTGCTGAGTTTCTTCAACAGCCCAAGGCACTCAGGCTCAAACATTGGCAATAAATCTATCTTCTTTTTTAGAATTTCTTTTTCTTTATACACAAAATCACATCAAGCAGGTGGTGGCCGAGAAACGTATAGTGATAGAGTCCACAACATAGTCCAGTTCGGTGCCGAAATCGTGCTCCTGCCCCCAAGTCCACAGTAAAATCGCACACAGTGACAAACCCAGGCCGTCGAAACAGTTTGTAGATCCCTCAGAGTCTTTTTCGTCCATCTCTACAGACTTCTAAACCTTACTCCTCGCTTCACTGTAATGTCTGAATTGTCCACAGCAGTCGTTAGTGCGCTTTGGACGGATTCCACTTTCCATCAGAGCTCCCTGACGCCCCAATCGCCCCAACGTAACTTGAAATTCCGTCGAAGTCCATCAGCTAACTGACCTCTTCATGTCAAATCCAGTTTTCAACCTGGATTTCGAGTTTACTGCTTCGTAGCGATAGCAGCAGGATCGGACAAAAACCGCACTTCTCGTCCCGTCGTCGTTTTCAGTTGAGCTGGCGGCACGCTTCGAATGTCCACTTGGAGGCGCCGCCGTAAATATCCAGGCTGGTTTCCATCCAGGCGAAGACGTTGCCGATTTGGGCTTTGCTGCTGCACGTGGCCAGGTTGTAGATCTCCCCCACGGTTAGCTTGCGATCCCAGATGTGCAGATTGGCCAGGTCGCCCACGAAAGCTTGGGTAGCGTCGAAACCTCCACCTAGCATGTCCTACAGAGAAGAAAAATGGGTTTAATCAACACTAGTATTATAGATTTGCTTGCATTGTGGATAAGATAGACATTGGAAGTCGTTTGCTGGAATGTTTGATACATTTCAGTGACGTAATAGCCTTCATCTAATTACATGTTTAAATTCATGCAAGATACAGTAAAGAAGACGAATAATTGTGCCTGTGATTACCTCTACAGCAACATCAACTCATTATGTGCAGTGCTATAACAATAAAGGTCCTTGCTTACAAAGATATTGCTTGATTCAAACTCAAGGATTTTCCAGTTCAAAATCTGAAAACATCTCTTGGTTGGAGGCGGAATGTTTGTAGCTTGCGTCATCCTCCGTGCATTCAGTTAAAGAAGACATAAAATGTATTATTTGTATTGTTATTGGCTTTTAAACAGGAACCTTGAGTATCTTTGCAAATAAAATAAAATAATGTATGTATTGACAATCACACACAAGTCACGACTTTCTAGCAGTAAGGAGTTCCCTGGGTGTTAGCACGCTGTCTACTGGCAGCAGAGGGAATTACCATGGGGAAGAAAAGCTAGCCATGAAGCAATGTGCCCTGACAAATATTAAAATAAGCAGCCAGTTGTAATGAACAGTTTGACAGAAGAAATGCTCGGAACAACTAAAGATACCTTTGACGTCACAATCTGGAACATTGAAACCAACTGTTTGCTGAGGCTCAGAGGGAAAGGACTTTATAAACAGGATTATTGAAAGAAATTCTTATGTTGGATGTTATAATACTGTTAAAAACAAAACAAAAAAGGCACACATTTTGCACAATGTGTGTTCTTTAAGAAATCAAACTTAGATATTTAGCTTTGTAATATGTGTTACTTCCTCTAATTTACTTGATTCCACAACTAAAACATTTGAGCATCATTATTGTATTCATAACCAGACACGCCACACCGCATTAATACCGACACATTCTAAACTGAAAAATCACAGCGACAAAACCAACCAGCTTCCCAAACCCCCACATAAACGCACTCTCTCCCCCATCCAACCATCATCTTTAGGTTTCATCCATGTCACCAACCCTCTGCTCCATCTCCACAAGAGCAGCAGAACCACCCTTCTCCACCGCTCAATCTTCTCAGCAAACAATCTTTTCATTCCTTCTCAATTCTTTGCCGATGTCTGGCCGTGTTAAAGCGGTGCTCCTCACCTGCTCTTGGCCGAGGATGAGCAGGCCCTGGGGTTTGATGGGATGGTACGGGGCCAGGTTCTCCCCGCTGCCCCGCTTCACCCCGTCCTGGAAGGCCTCCCACACGCCGTCGCGGGTGGTCCACGTCACGCAGATGTGGTGCCATTTGCCGTCGTTTATCAAGAAAGGCAGTTTAGCCACCTGAGAAATGGTTTAAGGAGTATGAATGTACAAGACAGTCTAAGGAGTGTGAATTACGCTGTGATTTGAGGAGTTTACTGGAGTTAAAATGATATCTAACATTTAAGTGACCATTTACAGTGCAAAGTTATCTGCTGTTATTATTTTTGAAATGGAAAAATGCCAGATTATGCGTCAAATAAATTAGACTGAAAAAGCTTGAGGCGAGGCAAATGTGTTGGACCGAGCAACAACATATTTTTTCCCGCTCTGATAGTTTCTGATAAATACACAGTAGTATCTCTTAAGGCCTCTTTGCTGCACTAAATATCAGAATGTTATCATATTATTTAAATCATAATGTTTACAGTTTACAGTTACACCTCCTTTAAGACATTTGTACATTCAAAATGACAGCAGGGGGCGCAAGAACTGCATCTTTAATGAGGTTTGTGTCTCTACCGGAAATGGAGATTATTATAAAGAACATAATCTCACAAACAAACAAACTCAGCAGAAATCAACACTGAAACCCACGAATGTAAGTACATTTTACATTTATTTGTCTATAAAACTTTGACTATTATTATGTATATCATATACTTAATACTTAAGTGACATTTTACATTAATTACAGATAATTCATTTGAAATAACTAGTAAATCTGCAGGTAAGAGAATATTACTTTTAATAAATGTTGTTTACTTTATTTTAATGTGTTTTTTTTCACTAGTGTATTAATAACCTGCCTTTATATAGTTTAACTGTTTGTTCAAATTGTTTTTAATTGTGTTAATTCATTATTTTGTCTGACCTTTAAATAAAATACATTATTATTCCATTCACAGATAAAGTAGCTTGCAATTCGTTTGTCCCTAGTTTTCTTCTCCTTTTAAATTTTAACATTGAGCGAAATGTAAAGGTAATGCTGTTTACTGAGTGCTATTTACTGACCAGTGTTAATTTCTTTAACTAAATAATTATGTTATATTGTTTTCGTCAATGTCCTATTTTTTCTGACTAAAACTAAATAAAAACTAAACAAAAACACTAGAAAGATTACTAAAACTATGACTGAAAGTTAACATTTTTCTCGACTAAAATTGCTGATATTTTCTTCAAACAATAAAAAGTAAACATAAAGTTAATTCCAGAGCATAAACCAGACTGTAAACAAACTCTAAAATCACAACTGAACATGTCCCATGATGCAATGCAATACATTTTGTATTTGTATTTAAATATATATTTTATGAAAACTATCATGGATTTAGTCGACTAAATTTGCAGGACATTTTCATCGACTAAAACTAGACTAAAATTTAAAGGAATTGTTGGATTAAATCCTGACTAAAATGAATAATCATTTCATCACAAAAGACTAAAACTAAAACAAAATTTAAATTTCTTGTGAAAGTTAACACTGTTCTGACCTCAGGGCTTTTCTTTGTTCAGAATTGCTCTATTATGTATTATATGTTGTGTATGCTTTTTATCTGCTCAAAGTAACTCCCCTGGTGGGATTAAGATCTGTCTGATCTGCTGGTGTTTAATCCTGGTCTAGTGCAGGTGTAGTTATGGAGGTGCACTTTATTGTCCCTGTAGGGAAATAGATTCTTTACATTTGGCTCATCTTTCAATTCTGTTTTGCTGCAGTGTTTGTGCAAGTGTGAAGGCAGCCATAAGCTGATATCTAAACTAAGAAACAAATCAAGTAATATCCAGACCCAAGTTTTTAGTCCAGGGCAATTCAATTTAAGGCCCAGGGGCCAAATCAGGTCCTCCAAGTGAGGACTGCCCTCGACCCCATCTTCCAAAAACATAGAAAATATTGTATCTGTTGTTATTGGTTTAGACCTGGTTTAGACCAAGTTTAATCCTGGTTTAGACCCAGTTTAGTCCCAGTTTAGTCCTGGTTTAGACCTGGTTTAGTCCTGGTTTAGACCTGTTTAGTCCTGGTTTAGACCTGGTTTAGTCCTGGTTTAGACCAAGTTTAATCCTGGTTTAGACCCAGTTTAGTCCCAGTTTAGTCCTGGTTTAGACCTGTTTAGTCCCGGTTTAGTCCTGGTTTAGACCCAGTTTAGTCCCCGTTTAGTCCTGGTTTAGACCTGTTTAGTCCTGGTTTAGTCCTGGTTTAGACCTGTTTAGCCCTGGTTTAGTCCTGGTTTAGACCTGTTTAGTCCTGGTTTAGTCCTGGCTTAGACCTGTTTAGTCCTGGTTTAGACCTGGTTTAGTCCTGGTTTAGACCCAGCTTAGTCCCAGTTTAGTCCTGGTTTAGACCTGGTTTAGACCTGTTTAGTCCTGGTTTAGTCCTGGTTTAGTCCCGGTTTAGTCCTGGTTTAGACCTGTTTAATCCTGGTTTAGTCCTGGTTTAGACCTGTTTAGTCCTGGTTTAGACCTGGTTTAGTCCTGGTTTAGACCTGGTTTAGTCCTGGTTTAAACCTGTTTAGTCCTGGTTTAGTCCTGGTTTAGACCTGTTAATTCCGGATTTAGACCTGGTTTAGTCCTGGTTTAGGCCCAATTTAGTCCCAGTTTAGTCCTGGTTTAGACCTGGTTTAGACCTGGTTTAGTCCTGGTTTAGACCCAGCTTAGTCCCAGTTTAGTCCCGGTTTAGTCCTGGTTTAGACCCAGTTTAGTCCCGGTTTAGTCCTGGTTTAGTCCTGGTTTAGACCTGGTTTAGTCCTGGTTTAGACCTGTTTAATCCTGGTTTAGTCCTGGTTTAGTCCTGGTTTAGTCCTGGTTTAGACCTGTTTAATCCTGGTTTAGTCCTGGTTTAGTCCTGGTTTAGACCTGTTTAGTCCTGGTTTAGACCTGGTTTAATCCTGGTTTAGACCAAATTTAGTACTGGTTTAGACCTGGTTTAGTCCTGGTTTAGCCTTGGTTTAGACCCAGTTTAGTCCCAATTTAGACCTGGTTTAGACCTGTTTAGTCCTGGTTTAGTCCTGGTTTTGTCCTGGTTTAGACCTGCTTTAGTCCTGGTTTAGACCTGGTTTAGTTCCAGTTTATACCTGGTTTAGTCCTGGTTTAGCCCTGGTTCAGTTCTGATTTAGACCTGGTTTAGTCCCAGTTTAGTCCTGGTTTAGTCCTGGTTTAGTCCTGGTTTAGTCCTGGTTTAGACCTGTTTAATCCTGGTTTAGTCCTGGTTTAGTCCTGGTTTAGACCTGTTTAGTCCTGGTTTAGACCTGGTTTAATCCTGGTTTAGACCAAATTTAGTACTGGTTTAGACCTGGTTTAGTCCTGGTTTAGCCTTGGTTTAGACCCAGTTTAGTCCCAATTTAGACCTGGTTTAGACCTGTTTAGTCCTGGTTTAGTCCTGGTTTTGTCCTGGTTTAGACCTGCTTTAGTCCTGGTTTAGACCTGGTTTAGTTCCAGTTTATACCTGGTTTAGTCCTGGTTTAGTCCTGGTTCAGTTCTGGTTTAGACCTGGTTTAGTCCTGGTTTAGACCTGGTTTAGTCCTGGTTTAGACCTGGTTTAGTCCTGGTTTAGACCTGGTTTAGACCTGTTTAGTCCTGGTTTAGTCCTGGTTTAGACCTGTTTAGTCCTGGTTTAGTCCTGGTTTAGACCTGGTTTAGTCCTGGTTTATACCTGTTTAGTCCTGGTTTAGTCCTGGTTTAGACCTGGTTTAGTTCCAGTTTAGACCTGGTTTAGTCCTGGTTTAGTCCTGGTTTAGACCTGTTTAATCCTGATTTAGTCCTGGTTTAGTCCTGGTTTAGACCTGTTTAGTCCTGGTTTAGACCTGGTTTAATCCTGGTTTAGACCAAATTTAGTACTGGTTTAGACCTGGTTTAGTCCTGGTTTAGCCTTGGTTTAGACCCAGTTTAGTCCCAATTTAGACCTGGTTTAGACCTGTTTAGTCCTGGTTTAGTCCTGGTTTTGTCCTGGTTTAGACCTGCTTTAGTCCTGGTTTAGACCTGGTTTAGTTCCAGTTTATACCTGGTTTAGTCCTGGTTTAGTCCTGGTTCAGTTCTGGTTTAGACCTGGTTTAGTCCTGGTTTAGACCTGGTTTAGTCCTGGTTTAGACCTGGTTTAGTCCTGGTTTAGACCTGGTTTAGACCTGTTTAGTCCTGGTTTAGTCCTGGTTTAGACCTGGTTTAGACCTGTTTAGTCCTGGTTTAGTCCTGGTTTAGACCTGGTTTAGTCCTGGTTTATACCTGTTTAGTCCTGGTTTAGTCCTGGTTTAGTCCTGGTTTAGACCTGTTTAGTCCTGGTTTAGTCCTGGTTTAGTCCTGGTTTAGTCCTGGTTCAGTTCTGCCTGTGTATTACATGTCTCTGGCCCCGAGGACAAAACCATCCAAAAAATCTGTCCCTCGATAAAACAAAGTTAAATAGCCCTGATTTAGCCCAAACTACTCACATCAAGACGACCATTTTAAACTCATTTTCTGCGGCGCACACCTCCGCCCTCCCCCCCTTCCGCCCTGCGCTCTCACCTTGTCGTTGATGAGTAGCTCCATGGGATTGTTGCCCCACTCGATCAGCACCAGCTCGTTGGCCTGGCCCGGCACGGCGTAGGACAGGGGCGTCCCCACCCCCGGGGAGGCGTTGGACTTGAGCCACATGCACACGGTGAGGGCGTACATCTCCGGCAGGCTGCGCTTCACTTTGGCGTACATGTAGTTGGTGCGCAGCGGGAACGTCAGCTGGAACTTGTCCAGGGGTCTGTTCTCCCTCTGACCTGGAAATCACAAAGGGTGAGTTTAGAATATTTTTCAAGCTGACATATCATGCAAAATCAACTTTAATGAGCTTTTAATCTCGTTTCAACAGTGTTTCGTCAGCATTTGTTTACTCAAAGTTGTATTTTGATTGATTCACGCATGTCCTTTATTGTCTCTAGTGCTCTGAAAATTCCTGTTTTCATCTACCCCCTATCTCCGCCCACATCCCTGTACTTAGTTGCGATTATAAGGCTCTGAGTGACACATGTCGGATTCAAAAATGTCAATAAATAACAATCTGCTGCTTGTTACAGTGAAACGTCACGGTGAAGGGGCGGGGCTTATCAGTTCTGCAGTTTTGAACAGGAAGTTAATGGATCTGCTTCTGTCACTGAGCCTTTTTAGATCATTATTGCAGTTTACAATGAACAAAATGTAAAAAATGTCGATCTACATATGGTATAGTTCAACACTAAATAACTGGAAAAGGGGCAAGTGCTTTATAACTGTGGGAGGTTTACATGTTTGTGAAAGAAATATCCGTAACACAACAAATGCTGAAGCTTGTCAAATTATTCTTATGACTTTAAAGTCCCTTCAACTGACAACAATCACAGCTTTAAGGCTGCACAATGACACCACAGAGATATGAACCATAAACCAGGTCAACATCTGCATTTGAGAGTTAAAACGAAGGTAAATTCCACCGGAGAGTTCATATACGTCTCCAACTCACTTTAAAGCTAAGAACTAAGTAACTGAAGCGACAGAGCTAACCCTGCAGCTTCCTTTTTATTGAAATAAGGAAGTACAATCACACACAAAAACATTTCATGTCGCCAAATATAAAAAAAGAGAGCCCGTGTTTCTCAGGAAAGTTGCAAGGATGGCTTTCAGCGGATTTACGTATCTTCAGACTTTTTTAATTTTATACCATGTTACAATGGACTCACATCATCCAAAACATTGGCTTGTGATTGTTTTGGATTTATTTTTACATCATATATTTGTAGCCGCTGTGCACAGTTTGTTTCCCTTGTAGTTCAATAAAGCTTTCAAAGTCTGAGTCATGCAGTGGTTATCCAGGAAGTGCTCCTCCATGTTTTTAGCTGCCTTATTCATACTAGTAATGACCCTTTTTCCCTTCGGAGCCCAGTAAAGTGTATAAGAAATGAGAATTGGATCAAAAAACTGTATTTACTGCATAAAATAAATGTATGTTGAATGTCTTTTTTTTTTTTATCTTTTTTTTTTATTGAGTAAACGCTATATAGAGAACTTTAAAGACAAAGCATTAACATCTCCATGGAGACAAGCACATAGTTGACCCTCCACCAGAAAAGTTACACCTTTAGGCAATTGATTTGAACTGTGTAGGTGTTTGGAAACAACAAATTGACCATTCTATTCATAGCTTCCTGTTATATGCAACATTTTGTGGACTTTTTCCCATTCGTAAGCGATAATATTTAGTTTTAAATCATTATCGCTATGGCAACGGTCCTGATTTTTTGCATCGTTCTGAAACCCATCCATAGGTCGTGCCACATTATGCGACGGCACTCTTTTCCATTTGCCTAAACTCATATTTCATTCCCAGCGTGCGAAGGATTTACACAGGAATGACATTACACAACGCTCTAATCTCATCTCTAATCTCATGTGAAGTGCAGGCGGCGCAGGAGAGTCTCGTGTGGACGCTTCCACTTCCACTTTCGGTTTTATTTCCTGCGTTTTTTTGTCCCGTCGCTCAGCCAACCATCAAATGTGACGGCAAAGTACAATGTTTGCAATGATTAAGGGAAATACTGAAAGATACACTCAAATAAATTCAGTTTTCTCTTGTTTTAAAGGTGCAATATGTCACTTTTCAGGTGGAAGCTGTTATTGCTTTGTCTGGAATGGTCCACAGTATGGCATTAAAATAATTAAAAACAAGAAGGACCAGTTGTTGTTTTTTTTTTAACTGTATTTTTGAGCAATATAAACACCTGCAAGACAATATGTTAAATGCCATACTGTGGAACATTCCAGCCAAAGCAATAACATCTCCATGGAGACAAGCAGGTGTTGGATGAAACACCACCACCAGAAAAGATACTTTGTGCACCATTAAGTAGCATTCTCTAGAGCAGGCCATTTTAACCCTCCAAACAATCTGATCCAGACCAATTTTGCAAATATTAATAAATCTATTTTGTCTTGTTGACTGCTTTAGACCTGGTTTAATTCTGAGTTAGTCCTAGTTTAGTCCTAGTCTTGGTTTAGTCCTGCTTTGGTCCTGGTTTAGTCATTGTTTAATTATGCTTTAGACCTGGTTTGGTCCTGGTTTAGTCCTTGTTTAATTATGCTTTAGACCTGGTTTGGTCCTGGTTTAGTCCTTGTTTAATTATGCTTTAGACATGGTTTGGTCCTGGTTTAGTCCTTGTTTAATTATGCTTTAGACCTGGTTTGGTCCTGGTTTAGTCCTTGTTTAATTATGCTTTAGACCTGGTTTGGTCCCGGTTTAGTCCTTGTTTAATTATGCTTTAGACCTGGTTTGGTCCTGGTTTAATCCTTGTTTAATTGTGCTTTAGACCTGGTTTGGTCCTGGTTTAGTCCTTGTTTAATTATGCTTTAGACCTGGTTTGGTCCTGGTTTAGTCCTTGTTCTATTCTGGTTTAGACCTGGTTTGGTCCTGGTTTAGTCCTTGTTTAATTATGCTTTAGACCTGGTTTGGTCCTGGTTTAGTCCTTGTTTAATTATGCTTTAGACCTGGTTTGGTCCTGGTTTACTTTTGGTTTAATTCTGGTTTAGTGATGGGTTCAATTTAATTCTGGGTTTGTTCTGGTTTGGTTTTTCTGGATTGAGACCTGATTTATTTCAGGTTTAATCTTGGTTCAGTTCTGGTTGGTACAAGTCTAGTCCTGGTTCAATTCTGGTTCAGCAATTTGGCAGAGCAATGTTGGTAAAAAACCTTTGTGTTTTATTTTCCACACAATTCGAATATTGCAGTGGTTATTATATTCTCATTACTGAAACAGATCCAGTGTTGTTGTGTTGTGCACCTTTGGCCCCGAGGCCACGGCCCTCAGGAAAATCTGGCCACCGGAAAATATTGTTGATTAGTTCTGCTAGAATCTGCGGTGGATTCAGCACCAAGGACAGCTCCGACTTGTATCTGGTTTAGTAGAAGTTTTATACATTTTGTACCGTCACTCGACCAAACATCAAATGTGACCATGAAGTCTGATGAAAATGAAACTATATTTACTCAGGTAATTGTAGTTTTTAGTTGATTGAGGTAATGTTTCTTTGGCAGGAGATCTAGCACCAAAGACAGTGTCTGGCTGGTATTTTCTGTGGTATTTTTTAACTTCTCACTGTTTTTCTAAAAAGCATAACATCACTTTTAAACCAGGGATAAAATAGGACTAAACCATGTCTCAATCAGAACTAGACCAGGATTTCAGGAGGTCTAAAAAGAACAAAACTAGGACTAAACCAGGATATCAAGACAAAGACACTTATCTCATTGTAAACCAGGTACCAAACCTGTGTCTAAATCAGACCTTAACCCGGACACTAAGAGATCTAAAAAGTTAAAAAAAAAAAATCTGTTTTAAATCAGGGATAATGTCGGTCAAAACTATTTTTCAACCAGGACTGAACTGGTACCAACGCAAAGTCAAACTAGGACTTAATCAGGACTTCAATAAGTCTCAAAGCTCAAAATCAGTTTTAAGTTATGGATAAAGGAGGGCAAAACAAACTCAATTTAAACCAGGACTGAACTAGAACAAAGCAAGCCAAAACCATGTCTTATCGGAACTAAACCAGGACTTAAAGAGGTCTGAAAAGCACCTTTTTAAGTCAGTACATAACCAGGTGAACTTTTAGGACTGAACCAGGACTCAGAAGAACTCAACCAGGACTTGAAGAGATCCAAAAAGCTCAAAATCAGTTTTAAATAATGGATCAAGTAGGACTAAATAAACCCATTTTAAACTAGGACTGGACTAGTACCAAAACTAGGTCAAAACTATATTTCGATCAGATTTAATCCAGAATGACACAGAAAATGCACAAAATCACATTTACACCATGGGATAAAGTTGGGCAAAACAAAGACTAATAAACCCATTTTAAACCAGGACCGAACTAGCACCAAAACCAGGTCAAATCAATCAGAACTAAACCGGGACTTAAAGAGGTCTAAAAAGTATTAAATCGGTTTTAAAAGAAGACTAACTAATGCATTTTAAATCTAGACGAACTAGTACATGACCAGGTCAACTTTTAGGACTGAAACAGGACTCAAACAGAACTCAACCAGGACTTCAAGAGGTCCAAAAAGTACAAAATCGGTTTTAAAAGAAGACTAACCTTTAGGACTGAACCGGGACTCAAACAGAACTCAACCAGGTCCAAAACGCTCAAAATTAGTTTTAAATAATGGATAACATCGGACTAAATAAACCCATTTAAACTAGGACTGGACTAGTACCAAAACCAGGTCAAAAACATGTTTCAAATAGAACTAAACCAGGACTTAAAGAGGTCTTAAAAGTATGAAAACAGTTTTAAAAGAAGACCAATTAACCCATCTATACTCAACTAGTACATAGCCAGGTCAACTAGGGGTGTCCAAATAGCTCAAAATCAGTTTTAAATAATGGATAAAGTTGGACTAAATAAACCCATTTTGAACTATGACTGAACTAGAACCAAAACCAGGTCAAAACCATATTTCATTGAGAACTAATCCATAATTAAACCCAGAAAAGGCACAAAATTAGATCTAAACCATGGGATAAAGTCAGGCTAAACAAAGAGTAATAAACCCATTTTAAACCAGGACCGAACGAGCACCAAAACCAGGTCAAACTTGGACAAAACCAGGTCAAAATCATGTCTCAATCGGAACTGAACCAGGATTTAAAGAGGTCTAAAAAGTTCAAAAACGGGTTTGAAAGGAGACTAACTAAACCATTTTAAATCTAGACTGGACTAGTACATAACCAGGTCAACTTTTAGGACTGAACCAGGACTCAAACAGAACTCAACCAGGTCCAAAACGCTCCAAATCAGTTTTAAATAATGGCTAAAGTAGGACTAAATAAACCCATTTTAAACTAGGACTGAACTAGCACCAAAACCAGGTCAAAACCATATTTCATTGAGAACTAATCCACAATTACACCCAGAAAAGGCACAAAATCACATCTAAATCATGGGATAAAGTCAAGACTAAACAAAGACTAATAACCCCATTTAAACCAAGACTGAACTCGCACCAAAACCAGGTCAAACTCGGACAAAACCAGGTCACAATCAGAACTTAACGAACCTCAATGTTCCCACCTTTCTTCTCCCTCCCGCTCGCACGTTTTGCAGCCACCGCCGCACAATAAAACACGGACACTAAACACTTTCCCACGGCGGCTCACCTTTCTCCAGGTCCGAGATCCTCTGGTGCAGCGAGGTGAGCGTGGACTCCACTCGGCCGCGCTGCTCCGTCTCGTTGCGCAGGCCGTGGCGGTTCTCCTCGATGCTGTTGACCCGCGACAGGACCTGCTTCTCCAGCTCGTCGATGCGGTTCTGGAGCAGGTCTTTGAGGCTGTTGGCCTGCACCGAGTTGTTGCTGCGACTGTACTGCTGCGGGACGACAAGACGGGATCGGGGGGGCGGGTTAGGAAGTGGAGGTTTGGACGGAGTTTGAGATTGACAGGTCGCTGTATATGTGTAAAAGGGGTTTAGCTGCATTCTTCTCTTTGAAAGTAGTTCTTGTATTAAACCTTTGTGAGTCCGCCTAAGAATTATTTTACCTTTTATCATGTTATAGTGTCATTTTTAGTCATCATCAAGTTATTTTTTACACTTTTACAACCGTCGCACTTCAAATTACAACAAAATAATACAAACAAGACAATATTTAGTGTTTCAAATAAGTAAAATACTAAATTTAAATCCTCAAAATAAAATGACAAAAAGTGTCAGAATGCTTTTCTATTTCCCAAACCAGACAAAAGATATGTTAAGTTTCTACCTGTTTTTGTTGTTTTTGAGACACAGATGTTTTATGAAAAATAAAAATGTAAAGATATATATTAGCAAAAGCCGAATAAAAAACGAATCTGTGAATGGAATAGTGAATAGTTAAAAACATACATACAGTATAAACAGTTGTCATTTGAACAAGTTCATTCATGAAATGTACAAAAGAGACAAAACTATTGAAATGTGTTATCATGTTACTATCATGTTACCATATACTGTTTCATTAAAGTTGCATTGTTTCCCAATCCTTTTGCGATCTGTTCACGTTTTTTTGTGGGAAACATATTCAACAGAAAACAGAGCCAAGGGAATGAATGAATGTGTGCATTTTAAAGATACTTTTGTTCACTTTTATGAGCAAAAAGAAAGTTTCTCAATATAAACAGAAGTGGGAGCACACACTAATGGGTCACAGAGGTTTAGTTCAGTTTTGATTTGTTTGTGATTTCAATGCTTCTTTGGAAAAGCACTTTAAATCTCTTTGTGTATGAACTGTGCTCCACAAATCAACGTGGCCTTTATACAACATTTTAAAGGAGACATATTACATTTTTCAGGTACTTAATACTGAATCATAAGTAGATCACAATTTTACATGTTGTTCATTGTGAATTGTGATTTTGATCTAAAATGGCTCATTAACAGAAAACGATCCATTAACTTCGCTCAAACGCTCAAAACATCAGAATTGATAAGCTCCGCCTCTTAGTGACATTTCGGGGGTTTAGTCGATTAATAAGGACACTTTATAAGTTAAGTTAAATGGGGTAGACATTATATAGAGCTATTGTATTTTATTTTTATTTTATATATATCTTATATTGTTTTAATACTTACTGTCTCTACTGGTCGGTTGCACATGTAACGAAAAGAATTTCCCCTTGGGGATAAATAAAAGTAATTCTGATTCTGATTTCATCAAAACAAGCAGCAGATTGTCATTTACATGTTTTATGTTTTGAAAGATGACTATGTGACATTTTAGACCCTACATGTGTCACTCTGAGGCTTCATTTGTCAAATAATCACAGCTAAGTACAGGGATGTGGGCGGGGACAGGGGGCAGGTGAAGACAGGAATTTTCTGAGCACTCGAGTCTCAGTTGGAGGATGATTCAGGAACCAATCAAAATAAAAATCTGTGTAAACTAATGATGAGGAAACACTGTGGAACGAAACAGGTTAAAGCTCATTTGAATTGACTTTGGAGATATGTCCCCTTTAAAGACAAGTGTTCAGTTTTCTTTGCCTATTTTGAGAAGCCTGTTTCTTTTATAAATCTGTGGACTTGACATGGAGTGTAATACTGTGAGTCGTTAACATTTCAAACTGACAAATCCTTTGGGATTTCAATGGAAAAACTTGGATTAACCTCAGAATATCGCAAAATGAAAAATCAAATTGATTTTGGCAAACGAAACCCACTCAGACACATGTGAAAGATATGAGCCTGGTTCAAACACATTTACTATGGGATTTTATATGATTTGTTTGGAAAATTAGAGATTATAATAGACACAAATCCTGATTTTTATGTTTTACTGGACAAATACTCACAGAAATGTTGACCTCACAACAGTTTTTCATTTCATCTATAGATCTATTACATACTTTACTACAAGTTTTATCATTTTTTATACAACTCAAATGTTAGGCTTTTAACAGAAAAGCAGACAAACCCATGACCTGTTTAACTGATAAACTGTAGTAAATTCATAAGCCTTTATATGATGTCAGTTAATCATTTGAAGGTTACAAATTCATGTATCTTTTTCTGTTCTGTGCAGAATTCAATACTGTTTAGTTTGCATCATTACTGAGTCATTCAAGTTCTTTATTCCACCGTCTCCTGCTCACCTCGAAAAGCATCTTGCATTGATTATTCTTTGAACAGTGAGTCGATGGTAATCTCTGTGACAGGCTTCTGCAGCTCAGACTGGGCTGGTTATCAAGGAAAACTGTGTATTTACTGAAGGTAAAGTAAAACACAAGCCAGGTTTGTGTGAAGAAATCAGATAAATGTCTGTCTTTCCAAATAATCTATCCATTTCTACTTTCTACATTGTACTGTGGCATCTGTACTTTCTACTCGTTTTACATTTTTGAACTGCGGGACTGAAAAGTGAAGTGTTTTATCTTGTGATTTTGGATCTGCTGAAATGACTGAGGGCTTTGTATGTTTGCAGTGACATCTTGCCCACTTTTTCTGAGTTCCAGTCCAAGCTTTGAGCAAACCAAACGGTCCACGTTGATAAAAATGACCAGGACAATCGCTCCTGACGACGAACAATCAGCACAATTCTTTATCAAGGTCACAGTTTGATAAGTTCAGCTTGAATTACACTCACCATTTACTCTTGAAGTACAATCAGCCATTATGTTTTTGTTAAATCGACCATATTATTTCTATTCTACTGCTAATTTTAATGTGATGCTTTTTCTTTTACTTGAGTATTTTTGCTCTTGTATCTGCACTTTTACTTACGAAACAAAAAGGAGTCGCCTGCTTCTTCCAGCGCTGCGTTTTGGTCCCAATAAACCGGCCTCTGCTTCACGTTTTACTCTTGAAGCACAATCACAGACTATATTTTCGTTCAAGCGACAAGTCAACCAATTATTGCGCTTTCAAAATACATTATCAGACGAATAAACATTGGAATATGATGACAGAAGGCTTCTAGACAGAGAATATTTACGAATAAAGCGTATCATTAATTGACGATATATGACAATTCCTTTGTCTTTTCGTGTGCCTTTTAGAAAACTAACTGAAAACATAACGCTTGACTGTACTTTAAGAGTAAAAAATAAAAGTAATTCAAGTATATTTTGAGAAACATGACATCAAACAGCGACCTGGATAAGGAATTGTTTGGCTTTGTTGTCATCAGGTGCACATTTCCCTTCTCCATAGCCTTCACGTACATTTTAAGGTGTACTTTAACACTTTTAATGCCACACTTTCACTTTTACTCGATTCTTTTCTGCTCCTGTATCTACACTTTCACTCCAAACAACAAAAAGCACTCGCCCGCTTCTTCCAAAACGCGTTAAACCCATTCCTACCTCCAGATTCTCCAGCCTCTGCTTGAGCGACTGCAGCGTGTTGGAGAGCTGCGCCAGGGTGTCCGCGGGGCCCCTGGACACGTCCCCCATGGTGTTCTTGGCCCCCCCGTGGCTCCTCCGCGCTCCAGGCTCGCCGCTCTGGCTCTCGCAGCGCGCCAACTTGGACGTGAGCTCCCGGATGGTCTCCTTCTGGTTCATGATGGTCTCCTTCTGCTGCAGCACCGTCTCGCGCAGCTGCATGACGCTGCTCTTCAGGTTGGCGTCGCCCGGCACGGAGTTCTGGAGCGTGGCGGCGGCGCAGATGTCCGCGTCCTTGGGTACGGACGTGCAAATGAACTGCGTCTGGCCGAAGTTCTGCGACGAAGTTTCCAGAAAGAGGCAAACCGCGAGGAAAAGTCGCCAGTAAATCCCGCGCGTCGAGCAGCAGCAGCTCCCCATCGTGACCGCGTGGAGTTTGTTTGTTTGTTTGTTTGTTTTTTGTTGTTGTTGCTTTTCGGTTTCGTTTTCCCGGCTGTGACTCCGCCGTAGTTGTCTCGCCCCGTGTGAGGACTGCGAGGCGCTGCGGTCGCTTTTATACCGCCACGTCCACCGCATTACGCGCGCAGACCGGAGCGATGTTGTGAACAAGGAGAGCCGGAGCTGCACTCCCAGGACCGCGCTCAGAGGACGCTTCTCTTTCTTCTCTTTCTAACATCTCTGACATGTTAGTGCCACATGAACCATCTCGCACTCTTAGAACCTCAGGGACGGCCTCCTGCTGGTGAGGCTGGTGAGTCAGGACTAAACATGGGGAATCAGCATTTCAGTTTTTTGCAGCTAAAATCTGGAACAGTCTCCCCGAAGATGTGAGGCAGTTCTGTTTAGATGTGCAAATGATTGAAAGATCTATCTGCACTCTTCTCCTTTAAAGCGCTTTATTTTAAAATGATTCTTTGTGTCTTTTTGTGTTTTGTGATTTTAATGCAACTTTTCCTGTTTATGTAAAGCACTTTGAATTGCCTTGTGTATGAATTGTGCTCTACAAATAAACTTGCCTTGCCTTTCGCGTTTCGGTTTGTGATCCGTAGCTCGCTGTAGCGGCCCCTGTCTACACGGATGGTTCTTTTGTAGAAAAAGTCGGTAAAGCGGGACAGTCTTTTTTGTTCGTTTTGTTTTAAAGTAGATATTACACTTTTTTTTTCAGGTATTTAGTAATGAACCAAAACCTAATCATTTTACATTTTTTCTCATTGTAAACCGCCATATTGATCTAAAGAGGCTGCGTAATAGAAACATTTCCATTGACTTCGCGTTCAAAACTGCAGCTCTGATAAGCCCCGCCTCTTCATCATGACGTGTCACTGTAACAAGCAGCACATTTTCTTAACATGTTTTTACTCCGCTACATGACATTTTAGAACTCTACATGTGTCGGAATTTTTTCAACTAAGTACGGGAATGTGGGCGGGGACAGGGGGTGGGTGAAAACAGGAATTTCTCATTTGTAGGACGATACGGGTTTATTCAAACGTGCAGGAATCAATCAAAATACAACTTTGCGTAAACTAAAGATGAGGAAACAAGGTAACAAGATTTAAAGCTCATTATGGTATACGTTTGCGTAATATTTGCCCTTTAATGAAATGCTCACGGTGGACTATGAGTCTATATTAAAAATGTTGTGAGAATAAGACTCAAATCTAAATGTATTGTTTATATTAGGCGTGAAAATATGTATCATTACACTCAGATTCAAAATAAAATATCAGTTTTTATTGAATATGTCAAGAAAATGAAGCAAGAATATCTAATTAGGCTTTTTCAGATTCATGAGTGCAATTTTATACAAAAAAAGTTGCATTCATATTCGAAAACATCACATGATCTCGCAATACATTTCATCTTCCTTTTATGCAAACTACAAAAAAAGTTTCGACTGCGGTGTAATTAAAACTATTACCACATGTTCACTGTTTTTTGAGCTCATCCGTCGCAGAATAGCAGAGGTAATTCAACAAAAACGATCATCCGATTAGCTCGAGTCACCACAAAGACCACCTGAGAGCTGTCCTGAGAGTGCTGTCCTCAGAGTGCAGCTCCGCCTCTGCACATTCACAAACAGCACGGCGTCACAGCGAGTTGGAAAAGAAAAAGAAGAAAAAGAAGCCCATTTTGCTTTCAGGCTCCACGTGTTAAATCTTTCATCGCTTGGACTGTTTGTCATTTCTCGCCGTGTATTATTTATCCAGAGTTTGTGGGAGGCAGAGAGGGAGAGCGGGAGGGGGAGAGAGGGAGGGACGGGAAACTGCGGAGGGAGCCAGATGTGCGCGCAGTGGCTCCGGTTGGAAGCGTGGAGGGGAGAGTGGTTTCAGGACTACGGACAGCACCAGCCCGGTTCCACAGCGCGTATGGACAGCGACGTTGGTGCTGAAATTTACCACTTGGTTTATGTCCTCCGACTCTGAGCCGTGCACTCCGTGAGCTGCAAGCTTTGTTTTGTCCAGTGGTGGAAGAAGTATTTTGTTGAAGTTTGTTTATTTAAGTTAAAGTGCAGACACAGGAGCCAAAAACGTATTCTATCTATCTATCTATCTATCTATCTATCTATCTATCTATCTATCTATCTATCTATCTATCTATCTATCTATCTATCTATCTATCTATCTATCTATCTATCTATCTATCTATCTATCTATCTATCTATCTATCTATCTATCTATCTATCTATCTATCTATCTATCTATCTATCTATCTATCTATATACCTGGGCTGTGTCCCACCAAAGTGGGGTAGCCTAGACAGGGCACACACCCTCACTCCCCCCCAAACCCTCCTTCCGTGACCCCCCTCCCCCGTCTGCACCAGTGCCCCCTCCGCATCACCATCACAACTTTTGTCATTTTTATTTTCTTTTTTTTTTTTTTTTTTTTTTTCTTTTTTTATGTTCACACCTCTGCCAAGGAGGCCAAGCCCACACTGGCGTCCGCCCGCCCCCCATCCATGCAATGGATTTGATCAGGCAGCCAGCGCACCCGAGCGGAAAACCCCCCAGGACTCGCCCCAGGTGCCACAAAGGCAATGAACCGGCCAGACCCAGAGTGCAAACCGGACCACCACCAGCACCCAGGAAATTCTCCAGAGGACCCCACAGGGACAGCCGCCGCACCCAGAGAGGGACAACGAGCACCCAGACACACCTCCCGTCCATCACCATCACCGCTGTCGCCCCACTTCAAATCCAACACCAATTGCACAGATGCTTTAAACATTATTATTGTTGATTTGATTTGATTTGATTTGATTTGATTTGATTTGATTTGATTTGAAAAACGTATTCAAGTGTCATAAAAATCAATTTAAAGGAGACATTATTGAACCACAACACACATAGATCATCATTTAACATTCTGTTCATTATAAATGGCAATATTGCTCTAAAATTATACAATAATAGAAACAGATCCCATTGACTTTCTGTTCAAAACCGCAGAACTGATAAGCCCCGCAGATTGTTATTTACCTGTTTTAATTTTTTTACTACATGATATTTTAGAACCTACATCTGATTTTTTCAAATAATTGCAACTAAGGAATGTGGGCGGGGATAGGTGGTAGGTGAAAACAGGAATTTTTCCGAACACTCGAAATGTAACTTTGCGTAATAAGTGATAAGGAAAGAAGGTTAAAAACGCATTAAAGTTGATTTTCAATAATATGTCTCCTTTAAAGGCACATTGTAGTCAAAAATAGACAAAAGAATGGGTTTTTATTGGGTTTTTAATTTCATTTTGGATGGTTTTATGGCACAAAAATGTGTACAAAAACATGCCTGACTCGTACTTGGCCTGGACGAGCCTCCTCCTCCTTGTTTCCATGGAAATGTTGTTTCTATCGCTATAATATTCCACAGTATCTATTTCTGCAGAGACTCCTTTGCAGTGTGGTTTTATCTTTCTACTTCAATGGAATCGTGCAGGTAACTTTCCACCTCCAGAAAGTTAAACACTGATACTTTAACTATAAAATAACACATATTACTGTTGCTAAAATTACAAAGCAGTAAGACCGTATTAATAGAGTAAAAATGAGTCAAAAAGCACAGTACAATGAGCAGTTCAAGCTTGTGGTATGAACAGATAGCACAAGCAAAATAATTAAGGTTATTAAGATCAGCTCACACAGAATAATGAATACAAATAATGTGTTTAAACAAGGTAAGTAAAGAATGAAAAAAGAAACATTAAAAGGCAGCAGTGCAGTTGAAAACAGGATGGACATTCTCAAACAACATTTAAAAAACACACACACATGTGATTGTTTTTCGCCTCGTTCCGTCCACTTGTCGAGACACACTTTGCCCCAAGACTGAATTAGCATAAGCAGAAAAGAAAAAAAAAATCCAATCGTGAATTCATAATCCGGCTATTTCCACATAAACAACTCACAGTGAGACGCATTCTTCAGGAGCAAAGAGAGTGGAGTTTCCTCTCTGTTCCTCCTCAGCTCCAGCAGACACTTGAAGCTCGCACACGCTCTCTTACTTTCTCAACTTCCTTCAGATGATTTCTTTTGGAAAATAGGAAATTGGAGATTTGCAGTGAAGAGGTTTGTTTGGAAGTAGAAAGTATGTGTTTGTGTTATTTTTTAACTTTTGGACTCAATTTGGTGCCAAGGTAAAGGAGAACATATAATGGTATAATACAGCACTAGAGTGATGTTGCAATAATGTTAACGTATTATTTCTATGAATAGTTTAATCATACTTGTTATAAATCTACAGTACCTGATATTGCTTGAATATTGTACTAAACTTGAGTCAGATAAAAAAAAATCTTGGTCACTAATGGCTTTGGCAGCTCTATACAGGTTTCCACAATTAGAACTACCACAGTTCCCCGGTCCCTCCGGTCAGGGGAACCACACAGTCCCACCTGACAAGAAGAGAAACATTGGTTTAGGCAGTGTTTGTGTTCATACAACGCTTCTGTCATTTTATCAAACCAAATCATCAAATCCAACTTTATTTATAAAGCGCTTTTCATATAAAGATGCAACACAAAGTGCTTTACAGTAGATTAAAAACATTCCCACACATGACCACATCCCATCCAACCACCCCATGACCACCTGACCCCACACAACCACACATGTGCGCACACCCACACGCACGCACGCACGCACACACACACACACACACACTCACACACACAAACGCGCACGCGCACGCGCACGCACACGCACACGCACACACACACACACACACACACACACACACTCACACAGGCTCTAAAATGCATAAGTCGAAGTACAGATGCACCAGTTGAGGAGGCACCATCAGAGGAGCCGTCCGCACCAGGAGCAGAGAGTCAGCCACAACCACAGGACACAGACTCCCGCAGGAGAGAAGAGGCAAACCTCCACCAGGGGCCCATGAGCCGGGGCCCAGCAGCCACAGCAGACCACCCTGTCACAAACAGGTCCCTGGTCTGGAAGAACAAAAGCTAAAAACCCGCCCAAACTGTGGCCCCATGCAGTCGCTGGCTCCTCCTCTGGGTGAAAGCGTGCCGAAGGGGGAGGGTACAAAGTAAATGCACCAGGAACAGCAAAAGGGTCCTACCTTGAGTGAGACAGATGTTGAAATACCTGCTCGTCTGGGCCTGATCTCGACAGCCCTCTGAAGCTAAGCAGGGCTGTGCCTGGTTAACGCTTGGATGGGAGACCGTATGGAAAGCAGGCAGAGCGCTGGAGCAAACTGATGTGTCCTTTGGCCTAATGTGAATGTGATGTGCACGACTAACTGGAGGTCAGAGGGGCCCATGGCGTAGATTGGCAGCCTTGCTTCAATCGTTCTGTCTCAGGGCAGCTGTGGCTACAATAGTAGTTTATCACATCTATGTGTGGAGTGCAGTGGTGGAAGAAGTGGTACAGATACAGGAGCAGAAAAAATATAAAAAAGATGTATACAAAGTAAAAGTATCACAAAAAATGTAGCTGCACCGGTTTAATGCAATAAATACGGCCCACGTCTCTTACTGATGTTAGGAATCTTTATTTTCTCTGTTACCGTTTTCCTTTGAAACCTTGACACAGTGAAAACTAAAACAAGCAAGATAACAAAAACGGTGTCACTCTTCACATATTATACAAATTAGACAAGTATACACAAAACAAATTAACATATTTTACCGTTTGCGCCTTGTAAACCATGTGCAGATTGCCTTTTATTTTGCGCCATGTCCTTCTTCGCCATGCGCCTTACTACTTCCCATAATGCCACTGTTACCGCTCTGTTGTCATGTGACCCACGTTGTTTATAATTACAAGGTATTACAATCTTAAAATTTGTATTTGTTAATTTGGATTGCTTTTAACAACTGAATGTTTCCTAGCTATTTGTACAATAATATGAATTAAATAACAAAATGTCACTCTAATGAAATCTATTATCTTAGAAAAATAAACAGAACTTTCTCGACGGCAGTTACAGAAGATATTGATTTATCGTTTGAAAATGTACCCTTTACAAAACAGTTAAAGTATTTCACACAGATTTTTTTGAAATAATATCAAGTCAAATATAGGGATACCGATAAAGAATTGAGCTACAAAAGCTACTGAAATAATAAACTCATTCATCTTTTATTTATTAATTTCAGTGTCACTCAAAACCACCATATAAGATGTCACCAGGAACGTGCGAAAAAAGAAAAAAACTCTTTCTCAAACCCTGTCCAGGTCCAGGACAAAAATGTAGAGGAGAAAGTACATCAAAGCACAGATACCTACATTTTGCATAAGTACAGTGCACTCGCTAACTGCTGTGAATAAATCATGCAACGTAAAGAGTCTTTGAACGTCCCCAAAAGTATAACTCAAATTCATTTCAAGCTCATACATATTTCATAGCGAGGCAACACGTGTACGTTTTCGTCCGACTGCATCAAAAACATACATCACACGTCGTGTCTAAACAGTTACTTTCACGACGCACTCAAGTAACATTCTGAAATAATTAAAGTCTGGATCCCATTCCCCGTCACACGTCTCATACAAAGCAGTCTGAAACTCCGCCGCATCGCACCCCCCCTCCCCTCGTCTGCTGAATCCGTAATGTGCGCCGCAGTGGCCATGAATGAATAATAGGACTTTGGATGAACTGATTATTTGTTGTGTGTGTGTGATTGTGATGAGGCGCGAGCAGCTGGGGGTGTGGCACCTTGCTCTCCGCCCGCTCCTCGCTCCCCACCTGTTGTGCTCCACGCGACTCCTCAATAATGCATCCAAATAGGTTCCACAGCGGAGACGATCGATACTTGCGCGCTCACGTGTGCGGGGCCCGGCGGGACGCCACAGAAGGAAAACCGCTTTAGGATTGATCGGCTGTAATTAACATCGTTTTCTGTACGAGCTGCTGCTGTTATGGCGAGAGCGGAGAGCAAACAGAACCGTGTGAAAACATCTATTTGGTATGTGAGGTTTATGTCAAAATGTGTAAAAAGTTGGGCGATACTTTATATTAACTACACTTTAATTAAGATGAGAACTACATGTGAATAGGAAAGGATTTGATCGACTTCTCCTGTAGTTTTCTCACATAAATAAGGCTAAAAAATGGACAGAACCAGGTTTAAATTTGTTTTTACATACTTTATTAGTTACAAAAAACTCGACTGAGGGGATTTTGGATTTCTTATTTCGTCTTTGAGTAAATTAGATCTGACTGACTGGCCTAGAAACTCAAATTTTACTTAATAATTACTTTAATAAATCAGGGTTAGAATTAGATATCAACTAATCCTTCTGTACGTTTCATCAAAATCTTGTTAAGTCCAACACTGTAAAGTTTGTTGTGTGTAGGAGCTACTTTAAGGCTGATCTTTATGTCTCTGTAGGAGAAAAATGCATCTTAAGAAAACGGCCTTTGAAGTTACATTGTCCCAGAGAAATCTATGGATGACGTAGATTCAATTAAATAATAAAACATCTTTAGTAGAAGATTGGACAAGTTTGTTGTTTCCTTATGAAAGCCTAAATGTTGAGAGAGTAAACTGACCAAAAAAAAAAAAAAAAAGTTGTCTGTAGTGTCTCGCTTTAATCTTAAAGGGCCTGTACCTGATTTTTACAGTTCTGAAATGGGGAAAAACAGAACTTGTCCCTGATTTTTTGCATGTAATAAAGTAAAATCTGGGTTGTTCCAGCACAGATATATTGTAAAAGCATCTATTCCGGTGAAAATGAGACCACAACTTTTACTTTGCATCTATTTGTAGAGCATTTTATTCTACGAGAGGCAGGATGTGCGCCGCTAGCATGCTAATGTTTGTTAACTTAATCTGTGAAGGTGCGTAATAGGCTCAGAGGCTCGTGAAAAGTGCTTATAAACTCATGGAGGTGAATATTTAGGACTTTAGACTTTAACATGAACCAGTTGTGTTTTTCACGTTTAAAAACAGTAAAAATCAGGTACTGTCCCTTTAAGAAAGCATGAACAAAGACTGAAATCATAACAGACCCTTACAGGAGTGGTGTGTTTAAAACAGCTGTGCACCCAGCCTGGTACTTGGGTTTACATTCTATCCCGTTACTTTATAATGGAGCAGAATATTTTTTTAAAAACCTGTCATTTTGTCATTTGTAGTCAGCGCAGAGACATGGTTGTAGTTTCTTCTGTATGTTCATCACATTTGCCAACGGGTAATAACTGTTCACATAAATTCTACCTCTAGTTTCTGAAGTTCTCTTGTTTTTGTAGGATTTGTGGCACTTGGTGAAACAAAACAAACATTTTCTTGCCAAACTGCTGTGGCCCGCTGTGCTTTTGGTACATTATTGTCCAAAATAACATTTTAAGAAATGTTTATTAGAAATGTTGGTACCACTTTATAATAACTACATCTTAATTTGCCTTAAAGGAAACATATTCTGCTACAGTGACTTTTTATTCTATTTTAACCCTGTTCTAACTATGTTCCGTCATCAAAAACATCCCTGAAGTTGCATTTAGCTGCATTCACACTGTTTAAAGGAATGTTCATTAGAATATCCTCTCTCCTCCGAGGGTTAAAAGCACTTCCTGCTGAACTCCCTCGCTCTGGGACGTTGTTTCAGATTTCATTTTTCACTTAGAACCGAGAATCTTCAGCTGTTTTAAGCCCTTAAATCATCACCAGACTAGCCCTGAGCATTTCTTCCGTCTAAACACGATAACTGCTGCTGGCAGGCTGATCGTCGCATTTCGTGGAGTCTCGTATAATGATAACGTAACTAAATTGTGTATAATGCTAAGCGCCATCTGCTGGCTGCATACACTCAAGTGTCAGGGCAGACAGAAGAGAAACTTTAGTGCATAATATTTCTTTGTTTGTTTCAAAACACGAGATAGCAAATTTAAGGTTCTCATGAGCGTGTTTAAAGGCTAATAACAATATGAAAAATGCTGAATATTCTTCCTTTCACAAATCATGAACACAGACAAAAATTAAAATGATCATGTATTTAGGTTATGGTTAGAGTATTACTGAAGTAGTTACTAAGTCTGAATCATTCTTAAAAAACTATTTGTTCAGTCTCTGTTTATGCTTTAATAAGGCAGGAATAAGTGTAGTTATTATAAAGCGTTAACGAAATGTTTTATATGCTAGCATGTGCACTAATTTTGGCACTAATCGTCAATCAATTGTACAATCTGGTCAAGTGGATATTATTCGCCAATACACCTAAGTTTTTTTATAGTTTGAAAATGCATAACTTCCCGCTTTTAACATACAAAGACATACAATGTAGAGCGATCAGATCCAATGGCAGGTGCTGCAATTCCAGCTCCTTCAGGTGAATACTGTTGTTGTGTCCTTGGAGGAGACTCTTGACCCACACACTCCTGTATGACTGTGTGCGTGAATGAGTGAACGCTTCCTCGACGTGAAGCGATCTGAACGTAGAAACAGCGCTACATCATCTGTAACATAAAGAAGTGAATCCTCATCGTCCAATCCTAGCGCGTTCGCACAACCAATTATACCACTCTAATTACTAAATCTCCGCTCAAATTAGCATGTTACTGTACGATGAACTATAGCCACATGTCGTCTGCAGCCACGTGTGATCTGTCTGTAAAGGTTCTTCATTATTCTTCGGGGCACCAGTCTAATTAAGTTGCCTCCGGGTGCACCCCTCCGACCGGGCCCAGCGGAGGGACGAGAAAGCAGCTGCCATTTTGGGGTCGCGGTGGCAGAGTGGGAAATGTCAAGCCGAGCAGCGTAACTGTAACCCGCCGAGCCTAATTATCAGACTTACAATACGGTACGTTCTTGTAATTTCACACGAGACTTTGGCGAGTTCTCTTACGGTTGTCGCATGAACCTAATTTTATCGCCGAAAGTGGATAGAGTGGACATATCACAAGGCTGTGGTCCAAGAAAGTGCGCAAGTAGAAGTAAAACCGTAGAAAACGTTATTGTAAGACGAAATATTTGCTCATAACATCTGATTTATGATTTGCGGTTAATGTGTTTGCAAGGGCAACACTTACATAATGCATGGAGAAATAGAAAAGACAGATGTTATAAAAACTACATGGAATCTGACAAAAATCCGAAATAATTTAATAATTAATTGTCGAATAAACGTTGTCACTTTATCGGCTTAAAGGAAAGTTATTATGCATTTGTTATACCGATATTAACCTTTAACATGCTCTTCAGTTTGGCATCACATGATTTAAAAAATAAAAAAACAAGTTTATATAAACACAATGCGTCTGGCTCTGGTTCCGTTTGCCCTGGCACTTACTGAGTTTAGACGCCATCTACTGACTTTATAGCCCTTACACAAGGTTAACATGTTATTATGAAGATATGAGAGTTAAGCTAGTTACAGTTAGTTACAGTTATTGTGTTTAGATGGCAGAAATGCTCACAGCGAGTCTGACGATGATTTAAGGACTTAAAATAGCTGATGATTTTTGAAATGACGTCAAATATCGGAAAAACGTCATTGATCAAAGGAGTTCAGCAGGGAGTGTTTTTGATGATCGGAGGGACCTGTGGCCCATCGAGGCAACTGTTGTTGTGATTTTGAGCATTATAAAAATAAATTGATTTGATTTAATTTGATGATTTTCTAACCAACATTCCTCAAACTAGCGTGACTCAAGCTAAATGCAACTCCAGGTTTTTGGTGACAGAACATTGAACATTTAAGAACATGGTTAAAAGATCAAATAAGTCACTGTAGCAGAATATGTTAACTTTAAAGATCAATCATAGAAAGGGTTTCAGGGGTTGTCATCCGGACGCTGTTTGAAGATCGAGACATTTCAACTTCGATCTTCAAACAGCGTCCGGATGACAACCCCTGAAACCCTTTCTACGATGAACCACACCTGAGGGTTTACATCGACGTTTAAAGATCAATAGTTAATTTTTCATAAACATGATGTAGCTGTGTCCACACATAACAGCTGAACATTTTCAAATCAAATTGTTTTTACATATAATTGTAACACTCAATTATCTTAATAACAAAAACACTGGACATGATGGTCACGTTGTTCATGTTATGATTTGGTGTTTTGGTTCTCAAAATGATTATCCAATCAGAAGGCAGAATGAGCCTCCCATGAGTCACTCATTTGTGCTGCTAGTTTCATGTCTAAATTCACTGTGTTTGAGCCTCTGCGTCCTCGCTCTGATCTGGATGGTCATTACCAAACCAGCCCAACATCTAAAACCATCATAAATCAGAGCTGGTGCAGCCTCTGCAGTCAGTGAGCCTGGCAATCTGGAGAAACTGAGAGGGAGGTAACAACTGAGTGTGTCCTTTCCATGCAGGTTAAAGCCCTGGCTACAGGTTCACATGGAGTACTTGCTCTACTTCAAACCAGTAGAGCTTGTGCTTCATACAGTTCACGTACAGGAAACCATAGACAATCTCTAATGACCCTAATCATTTCTTGTTCTCAGAATTTGAAGTCTTACCTTCAGGAAATCATTTTAAAGCAATTAAATACAAAACAAATCAGTGTGGGTTCTCCTTTGTCCTTACAGTCTCCCTTTTGAACAAGAACAAGAAGACCTACATCGATGGAACTTAAATATTTGTGACGTATATGCTTTTAGGTTTTCTAAATAATGAAATGCACATTACATACACTCAGCTTTTAATTGCTGTTGCATTATGAATTTATATCTTGTGTGCTTATATGTGGATTTTCAGCACTTTTAATGCAGTTGTAACTTATTAATATTTATCGCTGCCTCTAACTAAACTGCTGTTGTATTTTGTACTGGATGTGACAGGCTCATCAACCATAGAAATGTGCTGTATTTTTTTTTTCAGAATGTAGACATAGTAGGTGCTGAAACTATAATTGTCATGAGTGATTGTGAGTGTGTGTGGGTTTTATGGCGTGCAGCAGAAGTGGTGCTGTAGCCCACGACAAATTTCCTCTCAAGGACAATAAAGTTTACCTCGCCCTAATTAAAGGGGACGTATTGTGCATCATCGACTTTAATGAGCTTTTAACCTTGTAACATCAGAGTTTCATCACCATTAGCTTCCTCAAAGATTTGATCGATTCGTGGATGTTTGAGTTGATCCTGTATTTTCCTGCAACTGAAAATCCCTGTTTTCATCTACCCCCTATCCCCGCCTACATTCATGTATTTACTTGTGATTATTGAAAAAAATAAGACTTTGAGTGATATATAAAGCCACGTTTCTAAAAATTAAAAACATGTTAGTAACTATCTGCTGCTTGTTATGATGAAATGTCACTATGAAGAGGCGGGGCTTATTGTTGTGCAGTTTTGAACAGGAAGTTAATGTTTCTATAAAGCCGTTTTTGATAAATATTACATTTTACAATGAACAAAATGTAAAATCATGATCTACTTGTGTTACAGTTCAATACTAAACGCCAGAAAAAAAGTATATTATGTCACCTTTAAATACAGTAGAAGTGTTACTCACCTCTGTTGATTAAATATTGATATTTCATTCTTTTGCGCCTGCAGAGACTCTGCTCAGAGCTCATTATATGTGCCACTTGGTAATAATAACTCAGGTACAGTTTGTTTTGTTTAAAAGACCACAAACAACATCGACTTTTAACAATTTTTCAAAGTTGTTCACTGCTAAAAACATTCCCATTAGTTTTAAATATATATATCTAGTTTTAAAATAGTTTCCAGAGACAAAAATACTGACTCCAACCACCAGAGGTCAGTGAAGAAACAAATGAATTAAGTAGACTTTATACAGACTGACAATTGACCCATGCGCAACAAGGAAACGAAACATATTTATCATTTGTTTGTTTGGGTTTGAACTCCAAAACAAATCCGTTATGCACAAGATAGCATCATTTTACGGTTTAATTTCACCTTTTACCGCAATTTGACGCCCGCGTGCTGTTTTATACCGTTCAAGTCCTCAAATCGACGAGAGCAAATAACTCGTAGATGTGGCTTTGATGTCTTGCGGTCTTGTTTGGAGTCTTTTTGAATTGCTCTGTTGTTTGGGGAATGGGATAAACGCACTCGTCTTTCAGGACCTGGAGGAATGTTGCATTATGAATTAGACATTTTTCAGGTTCAACTCGCAGACAACCAGCGGGATCCGACTTAAATCACGGCTCAAACTGTTTTTTAAGGTAGAGAGGCCTGTCGCTAACATTTGATTTGAGGGTTTAACTAAATAAGGAGGGATGAAATTGGTGTTACAAATCAGAAGTGTCTCCGAGGTTCAGAGGAAGCTGGTTGTGTGGATACTTGATATTATGGAGCTGGCACAACGCATTCGCCCTAAAATACAGAAATAGTGTTTATTAAAGGGTAAGGCGTGATATGGCATAAAATTTAAGCGAAAATTTGCAATAACAATGTACTGTAATTGATTCTAGATAATAAAGACGGGGCAAGGTCTGTGTGTTTACCTTTGGCTTTGACACAAAAAGGGGAAACGCTGGTGAAAATGCTACAAACTTCAAATTTTTGTCAAATTTGAACATACCTTAGACCAGGGGTTCCCAAGCTATTCTGGCCGGGACCCCCACAGTAGCCATGCAACCAACTCGGGACCCCCAAAGGAAAATAAAAAATCATTTTAAGTGTCAAAGCATGTTAAATGAGATTTAATATTGGTTATTTGAATAGTTTTTTTGTCTTACTCGACCCTATTTCACTAAAATATACTGTTTTAATTTGAAAAATAGAGCAAAAACAATGTCATATTTATGCAAATTACATCTTGAAATCATCTCGTGACCCCCAGCTCATCCCTCGTGACCCCCTGGGGTGTCCCGACCCCCACTTCGGGAACCACTGCCTTAGACCAATGGTTCCCAATCTTTTTCTCCCAGCGACCCATATTTTACATTTTACCCGTTTACGTGGTTAGTGACACAACCATCCTTCTCCTGCCCAGGAAGCTACTGTCTTTATAAAAAAATATATAATTGTTTTCTGGTTAATAAAGAATTCTTAAAATAATTACAAAGTTAACATAACAATAATGCTTATAAAATACTTTATATAAGCAATTAAAATTTAATTCCCTAATTATAATTGACAAAATCTAGTTCTGACCTCCTTTCGGAAAATTCCTGGGGACCCCCTCAGAATCTTTGGGTCCCGACCCCCAGGTTGGGAATGACTGCCTTAGACACATAAATGCGTATTCTATTATGGTTTCAGTTTTATAGATAATGTGCACATTTTTCAAACTGACATTTAAAGGGTTAATTTTTTTTAGTTTAAAGCAGGGATAGATCTTTAGAAAAAATATTATTCTACACTGATTTTATAGCTGTTCTTGTGACATTTAAGTGTGACAAAAAATTTTTGTGTTCCAGGGCTGTAGCAAAAAAAAAATTAGGGGGGGGGGGACTAAAACTTTGCCCATGAGTTTACGTCAAACATTTGAAAAAGGGGGAGTCACGCTTTGTGTACACTGACTCCAGTCCAAGCCAGGATACTACAGTCTGTATTTGACTAAGTCCATGTAGATTCATGATGTTTCGCGCCAGAACAGATTTCAAAAAACAGCCTTCTTGTGATTCTTTCTGCAAACCTGTGTGGCTCCAGGGCCCGCGGCCGCAGTGCTCCGAGGTCCATGAAACTGCAAGCATTGATTTTAAGCACTTTAAGTCTTGCAGGATCCGTGCGGGTCCCGGCGTGGAGTCAGTGTACACCTGGGGTTACTTCTGAGGAGCTGCAGTTTCCAAACTCAGTGCTACAATAACAGCAAAAACAGAATAAAAATAATAACAATCAATCGCTGTGTGATCAAATTCTATATTTACTATAAACGTACCAATTTTTAATGATACATTATTTCAAAATCTCATCTTTACTCAATCTCAAAGACCCAATCTCGTCTTGTGGGAATTGTGTCTCGTCCAATTCTATTTAACAAAACAGAGAGGGGCAACTGAAGCCAAAAGAGAGAAGAGGGGAGATACAGGAGAAAGAGAGAGAAGAGGGAGACGCAGGAGAGAGAGAGAGAGAGAGAGAGAGAGGGGGAGATACAGGAGAAAGAGAGAGAAGAGGGAGACGCAGGAGAGAGAGAGAGAGAGAGAGAGGGGGAGATACGGAGAAAGAGAGAGAAGAGGGGGACGCAGGAGAGAGAGAGAGAGAGAGGGGGAGATACACAAGAGAGAGAGAAGAGGGAGATATAGGAGAGAGAATAGGGAGATACAGGAGAAAGAGAGAGAAGAGGGAGACGCAGGAGAGAGAGAGAGAGGGAGAGATACAGGAGAGAGAGAGAAGAGGGAGATACAGGAGAGCGAGAGAAGGGGGGAGATACAGGAGCGTGAGAGAATAGGGAGATACACAAGAGAGAGGGAAGGGGGGAGATACAGGAGAGAGAATAGGGAGATATAGGGGGAGATGCAGGAAAGAGAGCGAAGAGGGAAATACTGGAGAGAGAGAGTGAATGGGGGAGATACAAGAGAGAGAGAGAGAGAAGAGGGAGATACAAGAGAGCGAGAGACAAAGGGGAGATATAGGAAAGAGAGAGAAGAGGGAGATACAGGACAGAGAGAGTGTAAGGGGGAGCTACAGGAGAGAGAGAGAGAAAGGGGAAGATACAGGAAGGAGAGAGAAGAGGGAGATACAGGACAGAGATAGTGAAAGGATGATGAATACAGAAGAGAGAGAGAGAGAAGGGGGGGTATAGGAGAGAGAGAAAGGGGGAGAGAGGAGGGGGAGACACAAGTCAAAAAGAGAAGCGGAAGACATAGAGGAGACAGAAAGCGAAGACACAGATGAGAGAGAGAGCGTCTGGCATGTTCCTTCCACAGAGTCGAGGCATCACTCCAGATCTCCTAGAAAAAAAAGACAAGTTTGTCAATTATTCAGATTCAAACCACTCACACTCGCTCTGCGTTCACCGAAACCGAAGCTGGCAGGGACAAGCACGCGCCCCGTAACCCAGAGATTGTCGGTTTGATCCTTGCTCTAGGCACGCCGTCACGAGCAAGACTCCTGTGCCATCACTTCCACCATCACGAACGAATGAACTGACAGCGGATAACAACTGAAAAAAAGTCAGATCATCTTTATAATGTTATTTAAAATTGGTTATTAAAGGCGCTCTTTGGGGCTTGCCACGCCATAGATCTGACTTGTTGACACTACCTGGATGTCAACATGGAGATTGATAGTTTAAAAACAAATATTGTCCATTATTTGTTTTGTTATCGTCCTTTAAACATTCTCTTGAGTATCTTTACTTTGACATGTTTTAGAACAAAAAATAAAATGTTTTTTAGAAAGAACAATATAACTTTACCACTGTTTTGGGAGATGCCATATTAACTCAGCTGTGGCTCCATCTACTGGCTGCAGAGGCAATTACACATGTGTTTATACAATTTGCGATGCTGTTGGTGTGCTATGCTATCATGCGGTTAAAATGCTAAGAGTGAAGCAATGATTAAAGGACTTAAAACAGCCGAAGATTCTCGAATAAGTGACGTCATCAATCGTGGGAGTTCAGCAGGAAGTGTTTTTGATGGTTGGAGAGGATTTTCATACCAGCATTCCTCAAACTTGTGTGAATGCAGCTGAATCCAACTCCAGGTATGTTTTTGATGATGGAACATTGTTAGAACATGGTTTAAAGCTCAAAAAAGTCACTAAAGCATAATACGTGTCCTTTAATACCAGCAAAGCAACAGCATCTCAATGACAGCAAGCAGGTGGCGGACCTTCCACTAGAAAAGTTACTTAAAGAGTTCAAGAGTTATTCCATTTTTCGTGTGTTTCTTGACTTCCAAATAACCAAAGTACAATGGGGTCTGTGAGTAAATGACTTTCTTTTTGAGGTCAACATTTGTCTGATTAGTCAAAAGTAAAAACAAACTTGGGCGAGCAAACTATAAGAAATTATCATGTATTTTAGCGATACGCATATTGCAGTTGTTATTATTGCGATAACCATTAGTTATTTATTGTGCAGCCCTAATACACAGAAAACGGACAGAAATGAAAATGTGGCAGTTTCACAGTCACAGAGCAAAACACACAGTCACGGAAATGAGTTGTGGCTGCATTGTACAGTTTATGAAGATAAAATAATAAGCTTCAGTCATTTTGGGTAATTAGCTGCTCCTGCCAAATGTGTTTCTTTAGCTCGTTCATGCTCAGTACTGTGTTTTCATGCCTCTGCAGTCAGGAAACTATCAGAATATCTGTATGCAGGGTTCTCATAACTCAGGATACTGTGTTTACAAGGACACAAACTAAACCAGGATACGATCATAACCCTATTACAAGTTGGACTTTGACAAACAAAACTTCTCTTAAATCAGTGGAAAACCATCTCTAAAACACCCTTAAAGTGCGTATGACAGGTTTTCACGATTTTCTTTGACTTGCTTTGACTTTATTTGGTGTATTAATACCAGTTGTACATAGTTTTACACCAATCAAGCAGCCATTTGTGGAGAAAGTTTAAAAATTTGTTGAAAATTACAGGAAGTAAACAGACTGATGACATCGCATTATGCATAATTTACACAAAAGAAACAACTTTTTTATCCTTTAAACATTAATTCAACAAAATAAAGCCGTTTGTAAAATTAAAAAATCATTGACACTGAATGAGTTTTTTCCCCATGTACAAGATGGTTTCTAGGTAATTTCCTAGTGTGATGTCATCATTTACAACCAGGAAGTAAACAAAAAAATGAAAGCATTGCTCAACCGTGATAAAATGTGTTAAGTATTTTAACAAAATCTGAAATATATTTATCTTAACTGCATTTTTGTCAAATCGACACGTTTTGAGCAACAGAAAACACCCACTGCCAACACGGGTTAATCTCTGAATACGAGAGAGCAGCGGAGGAGCGGGGCGACCTGACTCTGTGCCCCTCTGTCACACGCCCGTCCCGAGGGTTTAACACCAGTCTTTGGCCTCTGTATGCGCTCCTTCCCTCTCCTCTGTCCCTCCACACTCTTCTGTTCTGTTTCCCTTCCTTTCCAAGTCTAACTTAAACTTGCTACGATAACTGAACGCGCATTTGGCGATATAAAGTGTATCAGAAGAATATGTAGCTCGTGCTTTTGCTTAATTTACGTGCTGAATGTGAAATGTAGGCACAAAAGTAAAGTCAGCGCCGCGCAGATGGCAATCTGTGTGTCACCTGGACCCGCGGCGGTGAAAGTGATCCACAATGACTGAGAATAACGGCATTTATACATTTAAAAGGCATTTATATAGTGGCAACTTTTGTGATTGTATTTTTTTATATATCATTGGCTACTTCATAACTTGTTCAGGCTGTGGGGGTCTCAACTGACACTGCTGCACGAAATTTTAAATGACCTCGCTCCATCTCCCTTTAAAGAATTTCAAATCGACAACAACAGGTTCTAGAGGAGATTGTTCCATGCTGTTCAGAAAAAATCTTTAAGAGGACTTTCCTTTGGGTTAAAGCTTTTTCAAATGCTCTAAAGAAACGGTTGTTGGCGGGACAAATATGCCATCATGGGTAACGTCATGGGATTAAGTGATGTCGTCTGACACGGCAAATTTTCTTGCTTCCGGGTCCTTTGCATCTATCAGCGGATTGTAAATCATTTTTTCATGTAATAAAGTAAATATATATCATAAAAGCAGCCCTGTCAGACCGCTGTGTGCCGTTTGCGTCTAATTAATGAGCGTTTTATTGTCAGAAAAAAACAGAAGCGCACCGTTAGCATGCTAGTTGTAGTTAGCTTTACTGTAACGGTAAACTGCGCTGAAAGTTGGGGGAAGCTGTCAGGACGCACGTCGATTCCTTTATTTTATTTAACTTAACAATACCATATCTACACTTCTCTATCCAGGCCTTTGTTCCAAGGGTATAAAGAGTTATTACCGTTACCAAAGATTAACTAAACAGCTGTGAGCCAAATATGAACTCACCTGATCAATTAAAGCCACTTCTTTTCTATTTTTATCCCACGGAAATCGATGAAAGGAACGCGTCTCTGTCCTGTTTGTATTGATTGCAGATATATTTGAACAAAACTGAACCCTGACTGTGGCATAATGTCAAGAACAAATTTAATTAGCTGTGAAATCACGCAGCAGCTCAGACCCCGGAAGTGAAGCGCAACGTCACACGTAATAATAGTTAACCCTAACCCTAATAGTTTTAAGTTGTTGGTTTAACTGCTGTTTTATCTGACGTTTGTGTGATTTCTAATGTTGTTTTGTCCTGTATTTTGAACCTCAACCTACATGCATAATGTTCATTAAAAATTAAAAAAACTGGGATATTCAAGCGCCTGCAAACGCTATCAACCAATGATCTACGAACAACATTCCAACATTCAACTCAGATTTTTGCTTTTGCTCACCCACAGAAACTAAAATTTGAGATAGATATATAAGAATCTTAATAATGCTGCTCCGGTAGACGTTTTTCTGCAGGCTAACTGGCATCGAAGAATACTTTATGCCTATTTTTCCCTTTAGGAGATGAAAGTTTGGCTCCAACACATCCGGATCTACTGTAATTAAGAAGTAGCTGGAAGAGTAAAGTCTGAGGGGAGGAGTTTGTTTTATGCTGAAACTTCTATACTTCTAGAACCGGTTGGGGCGATGCTAAAACAGTCTGCGTGTGAAGTGGAGGAGCAAAGCATGATGGGAGAAGTCAGCACGCAAAGCCGAGCCACGTAGCAGTCACGCTTTTAGAAGGCACCGCTTTAAAATGCACATGGTTGAATTGGCAACAAAGTAGGTCTAAGTATTTCATCAAGTATTGAATTAATTAGAGGATACAATTATATAATGTGTAAATGTGCTTGGTTTGTGTAACGTTTTGGTGGAAGTTGAGGTAAAAGTAGTGGCCGTGTAGTTTTATTTTAAATGATTTGAAAAGATAAAGACTTAAAGGCCCTGTACCTGTATACACTTAAGGGGATTAGCTCATTTGTTCAAACTAGTGCACTTGTTTTTATCGCTAATATGACAATATCAGTGCGCTGTGTGCTGTATTAATGGTAAATGGTAACACTTTATAATAACTACACTTATTTCTGCCATAGTGAACAAATAAAAAACGTTATAAAGAATGATTCAGGCTTTGGAACTACTTAACAAATACCTAATCCTAACCATAATCAAGTAGTTACAAGCCAGAATCTTGCTCAACCCTTATCACCTGTTTTACTTCACATTTTTCAAGCTTAAAACGGTCATAACCTCTTCTGCTTTTATCCTATTTTTATTGCATGCAACTATTTCATTCATTCCTGTCCTAAACTGTGTGTTGCAACAGTGGAATTTCCCCATTGTGGGACAAATAAAGGATCTCTAATCTTATCTTATCTTATCTGCTCTCGGGTCAAGTTTTTTTTTTTTCTCGCACTTGCACAGTTGGCGCCATTTTCCCCATTGACTTTCATTATAATGACATTTTTTGACACTGTAAAATTGCTATTTCCTGATCATTTTTGCGTTTGCCTTTTCAAAAGAGTTGAAATGTGTGATTTTTACAGGTTATTCTGAAATGACTCCGTGTAGCTTTGAAAACAGGACTCTGAGAAGAGAGCTGTAGTTTCCCCATGCTTTTCTTTGGGACTCTCTGGAGGAGTGTGTATTTTTACATAAGGGGCTCCTGGGGGCGTGTCCTCACCTCGGACTGGGTGCAGGTGTGTCAGGGGTTTTGTGTACATTTTTGTGTTTGTGGATATAATGGTGTGTAATAGAGGGCTGTTCAAATACAGCTAAGCTTTTTGTAAATACAAACACACCTCCATCATACACCCAAATACACATATTTTAAAAAATGCACACACACTCATCAACACCCCCCTGTGCCAACCCCCCAGCCACCCACCCACCCACCTACACCTGGCCCCAAGTGAGTATATGCCCCCATGTGCGTCCCAAATGAAACACACACCAAAAACAGTCCTCCAGAGAGCATAGAAAAGCACAGGGACATTATACAGGGTAATGGAGTCGTTTCAGTATGAACTACAAAAATCACATATTTTATCTGTTCTGAAAGTGACAACCACAAATGATTGGAAAATCTCAAATTTACAAAAAAAAAGTGGTTATAATGAAAGTCAAGGGGGGGAATGGCGCCAATAGTGCAACTGGGAGAAAAAACAAAGACCTATTTCTGCATAAAATAAATACATAAAAAATCATCATCAAAGCCAATGTCCAAGACTGCAATTCAAAGTAAAAATAATTTCAGCCTATATTCATATTTTACATGAAAAATGTGCCCCCCCCCCCTATATTTTTCAAGCAAAAAAAAGTCTGAAAAATACATTACTATTTGATTAATTAATTATATTTTTATGGCTGTCAATATTTAAGTAACCAGTAAATAAATAAAGGAAGGAAAATAAGGAAATAAGACAAATTAAGGTGTAGTTATTATAAAGTACAGTATAAAGTGGTATCACAATTCTGAATCTCAACGGGACCCCTTTGCTGAATTAATAAAAATAAATCTAATATGTATCAAATAATAAAGCATTCCACTGCAAACCCTGAAGTATGGAGCAGAAGGCAGCGTGAGGTTTGATTGCACTTCTCTGGGTCTGCTCCTGCTTTTTTTTTTGCTGTGTGAAAACGTGTTCTGAAGCCGTACGCAAAAACCATGCAAATTAATGAATGATGTGCCAAAGGCTTTGTGAGAACTAAGATCTAATGTAAGTACCGACTTGAACCTTGGGTAATGCAGCTTTAAAGTTGTTGTTTTTTTTAAGGCCTGTACCTGACTTTAAGATCTTCTTCAGGAACACATTCATGAACTCAAAGCAGTATAGCAAAAGATTCTATTGTTCATTTATTAAATTACAAGCATTTTATTGCTAAAATACTTGGTTTAGTGGAGTAACCTGCTTGTCTTTGTGAGACTGCTAACTTTTATAAACATTTTGAACATTCCAGCCAAGACAACAACTTCTCCAAGAAGGTTTAGACACTGTACTAAAAAAACAAACACACATAGAGCCCCGTTAAACATTGCATATAGCTTTACTTCTCCATACAGTATTGTAAAAGCATCTTTTTTTAATGGCAAAAATGAACCCTAATTATATGAACATACATTTTGAAAGCAATTTTGCTGCTTATCGATCTTTCATTCATTCAATTGTAGGTATTTTTACTGCCAAAAAACACTTGGTTTAGTAGAGTCTTCTTTGAGATTGCTAACTTTTAATAAAAATCCAGCCAAAACGAAATCTCCATTGAGAATAGAATATAAAAAAGTTACGAAAAAAACATACTTTCTAGCCTAAACCGTCTCTGCATTAAACATATCAAAAGGTCGTCCAACACCATTCTTTCCTTTTTCTCACAAAGCTTCCACTTGACCCTTCCCATAGAATATGCATGAGACGAGCTCGTAAGAGTCTCGCGTGTCCAGAAGCAGAGTGTCCGGCCTTGAGCTGCGTACAGTACCTGCGCCCCGTGAATATAACTCTGATGCAACGTGATCTGTGATTATCTGAGCCCACACAAGCTGAGACATCGATCCAGCACTAAATCAAGGACTCATTCTCTCCGTCTTCCTGTGAGAAACGGGAGGCTGTTTTCATTTCAGACATAAAAGGGAACTTGCTGGAGAACTTGTATTTCTTTCGGTGGTAAGAGATCTGGTATGGAAGCGATATCTCAAGCAAAAAGGAACAATAAAAGGATGCAAGATCAGTCGCAAGTTGCAGTTTGAATGGTCTCAATTTGCAGTTCATCCTTAACTCACTTGAACTTGTATTTTGTGTTTCATGCATGTTTGACTGGCTATATTTTCCGAGTAACTTTGTTGTGATGACATTTACGGTGATGTATTGTAAAGGCGTAGGTGAAAACCCGCTCTGCAGTTTTGAACAGGAAGTCAATGGTCCCATTTCTGTTTTATAACGGGCTCCCTGAATGTTTGGCAATTCTTTGCAGGACTAGCGTTCGATCTTCCAGGTTCTATGTTCTAAACCCCTAATCTTGAATCCTGGACTCCTGATCCGTAACTAAAAGCATGTTATGTCATATTAAGACTGGGCAATATTCATCCTATTGAAGAATCTTGGTTGTTCATGAACATAAACATTACTACGGCTGTATCCTTTAGTTGTTTAGTCGATTAAGCGATCGATGGTGTCTTAGTCGACCAAAATTTGTATTAGTCGACTAATTCTTTTTGGATTTATATCGCAAAAACAGCAAAAGTGAGACTGTTCGGAGTGAGTTAGGTGAAGATTTTGAAGCCTTTTTCTGTATAAAATAGTTGTTTTTGCTTGAACTTCTGTGCAGTTGGTGTCTTTTGAGTGCAATTCGGGTCAGATACATGGAGATACTTCAAAGTTCTGACACATTTTAGTCGACTAATTGGCATGACTTTAGTCAATCAACAAGTTCTTTAGTCGACTGCAGCCCTAAACATTATAGACTTTTAATTATTGTATTTGTTTCTCCAAATGGTTATGTAATGGACTGTCAATTAAAAAAGGACAAACAATGATAATTAGAAAAGGCAAGTTTATTTGTAGAGCACAATTCATACACAAGGCAATTCAAAGTGCTTTACATAACAGGAAAAGTTGCATTAAAATCACAAAACACAAAAAGACACAGAATCATATAAAAATAAAGCGCTTTAAAAGAGAAGAGTGCAGACAGATCCTTCAGTCATATGCACATCTAAACAGAACTGTTTTTAGCCTGGATTTAAACACCAGGGATGTGAGACAGATTTTAGCTGCAAAAAAACTGAAATGCTGTTTCCCCATGTTTAGTCCTGACTCTAGGCACCTGCAGGAGGCCGGTCCCTGAGGTCCTCAGAGTGCGAGATGGTTCATGTGGATCTAACATGTCAGAGATGTACTTTGGTGCTTGGCCGTGGAGAGACTTAAACACAAGCAGAACTACTTTAAAGTTCATTCTCTAAAAAGATTACATATTGCTTAGATCTGAACCTCTGTCAGATGTATTTTCTTGCCATTTGTTGCAATACTATCATCTTTGAATCCTTCTCCCCAAAAGTTATTACTTTTTTTCTTGCACAGGAAAAAGACTTATTTTTACTAAGACTTGTCATTAAAGGTCTCATAACATGCAAAATCGACTTTTCAGAGGTTTTAACCTTCCTCCAGTGCTATTTGGGCCTCGTATGTTGTGCCCAAAGCTAATGCTAATGCTACACAGTAATTACACGATGGATACGACAGATCGAAGAGTTAGCTTGTTATTTACCAAACGGTAACGTCCGTCGTTGCGGTACTGGAGCACGTCAAACTCCAGGTCAGATCCAGGACGTAGGACTCAGCACGACGCACCGTCAGGACGATAAAATGTTTATTCCCGTGTTTGTGTATCGCTGTTTACCGGAGCACACGGTGCATGCACCATCTCCACTCTAGGCTTCGTCGCGGGTTGGGAGGGGGAGGCACGCGGGTTGGGCGGGGGAGGCAGCCTGCTCTTTGTTCGGGGGGGTCAGATCTCAGAGTAAGCCGTTTGCTTTTTTTTGGGAAACTGTTATGTTATGGATATCGCACAATGCAAAATTTTATCAACAAAGCCCTTAGAATAGACTGTGTAAAGGGGAAATAACAGAATATGGGACCTTTAAATGTCAGTAAATAAAATCTACACAAATCATTTTTACAAACATCCTTATATTTGTTGTTCAGGTAAAATAGGATATTGTAGGATTGCAGTAACAGCACATTTACATAAACCGACCTTTCTTCAAATACATCATAAGCTACTTGTACATTCAACAAGATCTTAATATTTTCATAGCCTTCCGTAAACCAGAAAATGTTATTACTCCCCACACAAACTGCAGATGCATGAAATATAAATAAGCTTCCTATTGGTGCCGCATTGATTTGCCGTGTTGATTGGAGCGCCCAAAGCACAGAAGCCTGGGAGCCGGCGCCGTAATATCTTTAAAGCATTATTACGCACCCTGGGATATGTAAAGCGTTTTGTCTTCGAGAGGACAGTTACACAACATAAGTGACTTCTTATTTGAACCAGTGTATTGGCTAATAAACCGACAAAACATAGCCGAGGGACTGGGAATACGCAGCAAAAGAGATACACAAACTTCAATAAGCGGCGAGTGACGAGTCTTCCCACGAGGCGCAGGGAGTTATAAAATTAGAGATTAAAGAAAAGGCCTCGTGATCCAATCATGTCGCTGAGAACTTTTGATCATTTTCCAAAGAGGACAACACTGCTGCTAGCAACATCATAGAGGGGAAACAGGCAGGAGAGAAGAGAAATGTTCAGAAATGTGATTAAATACGGTCTGGATAGAAAAACAAGTGGAGAGGCTAATGCTAAACTGCAATAACGGAATACGCATGGAATAGTAATGGCTTAAATGCAGGGTATAGTACTGTATTTTGCGACAACAGGAGAAAAATTACGACGACTAATAAAGGGCTGTTTGGTTATGAAAAGATCATAATCCAGATAATCTTAAAGAGGAGGTATTATTCTAAATCTACTTTTTGGAGCTTTTGGAACATTATTCCCAAATCAAAAACCTGCCTGACGTGGTTTTATATGTAATTCACGCACATTTACGTAATCTTGGATCTCTCTCCATTTGAAAACTATCTGAATCCTCTTTACGGTTCGTACTTCGAGGCCATACGTTTATGTAACCAGGAAGTCTCAGCTCATGCTTCCACGCAGCCCCTCCCTTCAGGTACAGACGCACGCCCCAGAGGCCCACGCGTCTTTTTTCGCGCTTCCCAGGGACCGCTCAGGGAAAAGTTGCTAGAGATTGTCTTGTATTCAGAGTGGTTCGTGCATATTTGAGTCATCTTTATTCTCCTGCGTACAAGACGCCGTTGCTCCGCCAGTTCAGGTCATCACCGCTCCCTGCGTTACGCCCTCTGCGATTTATTTACTTTGTTCAGCAATTTAATTTTCTGAAATGGTGACATACAAAGAATTCGAATGGGAAAAACATTTGCAAAGTTGCTCTGCTCACTATCATGAAGTGCAGCTCTCTACACACCAGGGCAAATCACCACCGTGGTTTTTGAGGTGCAATTTACGACATCTAAATGACCCATAAATGTCGTAGATTAGAATAATCTAGCAGACAAAAACACAGAAAGTCTTCAAACTCTTAAAAGACTATATGCTAAACTAAAACTATAACTACTGATACTGGAAGCAATAAACCGCCTAGTCCTAGTTGGAACGTTAATTTGAAGTATGCTTTACGCCTAAAGGTTCGTTATTAAGGCAGAGTCGTAATTCGGGCCATTCATTAATCTGGGAGCCTTAGGGCCAACAGTGATTGGTTTGAGAGCTGCATTTGACCCTCGGGCAGTACTTTGGACACCTATAACCCTTCCAAATGTACATGCTGCTGGCAAGAGAGAAACTGAGCGATCTGAGTGCGCACTCATTCAAGCCCTTGTAATTGATGATGATCCCCCAGCTCAAATCAAAGCCAATACACGCTCCAACGTACATGTAAAGGAAAAAAAAAAGGCCGCCGGGATAATAGTCGAGACCCACACCATAAGGACGGGGAAAAAAAAAAGATCCAGCTGCTGCGGATTTAAACTGTCTGCATCCAAACGCGAGTGCATCTAATCTCGCTTCACGCGCCATAAGTGTCGATGACAGTCAACACATGTTTACCAGAGCCGTCCAATACGGCAAACATGAAAGAATTTGCCCATCGCGCAGCAAATTTTCACTCATTAAAAGCAGACGGTGGAATCTCTTTAACAAGCTGTGAAAAACGGCTCTTGACAGACATGACAAGACACAGGCAGAAGGCTTCAAAACGTCTTTTAGCTTTCCACTTGGAGTGATGGAACATGAAGCGTATTTTTGAAACAGTTTGCCGAAGTCAAGACAGCCTGCCGCGAAGACGTTCTAATGAAATGGTGTGGGGAGATTCCCGATAAATGATGCATTACGTTACACAGATGCACGTTAGCCATATGGGAAACATCGCACATGGCTAATTTTTAATCAAAACATGGTGTGAAACTGTAATTTGCAGTAATTTATTATGGATGGATTTCAATGTGTAATCTTAATTTGGAAGCACATGGCCTCCCGGGTTTTAAGTTTTCCACTGAGGAAAAGCGTAGTAAAAGTTTTGATGAGGGATTGTATGAACTGCTAAATGAAATGTAAATTTTAGAACGGCAGAAAAACGTCTGAGCTTGGGAAATGGTGGACATTTTTGAGGTAATAATAGGAGAAAGTGTTGGTTAGAAGTAACGATATGGGGCTCAGCAGTGACCGCCCACCACTTGTTTTATGGAAGTTAATTTCCCATTCATTTAGAGAGCATTTGTAACTATAAGTTGAAGTCCTTGGTCGACAGACTTGGTCGACTGGTAAACACATGTAAGCATGATAGGAACCTTTTAATTCATCCATATTACTAACATTTCTTCTCTCTTCAACAATTTTAGGTCTGTTTTTAGTGTTCTGTAGCTTTATCTGCATTCCAAATGACATCCACACGATCAGATTTTTAATGAAACACCCCGAGCGTCTTTCTTTTAATCCATTCGTGCTGACCCAACCTCACGATCCAAACTTTTCCAAAAGAGCCTTCATGCTGCTCAGTCCTCCATCGCCACAATAACAGGGTTGTACTTCTGGGGTCACGTCTTTTTCTCAGTTTGTTTTGTGTTTTTTTATTTTCTAATTGTACAAAAAAAACAATCACTGGGTTGGAGAAGGTTCCATGGGGAGTTAATAATATTAATCTAGTTCAGATTTGGACATAAAATGAGATGTAAAAACATTTTGAATCGATTCATTCGCATGGGACTAAAAATCACCTGAGAACCTCAGAGGGTGCTGAAATACAGGAGATAAAATTCAGGGGAATTTGTACAAACATTTATGCAAAACCAACGATTCACATTGAACTAGTTGGTTAAGCTAACCGTCTCTCACAGCTAATGCTAGCTTTTATTAAAACATAAAATATTAAGAAAACATTTTAAAATGTTTAAAAAGACTACTTTCTATACATAGATTACTTCCGTTTTTCTGTTCTGTGACTGACTTTGAAGTATTTATTAATTATAGTGTGGCTCTGCAAACAATAGTCATAGCCAAGTAAAATTCTGTGCATAGAGCCTATTGCATTGCAAATCTTAACAGAAATAGGAGCAACGCACAACAAAGTCAATACATTCTGGAATCATGAACATATTCTATCAAACAGTCATTATTCCTCTTATTAATTAAAAATTCTCTTTGCAATCGCCAAACAAAGTTAAAAAAAAGATCAATAGAAGAGTACTTTTAAGATTTGCAAAAGAAAATGTTGAAATAAAGGCCAATTCCTTTTGAAAATACAAATATGAAAAAAACAAGTTGTTGCCTGAAGAAATGGCAGATAATTAGTAAATGGTAGGAGTCGAATTATTGTAGATAGCACAAGAAGACAGCAGCAGTAAAAATATAATCTATAGAAAATATAGAAGTACAAACTGTAGTAGTTATGTCTACCAATAAACTTTTTTATAAACCAATCACTTTTGAACATTTATCTCTATTACGATCGAGGGCTTTATAGTCACCTCCACACAACAATGCTGCTGCGTTCAAACGACGGTTACATAACATTTTGTCAGTTTTCGGTAGACCTTGTCATCTCTCTGTCTTTTCACACACACCTATTCCGTTTCCTCGTGTTATAAATGACACCACTTCTGGTTTACACGGACACATGTTAGGACAAGACGGAGGCAAGGCGGATAGATAGATAGATAGATAGATAGATAGATAGATAGATAGATAGATAGATAGATAGATAGATAGATAGATAGATAGATAGATAGATAGATAGATAGATAGATAGATAGATAGATAGATAGATAGATAGATAGATAGATAGATAGATAGATAGATAGATAGATAGATAGATAGATAGATAGATAGATAGATAGATAGAAAAAAACTGTTGCCGTCGTTGACTGACAGCTGAAACGCGGAGCTGTGCGCTAATGGACGGAGGAAGGAAGACAGGTGAGTGGGCGAGCGGGGAGACCAAAGTGCAGACGCCCAGACAACGTGGATCCTGACAGACGGAGCCAATCAAACGGCAACCGGCGCATTGGAATTGCGTCAGGAAATAAGTGAGACGGACATCTGGCGAGAGTTGGCTAGCGGTTATGTCACGTGGTTGGCCGCCAGCGGTTTGTAATCTGATTGGAAAAAAAAAGAAGGAGGATATGTTTAATGAGGGCAGAGACTAGCGTACGGGCTAGCGTAGCGCGGAGGGGTCAAAGGGCACGGGATTAGCGGCGGGGGGCTGATGTAAACAAGCTGCTGCTGCGAAAGTGTTTACAAATATGAAGGATATGTGAGAGGAGAAAGTGGTTTTCAAAATGACATGAAGAAGATATTGGATACTTTGAACAAGTTTAGATAAATGTACTTTTTAGGCTTAGAAGCTACTCCCACAGTAAAAAATAAATAAAATTAATTAAATAAGTAAAGTTAATCAATTGTATATAATTAATAATAAAAAATAATACAATACAACACTGAATAAAAAAATATATAAAACTAAAAATGTATACATAAAAATAAATTAAAAATAGATACATTAAAAATAAATAAAATACAGAAAATAAAAACTTTGGAGCCTCTTGTGGAGGTTAAAAATAGTCACAGAGGTTGAAGGTTTGATTCTGGCTTAAACTCTTGCAACAAATTTATGTTTGCATACATAAAAGCGGGGTATCAACATATCTATACAAATAACACAATTTCAACATAATTAAGCTCATAGTTGCATATGACACTAGACTAGTCATTTCACAAAAAAATGTGAAACATAATTATATTTAAAATTGAACCCAGTATAACAGTGTTGTTGGTGGAATTGGGGTTAAAATATGTGACATAAGAAGAGGCAGTTCCACAACTGTTACCAAACTGTTGCGGGTCATGCCCTTGCGATGGGGTCTGTGTCGCTGCCCCCCAACATTCCAGCGCCTAATAAATCTTGTGGTGCACAGTTTGAACGAATGTGCTGTTTATTTGGATGACCTGGTGGTTTATTCAGATAACTGGGAAAACCATCTTTGCTGCTTTAGGTCTGTTTTTGAGCGTTTGTCAAAGGCCAATCTGACTGTAAACCTTGCTACGTGCGAGTTTGCCAAGGCTACTGTAGTGTACTTAGGTCGTGTGGTGGGCCAGGGCACTGTGAGACAGGTGCTATTGATAGTTATCCACCACCTTCTACAAAAATGGAACTGATGAGGTCCAATGAGGGTATGGTGGGCTACTGTAGGTGCTTTTGTGCTAATTTTTCTACAGCGGTTGTCCCGTTGACTGACCTTTTGAACGTGTTAAAGCTTTAGTTTTGGTCTTAGTTTTTGGTTTTGAACTCTCCTGTCTCCGGTGCCTATAGATGGGATAGGCTGTTTCAAGTTCAGGAGGATGCTAGTCTTGTGGGAGCTGGTGCTGTGCTTTTGCAGTCGGATGATATGGGGGTCAGGAAACCTGTTTGTTTTTTCTCAAAGAAGTTCAATAAACATCAAGTAAATTATGTTATAGAGAAGGAGACCCTGGCTCTAGTGTTGGCTCTTGCCAACCTGTGCCATGCAACACCGGGACATCACGGTGGTGACCCCATGTCCCAGGATCACCGGTACAGTCCAGGTACATTTCTTTTGTTCAACTTTAAAAGTAAAGACCTAGAGATTGTAATGTTTGGGTTGCCTCCTCCATTGCTGTTTGTGCTAATGTAAGCTCTGTTTATACTGTCTTTGTTAGTCGTAGCATTTAAAGTGCTCTGTTAAGGTTCCCCTTTGGTCCTTTTCTTGTAGGGGTGCTATGGGCCATACCCTTGGGGCCTGTGTGTCTGTCCTCTGCCGCTGCCTCTTGTTTGTGCAGGTGTCTTAGCTTGTGCACCTGTACATCGCCTGCCTGCTGCTCCTCCTCCTGATGTGGACCTGTAAAAGCGGAGCGCTGTCATGTGCGTACTCTCTCTGCGTCCCCGCCGGGCCTGCACCATCTTGCCCTGTCTCCCCGCTGCCCGTTTTGGTTCTGCACATTTGAGTTTGTCTCACTCACATCGCACCCACGCCGCCTTCACACACAACATGCACCGCAGCTCACCACTGATCTGTACATGCTCATGACCTCATTCACTCTTTTTGTAAATATAGTTTATCTTATAGTTTGTAAATAAATCATCATTTTTGAGCACTTTAAACCCATCTCGTCTCTTACCCTTGTTGTGCCAGGAGCCAATCATAACAAAGCAGCCATATGTAAACAACATTTTAAGTTAATCCAAAAGGTTGGGTTCACATTCTAGAATTTGGAAATGTTATGTCTATGGTAGATTAACGGTGTTTGATAGAGATATCCAAAATAGAATCCACAAATGTTGAATCTGATCATTATTATTTGTTTTGGGCTGACTTCACACTCTGCAAATGTTTATAAGTTCTTTTAACTGACATCAAACGCGTCTTTAAAGTTGAATGATGGCACCACTCTCTGGAGCTAATGTGAAAAACAAAATTCTCGTTTGTTTATTTCTGCTGACAGAGAAAACTCTGAACTTTGTGCCAGTTTTCGTTCCATGCGGAGAGAGCCAGTAATTACAAAGATATTAACTATAAAAGAGGCCAACAAATCTGCTTTCTGACAGTTAAACAACAAATTCTTCCATAGAATTCTAACCTTTCCTTCAGCTAATAGGTTGTTCTGTGTGATTATGTCATAACCTCTAATGGAGCCAATTTTCTCGATTGATAGCTCTGCACTTTGCTTTTAAATTCACAAATGTTGAACCTAATGATTTATCTTAGTGAGTAGATCTAAAAACTCATTATATTACAACAAAAATCTGTATTTATTTAACTTGACAGGGGGTAGAAGGTGAAATGTACTTTTACCGGAATAAAAAAAGTGTTATTACGTGTAAATCTAACATCTTTTTGGAGTATTTTGGTCCATAAGAGTCATTAAAACATAAATATAACATAAAAATTGACAATATGTGACTAGTAAACCCATGTATTTGCCTGAAACTCAAGTTAAGGCTACTCTGTGTGTGAGAGACAAAGCTTAGGGAGTCCTCGCGACAAAAAAGATGGGAAACCACTGCTATAAAATGTTGTGATGTCAAGTGAACGCAACCTATTTACACAATAATTATGATGTGACAAATGGAAATAAATATATCTTCCCATTACTTTGAAAGATTATTGTTTAAATGGTCTGAAAAATGTTCCTTTTGTAAAGCGTTTTTGCATTTTTAATAGCACTTTGTGTATTGATAACCTTGATTTGTAGAACTCAGCTCTACTGTCTGTATATTGTAAAAAAAATATCTAAATATTTCTTCATAATCTGACTGATATAAAACTATGATGCATATTTACAACAGCTACAATCTCATAAAAAAAAGTATAATTAGAAAAACCCTAACCCTAACCTTTCATGCCTCCCACGTGCTTGTCTTCATTGTGATGATTTTCGAGCTAATTTTAATCAAGAAAAACACACGTACTCAATAGAAACCCTTCCACATGATTGCTTTGAGAACGATTTAATTGCGTAATAAAGAAACGCTTCTGTAGAATCGCCAGAATAACAAACAACAAATGCACAATTTACTTTCAAAACTCGACGCTTTAGCAGCTGTGGCAGCCAGGAATAGAATTTGAAAGTCACAGAAAATTACAAAAAAATAAAGGAAAAAGCGATTCAGTCCAAGGGCATGGCAGCTCTCGTGTTCTCAGCCGGCGCCATCTGCTTCAGGAGAGCGTCGGTCTGCCAGCAACGAGAACGGCACGGGCCGAAGCCAAAACACGCCGTAACACCGGGCATCGCCATGACGACGAACGAACACACGCGCGCAGACAAGCTAGCGCGGCCACACTTCTACGGCGAGTCTCTGCTGCAGAATCCTCCGACCCTCACTTCGTTTGCGAGACAGAAAAATGGATTTTGAAGACGAGGCAAACTGGATTATACGGTTTGATCACATTTCGACGCTGGAGGTGTATTACGGAGACATATTGGGGACTATTGGACACCCGGAGGAGACTGACTCAAATCCAAATCGACTCGTCCCGTGGCGCATGTTGACTTTCTGTAACAGCGTAGCGGCGATTGAAGTTCAACGCTGTTTCCTTAAAAAGTCAAAAGTGGATTCAAGTATTTCAACCGTAATTTAAACCTTAGATTTTTAGGTGAGTTTTTAACATGATGTGTGCAAGTGCAGTTTGTGTAGTTCAAAGGACAGAGGTCAAAGTGCAAATAAACTGATTAGTCAATTGTCTTAAAGGAGACATGTTATACAAAATAAACTTTAATGAGCTTTTAACCTTGTTGCATCAGTGTTTTCTCCCCATTCGTTAACTCAAAGTTGTATTCCTGCATGATAATCTTGTATTGTCCTGCAACTGAGGCTCGAGTGTTCAGGAAATTCCTGTTTTCCCCTACCCCCTATCCCCGCCCACATCCCTGTGCCAAGTTGGGGTGATTAAATTAATCAAAAATTAAGAGTCAGAGTGAAACATGTCGGGCTCTAAATTGTCATGTAGCCACTTTTCAGTAATAAAAACACAGAAATGACAATCTGCTGCTTGTTACAATGAAATGTCACTGTGAGGAGGCGGGGCTTATCTATTTTGAACAGGAAGTCAATGAAAATGTTGCTATTATTATTAAGCCGTTTTAAACAGAACAGAAAATAGTGATCTTCTGTGTTATAATTCAATACTAAGTAGCACCTAAAAATCATTACTCTCCTTTAACCATTTGAACTTAAACTGAACGTGACTACATTTAAGAACTTACAGTCAGTTGTCCATGCGCACAAGAAAGACCTGACACTTGCTTCTATTTAATTAGCTAGCTAAAGTAAAAATAAAAATAAGTTTTCAAAAACAAAACAAAAAATATAAAATCTTTGCTTTTGAGAAAGTTAACAACAACAAATCGTATTGTTTGTTCTGTTAAAGAGCTGGCTCAGTGGTTTTATTATTGGAGACATCAAAATCCGAAGTGTTCGAGCCAAAAGCACATGAATGCAAACAAGTCGGAACCCTGACTTTTCATCTCGGAATCTCAAAGACCTGAGGACCACGTGAATGCAGCAAGACATATTAACCTTATTACGGAAGTTGCCGTGTGCACCACCATCTTTTTCCGTTGTAGTTCACATGGTGCAGACGAGCTCAACAGAAAATAAGTTCTACAAAAGGTTCGACTAAAAAACGTTTTCAGGTCACAGGAAATCGGAGGGTTGCTGACTTGTTCTTGCACGTGTACATGAAACATTTTAAACAAAATCTACAAATAGAAATAAAAAAAATTCCCTCGTTCACCATTTGCACGAACACCGTTAGCGTCAAATCGGAATTCCCTTTACTACAAGAGTGCGGCTCATAAACATAAAAATGGGCAAAAGTGGGCGGGGCAGAATAAGGTGAATACATAGAGGTAATTCTATAACTGTTAACTAGCAACAACACTGTAAACAATGGCCAAAGCTTACTGTATATAGTTTACACAATAGTTAAATTTGATATGCGAAAAAAACACCTTTGTTTTTGTAGATTAATGTTTAAATTATCAAAACATGTATTCCTTGCATGTTGATTTTTCTTCAATTTTCGATGGAATTTTGTTAATGACGACATATAGATATAGAAGATTACATCTTAGAACTTCTTTTCATTTTCAATTGTTTTCTTCCGCAAAACCTTTACAAACTTCCACTGAACTGCAGGACACAGAATAGTCTTTTGTCCTGAGGGCCGTCACTCTCCTCAAACAGCTCTAACAATCTGTTCACTCTCTTCGACAAATCCACCCGTTTAACTGAGGACCTTTTATCTAAATTTGCGAACAAAAACACAATTCCGAGCAGCTTCCTTCGCGGTGGACCATCATACACTAATTACAAGCTAACAAACAGAAATTAGCAGAATATAGGCCCTTTAAAAATAAAAATGACCCACTTTGAGCCTGACCTACAATATTGCTGACCCAGATTTGAAGAGGCATCTGTCTTGTACTGAATAGGAATGGGGAGAAATGGATTGCTTGTCAACAGATTGGATAGATTTGCGCACATGACACTCCATCACTCTTTGAACCTTGTCAATGTGAAACCTGATCTCCACCTTGGCACACACACACAGCGATAGCATCTGAGGCTGAAGAGAGGCTGGACGGGGAGAAGAATCGTCAGTGTGAGCTTTTGACACGTAAACGTATGATGCATGTCACAATTAAACACGTCGAAAGCCAATATGTGTCAATTTGTCATAATACTGTAACAACGGAGAGAGTCTGCCCTGTTTATTTGGGTCACGGCTTTTCTAGTTGTTAATATAAAAAGCTTGCATTGGTTATTCCCAAACAAAACTGAAATGGAAGGAAAAAGCTAAAATGTTAAAGGTTTAAGAACGCGCACCAGAAATTAGGGAAGACAGTGAATAATAAAAAAAAATGTTGTGTCATATCATGTTTTAACTTAACATTCTTTTAACATTCTTAGTATGACAAAAGGGTTTGTTGACACTTTTTTGGCCCAGTTTGAGTCCAAATGCAGACTTGGTTTTACTTGGTTTAGTCCAGTTCTAGTCCAGATTTAGTTCAGAGTTTAATGCCAGTTCCGAGGCATTCCAAGGCCAACTGAGAGACATAGGAGCAGCGGCTATACTCCGAGCTCTCCAAAAATCCTGTCCGCAAAATAATGAACAGAACTGGTGACAAAGGGCAGCCCTGGTGGAGTCCATTCTGCACTGGGAACTGGCCTGAATAAATGTACAGGCACCGGACCCCATACTCCCGGAGCACCCCCCACAGGGCACCACGAGGGACACGCCTCCAGAGCCACAAAGCACATGGGGACTGTGGCAAACTCCCATGAACCCTCGAGCACCCGATAGAGAGTACAGAGCTGGGCCAGTGTTCCACGACCGGGACGAAAACCTCACGGCTCCTGAATCCGAGGTTCAACTATCAGTGAGATTCATTGTATTAAATATCATGATTAAGTATAGAATAGAGTGTATAGCTGAACCAATTAATTACTACTAGCCGATTATTAAAATATTTGTATTTTGATCATAGTAATCGTTAAGTGGACTATACAGACTCAAAGAAAATGACATGGAAAAAGATGGTGGCATTATTAAATGTCAAAAAATCAATTCTGATTTACATAAATAATACACTTTATTCATAAATATTATTTATCTAAAAGTCTTCTGTCACATCACCATATTTCAATCTTTATATGGTTAATTTGTGTTTAAATAATCTCAGTGTAATCAAAATAATATTTTAATAAATTTGTTAGTTGCAGCCCTGATGTTGGAAAGTATAATCAGTTAATATTGTAGAAATAGATATGAAAAAATAATGTATGAATACTGAACACGTATATACTCCAAGTCTGATAACTGGAGTACTCCCGTTGGCCTGTTGTCTGTCTGCATTAATCTGGAGTGGTAGACTTTACTTCCATTCGAATTTCTTATGCACAGGAACAGTACAAAAACTATGAACTCAATAAAATATTTGAAATTGGCTGACGTGGCGGTTTGAACTTTGGGTTATAAGATGAGCAAAGCACTATTTGATGTTATGCAACTTTAATTTGTGATAAAAGTCTTTCAATTCATCAAAGGATTGACCCCAACCTGGCCCTGACCCGGCTCCAGATCAAGCTAAGCTACCAAGCTCAGTTTCCATGGTTACCCGAGAGATTCCACAGTGCCAGCCTGCCAGCAAGGTGGAAATTGTACTTTTAGCTTCACACATTCCCACAGCTACAGTTTCAGTCCTCCCACGCACCTCTGTCTGAAAGTACGTCCACCGCAACGAAGACACTTTGGACAGTTTGACCTCAGAAAACTCAAAATGAAGTAATCGTCAGCAGAATTCAGTCCATTTGTGAGTGATGAAAATAGCTGTAGCAGTTAACGATTCAAAAGAAAATATGTTTTAGATGTGCCTTTAGCCATTGAAAACAGCACTTTTTTGTCTTTTGAATGGTCAGTGGTTTTGAAAAACGGAACAAAGGAAAAAGTGAAAAAAAAAAAAAAAGTCCAGACTGATGCTGTGTTATTAAAACATAAACCCTGTATCTCAATTTCTGACTTCAGTCCCTGTTTATTGACTGTTACCGTAAGAATTGGTAAGTTAAAGTTATATTTATCATAACTGCACCTGCTATGGCCACTTCTACTCCATCACCGTGGCGCTGAACCTTGCATCGCCATCTTTTTTCCGTTGTGTTAGTTTACATGGGACAGGCGAGCTCAAAAAAATAAATAAATAAATGTTCTGCACGGACAAAAAAAGCCATTTTCAGGCCGCCCAGATAATCGGTGCACTGCCGGCTTGTTGTCGCGCGTGTACATTGAACATTTCACACAACTTTATATAATATTTTAGCCGCGAAACTCGTGCCTCTCGTCAAACTGGAAGTACGTTTCCTACAGGAGTGCAGATCTGTGGCAAAGAGAGGCAAAAGTTGGCAGAGGAAGGTGAATAAACACTATAGAACAAGGCTATTCAACGTAAGGCCCGCGGGCTCATCCTCCATCGATATAACTTAGTGGTTGAGTCCTGGTTGGGTCCTGGTTTAGGAGTTGTTTAATTCTGCGTTAGTAATGTTTTGGTCCTGGTTTAGTCTTTACTTGGATTGTCAGTCGGTCGGTTCAAGTCTGGTCCTAGTTTAGTTCTGGTTCAGCTCTGGATTTGTAATTTGGCAGAGCAATGTTGGTAAAGCCTTTTGTATTTTATTGCAAAAATCAAATATAGTTGTTGTATTTGATCCCATTCGTCATCAGAGGTACATTACTCCCTACAACGGAAGCACGGCCAGACTGTACAGGAATAGACTGCAATGCTCAATCGCAATGTCTTAGTGTTCATGTCTCCAGGTCCCGTACTGATGGAAATAAACCTCTCCTGCGTTAGAAATCCAGCCACATGCCTTTTTTTTTTTCAGCTTTCGGGCCACTTCAGTGCATTCTACAGCAATATTGTCATCATTGAAACAGTGCTGGGGATTTGTGGCCATCCGAAATAACCCTTCTATAGAATGTCCATCAACAAAACAGCCTGCATTCGGCTTTTCATCGTCCTACAGTCCAAAAATGGCTGCCACTTTTACCCGAACACCTCTTGCTATCGCCACACTAGGCTTTTTTTTCCCAACTCTGACCTTTGCTTCTTCCCCAATAAGCTCCGCATGGATTGACCATTGACAATCCAGTCCATAGTAATATCTTCCGCTCTTCATATCCTTCCTTCTACAATCACTAATGATCTATCTTTTTCCCCTTAGGCTGCAAATTATCCGCTAGTGCGCTCAAGTAGCTAAGCGCACCTACATCCCCTTGACCTTGTCCTATTCTTCCGAGACAGCCAGCTCCTTTTCCGTCAATTCCTCTTTTTCTCTTTTCTTCCTGAATGCCACAGCTCATTCTCCCCCGTACTGCATAAGGATTTACACACACCGCTTGTGCGAAAACACTGAGCCAGAAAAATAGAATCTGATCGTAAATAACAATATAAATTTTTTATCAGATGCGAATCGATTGGAGATTTGGTGCGACGCTCGAACAGATGTTGGGCAAAAACACATATGCGAGCGGAGTGGTGTGTCGCTGTCTGGCCACCTGTTAAATTGACACGAGAGAAATGGGAACGTAGTATGCTAGCTGTATTTTAAGGGACCGTGAATGAAATTTTCTTAAAGGTTATTCATATTTATGCTTATTTGGGTATGTCTGTGGACACTTTAATATTAGTATTTTATGTTATGTGCTATGCTTCAGTAACACTTTATAATAACTACACTTAATAAAGCATGAAGTCCAGTTAAGGTTAATTATTGGCCAAAAAAACAAATGGAGAACTATTAGAAGAGCACCATCAAAGCAACCACCATAGATTGTTGGAACAGAACGTTTTCAGCTCTCAAAATGGACACGGCCCTCGCATGCATTTATGTTTTAGATATAGCAACAACATCATACATACTTGACAGCTCAAAAAGTTGGTCAAGCACAACATTTGACCTTTAAAGATTTAAGAAAGTGGATGAATTAAACTGAATTGCATAAGACATCAACACATCGATTACCTCCTCTCAGAATTTGAGCTGGAGAACAAAGAAGTGTGACAAGAATGAGTCAAGTTGTTGGTTACATGTGGAAGTGGGGGAGACTTAGCATTTCAATGTGACGCCCACACAGTCAGAAGGGCCTGCAGTGGGCTGAGTGCACTCCACTGCAGACAATACTCATTAAGATTAAAACTAGACGCTCCAGCAAAACTAAAACGCTATGTATGTTAATAGTTCTTTATGTATAATGCATACAGAGTTGTAGGGGGGCTGTAAGGGGCTGTACCTGATTTTTACTGTTATGAAACATGAAAGAACAAATTCATGTGCCCAATTTTTGTTGTATGTTGTAAAGTAAAATCTATTTTTCCCCAGTACATATATAGTGTAAAAGCATCTATTCAGGTAAAAGTGAGAGCACAGAGTTTTATTTTCCGAGAAGCAGGAAGTGCGGCGTTAGAATGCTAATGTTAGCTTTACCTGGGACAGCAAAACTCATTCTGGGCAGTAGCTTATGGCCGTGAATATTTAGGATGCTGGGACTGCATTGGGAAAGTGAGAGATACATGTATCTGATGTAAACATTTTAAAACAAACTATTTCTGTTTTTTACATTTCAAAACCATAAAAATAAGGTACAGCCCCTTTAAATACATTATAAGCTTTTGAAAAAATTCTGAAAAAATGTATGTTTACACCTACCCCTATCCCCACTCACAGTTCTGAAATGTGATATTTGGAAATTTCATGCACTACACTTTTGGTTAAGAAAAAAAAAGAAGCAGCAGCAAACAAACAAAAAAACAACAACATTGTAAATAACTTTGGACCTATGACGAGGCAGGGCCAGAATATGTACTGACGTTTTGAACTTTCATAGGAACCATTTCTATTATTTAGTCGTTGTTATCAATATATTTTTAATGAATATGACAAAAAAGTTGAAATACCAGGAAAAGCATTATACCTTTACATACTTTATTTTCACCAAAATGCAGCCTTATAGCTTAATTAAATACCGCCAACAGGATAACTATTTTGAAAAAGATTGTAAATTGTTATTTCAACAAAAATAAAAATGTAAAAAGGGCAGTACAAAAGGTGTCCACTATAGAGCAACCTGAAAATTTTGTACGCTGTTGATCCATTTTAACACACTTTTCAGATAATCAGACCAATACATCACTGATTAGACAAGCAATTCATATTTCTTATTTGCACAGAGCAGGATATTAGTCACAATGTCAGTAATTCAAATGATCAGGGTCAACATTTGAGGATTTCTTTTTGCGAACTTCCTACAAAACAACCATATATCACCAACTCCGGAACATATACTCTTATTCTATTGTCTTAAAACCATCTACATCAATCTAATCTCCATTAATGTGTATTTTTGACGTCGCTCACTCCTCGCTAAGTCCATGTTAAAGTGCAGGCTGGACCTTTGCCTTGTGTAAATATCAGCAGTTGAAATGGACGTGTGGGCTGTATTTGCAGGTTAATTGCTCGACCTGGTAATCCTCTCTATGATGCCGTCCATTGATCCCTCCCGCTGTAAAGCCATATCGGATGTCTGGGTCGAAGTTCACCTCCTTCTTACATGACCGACGCGCTAGGCTAAAAATAAAGCTAACCATAGTACATGGGATTACTTTTTTTTTTTTCCACCATTTTTATATTGAAAAAATTAAACCTATGAAAACAAAGTGGTCTGCCAAACTAAACAAAAACGTTCAAAAAATGTTCTTTAAAGGGCTAAACCATGGACTATTGGGTGTAAATCAACACTATAGATCAGCGGCTCTCAAATGTTATGACCCTTTATGAAAATATCCCAAGGACCCCAATCGTTCTCCCCAATGTTTATGATTACATTTGGATTAAAGATGAATTTCTCATAATCCTTATTGAATTTGTGCAGTTGTTTACCTGTTTTTCGGATTATATATCTTCCCAGTTTGACAACCACTGCTATGGATAACTCTAGGGGTCTGTGTGCAGTGACTGTCTGTATTCTAAAGGCTGAGACTGCTCCATACTTTGCCTCCAATGCTTTAATGCTGGTAGAGTTAGCATTAGCATCCTTTGTCTCCAATACATTTATGTTCGTAGAGTTAGCATTAGCATCCAACCATATCGCAAACTATAAAAAACCAGGGCTGTTTTGGCGACTGACAACCACTCGACCACACGTGAGTAAAATGCTATGTTACGCTAATTGACATAGCGATTAGTGCAGAAATCAGTATAAACGCTAACAACCGCGATATTAAAATGTCTTCTATCTTAACCCTGTGCCAGAATGTTTCACACCAAAAAACATAGCACACAATAAAATGTTAATCGTATTTGATCACAAAGCATCACAAATTCAATACTTGAATGAGTGAACTTTAGAAAATGGAACTGGAGTTTAGATATTGACCCAACCATTTGTTTTTGTGGTCCAAAATGTCAAAATTATGGTTTTTGCGTTTATTTTAGTACCAGGTTATGTGCACAACTATTCCAAAAGAGTTCCTCCTGAAATGTCCAGAGAAGGACTAAACCAGGTCTAAATAAGGACTTGAACCAACTCAAACCAAACTGCTAAGATTGAAAAATTTAACTGAACAAATGACTATGAATAATGATAATCACAATGGACCAACAAAATCCTTCTTGTATTTAAAGTCCATCCATCCATCGTCACCAGACTTGAAAAGCATATCTTTTACTATTATGCTACTATTAGCTAATAGCCATGCTGCTATTTAAGCAGATCATTTACTTTATTCACTAATCAACAACTACAAAAGCAGATGGAGTCATGAAGAAGAATCCTAATTTGTAGTTGTACTTGCTACTGCTAAGCTAATGCCGTCTGCTGTATTTTAACATCTATTGAACAATCAATTTACTTTTTGGGGGTAACGTCGTGTCAACAACCTCAATAAGAACTCAATTGTGATTCGACATGAATAATTGTGCTTGAAATACACGTAATCCCACATGAAACGTCTTAAAAGCGGGAAAACGTTACGTTAGCCATTGAATTGTTCGCCGCCAATTACATTTTCAGAACGAGGCAAAACTGTATCCTACGGGCGATGGACGGATTGTTGTCTGTTCTGAATTCAAATTAAAATAATAAATCCTAAATTCAAAGAAATAAATCGTATCAAGATTTTTCAAGCCAATTTCCACATAAAGACAAGAAAAAACGACATTTTTCAAGTCTTAAAAAGCAAACCAAACTTAAACTACCCATGCACAATTCAAACACCGTGACTAAACACAAACACTTCATTTCCAACAGGGCGGACGGATGGCGCAGTAAAGCAGCAACTCGAACCGCTCCGCATCAAAATTGTCGTCCGAGCGTTCATTGAAATAAGCGCATTAACTTTAGGATGAGTCAAACGGCACCGAATTCAGTGGGTTTTTTCGGCCGAGTTTTCCAATAATGATTCAGTGTGGTGGAAGAGTTGTGTTTGTTGTGCCTCCAGCGCAGATAAAAGGTGAAAGCGAGGCGTTCAGCCGACTGCTTCTCCAACTGAGGAACCTCCGAAGCACAGCCCACACAGATGAGATCATGAGGGAAGACTAGCACTAATAATGCAGCAAGACGAGTGCTAGAGAAGTATGTAAAATTAAAGTAAAGTCAACATACAGTGTGTTTTAATGCCATGGTAGAAGTGAAAGAACTCAGTGAACCAGAAATAAATGTGGCAAGTATTCTGGAGGGAGAAGAGCAACAAGAAAAACCTCTCTTTATTGTTGTCTCCTCAAAAACTACAAAAGGATTATGGAAGTGTGTCCTGTAGCCATTAAAAAGATGAGATTTAGGACTCATTATCAGCTACAATTACTACAATACATTTACCACTATCACTGTCTGAGTTAGGGTCATCAAAAGTGCTGAAAATCAGATGTTAATTGTTTATTACTCATTTGAATATCCATACAAAAAACAGTACGACTTTATAATAACTAAACCTGAATTTGCCTTAACAAAGTATGAACAAAGACTTAATTTACATAGATTCAGTATTAGTAAGTACTTAAGGGTTAGGTTTAGGTGCGAGTAAGGAATTAGGGTATACTTAAAGGCCCGGTACCTGATTTTTATTGTTATAAAACATGAAAAACAGAACTAGTTCATGTTAAAGTCTTTACATCAGTCACATGTATCACTCACTTTCCCAATGCAGTCCCAGTATCCTAAATATTCACCGCCATGAGTTTATAAACACTTTTCTCGAGTCTCTGAGCCCAGAACCTCACAGACCGTCCCATGTAAAGGTAAAAAACATTAGCATGCTAACGGTGCACTTCCTGCTTCTCTCGTTGGATAAAACGCTCTATGAAAAGATGCAGAGTAAGAATTGTGGTCTCATTTTCACTTGAAAAGATGCTTTTACAATATGTCCTTCCTGGGGCAACACAGATTTTATTTTATTACATGCAAAAAAAAAAAAAAAGTTCTGTTTTTCCTGTTTCACAACTGTAAAAATCAGGTACAAGCCCTTTAAGCGATTAGTAAGCCTGAACCATTGTTAATAATTCTTATTTGTTCCCTATGAATTAAGTCTTTGTTCATGCTTTATTTAAGCAGGAATAAGTATTAGTATTAGTATTATTATAAACTGTTACCCAAAAAACAAATCACAAAAAGGTTTTAAAATGATCTTGAGTTTTATCAGAACTTGTATAAGACCAAATAACATAAAGTTTGCGCTAAAATACTGAAATATTGTGATAAAGAATTTGGCGATGCAGTATCAATATTAGGGGCTGCTGTAGCAAGGCTTTTTTGTATATTTTTAAAATTAGTTTGTGATAGTGCTATTGTTGTGTTGTTTGTTTAGAGAAAGGAAGCTTGCATTTGCAATACATTTGAGATAAGCATAGTTTGGATTGTTAAAATTGGTGTATTTCACATTAAGATTGTGTAATTGTAGGACTGGAAGTGCTGTCATTTTATTTCGTTGGATGTTTTGTGCCACTGTTATTTAGTCTTTACTCTATGGTTGTGTTCTGTGTTTAATGTGTTGTATGTTTTAACTTTTAAAATGGAAAAAAATGAATACATAAATTATACAAAAAAATATTATTTAAAGGTGCTGTACCTAATTTTTACTGTTTTGAAACGTAAAAAACAGAGCTAGTTTGTTTTAAAATCTTTACATCAGTCACATGTATCGCTTTCTTTCCTAATGCAGCTACAGACTCCTAAATATTCACGACCATGAGTTTATAAGCACTTTTCACGAGTCTCTGAACCCAGAACAAGTATTACCATCACGGGTAAAGCTAACAAACAGTTGCGTGCTAATGGTGCCCTTCCTGCTTCTCATAGAATAAAACGCTCTATAAATAGCTGCAGAGAAAGCGGTATAACTAATTTTCACCTGAATAGATGCAAATAATCAAGTTTCATGTTTAAAAATCAGGTACAGCGCCTTTAACAAAGAAATACAGTTGTTAAACTATTTGCTTCTTGAAAAACATTGATCTATCACAGAATACCATGCCCAAAATATAGAAAGAAAGTAGCCTACTTTTATTTTGCGTTAAAAGTATGCACTCCAGATTGTTTTTGACATCGCAATCCCACTCGACTAACTATGTATCTGGGCCTCAAACTCCTGCCATGGACAAAGTGAATGGATACCTTTAGGGCATACTTTTGGCAGCAGAAAAGAACAACGTCACAAAGAAATGGATGACACAAACTGCACAAACAATTTAGGACTGGACTGACATAGTAATGGACAAAAGAAAAATGGAAAAACATTATATTTTGACCTTTTTACTAATCGAAATCAAGTTTGAAATTTCATCATCATGACAACAGTGCTCTGAGTTCTAAATGATCAATCTGGAATTCCTCTTCGTGTGACAGAAGCTGAAGCAAAAGACGTCAAACATTTGCAAGATCTAAACCTACAGACATCAAAACCTTTTCTCTTTTCATGTCTTTCCGAAACAAAACAATGTGCATTTCTGCTAAAACAATGTCAGTTGCAGGTGCGTTTGGGTGTCTTCCGTATACAGGCTGTAGAAATCCATTTGGTTGTTGTAGTAGTTTCAGCCTTTCTTCCCCTTCACGCAAATTCTGCAGAAAACGGGAATAATTATGCATAAACAAGCATACTTACCGATTGAGTATGACTGTATTAGTATTACTTTCCATCTCCTGACTGTCCTTGGAGTTTGTGCTTTGTGGACAGAGCCTGGGGGTAGGGCAGACCAGCACATACAGGGAACAGCTCTGTTTCTTTATAGTTTACCGTGTGCACTACTTTTCTTTAACTCTTGGCACTTCTCTTGGGACTATTTTCTTCTGGATGCAAACATAACCTCATGAATAAACACAAGGAGGCTGCATGTGAGCCTGACAACACATGGATAAATACCACTTCAGCAGACTTCTAACGCCGCAGAAACGGAATACATAAATATACATGTATATTTTTATCTTGATCTTTTTGTCTTTTGTTTAGATTCCTTTTGTTTGTACGTCTAAATTGTACAGTTTCAGGCTAAATTATCTGTCCGTGATTCATTTCAAAAATGCGCAATAAAAAATTTTGCCAGGATTGTTAAACAGCATGGCATTAAACCTGCTCAAAAACACCTTAATAAAATGCATTCTCCACAGATCCGTCAGATTTACCTGCTTTTCTCAGAACGTAACTGTTACGGCTCCAGGCCTCAAGCTCCTCCTGTAGCCATATGCAGTTGGGATATAATTTACAGCAAATAAAAAGTAATAGTTTGCAAAAGAAAAGAGACTTAACTAAACAAAAAAGAAAACAATTAAACAATTTAAGAGAAATTAAACTCAGGATCCACTAATTTACAAACTAATTCAAAGTAACAAAGTTTGTAAATACAAATTAACAAGTGTCTCAACGAAAAATACAACAAATAGCGCTGGCACTACATTTTTTAACTAAACAAGAGACACATCAATGTGGCAAGCAGAAACACAAATGTTCAGCTGCCTCTACCTCTGGCTCCTCTTCAGGTGAGGCAAATAGCTCCAGAAGTTCCCCCACCTTTGAAGAGGATTCATATGAGACTTTTGGAGGAAGGTCCTGAGTCTTCTGGCCCAACACTGACTCCTCCTCCGAAGAGCTTTGCGCGGGAGAGCTTAGAGGGATTGGTTCTGCCAGCTCTATCTGAGGGCGGTCAACTGCCACTGGCTGAGGGGCTGGACCTGCTTCATCCTGTCCCTCCAAATTTGAAATCCGGGCTTCCAGCCGTTGAACCAGTCCTCTAAGCATGTCTCTTTGTTTTGTCATCTGGTCCAACATCTGTTTTTCCCTAGCACAGTCAGCTCGAGGGCACTCGTCTTCCTCTTCGTCCTGGTCATAGTGGTAAGTGAAATGTTTGCCATCTCTTCTCCCTCTGGTGTGGATGGAGCTAAAGGTTCAGCTTGAGTTTGAAATCAGAAGGCTTGAGATTGAGGCTGAGACTGCCATTAGGCTCAAGCAGCTTGAGTCACAAGCACACCTGTTACCCCGCTCCGCCTCCACTGCTACCACTGACCTGGCTTCCACCTTCCAGTCTACTACACCTTTTGACGTAAGTACAAACATTTCTCTTGTTCCCACATTTGGAGAATCTGAAATTGATTCCTACTTTGCAGTCTTTGAGCGCATCGCAACAGCGTTATGTTGGCCCCGCGATCTTTGGCCCATTTTGTTACAGTCCAAACTCACCTGCAATGCAAAATAAATTGTTACAACCTTACCTCTTGAAGAAGGTTTGTGTTACAACACTGTTAAAGCTGCCATTTTGAATGCTTACAAGTTGGTACCTGAGGCCTATCGGCAAAAATTCAAACAGCACTCCAAAGTCCCGAGCCAAACCTATGTTCAGTTTGCTAGAGAGAAGGGAAATCTCTTTGATAAATGGTGCACTTCAGCTAGAGAGCTTATTTTGTTGGAGGACTTTAAGCAGTGTTTGCCTAATTCAGTTGTTGAATGAACGAAAGGTCCAATCCCTTTCTGAAGCTGCTATGTTAGCAGATGAGTTTGTGTTAGTTCACCAAAGACATTTTTCTGTAACTTCTCCCAAACATTCCTTATATTCTCCTGTTCTTCTGTACCTGTGAAAGTGCAAAGACCATGAGACAAGAGAGAATGTTTCTACTGCCATAAATCTTAACACATCATTGCCAACTGCCCAGCCCTGAAGTAAAAAGCAGAACGCTGCGCACCCAAACCAACAGGTGTCAGTTTGATTCAATCTGATTCAACATCTTTAGCTCCTGACACCGATCTAAAACCCTACTCCTGTTCTGAGTCCTTGATTGCTGGTGGTTTACTGGGTCCCCCTTCTGGCAAAGCATTTGATCAGCACTCTGACAATGACCTTTCTGACTCTAATTTTGTGCCCCCTTTTTAGATAAACCTCGTGTGATTTCCCAGCCTTCAGGGGCAAGGCCCCAAGCCCGTCCCGAGTGCTCTGGGTCTGGCAGAGCTTTATTTTCCCATTGCAGAGGCCCGTGCCTGGGAGTTGACCAACAAAACCCAAAATTCACTTTAATTAATTCACCTTATCTGATTGTGTCTGTGCCTCATAATTAAAGCTGTAGCCAGCTCAGAGGACCTCCCTCATGTTTTAGCCACTGTTTTCAACATGGCTCCAAATTTAGTAAGGTTTGTACACTTGTAGCACCTGGTTAACTTGTACGTTTAAATGTGTTAGTCACGCACCAGTCTCCCGCCAAGTTAACTTGTTAGAACCGTTTAGCTCAAAGTTTTTGCATATTTCCCGTTTTTGTGTGCTTTTCAGAAATGCTGATGGTGCTAGGTTTGTATAAGGTTGGCAGTCATAAGTGCAATGACTTGTCTTTAATGTATGTATGGCTTTTGTTTTTCTGAAATATTACAAACATGGTTTGTAACTTAAGGGGGGGAGTGTTATGGCCCCAGGTCTCAAGCTCCTCCTGTAGCCATATGTCTGCAGTTTTGTGAAGCCTCTCCTGTCCATGTGAATCTGGCTGTGGAAGCACTCTACAGATTGGAGGACTGCCTTCACGCTTGGACCCTCCTCTCTCTGTCCTGATTGGTGCAGCGCCGTAGGATCTGGCCAACCCTTCCTCTCACCTGCAGCTGCCACACCTTAAAAGAACACGCCTCCTGCCACTCATGGCTGCTGATTTGTTGGGATCAGCATGATACTTTAGTTGTGTCTCATGTGACTTTTGTATTTGTGAGACACTTGTAGTCCTTTGGACTTAGTTTTGAGACTGGGTGGTTTTTGTGTTTTTTATTTATTATGTTCACTACTCTGTTAGGAGCCTTTTTCAGTTATCCCTGTAATTAGCCTTTTTTGTTTTGACCATTTTGTCTTTTGTTAAATTTGGTTTGACCAATTTCAAGCTTGGTTTTTGTTACTTCCCCTTAACCTTAGCAGAGCTGGGTCGTAACAGTAAAGCAGACAAAGCAATAAGATCTCCATGGAGACAAGCAAGTGACATAAGTTACCTTGTGTACCCTTAACTGGAACATTCTGCAAAAAGCAAGAAAGAAAATTATAAATATACAAATTCTGAAGTCATTTCATCAGTAATTTTAACTCATGTATTAGCAATACATTACGGTTAAAGAAAAGTAACAACTCAAATCAAATTATATAACCCAAGAAAGTACAAAAAAAAACAAACTGAGGATCCAACTTCGTTAATTTACCAACCGAGACCGAGTTATTTCATTTGTAAGTGAATTTCTGCTTTTGTTATTAGCTCCGTCTAGACGTTAACAACATTAGCATAATAGTGCATTTATAAGAGCAGAGAATAAAGTGTGTACAGGAGCAACACGAGTACTATCAATATTTTAACAGTTAAACTTTATCCAAAAGCAGGGTGCAGCCATGTTGGATTGTATAAATTCTGGGCTCTGAAATGTTGCCCAAGTTTCCAAGTAAGAGTTCCAAGATTTAAATGTGTGAGTACGGAACTCTGAAACCTCTGAGGACAACTGGAACGCAACATTAGCTAACTTATTTCATCACATTTTTATGATAACATTAAGCAAAATTTGTTTGAATGGAGAAAATGGAACATGACTAGCGTTGTAGTGTTTTTGGACTTGTCTTAACCCCAGTCTGAAGGGAGGGCTGTCTTCTACCTGCAGGTCGGCAGAGCAGGACCACAGCCTTATCCATGACATTTAGTCGATGCTGAATGGATTCTCTTGTATCAAATTTTGCTCGACTCGCACACGGCAGCATGTTGGAGCGGCTCTCTCGACGTATTGTTGTAATCCTGCCAACAACGCCACTCTGCAGCGCTGTACCATCCATTTGGTAACTCTGTGCCATATGTTACTGAAAAACAAAAAGTTCACTTTTTAATTTCTATAGTTACTGAAATGCAATGTGATATACAACAGGGCAAGTTACAGTACCACCACTGTTGAGGCTACAAGGCCAAGTCACAGGTCAGATCTGTGAAGAGGCAACAGAGAAACACAGAGAAAGCATGTTTATCCAAGGTATTTTTTTAAGAACTTAAATATATGCAAGGTAGATAAATTTAATGTCATACGTTCCTTTTCTTTACTTTTTATTTTATTTTATTTTTTATAGAAAATAGTTTATTCTATAGCATAGTTTTTAGTATATAATTTTGTTGAAAGAACAAATGTTGTGCATTATTTGTACTGTTACTGGCTTTAAATAAACTTTTGTGTTTTAGAACAGAAACAGAACAGAAAATAAGACGTTTTTACAAATTACAGAATAACTTTATCACTGCCTTGGGAAACGCCATATTAACTTAGCTGTGGCTCCATCTGCTGGCTGTAGATGCAATTACGCAAATTTGTATATACACTGTGCTTTGTAGTAGGAGCAGTGCTGAGCTGTGACGCCGTGTTTAGACTCTGGCGATCATTTATGAACTTAAAACATAGATTCTCTGAGCCACGTCACACATCGAAGGAATTCAGAACGTGTCTTTTGCCAGTCAGAGGGAGAGAAGTTGAGTGCAATTCCAAGTATGTTTTTGATGACGGAACACTGTTAGAACAGAGTTAAAAGCTCAAAAATGTCAATGTTGCATAATATTTGCCCTTTAACATGAAAGCACTGACATCTCTATAGAATGTAATGCTTGTTTTCCGCGCATTTATGTTTTGAGCGTTTTGAAACATGAAATGCCAACGCTGAGATGTTTACACTTAACATTCCTTTATTGGCCTTGTGTGGCAAAAATTGGAAGTCATGGGCCGATCTCGCAATATCAGTGTTTAAACAATCCAAAATGCATCTCGATTTAAAAGTAACAGAAGAAACTGTGTCATGTTTGTTTATTTTTCATTTTGTATTTGGATCTTAGTGTCAGATTTCAGTGTCAGTGCCAAGTCCAATCTCAGTATAGACTTAAGGGAGGATCTGGGTTAACCAAATGCATCTGGGGTAACTCAATTTCCGCCAAAGTCCCTCACTGTTCCTAGCACAAGATGTCCTCTGTCTGAGCCCTGATTTAAGATCTGTCTTGACACCAGAAATGTTTAAACTTTAGTGGTTCACAAAAAACGTTTAGCCAGAAGCTAAAAGCTGGGCATGATGTATAGGACTCCCCTAAAAGGTTCCCGAAATTCTCCTTCATTGCAAGGTAACATTTCTACAGGATAAATTATATGTTTAGTATTGAGCGATGCATTTCTTTCAATACATCTCACAGGGAAAGTAAAGTTTAGTTTAACCTTACCAGTTAGGCCACCATTTGCAGAGTTGTTTTGATTCTTTTCTCTGATTCTCTGTAATTAAAGATGGAGCATATGTTTCAAGGACACATTGCTCAGAGCTGCCATCGGAATAAGGTGTGTGGGTAAAATGTGGCTCTGGCAGTTTGAAATTCACTTCGCAGAACTAAAACCATGTTCAGGTCCAATCTGCGCGCGACCTTTGTGTTGAAGTGGAAGAGCAAAGTCACTGATTAAAACCAACGTCTTCTATAACATCTTCAAAACCAGCAGTGCGCCATCTGTAATATTACTGCTGCTGATGAAACGTATTGAAAGTTATGACTGCAACTGAATGGGAAAAAGTGTTTCAGTCTGTCCTGTGAACGATTTCTTAATAATCAACTTTGGCGCTAGCAAGGTCCATGTACCTGCTGGTCATTTTAGTTTTGTTTCGAAATGGGAAGGCCGGAATCGGAAGACAAAAAATGAGTCCTTATTTCATTTCTCACTGTAAATCAAGATTATTTGCAAGATTGCCCATGTTTTTCTTGGGTTTTTATGTGAAAGCTCCAAGTCAAGTGCCCTGCGAGGCTCTTCGTTCCAGGGCCAGAGCGGTCGTGGCAGTGCAGAAGCAAAGGACTCTGGGTGTTAGATTGTTGCATGTACGTGGTTTGTTTACCTTGAATCCGAGCAGACAGCGGCACAGTGATCATTGTCAAAGGGTGCGGGACAGAACACCTCCCATCAGGCTAAAGAACGCCCTCATCGGCTACTATTCTACGACGGGCTCATTTATGGAGAGTCCTTGCCTCTGAAAGTTGTGAAACACAGTTATGCTCATTACCGGGAAGAAGTAGGAATGCGTTAATAATGTAAACAGTAAATTATGACCTCTGCAAACAGTTTCAAATTAGCTGCTTCTGTTTTCCACATTTTTTCAGCGGTATAAATTGGCTACAGCGCCTTTAAAAACAGTCCCAGGCCTGTCTTGTTGCTTTTTTTTCCTGTGGTCATTTAGCCGTGGCTCCACACTGACTGTAGCGTTTGAAGGCAGAGTGTTTAGTGAGCGATGTTTTCCTGACAGGAGCTGAGGGGAGCACCAGGTCAGATAAACAAAGCAGCAGGAACACCACTTAAATCAATAAGAGTCAGAAGGTTCAGGAGCTGGGGGGCTAAAGGCAGGATATGGAGCCCGTTCTGCTGTAGGCGCAGTGTGTACCAGAGACCTGTTTTATACGTCTACTGTATGGCTCACATTTGTACCAGTCTGTTGTGTTTATTTATTGAAAATGTTGGTCTCTAATGTACTTTAATGCGAAGCAACTTTGGGTTGACATGAGTGAAATTGGGTAAATGTGCTGAAAATCTGTTAGTAGCATGTAATTGAAACACCCGCTTAGCAAGAAGAAAAGTAGTAGCTGTTAGTATGGGAATAATGGCATATAAAAACTCTTAAAATTAAATTGATCAATTTCAAACTTCTCCAGTAGTCTACTCATATAAAGAAATAAAAAGATGTATTACAAAATATTCGTCATGTAAGGTTTTCATGTAGAAATAAGGCAACTTATGCGTAAAAACAACCATTACTCATTTTTGGGACATAAATCTGAAAAATGGACAAACAAATTTCTTTGTTCATTTTTTACACATATTAGTAATAAAACAATTTACAGAAGGGATTTTTGATTTCTTATTTGGTTTTTGAGTAAACTAGGCTTGACTAAAAATTGGCCCAAAAATTGACTTAAAACTTAAATAAATCAGGCGATCTATCGATTTAGATAGACAAATTCTTCAGTATGTTTCGTCAAAATCTTGTTAAATACAAGACTGTAAAGTTTGGTGTGTGTAGGTGCTACTTTAAGTGATGATCTTTATGTCCTGACGGGAGAAAAATGCATTTTAAGAAAGCGGCATTGGAGTTAGTGTTCCATAGAAATCCATGGATAAAGTGGAATAAATGATGTAATAGAACATCTTCACGAGCAGATTGGACAAGTTTGTAGTTTCCACGTGAAAGCCTATAGGTTGAGAATGTAAACAAGTCAAAAATAAAAAGTGCCTGTAGTGTTTCGCCTTACGTATAACAGCAATAGTTTTATTAGTAACAACTAATTAAACTAATCACTCTTTCCTCTGCCATAAAACTGTTAAAGTTACGGTCAGTGTAACGCGACTCATTATTTTACTCTGAGTTCTCGTCTCATTCAGAAAAGCTGCTAAGTTGTATTCATTGCTTGTTTGGGGAAGTAAACACGAACAAGACGAAGAAGAGACAGAAATAATCTAAAACAGAGATTGACTGTGAATGTGACCAATCGAAGCAGCGTTAGGTGGGATTATGAGTTTCAAGACATTTCACTGGTTGTCATGAAACGCAGCTTTGCACAACTCACCACACGGAAACAAGATACTGTGCAACATAAGCGTGGCTTTTATGGATAAATCATTATTTGGAGATTCTTTGAGATGGAAGTAAAAACAGATGACAACCGCATGGGAGCCACCTGCCTTCACTAAAAACCAGGCAGACGAGTGTGAAGACAGCCGTCTGCTTTCTCCTGAGTGTCGCTGCTTTAATACCTCTTTGGCTGTTCACTCCTGGGTTTATAATTGTAAAAGCGCAGTCATGTAGTTTGCATATGTTTGTTATGTTGCGTTTAGTAAATGGGCTGTTTGGCCTGTGTCTGCTTCTTAAATGCAACAGTTGTTTGTTCTTGTAACTGTACAGATTGTGTTTCTGGAGGAGATTCACTTATTATAACTAATACGGGCTAAGCAAGGCAGGACAGAGCAAATGTTTTACTTGAATAAGATTGAGATTTTTCAGTAATTAAAAGGAAAAATATTCTGCATTTTTCATATTATGATCCTTTAAACATGCTCTTGAGTACCTTAAATTTTCCATCTCATGTTTTAAAGCAAAAAAAAGTTTCTTATTCAGACAGGTGCTATGAGCCAGTATGAAATTGCATCCAGCCAGCACTTTATACAATCTAGTAAAGTTAGCGCAGTTCTGTGGATTTGCTGCAGTAATTATCGCGTTAAGACGGCAGAAATGCTCAGAACGAGTCTAGCGATAATTTAAGAACATAAAACAGCTGCACATTCTCCAATAAGTGACGTAGATGATCCGATAATACGTATCAAAATCCAAGAAGTTCAGCAGTAAGTGTGTATGACGCTCAGCAGGGAGAGAATTTTCTAATAAACACATTTGTCAAAACAGCGTGAATGCAACCGAATGCTACTCCAGGCATGTTTTTGATGATGGAACATTGTTAGAACATGGTTAAAAGCGCAAAAAAGCCACTGTGGCAGAATATGTGTCCTTTAATAGTTACTTTACCTGGTAGCAACTTACTTTCATCACTCAATAAAGCATTTATTAACTCAATTCCATTTTGGGAGGGGTGACGGGTAACTTTAATTAATCCCTTTTTTGAAGGAACTTGCCCAACACTATTTTTACAGATTGGACGCCAACGCAGGCTGATCTCTTGCCCTGACGAAGACGCTGTTGGTCGAAACGCGTTGGCATCCCTTCTGTAAAAAGGAAGACTTTTAACTTATCAGTGCTTTGGCTCTTATTTGCAGCGCGGTTGCTTGGCGAGAGTTATTGAATTACCAGTCAAACACAGTTTAAACTCAATCTTGTCGAAACTTGTCAGATCAACATCAATATTTAAAATTCAAGCCACGCACTTATAGCTTTCAGTTTTGTATTTTCAAGCTTTGCACAAAATGAGACAGCGGCTCTCTCCAGCATAAATGGATGCATTAGCCGCTCATATTGGACCGCACTGACCGCTGGAGCTTCACATCCTGCCCACCTCCTCTGCTGAACGTGGGGGCATGACAAACAGCCAGTGAGCCAGGCCACCGACACCTAGTGACCGAGCGCACCGAAATAGATCAGGATGATACCCGCTCACACCCATGCACAGTGAGTCACCAAGAAAAAAACATAATCTTTTCTCTCCCAGGAGAAAAATGAGCGCGTTTCCACAAGTTAAACTTTAGCGGGCTTGCATACATTTGTCTTACTCCTGCAGCTTGTTTTTCCAGTTATATATTTGCAAAAACATGATTTATCAACATCAAAAAGACGAACAACAGACAATAAAAAAGTCTTTACAGCAATGAAATGACCACCAGCACCAAGCATCCAGTATTTATCATTCAAACAGTAATAAATGGTTTGAAATGCTGTGGATTACATTTGGCAAATAAATAGTTAGCTTATGCAATATGTGGCTGTGTTTACCAGCTTATTCAACTTTAGCAGGTCTAGCATAGAATTTAATAAGGACAACTTTTTCAGCTCATAACTTTAAGCTAAACACAGAGCAAAGTAAAGAGCTTAAGTTTATCTCACAATCAGGGGCGTAGCACCAAATTCTGGGCCCCAGGTACAAACCCTCTCAGTGGGCCACTAATACATAAGTTTATATGATTTATTTACACAGCTCATTCAGTTATTATTGTTTTTTTACTCCCTATGACTAGACTAGATCATATGGGTTCTACATACACTAAAAAATAACTCACTTCGAGATATCTTTTTTTAAAGGTCCCATATTCTGCTATTTTACCCTTTATACAGTCTTTTCTAAGGGTTTTGTTGATACATTTTTGCGTTGTGCAATATCCATAACATAACAGTTTCCAAAAAACACCCATTTCTTGGACTGGCCCCCCTCCTTGCAAAAGCAAACGGCTCACTCTGAGATCTGACCCCCCCAAACAGAGAGCAGGCTGCCTCCCCCGCCCAACTCGCGCGCCTCCCCCGCCCAACTCGTGCCGAAGCCTAGAGCGGAGATGGTGCGCATGCGCAGTGTGCTCCGGTATACAGCGATACACAAACACGGGAACAAACCTTTTATCCATCCTGACGGTGCGTCGTGCTGAGTCCTACGTCCTGGATCTGACCTGGAGTTTGATGTGCTCCAGTACCTCGACAACGGACGTTGCCGTTTGGTAAATAACAAGCTAACTCTTCGATCTGTCGTATCCATCGTGTAATAACTGTGTAGCATTAGCATTAGCAGTTTTTATTCTGTGGCTGCGCGCTTCCTGGAGGCGTGGCTTAAACACCGCGTCATCCTTGTGAAGCGCGTCATCCTTGTGAGGAGCCCCCGTCTGCCTGCTCAGCCGAGGGGGACGGAAAAGACAGTTCTCTAGCGAAAACATGCGGCAATCAATCAAAAAAACACTTTGGGCACAACATACGAGGCCCAAATAGCACTGTAGGAAGGTTAAAACCTCTGAAAAGTCGATTTTGCATGTTATGGGACCTTTAACTACGGGCCCATGCTTTGATAAAGTACTGTTCTCTAATCTCGAAACATAATGTTAAAATAAGAAAACACACAAACTGCAAATTACAATCACTATTTGTATTTGTGAACAACTTGGCTAAAACGTGAGCAATGATTTTTATGGGGCCCCTGAACACTGGGGCATAACTCTATTTAGTTTATCAAGGATTTTATTCAACCACATTGTATTTTATTTAACAAAAATAGATTAAAGTGCAGAAAAATTCAATTGAGGAAAAAAGCAAAAAACACATAACATGTTTTTGGTTTTTGAGAGGCCCTTCCTGCTCTGGGCCCCAGGGAAACCAGTACCCTTGACCCCCCCAGACCGACACCCCTGCACGCAATGGTAAAGCTATTGTATTGTACCAAGCCGGGATTCAAATAAGTTATCATCTTGTTCAGGGGTAAATGCAATGTCCATAAAGTCAGAAGTTAAAACATCTTGTAATTAAATAATTTCACTCGAAGAATTTCAAGCCTCATTAGCGAGTTGACATCATGATTTAGCAAACACCCAGATATTTGGACAGAGCTGGACAATATCCGGGCACTGAACTTCAGCTTCTCCCTCGCAAGCTGCTTGAGCGAAGCAGAGCGAGCAGAAAGCCAAATATCAAATGGCTGTTTTCAAGGAAACTGACAAAGTTCAGAATATATACATTAAAAAAAAACATGAATCCAACCTTTGTGCGCTGTTTTAGACGAACACAAGTGGTCTGTTTTTACATTCCACTGAGGGAAAAATGCATTCTGGACTGCTGTACAAAAGGATGAGCCTTTTGTCCAACTCATAACAGGTTGAAGCAAGAAATACCTTAACCAGTTATTTCAATTGATCCATGGTTCATACAACCTTGAGTTTGGGTCTAAGTGGAATATAAATTCTTGTGACTTTTATTAGCTTTTAAACATGCTTTTGGTCACCTCAGAAGTGGTATTTCACCTTTTCTGAAATAACATGTCAATTGGAAAACACTGTTCCCAAACTACACCTCCATTTCCAATAAAGTATTTAGCTGTTGGACTGCGCCACACTGTCTGCAGTGGGAATAAACAATGAATGAATAAATAAATAAAGCCCTCTGGCAATGTGACTGCTTGCTAATGGAGCCATGTGTTTACTGACTTACTGTACAAACTGCGCAGGAGGTTTCCGGACTTTTACTTGTGATGCAACAATCTGGGGAAAATGTACTGACCTTTCTATAACACCACCAGGTCAAGTTACAGGTCAGACCTGTGGAGAGACGACCCTGCTCACAGTATGAATAGATGTTTCTCGACGAACTTTCTACGTGATTTCAAGAAACAAAAAACATCTCCAAATGAAAGTAAGACAGATCCTTGCGATGTCATACTGTGCAACATTCCAGGCAAAACGCTAACATCTCCATGGAAACAAACAGCTGGCCAACCCTCCACCAGAAAGGTAAGACAGTGCACCTTTAACATCCATAACGATTTCATACTTAACATCCACACTTCTTCTGAGCCGTTTGTGCACCACGTCCTCTGACCGTATCGAGCCGCTCAGCCTGACAGAATCGTGCAGTCCTACATTGCTATTGGGAAGGAGGCGTGGGGCTTTGATGGATGCACAAAAGCATATGAGAGGAGAAGTGAAGCTAGCAGCTGCAAGGCACATCCACACAGCCCTGACACACGCAGCCCCAGCTACCAGCCTCTATCCTGCAGGGACGCTTTGACAGACAGTGGTTTGGAAGTTTGCCTCGGAAAAAGCAACGTGACGTGAGAGGGGTTACTTCAGTCAGTGTTTATGCCCCGTTGGAAGGTGCGATTCCCAGCTCCCCTTGGGCAAAATGATTCACTCGCCTTGGTAAATGTGTGGGAGGGATTGGGGGTGATTGGCAGTGATTACAATTGGCAGTATAATTGTTAAAGATGCACTAATATACCGGTAAATATTGTCCAGGTATCAGAAGATATTTACATGATTGAGTAATACCGTTATTAGCCAAAAGCACAGATATTTGTCCGCCGAAATTGTGCTTCGGTAATGAAAGGGTTTTTAATTGTTGTCCCTTAGCAGAAGAAGGAAGAAAAAAGCTCAGTAGAAAGAGGCTTGTCACATTTCCTCTAACAGAACAGGCTGTCAACTTTTATCCAGACAAAAGACCCAGAAAACCAACTTACGGACAATGAGCCCCCCCCCCCAAACTCAGAGGTTCTCAGGTCATTTTAGTCCTGTGCGAAAGCTCATGTCTGTGATTTGGACTGTACTTACTTTACTGTTTGGACAAATTTGAACAAAAATAATAATATTCATTTGCCAAGGATCCTTCTCCAATACAATTATTGTTTTTTTCTATAATTAAAAAGCCTAAAAACCACAAAACAGACAGTGATAAAGACCTTGGAAGTACAATCCTGTTGTCACGGCAACGGAATATTAGGCAGCATGGAGCCTCTTTTGAAAAGTTTGTAGTTTGGATACTTTGGTAGAAAGTTTGGTGGCGGGGCTGTGTGAAAATGAATGGATTAAAAAAGAGAGGTTATGATTGTTTCATATGAAATAGGATAGTGTGGCTGTCATTTTGATCGCAATGACGTTGTAAAAAAAACACATCTCAAACTATTCACCTTGTTATGGAAGTTGTCGTGGGTGCTGCCATCTTGTTTCCGTTGTATTAGTTTACATGGAGCAGACGAGCGCAACAGAAAGTAAGTTCTACACGGGCTCAAAAGCTGTTTTCAGGCCGCCCAGGAAATCGGTGCCATTGTTGACTGTGTTCATTAAACATTTTTATACAAATCAGTCTACTATATGTAACATTTTAGCAGCAAGATTTGTCCCTTGTTCGACATTAGCTTTAACAGAGTTCTCGACAAACCAGAAGTGCGTTTACAACAAAAGTGCAACAAAAATCTGTGGCAAAAAGAAGCAAAAGTGGGCGGGGCGGAATAAGGTGAACAGCACAGGTAACGCTACATAACGCTGAAACAAACCTAAAATAGTGAACACAACACAAAAAAACGCTAACATGAATGAATTAAAAGGTTCCTGTCATATTTAAGTGTGTTTGAAAGCCAGACATTTCCGGATTAAAGTCCATAAAAACAAGTAGATTTCTGACATTTCTGTTCCCATGCAAATGCTTACAATAAAAAACAGATGATGTGGAGTTAAATTTTACAGACATCCCGAGGTAAAACCAATCCTGTCCAAAAAAAGGCTTTAGACAGTTCATCAGTAAATACTTGCGACTAATTTACTCATGCCCCACCATAAAGCCAGTGTTGTTGTAATTTTTTAAGACATGATTTGGCTAGTTTTCCACTGAAATGATCCATTTGTACTTCTTTTCTTCCTCTTAGTAAGTTTGACTGGTTAAAAGAAGGAGGTGACTGAGGAGGAGCTATTGAACAACATCTAATTCATGCTGTAAAAGAGCTTAACATCTCTAGTCAAACATGTATACATTATCAGAGGTATAATGTTTCTATATTTCTTTGACTTTTTTTATGGTTTACAAATGAGTATCAGCATATGACATTGAACTGCACACTATTCCAATCTTTTCTATTAAACCCACGCCTCTTCAAACAATGTTTTTGGTTTAAGGTACTGCTTATTTATCTCATTCCAACAGCACAAATATCAACAAGCGCTGACTTGAGCGAGCTGTCACTTCACACAATGCAAGACGAGACAAGAATGGAACACACTGGAGGAGCAGCAATATTGTTTTATTTAGTAAAAGGCACTCAAAACATGCTGAGTATTAGTATGAAATGCACAGCAAATCTATTATCAAATGACAGAGGTCTGTTACAACACTAGATTTCTTTTTTTAATCATTGTTTGTCAACAATTTTTTTACTTCACATTTCTCTATTCCTGGAATGGCTAACAAGCAAAAACAACCGCACATTTTAAGTTTATGTCTAGGTAGAGTTGCTGTGGGCTATTTGTGAAACTACTGGATAGAGCATGGCAACGTCCTGCAAAATGCACTAACATAGTAAAGCTTTTAACCAGAGACTCTGTGTATGACCCTGTTTTGCTAGCAGACAAAAATGCACTAAGAATGCTGATAACATTTTGCAATATTTATACATAAATAAAGAAGTGTTTTAATCAGCATGCAATTATTAACTGAATCTAAATAAAAAATGTGGACTGAGGGGGAAAAAAACTCTTTATTGGATAGTTACTTGTCTAGTTTAGTTTTTACTATATATTTTTTTTTTCTATTTTATCTTATTATTCTATCTTATTAGCTTCATTGTATTGTTCTACATAGTCCATGAAGTACAGTAGCCAGAGAGTTTTGACTGGCCCAGCACCCATGGCTTAGTGACCACAGAGGACTTGGGAACATTACCTTAAACCTGACATACACTGGTTTCACAGCTTCCTCGATCAATGGCACCGATCGTCGTCTCTGCTTGGCTGTTTAGGCCATTAGCACCCTCCATTGATCCCTCTGTGTGTCTTGCTCCTGGCTAGCTAACTCTACTCAAATCTCTAGAACTGGATACAAAACAATGCAGGTCACCAACAGTCTGCGGAGTCATCACTATTTGTGCAGTTAAATATTTTGTTTCCATCATGTTTGAGAATTTGGCAGAGAAGAGGTGTGGACCTAAGCTTGTGCCTTGAGGTACTACTTGTACTGCACGCCACTGTAGTATCTCCAGTTTGTGCTGGTCAGGTTTTGGTGATTGTATGTGTTTAGTGTTAATAATGCCATCAGACCTCAGAGGTAAGTAAGTAAGTAAGTAAATTTTATTTGTATAGCGCTTTTCACAGATAAAAATCACAAAGTGCTTCACATAAAAATAGGATAAAATACAGAGAAGTAACAACCCAGTCAACTAAAAGCTTTTTTGAATAAGAGTGTCTTTAGCTGCTTCTTAAAAGTGTCCACTGAATCGGCCTGGCGAAGAGCCAAGGGCAGGGCGTTCCAGAGTCTGGGGGCCACAGCCTGAAAGGACAGGTCCCCCCGAGTTTTGAATCGTGTCTTTGGGACCATGAGAAGACTCTGGTCTGAAGACCGAAGAGGAGCACTGAGGAGGTTGTGGAGGCTTTTTGGGGACGATTTGTTAGTCTTTTATATGATTGTTCTGTCTCAAATTTCTTTTTTCTTTTGGATTTAACTCAAAATCAGACAACTCTCAGCATGTATCTTTTGTTTTGTGCTGCAGTTAGCTTACCTTCATTTTAGCCTTAAAATGTCTCCTTCTTTGGCCAAAAGCTTAAATAATTCTGTCTGTTTTGTTCATGTATGTGATAACGGTGGCTCATGTTGTGTTTACTGATAATTACATAGGTCAAACATGTGCCTTTTGAAAGCTTATTTACAAAAGCCCTAAGCGCATAGTTTAACCACAAGCGCCACCTACAGTTGTAGAAATACATTGCGTCGGTGGTACATTTTGGTTGCTTTTAGTGAGAATGGCTCTTTTAGACGGGGGAAGCACGAGGAGACGTTAAGAGACAAGGTGTCGCCCTGACTCAGTGACAGGACACGGGAAGTCGGATTGGTGAGAATAAACCTTAAAATGTTTAGCAAATAATGTCTTCATGATTGGCTGTCGATCCCTCATAATCCCTCATTCACCCAGTTGTGATCAAGTGTGGAAAAAAATTCAAAGGTTGTCATCTGGACAATGTTATAATAATCAAGAATACCATACAAAAGTCTTTTTTTTTTTTTGTTTTGTTTTTCAGAATCAAACACATAGAACACGGAACATGACACACATAGTAAGCAAAAAATCAACAAAACATCAGTTGAAATCATGAAATTGAAAGTATTTTTTTCCCCATTTTTCGATTGTCAGATATAATTCCCGTCCAGTCCGTGATTGTTTGTGCAGTTTGCATCAGCCCCCGTCCTTCCCCCGTCCAAAGTATGCTCCAAAGATATTTATTCACCGTGTCCATGGCAGGGGTTTTGAGGCCTAAATACATAGTTCTGAAATCAGCTGAGATAGTGATATCAAAAATAATCTAGAGCAGGTATGGGCAAACTTTCTGACTCAGGGGCCACATTGAATTTTTACACTTGTCGGGGGCCGGACCATTTACAGGTTGGATGTTGTTAATTATAGTATATTAAACACATACGATTATACATAGACTTAATGCCTAAAATACACAAAAAACTACAAAAGAAAAGCAAAAATAATTACCTTTATTTAGTGGGAACAGTGCAGTTGGTCACTCTTTTAGCCAAAGCATCAAAGTTTGGTGTTATTCTAGTGGTGGCTATTTTTAAAACTGATCTTAAATGATGTGAAGCAACTGCAGACTCAGACAGCTATAAAACAACAAATGTGCCATACTTCACTCATAAAAAAAATGTATCAAATGCTTTGCGGTCTGGATCAAAATGCCAAATGAGCCGCATGTGGCCCCCGGGCCTTAGTTTGCCCCCCTCTAGAGAGTTTTGTTAATCTCAGTCCAAAGTTTCTGAGCAACAGGAGAGTCCCAAAATATATGATAATGATGGGCTAATTGCCACGAAAATCATTTTCAATCTAAGGAGTTTCATGATAGTTGTTTAGATTTTGACAAGTTGATGAGTTAGAAGTAACATGGAAATGTTTGGGGATTTCAAGTGTCTCTCAAGCAAAATCAGTAACATTTCTGGAGATTATTATTATTTCCTGTAGAAAGCTGCAATATGTGGTCTAGGTTTGTTTAATGAAGTGGCACATATCAAGTAGGCTCACATGTGCAAAGGGTCAATTATCTCCAGATCGTGGGCCAGGTATAGGTCAGAAGTACCAAGCTGAAGGATTGTGTATGTTTTTGGATGTCGGGGACCTCCAAGAAACCCAACCAGCAAAGTCTCTCTTGCTGTTATTTTTTTTCCAGTTTCAAACATGATTGTAGAACTAACGGCAGCGTTCTAACAAAGGAAGGACGCGCAAGCAAACCCGAATAATATCTATACATACTTTGAGTTGGGTAGGTACTGTAAAAAACTTGAAACTTTTCAGGTGTCAGAAGCCTTTGTCAAGTCAGTCTCAAGGAACACTTCAACCGACAACAGTGAGTTACAAAACTTTTTACTTGTGAACAGGCAGGGCTCTGAGGTGAGGGAGAGAGAGTCCTCCGAGAACATCCAGCTTTATAGTCGGATTGATTTTAAAGCAGGGAGAAAGATGGCGGATCCACTGGGAGATGTGAACAGCGCTTGCATCACGGTTATTTATACTTCTGACACAAAAACCTGCGATTGCTCTACTGGAAAAGGTTTAATCTTTTAGCATGATTTATTGTAGTAAAGACTTGTTCTGTATTTTGGAAATTTGTGGGCTTGTGAGTGGAATAAATCAACGTTTGATCGTAAATCATTTTGCTTAGAAATGTGCAAAAGCATTCCAATGTAAAGAAAAGATGATGTTTGTAATTATTTGGATTGGGAGTTTGGATTCAATATTGATGATTTGAACATATTTCTGACTGATTTCCATGGTAAAAAAAAAAATAATAATAATCATTTCAAGCTAATCAAATTTAACAGGCTAAAATGTATAATAATCTAATACAAATTTAACCCCTTTTGCCCATAATTTCTTCACAAAACTAGACACAATCTGGCTTTACAAGTAAAATAATCAAGGCTTAATAAATGAATAAATAAATTACTTGAGACTTAACTCAACTCTTACTTGCTGTTTACAGTTTTCACCTTATTCCAAAAGTTTCCATCGCAAGCCTCCATCCGGTTGTGGCAATTTACATGGGGCAGGCGATCTCAATAGCATTAGTTCTACATGGACTACGAAGCCATTTTCAGGCCGCCCAGAGAATCAATGCATTGTTGACTTGCTGGTCACATGGACATTGAACATTTTGCACAAATTAATCTACTTACTTTTTAAATCTACAGACTCTTCCCTCATTCTCCTCTTGATCGAAAGCGTCAAGACATTGGAAGTGCGGATCCGTAGCAAAAAGATCCCAGTTTGACCTCAGGCTTTCTGGTGAATGAATACAGAATATCTTTAGTACCTTTGCCATCTGTTAAAAACCTGATAGTCCACCTTAAAATGTCTGCTGACTTTATCCTCAGTCTGTGGCCCTCAGTCGGCTCTCTGTCTATGTTTCAATATGTGACAAATGAGGACGTTTGGACTCCCCTCGTTAGTCTACTGACTTCTGTATTTGACGCATCCTCCAATGCTAGCAGGACAACCTCTCTGGAGCACTCAGGACCTATACGGATGCTACACGACAATCACATTTTCAGAATAATTGCCAACATTTTAAAGCAAATAATACTCAATCAGCAGTCCACCAAAATACAGAACTTTACAGATATATATAATATACAGATAATATGATATTCTTTATGATGGTGGACGCTCAACCAGAAAAGTTACAGTTGCATTGTGTTAAGCTCTTCCTTGCAAGAACTTCATTCATTGTCAAGTTTTTGTTTTGGGGGCTGCTGAACAGAGAGTTTAGACATGTTGTGTAAAACTATTTATTTGAAAGAAAATTACAGAATGGCCTAAAGTTTTGTTTTTTTTAAATATTAACTGACAAGCTCAAGTTGTTTACAGGAAGTAAATTTCATGATATTATGTACTTTTTGTGAAAAATTGTGAACAAGTGTTGTATGTATCTCACAAACTGTAACATAAAGAGTGACCAGTACACATCTTTTATTTTAATTTTTTTTTACATAGACTCAGTTAAAGTCAGGCTAGACTACACATTTTGCTAAACTTGGTGAACATGATTATATTTAACATTTTACTCAACATTTTGCCCATTGGTCCTCAGTTTGACAGTTTTTATAAGTTTGTAATGTTACTTCCTGGTTGGACATGGGCAACATATATGACACAGATAGAGGTAATTCTACAACTGTTACCTAGCAACCATATAAATAAAACATGATAAGACATTTATTTTGATGAATGATAGTTGAAACTGTCAGAAAAACGTGTCATTCATGTTTAAATTGTTCTTGTATTTGTGACACCGATGATATAGCTATGGGGATTCCATTTTAGAACTCAGCTCTACTTCCTGTCATTTTAAACTTTAATTCTCCAAAATTTCCTCATAAACTGCAACTTGACTGATGTAACTACAAACACGAGAAACTGCCATATAGACTTTAAGTTAAGAGAACCTTTAAATAGTAGTAGTAATAGTTTTTGAGGATCTGTTGCTTTCTTGTCTCCAGAGGTGTTAGCGTACCGTCGTGTTACATAAAGCTTTTCATGTATTAGCGACACAGTTATCTATAGCTTCTGTTCGCAACAATTCTATCACATTTGTTTCACTCAGCACAAAGCACCTTTAGCAGACTGTTGATGAAGTTTTTACAGTAATGCTAATGCTAACACAAGGCGCTCCGTGTAAATATGCTGTTGTAATCTCAGCTGCCAAAGCCAATTTGCACACCTCATTACACCGCGTCGCAAAAACCATGTCTGCCAGCATCCAGTGACAATAACCCAACGTGATTTATGAGTCCAACGCAACCAGAATGAATCCAGTGTTTTATTTAGTTTGAAGTAAATGTATTAGAACAGAGGGCACAGGAGACAAGAGTGGAAGGAGGGCAGTGAAAAAGGTAAAATATGTATTTGATGAGCAAGAACAATGGCTCTGTTGTGCTTCAATAAAAAAGAAATATTTCTCGGCGAGACTTTCATTAAAGAGACGCAAAATTCTGAGTATTTTCCTGTTGCTACCCGGAGTAACAGCAAACGTTCAATCACGTACAAGGGAATGTTGAAGCTGATACCCACACCAAAGTGTATAACATTTTTACATTATGACTTTTTAGTGGAACTCTTCTCTACACAAGAAGAGTTCTAGTGGTCACTGTCTATGGGTTTCAGAATTATGATAAATAATTCTATATTATTATATTGCAAAGTCCTTAAAATGTCACCTATAACAAGAAGCTGAAACCTATGAACGTGTCAGATCCACGCAACGCCAGAAATCTCAACTTAAAAACAGCTAGCATCAAAGGGGATGTGATTTGTACTGTTTTGAAAAGTGAAAAAGAGAATTAGCTGCGATGGTCTGTAACAACAAATATAAAAGTCTGCTCTGCCATATATTTAGTTTGTACCTGACATTTAAAAAAGAAAATCAAATAAACAGTTGTAGAAAACCAGATAAATAAATAAAATAAATAAACAGGAAGACTGCATTTATGCTCACATTCATCACTCATAAAGACTTTGGAATTGCACACAGTTGAACTCATGACCTTTTGCTCTGTTTCTGAGTTCAAGTGTTAAAATAATAGGTTGAGTTCACGTTCTAGAATTTGATAATGTTACAACAATGGAGGCAAGAGTGTTGTCATGTGAATGTAAGATTTTGTTCTGTGACAGTTTAAGTGTCCTTTATCTCCAACTGCCGTTCCCAAACGAGCTGGCTAAGCTCTGCAGTCAGAGCAACAAGTCGGAGCAACAATGGAGAAACTACATTCAGTTTCCATTTTAGCTCCATGGAACAAAAACAAAAAAAGAAAGCAGAAATCAGCTGTGCAGCAGATAATTTTACCACTAAGTTGGGGAGCGTTTTTTGAGAAAAACAATGTCAGTGCATAACTTGTGCCCCTGAGCACGCAACAAGAAGGACATCCGGCATTAAACCTGCCATATCACCATGCAACTGATTCAGTGTTTTTTAATAGAAGAAATTGAAAAAATAAAACGTTTTTTGATAATTTCTGAAGCAATCTAAGGACTGTCTAGCTCTAGCTTACAATAAACTCACTCATAGATTGATCAAAAAAGTCCATAATTGCACAAATTTCTAGATTAAAATTTGACTCAAATTAAAACAAAATTTGGCAAGTCTATCATATTTGAAGTGTTTTTACTGCCAGCACAAATGAACAAGATACGTTTTTTCACAATAGCAGTAAACATGTAAATTTTTTACATACACATTTTTTGTCGGTTGAAAGAATTTTCAATCTATATAGGCCAAGGTTCAACATTTGTATTTTTCTGTTAAGCTATTTCTGCAGAGTTTTACATGCAAATTTATGGCATCGAATTACAGAATGCCACGAACCTTTGTTTACACGATGTATATTCAAAAAAACAGCGGACTAAACTGGTCTGGACGTGCCAAACTGTGACACAACTCTTCTTGACAAATGCAAAATCACCTCCCACGCTGTTCTGCCAGGTCTTATTTGTCGAGGAGTACATCTGAGACGCACGATTGGCTGTTGTTTGACGAGACTCGCTTGCAGCCGGCGAACTTAAGTTTCAGCTCGAGTTACACCCATTTCTGAAGCTCATTGACTGCATAATTATAATGAGAAGCATCTCTAAATCACTGAAGTGTTCTCTGGGAAGTCTAGCGCAATCTTCTTTCGTTTCAGTTATTTTCTGTACGCCAAATGTTTCTGCTCGAGGGAAAGGAGATAGAGACGGGATTTAATTTTATGGTTCATATTTGAGCCTGTGGTTAATTGAAAAGAGAATTAGACGGTGCTTGGATGTTGACACTATCAGGGAGGCTTAGATTTCTGGTAATATCTGAGAGGGAAACGTGATCGCATGTTGATAAGTCAAGTAAAACTAATAAGCAAGTGTTGTAATTGGAGTCGTTGGAATAATAAATGTGAAAAAAACCTTAGAAATAAATTACTTCCTGTTCAAAACTGCAGAACTCAAAAGCCCCGCCTACTCATAGTGATGTTAAACTTTAACAAGCAGCAGAGTTTCCAATAATTTGGTTTTATTGGAAAAAATATACTGAATGTTCATGTTTATACAAGTAAATACAAGGAAGTGGGCGGAGATAGGAGGTAGGTGAGAACTTACTGAACACTAAAGCTCTCAAATACAATACCCAAACATGCATGAGTCAATCAAAGTAGAACTCTGAGAATAGTAATGATGGGGAAACATCCTTCTAACACGGGTTAAAAGGTTATTAAAGTGGATTTTACATACTATGTCTCCTTTAAGGTTCAGACAATAAGACCTTGCATGACTACACTACCCACCTTTGTACAAATGCTTTTATAAATACGTTTTTAATGATGTTTATATGGTTATATATTTATATGGTCCAAAACTATGTGAATGGCTCATAAGCGCAAATAAGTCAAAACTCAAACTCTTCGTACTGTAAATGGGCAGACCATTACTTGGACTTTTTTTTTTTTTAAATATCATAATGACTTAGACCCAGATTTGAATTTCATTTTAATTAGTCAAAATTTAAAGGTGCTCTATGTAACTTTTCTGGTGCTGCTTGTCTCTATGGAAATCATATTGCATGGCTATTATCTTATCTTTCTTGCATTTATTAAATACAAGTGTTCTCATAGCTCAACAATACCACGAAAAACATGCATCCTTCTCTCTCCGCAGATGGCCTAGTGGCATCACTTGCTTGTTTCCATGGCGATTAATAAATTAATTTAGTTCGTCTAAGCCTTATATCAAAGCAAGGGCCATTTTCGTATACATTAAAATTGGCTAAACTTGGCTAAAACCTTTTCTTAAACCAATGTTTGTTCATTTAGTTGCGCAAAATTAGTCTCACCCCAGCACAGATATAATGTATAAGCAACTTTGACGGTCAAAATGAGATGAGACTATCCTCCAGAGATCCAGAAAGTGCACCGTTAGCATGCTAGTTGTTGTTAAAACTCTTCTCTGGTTGAGAAAGTTGTGAAACGTGCTATATAAACTTCTCACGGTGAATAATTAACATGCTACGACTACGTTAGGCACGTAAACATAAACTAGTTCGGATTTTCACGTTTTGAAGACTGTACAAATCAGGTACGCGGCACCTTTAATTGCTCGCGGCTTGATTTTCCCTCATACCATCGAATTGTGAATCTCGGCTGAAGAATCCGCACGCGTACATTTATGGCGGATGTTGTGGAGCCTTTCCCTGGGCTACAAGGGCTTCACAGGTTACAGTGCGGGTCTGTAAAGTGCATTAGCGTCAGCAGAGGATGTGGAAATGTCTCCGCGGGTCACTGCTCGAACATTTGAACCAATTCTTTCCACAAACAACAGTGCGGATCATGTCAGACGAGTTATTTTTGGACATAATTTACAGCCGTACGTATTAGCGCAAACATTTTTTTTCTTGCATGTTTTAAAGGTAAGTTGGAGTTAAATGAAAGGTGCAAATCAAAGGTGCAACTTATATTATATATTATTAAAATAACAAAGGCAAAATAGTTCAAAATAAAGAAGTGGTGAAAAGGAGGACTTGGATGTACGAAAATTTGAAGTATGGCTGGGTCATATGGCAAGAAAAATGTATGACTCAAATTGATCGATTTCAATTTTACGTTTCCTTTTCAAAATTCCATGAACATAAACCAAAAAAACCATATCAGTGCCATTTATACAAAAACAGACACATTTATTCCTCCAAAGTTCAAACTCTGTCCCATACAACATCATTTTGGTGATAGATGATTGATTGTGATATAAAAGATAATTTGTTTAATGAGATTTTTTTTTCTAACTCTGAATTTCTTAACCCTAAAAAACAAACAAGTTTGAATAATTTTCTACTTCAAATTTCAGTTGTTCAAAACAAACCATACACAGATTATTTCCAATGCTTTTTTGTCGGTTTTGAAAATTCAAAGTAAAAAAACTATACAGAGGATAGATTGTACAAGCCTTTAAATTCAACATTTTACATCCAGAGTGTAAAATTTCCAGAGAATTTAGCAAATAAAGAAATAGTTCTGATCCTAGTGAGTGAATCTTTCCATCTGAAAACTTTGCTGTGAAAATTTCTTTCTAAATCTGAATCTGTTGAATCTGATCTGTTGAATTTGGCTTGCTGTGCATTTAGTATTTGAAAAGTGAATTTTTCAATCAGTTTGAATATAATTATCTAAAATGAACAGTGCAAAAATGAGTGGGTGGAATTTTAAGTAAAAACTATTCAAACATACTTTTTAAGAGTAGAAAAAAATCAGATTTAGAATTTAGCCTGCATTAAAAATTCAAAATCTGATGAAACAAATGTTCTTCGGTACACCGCCTGTATTTAAGCAACAGGTACATTATTTGTCAGAAAAACTGCACCCAATTCAGATTTCTTGTCATTTTAGCTACAAATCCACCTCAGCAGCAGAAACCTCAGCCCCCTCAGCATCTATGTCTCTAGTTTATGTAATCGCTAATATATTTTTTTTCCATTCTCTCTCTTCCCTGCACTATCTCTATTTCTTTCCTTCTTCCCTCACCCCTTTTTCTACACTTTTTATCCTTCTGTTATTTCTTCCTTATTCCCTCATTGTTTCTTGACTCCTTTCCTTGTTCCTTTCTTTCTTCCTCTTTTCTCTCTACTTTTTTCTTCCTTCCGTTCTTCCTATCTTCATTCCTTTCACCTGCCCTTACTTTCTCGCTTCCTTTTTTGCTTCTATCTTTTGTACCATTTCTTCCCACACTTCATCCCTCCATCCTTTCTTCCTTCTGCCCACCCTTATTTTCTCTCTTCCTTTTTTCTATACTTTCAACCTTTCTTCCTTCCTCCCTTTCTCTCTTCATTCCTTTCTTATTTTTTTTCCTACTTTCTTCCCTTATTTTTCTTCCTTCCCTTTCTTCCTCCCTCCTTTTCATTATTTCCTCCCTCCTTCCGTCCTCCCTTTCTCTCTTGTCTTTCATTCCTCCTTTTCCCTGTCTTTATTCCATTCTGGCTGTCTTCCCTTTTCTTCCTTTTAGCCTTCCTTCCTTTTCGCTTCCTTTCTTTCCCTCCCTCACCCTGTCTCTCTCCTTCCTGTCCCTCTCTCTCGTTCCTTCTCTACTCCTTCACCCCAGTCTCTCCCCTCTCTCTTTCCTCACTCTCCCTCTCTCTCTCCTCCCTCTTCCTATCCCTATTCTCTCCCTCTCCTCTCTCCCTCCTTCTCTCTCTCTCTCTTTCCTCTTCCCCCTCTCTCCCACACAGAATGCTGACTCCATGCCTGTGCGTTGCTCGGTGCTCAAAGTGCTGTGGAGGCTCCTTGGAGAACCTGCTCAGTCTCTGATGATGGAGACGGAGGAGCCGGAGACATGGGATGAACCGTAATGAAGGTTCGCTGATGGAGGGTGAGCGACCGCATTAGCATAGACGGGAGGACAGGGCCGAGACGGAGGTACAGGAGCAGAGCGAGTGCTGCTGATAAATGTTCGACACGCTCTGCCACTAAAGGTGAGCGGGGGAGCAAGTGTTGGGAAGCATTATCAAACAGCTCTGAACTCATCAACATAAAAGAGATTTACCATACCATTGTGTGCGGATGTATTTATATATATATAATTAGATATTATGTTGTACCTCAGCAATCTCAAGCTGTGATAGCAGTTGCCATTTGTGGACGTTGGAACACTGAGCTACTGGTCGTTTTGCCGTGAGCCTTGATTGTGGGTTTCGAAGTAACCATTCATCCCACACCCTTTGCATGTAACCTCTCTGACAAGGGTTTCTTGAGTAGTAGTAATCCAACAGAGCCTTGTTCTCGCATCTCGCCCATTTGTGAGCCGGCTTCTCATGTGTTTCATTGTCACTTATCATGGTATGAGGAAGACGGTAGAGTGAAGGGTTTTGCCTGAGGACCCACACTGAAGTACCATCAGAAGGTCTCCTAGAAGATGTGAATGCAGCATTGAGCGCGATCTCTGAACCAATGAGCTGGTATACACTCAAGCATCAGTGATCCTCGAGACACTTGGCTATAAGAGCGAACACGGGAGCCATGGGGAGACAATACCCACCATGGAACAGACAGTTGGAGGCAAAAATCAAGACGGCGTGGAGAGAAGTGAGTCAACTGACAGAGGACAAGAGAGGTGCAATGAAAAAGCAAGTACCTAAGAAGTACTGCCAGATGCCCATAACTGAAGCACTGGAAACTGCCAAAGTCTCCAGGCCTTGGCTAGTCGCCTAATGCCTTGATTAGCCTTGACTTGAACACTAGTGTGCCTTGAAGTTTTGCCAGGTGTGCCTTGAAAAAATATAAAAGTTGAGTTAAAAGGTTCAGAAATGCGGATGTAAATAACTAATTTGCCTTTTTGGAGAGCCCTGAGCAACTTCTGCACCAAAACAGAACTAAAACCAGCACTAATGCCAAATTTAAAGCACCAAACAGTAACACAAACATGATTTGGCTCATTATATGCCATGTTTTATTAACTAAATGGTCTGATTTGGTCCTGTTTTTGTAGGTGGTGTGCCGTGGTATCTTATAAACCCAAAAAGTGTGCCGCAACTAGAAAAAAGTTGAAAAACACTGGCCTAATGAGATACACGAAGGATGACGAAGGATCATTGAAGGATGATTTAAATACAGAGAGCAATTTTTCTCCCGGGTACATTAACGTAGTGACACAACATACGGTCATCGCTTTAGACATCAGTTACTTTTTTTCAGTGGTTGTTTACTTTCTCATCGGCAGAAATAGCACGTCGACAACAATATGACTATGTTTTTTAGCAGACGGTAATCAAACCCTTAAGTTGATCCATGTATAACCGGTCCTGATGCCTGCCTGTCGTGGGGAAGTGTTCTCGGAGTGTGGCAGAAGCGCGTCCACAGCCTCACCACTGGGACCACAGAATAAAACTGACTGGAGCTGAGTCTATAATGAAGACAGACACCACATCCCCCCGAGGAGACGGACTGATGCTGTCAGGAAGAGTTTAGAAATTCTTCCCCCTATACGGCAGCTATGGATGCTGAAATGTGGCTTCCGGTATGGTTCACTTTTTATTTCGAAATGATGACGACGATGAATGATTGTGTCTGTAATTGTACACACAATTCGCTAGACTGTAAAAAAGCAAAGCGACCTTGACGTTATGGAACAATAGACACTGTACTGGTTTTATTAAGACATTTGATAACATGACAAATTATATCAGTAATTAAGAAACGTCCAATTTTGCCTATATTTTATAATTATCAGTGGCCGCCTTAGGAATTAAGTACAGGCCCCTCCTCATCAAGTGTGATTCAAATGGCCCGAAAATACATTTACAAGATAAAATTGTGACTTAGTTCTAGTTTGATAACTAAGATTTGCCCCAACAATCACCATGTTGTGTTACTTTATGATTTACTTTTTAATACACAGGCCTATTATAACTATGTTTTAATTTTATTTTAAAAGAAATGCAAACAAAAGGCAAGACACTGAGAGAGAGAAACAAAAAAGTGATAATTTTTAAGGTTGTTATATGTCTTCTGTCATAGTCCCATCTGTCCATTTTCAAGTTTATTGCAAAGTACATTCCAAATGCTGTTGTATCCTTTTTTTTTAAAATAAGCTTTTGTTATTGAGACAGATATGAAATCACATGACATACAGACACAAATAAGAAACAACAGAAACAAATGAGTAATAAAATAATAATAATAAGATTCTATTTACAAACCTCATATCAAAAGACAAGACTTGCATACTTTCTTTCCAACATCACTTGGCGGCCCCTGTATTTAAAGGACACATATTGCTATTTTTCCCATTACACAGTCTTTGTTGATAAAATTTTGAGTTGTGCAATATACATGTCTTTACAGTTTCCAAAAAACATCCATTTCTTGGACTGGCCCCCATTGCAAAAGCAAACGGCTCACTCTGAGATTCGACCCCCCTGAACAGAGAGCAGTCTGCCTCCCCCGCCTAGAGCGGAGATGGTGCGCGTGCGCAGTGTGCTCCGGTAAACAGCGATACACGATCACTGGAATAAACATTTTATCCGTCATGACGTTCGTCATGCTGAGTCCTACGTCCTGGAGTTTGACGTGCACGTCATCCTATGGGATTGTGACGTCACCCATAGCGTTTGGCTACAGCGGCTAGCAGTTATAGCGGCTAAAGCGGAGCCAGACTCCATATTTGGAAATCCGAGTGCGTATCGTGGCAACCACACGGACTAATCAGGAGCGCGGTTGCTAACGGTATCCGTTAAAAGAAGATAGAAGATAGATTTGTCTAAAATGTTTAATGAACACGAGCAAAAACAAGTCAACAACGCACGATTTCCTGGGCGGCCTGAAAATGTCTTTTTAGTCCGTGTAGAACTTATTTTGTGTTGCGCTTGACTGCTCCCTGTTAACTACAACGGAAAAAGATGGCTGCGTGTACGGCAACTTCCGGAATAAGATGAATAAAGTTAAAAAGTCCACACAGAAACCTGTTAAAAAGCCCTGCTATTTATTTATTTTTAAATCTGGGTTGTTGTTTTTTAAATTTGTGGATTTGGAGTACAAACTGACCTTGATCAACCCCAGAACGGTGGATTTGACTGGAAATAAGAGGGCTACAGCTTTCTTTTTATATTTAACGCGCCCAGAAGCTTGATAGTTTCCTTTTATAAGACGGTGAAGAAATTAGAAAACGTGCAAGGGCCCACCTCATGGCTTAGAGGTTTTAAAGTCAAATGTTAGAAGATAATTTACCACGCTCAATATTTATGAAGAGCCAGTTAATCTCAAAACACACGATAACAGTCTATTGCCGTTCAAAACCTCAGCTTTCATTGGTAAAAGCGAATGGTCGTTGTTGGCGTCTCTCTGTAGCGCGAGAGCATTTGCACTTTGCGCTAATCTCCGGAGAATCGCGCCGGTCCTCGAGTGCCCCGACCTCCTCCTCTCATCCGACGCTCTGTCCTTTACTTAACCTTGCGCCGCGACGCTTTCTATATCCACGCACCATTCGCACATGATAATCCCTCCGCGCCTCTCGCCAGGAAGCAAATTACAACACGCATGAGAAATTATTGGTTTTTTTAGACGCGCCGGAGTCCTAACTGCAATTTAGCCTCCTTAAAATGCCAACGCGGTCTTGAGCGCGAGAGTTTAATCAGATTTTTGAGATTAGTTTGCTGTCAGAAGGCCCGGCGAAAGGTTGGCGTTTTTTTCCTGCATCTCAAAATCAAGGCCACTATTTAACGTTTTCTCTTTAATTAGCAGAAGTCACTCTTTTAAAAGCAGCGGAAATTAAATTGAAGTTTAATCAATGAAACTAAGATACTTGAAATTGAAAGCTTGTCGAGGGATCAGAATTTAAAGTGACATTTCGGGCAGGAGCTTTTATTATTATCAGATTTGCTTTTAAGCTGCTAGATATCATAGGGGTCGTTGAAAGGTCGTACACACAATATCCTTTTTGTATCTCAGACCGATCGTTCAGTGTCGCTTTTGACGTTTCATTTCAGCCGACCTCAGGCGAACAGATTTCACGCTATACCTGAAATTACAGTCTGACAAAACAGAGAGCAGACAGAGGCCGATGAGAGGGCAAAACATAGGATTAAAGGTTTTATGTCAGATGGTGCAGAGACTTAATAGTAAAAAAAAGTAATAGCTTCTGCGTGTGCATAAATGAAGAGCACATTTCTGGTTTTCTACAAAATTACCTTTGTTTTAGTAAAGACAACATCTAGCATTTGAACTATAGATGGAGATGTTGAAATGTACATTGTTGGCACCAAATTAACGTTCATTTAATGTAAAGTGGTCCAAAAACATAACTTGAAAGTATTAGCATCTCTGAACTGTTGGATGGTGCACAGAAGTTAGCAAAAACCAAAAAACAAACTCGTATTGGGGTTTACCCTGCTTTATATAATACTTTTTCAGCTCAAATCAAAGCATTGCTGTTACGGTGTGACCCAGGATATGAAGCTCAATGGAAAAATACTGAGTGTAATTTGTGTCTTTTTTTTCTTTTTCTTGTATTGACATTAGGCCTAGACTAGTGTTAATTCAGTTCACAGATAGGATCGGGGAGGACATTATATAGTTAATGTTCACTTGAGTAGACGTCTGACCGTGGTGTCCTGGTTCAAAATTCTGTCTTTTTTTTTTTTTGCTTCCCTTTAGCGCTAACACACAAAATGCTAAATAGAGGTTCAGTGTTTTTTATTGCCCTGAGAGCTATTAAGTGATGAACACTAGGCCTATCTGAGCCTGCCACACTGTGCCTTAAACATCCCTGCACGGTGCAGCTGAACCCGCGCAAGAGCATTTGAAGAACCTCCCAAAACCCGCGGAACGTCCGGTGCTGCTTGTATTTCCTCTGTATTTATGAATGTAATGCTCCTCTAGTGACACAGACCTGCCTGTTCTCTCTCTCACGCTCAAACACAAGCTTTAGATGTGAGGATTTGTCACTCACATTCAGGACTTTCATTAGGTTTACTCTGAAATCAATACATTTTACAGGGCAAAGTGCTCTGGCCAAACCTGCAGACAATATAATAAACGCACTTCCGGTTTGATGAAAACCCCATTCAAGTAAATGGCGAAAGAGGGAAAGTCACAGTGCTAAAACATTAGATAGACTGATTTGTGTAAAATGTTTAACGCACACGTGTGACAACAAGTCACAATGCACCGATTTCCTGGGCCGTCTGAAAATAGATTTTTAGTCCATGTAGAACTTTGTCTGCCCCGTGTAAACTAATACAACAGAAAAAAGATGGAGGCCCTCACGGAAACTTCCAGAATAAGGTCAATAGAGCTGGGATAGAACAACAAAAAACAACCGTTACCATGGAACTCCACCATGTATACAGCTGGTGTGTTAAACTTACATAGAAAAACATTATCCAAAACAATGTAAAAAAGTGAACAAAAAAAAAATCCAGAACCTGATAAACTGCTGGGTCACTTTTGGTAAATGCATTTATCAATAAATAGTGTTAGAATACTTTTGAATTAACTTAGCATCTTAAAATCTCCATTGATTTAACAATGGGATATATATATATATATATATATACGCACACACACACACACACACACACACATAAATACATTAATACAGGTATGTCCAAACTAAGGCCCGGGGGCCAAATGTGGTCCTCAGATCAATTTTTCTTGGCCCTTAGGCTTCCTGGTGGATTGGCCCACATTGAAGTACTTTTTACAGCAAATTAAAGATTTTCTATCAGTCTAACCTAAATAATTAATATTTTGCTGCAATACAGACCTGATAATAAGGCACTGAGACTGAATGTAGATGTGGTGGTACTTAAAACATCAGATACATGCAGCTTTTTTGAATGTTTCGCGATTGATTTGTGGCCCTCCGCTTGGTCCATATTTCAATATGTGGCCCTCGATGGAAAAAGCTTGGACCCCCTGCATTAATATATTGAACAGTCAAAAACACATACATACAATACAAAACAATTTTATGTGCCACAATGATATTTTGAGTTTAAACATGCATGTACTGTATATCACTGATGTTAAAGCGATATAGTATTTGACATTTGATAAAAACTAAAGCTATAGAGAATTAGAGATTGAAATGAAACTTACTTGCTGTATATATAATATTGCAGGCTAGGCTTTGGATTGGATACTGGATTCTCCGTCATGGGAGCTGGTGAGCCTGAGCCCAGAACCCAGAACTGAGAACAACATTCAACTGGTTGGGGTTAGCTTCTTCCTCTTTAATCTACTTTGTGGTAACCACACAAACTGCCCCAACCAAACAGAGCCTTTTCTGAACCTCACACTGAACTCTGACTCTAACTAAAAGACTAAACCACTGAGCTCAATAGGACTTGGGGTTATTGAATGTGTGTGAACAAACTGAATGTAAACTGTAGAATGCCGGCTGCTAAGTTGTACATTTCATTTTGTTTTCTTATTCCACTTAATACAACAATAACAAGCTAATTTCTATCTCCAGCCATTTCATTTTCACATTCACCATAGTATTCCTACTGTAGCTCTTGAGAACTGAGTGCCTGGTCCGACTAGATACTAGATGACTATTATCACTCTTGAGTCAGGAGTTACACTGACTTTCAACAAATACTATTTTTTCTTCTTGTATTTTTGTATTCTTGTTTTTTTTTTTTTTTTTTTTTTTTTTAATTCCCCAAAAAAACAAAATGCTTTTTATTGTCCTAAAAATGCACTCCCCACTCCCTAGCTATCACCTACATCAGTCACACATCATTTAGTGTCACAAGGTGGTGGTAATCCATTGTGTCTTGCAAAAAGACACAGCGTTAGAGTTTGACTTTAACCACAAATATCAAGTCTTAATACAACACTAACACTTGACTTGTGTTGAAACATAAAAGATTTCAAGGCAACCAACTACTGTTTATACATCATAACACATGAATCTATCAAATCCGTAGTGTCATTATGTAGATTATCTTGACTAAAACACGTGTCAACGGCGTTGGTGACGTGCCACTTATCAGCTGATGTTAGTTCCTGAGGCGTGATCAGCCTGACGAACCAGGCTGAGCAGACCACCGCTGACACTTCTGAAGATGGCTCGCAGTGCAGTTAAGCAGCCCAAACATGTCAACAAAGTAAAAACATCTCCTAATTAATTGTCTTGAAGAAGAACATACGTGTGGATCTCTACTTTCACGTTGCAAATCTGGAAAAAGTACTCATTCTAAGTTTTTTTTTCATAATTTATTTAAATTCCAATTATCTGCCAATAAAGTGTCAATAAATAAACTGTTTTCTACTAAGAGAGACAGTTAAGTTATTGACAGCTACGTTATTTGTCTTTAAATAAGAAATTATATTCCTATTTGAAGACAATGTACGCGCAAATCAAGATTTAAGCTGCTCCAGGTGTTAGTGGTAGCTGCAGTAACATCATCTCATGATGTTAGAATTTCATATCACTCCCAAAGTATCCGATGATACTTTGGGAGTGATATGATGTGGCCCAGGTTTCTTATTTCCAAAACCTGAACCACCTCCTCTTCTTTTTCTTCTCCAACGCGGCTTGCAGCTCCTCAATTCTGTTCGTTGCTTGCTGCAGCTGATCTTCTGACTCTTTCTGCGATGTCTCCAGAGCTTCACATCTGAGGAGGGCAGATGTTTTCTCCTCACACATGTTGTTCAGTGCAACAGTCAGCTCCTCCTTTTCTTGCGCCAAGGTCTGATACACAGTGGTGCATTTGTCAATCGCTGCTGTAGAGGTCGTCTTATTCGTGGCCAAGTCTGTTGTGAGAACTTTGTCTCGCTCAGCTTTCAGGTTCTTCTCCAGTTCCTGAGCTTTGTTCCTTTCCTCTGCTTCTGAACAGAGAGGGAGTGTTCAAGGATGGAGATCTTTTTCTGGAAAACCTCTTTTAGTTCCCACTCCTTTTGGATGGTGGTCGTCAGAGCATTGTTCTCCTTTTGTAATTTTTGAATCTCCTCCCTTCTTTTAACTGAAACAGCATTCTGCTCTTCGATCATCTGCTCAGCCCGAACTAATTTTTGATTGATAACCTTGCACTTTGTATCTAGTGCATCAATCTGGAGGTGGAGAATCTGTTGGGATTCCACTAGTTCCTCCACTTGCGCCTGTTTGGTGGCTATGATGGTCACTTGCTGTCTGGAGAGTTCCAAAAGCTTGTGTTTCTCCCTTAGCAAGTTTACTTGAAACTCCTCCATCTGTTTTCTTTCAGTGTTCAGATGTGTTATAAGTGCCACTTTCTCCTCATCCTTTTTTCTGAGGAGTCCCTTGCCTAAGTGAATTATCCTCTCTTTCTCTGCCAACTTTTCCTCTAAGACCTTCACTTCTTCCTGCACTTGGTGTCATCCCTTTTTCATAATTTCCGCTCTTCATGTTGTCCAATGAGAGCCTGCACAAAGGTCTCATGTTCTTGGACTGTCTGTTTTAGAGCTTCTTCTAATGATCTAACCGTAACTTTAAGGTTGTTTTTCTCCCGGACCACCTCAGCGTGGTAATTTTGTCTCTGCTGTAGTTCTTGGTTTTTCTCGATCTGTTCTTGGCATTTCCTCTGAGCCTCCTGGAGCAGTTTTCTTGAAATGAAATGACCTGTGTGGTGTGTCTCTGTAAGTAGACTCAGCTGGCTTTGATAGGTCAGAAAGCATTCCATTCCTTCATGATTCCTTCCTTATTTTTTTCCACTTTGATTTTGAGAGGGGTTTAAAAACCTAGTTTATACTGGAAGTCAATATCTACACAAATTGCAGAAACATGTACTGTGTGTCATGGTTAGATCAGGACAAAACACCACAGTTATCACAATAAATGTACCTTCAGGTACAAAAAATCGTCTGTACCCGATTTGTTTGCACGTAATTAAGTAAAATCTGTTTTCCCCAGTACACATATATAGTAAAAGCATCTATTTGGGTGAAATTAGACCCTAGCACTGTCTCTGCATCTAATTAAAGAGTGTTTTATTCTCTGCAAAGTAGGAAGTGTGACATTAGCATGCTAATATTTGTTAGTTTTACCATGACAGCAAAACTCGGTCTGGGCTCAGAGAGTGGTGAAACTCATCGCAGTGAATTTTTAGGATGCTAGGACACGTGCTGGGAGAACAATAAAGGGCTTGAACTTTGTATAAATATCCAAGAATGCAAATGGCAACTGCGAGCTAAATGCTACCGCAATGCTAGCACTGCCTTTTAATATTTTAAAGTCTATATGACAGGTTCTCATGTTTTTATAAAGATGGTGGATAGCACTTGTAGTAAATATTTATCATAGTTTTCTGTGAAGTTGCACTTTATAAATACATTTTGAAAATAAAAGTTGTTAAAAACATGTTTTTGCCTCCTTTTTTGAAAGACAAAAACAAAATCCATCTTATTGCAGTCTAAAGAAAGACCTTGAATATTTGAATCTCATTCCATACTTACTTCCATCCATACTAGTAAGTCAAAGGATGAAAGTTGCCCCCAGTGTCTGGTGTGTGAATGTGTGAGTGAATGGATGAACGGTTTCCTGATGTAAAGTGCCTCGAAGGTGGACTTTACTTTGGTAAATGGTAAAATTTGACCATTTTACCATTTACCAAAGTAAAAAATTTACATTCTGTCCTGAAGAAATCAGGGCAGAATGTAAATTCCAAACCCTTCCTATTTCCATCCCGGATCACTTATTTGGTGAAAAGAACAAAACAATCTCAAGATTTGTATGGCATGGCAAAAACTTCACATCCAATTCAAACCCTACAACTATCAACAGAAAAGTGGTTGGGACAATGGTTGAAAAGGTTTCAATGGTACTCATCAAGATGTTTGGACTTCTATCTGGAAGTCATTTTCAATCTGAAGGTCCTGGTTTGAGAAGCTAGAATTCATACTCTACTGAGCCTGATGAGTTACAACTGAAACAGGTTCATTTTTGGGTTATTGTTTTCTGACAGTCTTAATCTCACAGTTTTTGGTTGTTTTATCTTATTATGCTCTGAATTCCTCTTCCTCACAGCTGTCAGGGATCTGGTTGACGTTTGCTCTCTGCCATGGTTTGATGAGGCTGTTGTAAACAGAGGGTAGATTATTATCTAAAGGGCAAGTTTCAGTTGTAACTCCTTCCATTGGGGAAGACTAATCTAGCTCAGGTAAGTATAAACTCTCCTTTAAACAAGATCATCAGACTGAAAATTACATCTGAATGAAAGTTGAAATGTCTTTGATTTCAAAAAACAGTGTCCATATGACTACATTTGAAACATTTTCTACCGTGGATGGATGATGAATTACACCAACAAATCAATATAGTTTTTTTTATCAATTTTGATCACTGCAGGACAACCGAAAGGCAAAAACGTTACTTTTGGTTCCTCGTCCCAATGTGATAAGTATTCAATTGGCAAAAGCTTTATTTTGGCAACTTGTGCCCTCCTCACAGCCCACCGCTTGTCGAATGTGTTTGACAGCTTGCTTGGGGTTAATCAGCTCAGTGCTGTGTAATGAGCACAAGTTTTCTGGTCAGAAAACAAATGAATTATGGACTGAATGAATTAGTTACTACATAGCTGGTTAGCCTCCGTCATGCCTGTAAAGTCTATATGACAGGTTCTCATTTTTCTCTAAAACTGACTTAGTTTGGTGGGAGGGCATCTGTGTTAAATATTTATTTAGTTTTACATCTGTGAAGTAGTGGTTTGTTAAGAAAATTTGAAAAATAAAAGTTTCAAATGACAGAAAGTAGTGCTGATTTCTAAAATGGAATCCCTCCACCTGTCATCAAAAAGCTTATTGCACACACAAATAACTATTGTATAATCTATATGGTTTTGTCCCTTGTTTTCAAATTGGTTGCTAGGAAACAGTTATGGAATTACCTCCACCTACGTCATATTTGCTGCCCATGACCAACCAGGAAGTAAAATTAGAAACCTATAAACTCTCAAACTGGAGACACACAGGAAAAATGCACAGTAAAATCTCAAATATAATTATGTTCAGTACATTTTAGTGACTTGTGACGTCGACCTAACCTGTCATATAGACTTTAAACTCTTAACATTTTAAATTTTCTGATCATATATGGTGAAAATGAATGCGAAATTTACATACAGAATCACTGCTAACCTAAGAGTGGGCGGAACTGTTGAGCTCCTCACACACTTCTCCAATTCCTTCTGTCGCGTCTCGAGCCAAACTCAAACAGAACCGTGCAATCAGACTAGTTTATTTCAGTGCCGCATGTGAAACGAACCAGTTCAATGGTCATCTGTCATCATTTAGAACAATATCAAACTTCTCAGATTAACTGTGTTTTATGCGTCGCTCATTGACATTGGCGTTCAGTCTCTATAATATATTTTTCCTCATAAGCAGCCATATTTGTTTTGACAGACAGACCTTTGGCGTTGGCTAATCAATCACACCCATCTAAACTCAGGAAAATAACACGGTGACCAGACTGGTATCGATTTGTCGATTTTGGTATGGACTATTCTTTTGAGATGCAAGAGCTTGTACATTATTACTATTCTTTTCCAAACAGATGTTACGTCCAGACAGTTACTCTTACAGTTGTTCTATGTTGTCGATCACTTTCTCCACATACTTTCAAGTACTTTCTTAGACCACTGCTTTGTACTTGAGTAATATAATCTTGAAGAAACAATAAACTTACTTGAGTACAAACTATGTCTATCACTGTTGGATGTAGATGGGTGGATATATACTAGTGACTAATGGTTTGTGTTACTCATGCGTGATGGGTGCAAACAATGCCTGTACGTCAAGTAAAGAAATGATTCATTGCTTACAAAAATAACTCATGCTCTTGGTATTTTCTCCTACCCACACAGACGACATGGACAGCCTCAAAACATCCCAAGAAAATGACTCAAATCTGATATTTTCAAGTTGTTTTATCGTGTAATCCAGGCAATCTGTATATTACATCACATACACATCACAAATGCCAAACAACACACTCAAAATGACTCAGAAAGTTGTTATTTCCAATTCAAAAGGATAAATTGTTTGGACTATGCTGCACAATCTGTTCCTTAGTCAACAGAAATACACCATAAGTGGCATTTTCGAGCTTTCCCATCTGTTCTGACTTTAAGCACATTTGACAAAAGCTTTTTTTTTTTTTTTTTTTTTACATATTTTGTAAAATGGCATTGAACTCTATTGACCATAACAGGCAAAGATTGCGTTAACAAAATTTAAGAATTTAGAGTCTGATAGAGGGAAGGAGTCTAAAGAAATAGTTCAGCAAGTGACGCCACCAGGCCAAGTTGCAAGTCAGATCTATGGAGAGGCAACCCTGCACACAATAAAGCCCTATTGGAATGCAGTTAGTTTTACCAAGTGACCCCAGGTAATTTGTTATTATTACAAATGTTGACTGTGTTTCTAGTCATGTGCAAATCATCCACGTCTGTCAAAATGTCCCCTGAATCTTACCCCGGGTCATTTTATTCCCGTGCAAATGCTCATCTCTGTGATTTTGGATGTTCGTGCTGTGTTGGAGCTGTGTTGTTGAGGTGGACAGCTCACATTAGGACCATGCCCCGCGGCGCTGGTGTGTCACAGGCTTTGATTAGCGATTACTAATCATTAATACAGGGAAAAGGCTTGCTGTCTCCGGTGTCGGTGGAAATTCCAAACCAACGGAAAGAATCCACGACATGCTTTTATTTAACTTTTCCTTATTTATTCGAGATGCGCCTTAGATCATGAACACGTGGTGAAAATATCAGCGTGTATATTGCCACACGTGTGAAGCACTCCGCTTATTTTTGCATTAGCTTTGAGTTGATAGCCGCCACACACTCACTCTTCTTGTGTACAAAAGCAAAATACAGCAGTTCCACTCAGACTTCATTGATATCTATTTGCAGAGGGCTAGAGCCGGACCACCAGTGTGGATGTTGTTAAGTACAGTATATTACACACTATTACACATAGACGTAATGCCTAAAATACATAAAAAACTACAACAGAATAGCAAAAATCATTATCTTTATTTATTTTTGTGGGAACAATGCTGTTGGTCACTCTTTTAGCCAATGCATCAAAGTTTGGTGCTATTCTAGTGGTGGCTTTTCTCAAAACTGATCTGTCCATCTGTCATGAGGATCTGTGGCGCTCTTTGTTAAAGTTCATCACGCTGAATGTTTGCTCACAAACACAGGTGGAGCCAAACAACACAAGCATCTTTTAAGTATGTCCCGGAGGTTTGAAAAATATCTCTTTGTTAAAGACACGTAAACCTGAGTCTAACAGAAGTGAACGTCTCCTTTAACCACTGGTTATTATTTGTTAAAAGACAGCACTTGGCTCTTGGCCTTTCAGCAAAGGCCATTGTTTTTGGATTGCGCCCTCCGTTGGAATCGCCATGCATCAATTATAGCACAGTTATTTTGATGAAAAGGAATGGGGAAACCTCCATCTAGCTATTATCTAATTCATAAAAATATTATTAAATGCTATGGACTAGTGAATACTTTTAAAATTAATTGAACTGATATTGAAACAGTTTGAATATTTGAATCACTTTTTAACCTCATCATTGGGGTGGGAGTTCATACGTTTCTTTTCTTCCCACTCCATTTCTCACTAACATGGTTTACTTGTATTTACTTGAGAAATATGGACATTTGGTGGACTTTCAAATGTGCAAGATGCAATTATGTATGAACTTGTGTATGCCCCCATTTGTTTGTAGGTGTACAAGGCTCTGTAATACATTTTAAACCAAATGTCTTAAGCTCAGAGTATAGCCAATCAATCAAACCTACTGTAAAAGGAGAAAAAAAAAAAAAAATTCTTGGCTTTCATCATTTACGCTGATTCTAACCTGCCCTCCAGCTCAGTTTTAAACAATGTTGTGCTGCCACGTAAACCCAGCCCATTGTCTGACAAACAGCATGCATATTTACGACATTATGTAACAGTAATCTGGCTGTGAAGTCATTGTCAACATTGTCCGCAGCATTTGGCATTCAGCTGGAGTTTGACATCAGGTCCGGTTGTCTCAAAGAGTTGGCTGTAATCACCGCACCTGCCATGGCAACCCGTCGCTATCACGCTGGGAGAGCACGCAGCCCGCCACAAAAACAGAAAAACACAAAGAGACGACGAGAGAGCAGGTAACAAGGGACAGGTGCCAGAAAGTTCACCAGGACAAACACAGAGGAGACGGGAACGAATACAACAAGTGCAAGAATTCATTTATGCTTTAAAGGTGCACTATGTGACTTCGACAGGAATATTCCACGGCATGGCATTAAACTTCCATTGTGCGCATATTCAACAATGACTGGAAAAATATAGTGAAGAAAAGTGGCGTCGTCATCTGCTTGTCTCAAGAAGTTTAATGCCATATTGTTGAACATTCCTGTTTAAGCAAAAAAAAAACTGGACCTGAAAAGTTGCATTTTACCTTTAAAGTGGCACTAATGTGTGACTAAAGACTTGAATAAAACAAGATATTTTAGTCGGCAAATAAATAGTGACAATTAAGGAAGACATTTGCTTATATTTTGGTATTTGGTAATACACATTTTATTCATTGTAAATTTCAGTATTGAGCTAAAACTGTCTTATAATGGAAATGAGCCCATTGTTTTGTTGTTTTATTAGCCTCCAGTTAATGGCCGCTAGTCTTACTGGGGTCCTACTTAAAAATTGCCATTGGTCAAACAGTTAGTACATGTAAAAGTATCAAAAACATCATCATAATGGGTGCAATGGTTGCAAGCGTCAGTAAAATTTGTCTTACTTAGATCATATAATTGTAACATTAAAGTGTTCTTAAGTTGATGTTTAACTTCAACTGCAGGTGCCGAGCTAGGGAGGTGGTTCCAATTAAACATTCATTCATTCATTTTCTACCGCTTATTCCCGTTAGGGGTCGCGGGTGACTGGAGCCTATCCCAGTGACTTTGGGCCTTAGGCGGGGTACACCCTGGACAGTGGCCAACTCGTCGCAGGGCTGACACAGAGAGACAGACACAGACAGACAACCATTCACTCTCACATTCATTCACTAGGGACAATTTAGAGTTGTCAATTAACCTACACAGTCATGTCTTTGGACGGTGGGAGGAAGCCGGAGAACCCGGAGAGAACCCACGGTAACACAGGGAGGACATGCAGACTCCACCCAGAGAGATCGTGTGATGTTAGGGTGGTTCAGAATTCAAACCCACGATGTTGGGGTGGTCTGGGGTTCGAACCCACGATCTCCTTATTGAGAGGCAGAAGCTCTAGCCACTCTGCCACCGTGCACCCCACCAATTAAACATGGCTCTATAAAATAAAACAAAACACAATTGACTTTAGAGAATTTGACTTTGACTTCCTGTCCAAAACTGCCTCTTCATTGTGGCATTTTATCATAACAATCAGCAGATTTGGTGGTGGCTACTTGCGTGATCTAATAATAATCCCAAGTAAGGACATAGCAGTTTACGTAGATCGATCGATAGATAGATAGATCGGTTTATTGGACCCAATAAAAAGATAAGGGATTGGTGAAAACAGGAATTTTCTGAGCACTGAAGCCGCAAACGCAGGACAATATAAAATGACTCAAACATGCATGACTCCATCAAAACACAACTCTTGAGCATGCTAACCGATGAGAAAACAGTGTTATAACATGTCTAAAAGCTTAAAGTCGATTTACAGGCCGATTTAAACATCCACTTGAAAATAAGAGACAAGTGGAACCTACATTTATGCTTCTGATGGAACGAGGTTTAAGGTATTCTGTTTCTCTTCTTTTCAGTTTTTAACAGGTTTTCTGGCCCTGAAGGCGCTATCCTACAGGACTGCCGCAGCTTGAAAAGGGGCACAGACAGTCGGCGCCCCCCGTCCACTGCAGCATGGATCCATTTTCAAGTACGGAGCCCCATGAACGTGGTAGAAACAAAATTTGAAATGGTATAATATGATTGAGATTATACTTTTTGATCGACTACGGTCATTACATTTCATTGACCAAAACTAGAAATTAATTGACTTGAAATTTGTCGTAATGTTGTAATTGGTAGCTAAATATTTACTTCTGTTGGAGTTGGACAGGCTGAGGAGGCTCATAGTTTTGCTTGTGGAGAATTGGAACGCACAGGTATCTGGCGGGGAAAGATGAAAAACCGTTAAAACAGAAAGACATGAACTAAGTTAAGTTACAAAATGATGACTTCACAAAATGACACGACAGAAAAGAGAAATATGCATGACATTGTCTGAAGTCGCTTTCCAATCAGAGCAGTTTTTACACACACTTGACAATCGAGTTTGTCAAATAAAATGATTCTTCCCGTACATGTAACTTTACAGAAAGGTGGAAGCTTCTGCCGCGAGTGAAATGATCCCTTTCTATTAAAAACTACCTGGCGGCTGTCAAAACCCCAGACAGAATTTGAGGTCTTTTTGTCATAAGCTGCACCAGCATGTAGCCCGTCACTTTTGTCATGCCTTTTATCAGATTTTTGTTCTCAAAGTGCCTTCGGATGTGCTCCTGACAGCATCACAGAAGCCTCACAGAACATAAAGGGTGGTTATTAAAACAGCCTGTCATGGAGACGGCTGATACGACCACCCCCCCGCCGCTTGTGCTTTTTGGTAATCTGATTTCATTTAACGCTCGGCAGATTCTAACCAAATTCTAACCTCTGTGAATTGCTCTCCACGGTATTTACAGGTCAGATCGGTGGAGAGGCAACCCACAGTAAGAGCGCATGTTTTTCAGAATCTTCTTGAGCCCATAATGAAATAATTGCTGGATAGATTAGTTTCATGACATAATGTTGAACTTTGCAGGCAAAGGAATAACATCATTATAGAGACAAGTGGGTTGTGTGGCCAACAAAGTTACGTAGTATAACTTCTCAATTGTTTGGTATGTCGCTATAGATACATTTGGAGGGAGCTGTACAACTAGTAAAAAAAATAGATGGTATAGCATTAGCGTTGGGGTACGTCATGTTCTTATAATGTTCACTTAATAAACTGCTAAGGCCGGCTGCACACTAGAGGATTTTTAGCCCGACTTTAAGCCAGATTTGTCTATCTGTGAGTTCGGGGAGGCGTGGCCCGAGTAGCGCTTCTCCTCAGCCATTATTTGCTGTGGTACTCCTCATGTTTGGGGTCAATGTGATCTTGTTACGAGTTACAACAATCCGTCAGGTCGTAGCTCCAAAACAACGATCTGTAATGTTCCAACATATTGAAATTTACGATTGTTTCGCTTACGATCAACTTTCTCAGAACAGCCAGCTAGTGCTAGGCTATGTTAGCTTGTGACGGCTCTTTAAATTGCAGAAATAGCTGCTATGATGACTGTAACAGGCTCCTTACCTCCTGAATACACCGCTCCTGTGGCTTTTCCAGGCAGTATGTACTGTGCTATTTTTGCTCGAAATAAGAGCATAATGGACAGGCAGCTCACACCGCTCACCTAATTTCATGACACCTCTTCGATCATGTGACACTTTCACAATCCTGTTCTTTCAGCAAATCTCTCCTGAAAATGGCCAGTGTGTGGTGTTGCTGTCCTTCAGGCGAGTGTGAAATGTCTACGGTCAGTTCTGTATGTGTATCTTTTAAATCCATTTTTATTCAATTTTTTTTTTATTATTATTATTGTTACACACCATATTGTGTCTTTAAACTCTTAAAATTATTATTACTATTATAATTTTTTTTAAAGCATGCAAGAAAGGTTGTTGTTGTTGTTATTGTTGTTGTTGTTGTCCCAGAGGATCCATAGGGTTAAAGACTACATTCATAAATTCACCACATCCAAATTGGAACTAAACCTATACGAGATCAGGACTTAACAATGACTAGAACAGACCCAAACCAAATCCATATCAGGACTCAGAAATACGCTCTGTTTAGGACCAAATAATGACAAATACATGTATAAATGCACGCAAAGTCTTCATATGGTATCACTTTAGGTTCATATGTTGCGCACAGGGAAATAGATTCTCCGTATCACATGTACATTCAATCCAATCTTACCTCTTACCCTTGATTCACCAGCGTCCGTCTGGCCCTTGAATATGTTCTTGAGCTCGCTGAGATGTTTTAACCAGCCCTCCTCTCAGCATTTACACTTATCAACCTCTTCTGCACCTGCTACCCACTCCCGAGACGCTTCCCCCTACCTCTCCTACGTCTCCTCGCTTTTTCTGCCTCTCAAACTGACTTCTAATGTAATGTGGATTCAACAAGAAAAGACTTTGACGAAAGAATGATGGATTTGTTTGAGAAAATGTATCTTACAGGAGCCTAGATTTGGTGGTGAAGAGATGAGGGTTTAGGAGACCGACGGTTCTGCTGCTCCAGTGGAAATGGAACTTAAGAGCTGACACGTGTAATTAATGAATGGAGTAGAGAGTGTAATTGAAAAAGTAAATCTTCCTCATTTCTGTTTAAAAAGAGACAGTTAAAAAAGATAATAAAAAGAAGAGGACCCAAAATCAAACCCTGAGGAGCTCCTGAGGATATTTTTGAAAAGATTCATTTTTTACACTAGACCTGTGCACATTTTACAATTACATATTTTTTACACCATCAAATTATATGCTGTGAGAGTCCATTGGTGAATAGCAACAGAAAAAGCACAAGAAGTAGAAATTAGATTAAAAAACTGTCCTTTTGGATGAATTCAAACTCCCGAGACACAACCAAAATGAATGTTTCAGCTCTAGATTTACCACTGCTACTTTGGGGATTTGTCATCATTAATTTTAGTTTGTCGCGACATTCTTTTCTACCGTTCCTCCTCTTATCCGTCAAATCAATAATTCAACAGCTTTTATATGTTTTTTGTTCCCTGAAGAGAGAAATGACTAAGCTAGAGAATCTCTAAGGGTTTCCACAGTGAGGTATTTTTGCATGTCATCCAAACCCTTAATACATATATCCGTGTAAACAACTGCATCAAAACACCCACATAAATATTGGATGGCATATATAAGGCGTAGTTACCGTCATACCATTTGTTGAATAAATCATTGCTGTGGGATACAGTGGTTCTACAGAATATGTATTTCACTGTACACTCTATTCTGCAATCATTTTTACGGACTGCGTATGATTACTTGCAGGTCATTGCGGGATACTTTTGCTGCCATTGAACCTGGGTGTAACAATTACTTAGTCCTCCTTTTTATCTTGAACATTTGTGAAAGATTACTATCGTTTTTATCAACTTAAGAATGATCCCTGACACTCCAGGCACAACTTCCTCTCTAAAACATTGCAAATAAAGAGGTAAATAATGTCTGTGTCACTATGTTTGGCTCTTTGTGTTTTGCATTATTTGTCATTTTGCAGCCATTTCTGTATCACAAATTAGGGTTCTCCAAAATGGCACTTCTTACATTAAATAACTGGGGAAATTAGTTGACTTGAATTTGCAAAAGAAAATTGAATGCTTTCCTATTGGCGAAGACATTTTGCCACTCATCCAAGTAGCTTCTTTAGTTCCTGAAGAAGAAACTAACTTTGGTTTTGGTCCAGTTTACAGAATTAAATTTTGTTTTGCTGTGGAACCTACCTGGACAGCTGTGGGATGAAACAGAATTTCTAATTTTTGTTAAATTCGCCTGACACACACACTTGGCAAAAAAGACAACACCCAATCATGACTGTCAGCTCCCATCAGTTTTAAATTTACAGCTTATTTCTTTGCCAGGAATGTTCCACAGCATGACGTTAAACATAATTATGAAAGTTTAAAGGTTTAAACCACAAGACGTATTAAACACAAGCTTATTCCTGATGATATCCACAACGCACAGAGCCATGGCCATCTGAATTTAAAGGGAGGCTTTTTACTGTGAATGCAGCGGAAACACGGCACTGCATTATGCACATAAAAAGTCATTAAAACGCGGTATGGAATCGATGCACAAAGGTCAAATAAATGCACAAAAACGCTGACAATTAGTCTAACTTTGGCCACGTCTCAAAGCGCTGCAAACATGTCTTTTTCGGAAGTGTTTACATCTGCCCAATGATTAAAAGTACAATATAACTGTGGGATATATAAGTTTAGTTCCATAGTTCAATCAAAAAGTTACACAGCGCAGCTTTAAAAGAGGAAACAATTGGGGTGCAGAGTCTCCGGGCTCTGGGGGACTGGTTGGAGTTGGTGCAGTCGGGCGTGTCTCTGAATGGGAATGAGAGGATTATGATGAGTCCTCAACATTTGCTCTGTACAAAGACTCTCATATCGAAGAGGGGCCTCGCAGAACTAAATTAGGGCCAATCGTCACTGCGCTCCTGGCTTTATTTCAGCTTTGGTTATCGACGCCCCGTATGTGTCGGTAGGGGCTGAGTCATTGGGACTTAGAGATGAGGGGATTGGGCTTCTTATCGTTCCGTGGGGTAAAAGGACCACTGCGTGCTTGTAAATTAGACTTGAAGGACATTATGGGGAGAAGTTGAAAAGCAAATTTGTAGGAAGATCCCAGGTTGCAAATGCATAAAAGTTGTATTTACCTACCTCAAAGTTCAGCAGAAATGTGTTATGGTTCAGGAATGAGATGGAATGTGCGGGAAATGATGAAGTCAAGGTAAGAGAACTATTATTTGTTCCTCAATGGGGAAATTTCAGTATTACACAGCAAAATACATGAGGAAGGAAAAAAAACAGAAAAAACTGACTTAAATCTGACAATTCAATTAGAAGTATCTAACTTTTAATGAGTCAAGTTCAGGCAAACACCTTTTGCTCCATACATTGCACCAGGTGTGCCCAAAGTGTGGCCTGTGGGCTTAACTTGGCCCTCCAGGGGGTCTAATTTGGCCCACGTGGTTCTGAGATTTGTATTGGAGTATGAAATTGATTAAATTTTGTACTAAAAGGACTGTTAGCAGCTGCAAAAGAGACCAGCTGAAGTCTATTCCCCTAAAACATGTTAATAAAAGACAATTTAATCATCATATCTTTGCAAATAAACATTTAAAATTCAACATAAAATTAGGGTTGGCCCTCAGCACACTAATACGTATACATTTTGACCCGCTGAGGAAAACATTTTGGGCCCTGCTTTACAGTAAAAGCAGCTAGGCTTGTCACAATAAATACTATATCAGCTTATCGTTCAGTATATGATGGACTAAACAATTTTTATTTGGTCTCAATATTTATCATGCCTTTGCACTTTGGAGAACTTTTACATAGCCGTTTTCAGGCCGCGCTGGAAATCGGTGCATTGCTGACTTGTTGTTGTACGTCTACATTTTTTGAGACTTTTACTTGGTTCGCCATTTGCGTGAACGGAGTTGAGCACAAACTGGAAGTGCCTTTACTACAGGAGTGTGGATCTGTGGCAGAAAGGGGCTAAAGAAGGCGGGCGGAATAAGCACTTCAAAATTTGTTATTGTGACAGGCCTAAAAGCAGCTAACACGGCAAAAGTCAGAGAGCAAGTGAAGGATATGGTTGGCAATTTGTTGGAGAGCCATGAGGAAGCAATTTCGTGGACTTTTATTCAATCAGATACAGATACAGAACTATATGATGACAGTTGTTTATTTTCTATCATGGTCCAACATCAGTTAGAGAACACCGAGTTTGGCGGGGCGCTGTACCTGATTTAACTGTCTAAAAAACGTTAGGAAGTAGTTTCACATTTTAAACTCAGTGGTCCAAACTTACTCCTCACTTTCCTAACACATTCCAAGCACACTAATTATTCGCTGCGATGAGTTTATCCATCACGCTAATGCTAACAAACTATCAACAACTACCATGCTATGTGTGTATTTGTAGAGGTCGAAACTACAGGGTTTTTGTCACAATCTGATTTGGAAGAATATTATAGCCGATTATTACGTCTAATTTAATACAGTTTTATTATGCGACACAGAGCAGACAAAATCTAAAATGATAAATATGCAAAACATGGCATAAAAAACTTGCAGTGAAACAGTCTTCTCTGTCAGCAGTTCCGAGTGTTACATAAGTGCGTCCCTTACCCTCGAGACAGTGGTGCCTTGCTGCTGCTGTAATCCACCGGCTCTTCTCTTAACCTTAAATGTGCGTTTGTGTGTGTGCATGTGTCTGTGTATGTGTGTGTGTATGTGTGTGTGCATGTGTGGTGTCTTCATTAAGTGCACACTGTCTCCTGCAAGCCCTTCTGTATTTTTAAAGAGCTATGGGAGGCGAGCATGCAAACACAGACCCACCACGGTAAACACGAAAGTTAGTCACTGAAACCGCGGTACCTTTTTTTTTTTCTTACAGAATTCAAACCTGGTGAAACAGAGGTAATTAAGTGTAAACGTCTTCCTTAAAGGGCCTGCAGCTAATTTTGAGCCATACAAGTTCAGTTAAAGTTGCTGAACCCGATTAGTTGAGCCTAATTGGTTAGAACACTGCAAAAAATGAATTTCTAGATGAGTTAAAATGTCTTGATTTTAGGATATTAATCTGAATTTCAGAAATCCAGAAATTGAAATAAGAAAGAATGTATTGAAACAAGTCAGAAACAGTTTGAAACAAAACAAAAAACAGTCTCCACTAATCTTAACGAGTCAAAATGTCTGAAATTCAGATTTATATCCTAAAATCAAGACATTTTAACTCATCTAATTCATTTTGCAGTGAACAAAGTTGGTCGATTGCTCATACTAGGGATGGGAGTATTGATAACAAAATATCAATCATCCATAGTGACTAGTAAAATGTGGGTATTGATACTGGTATGCTAATATTGAACGTTATTAACATGTACATTTTAGGGCTAGTCATTCATTTTAGACATGTTAGAACCAATTTTGTCATCGTTTTGAAACCCGTTTTCATACATATATTTGTTGTAATGCCTTAACCCATATTGAGTATCAGTACAAAAAATCCCCTCCAAGTTAGGGATGTAACGACACTGGCAATATCGGAATAGTAAAATTGTCATAGTATCGTCATCGTCATGTTACAATATGAAAAACAACATGTCTATGTGAAAAAAATGGTTCTGCTCCGGCAGATCAATGCATTATTGACTAAAAATGATTAATATTATTAATAATAAGTAACAAGGTACATCGCAGAATACATGGCAGTCACTATTGTTGCTCCTGACATAACATGAAAATTGCACTTTAGAGTTGCCATGTGTTATCATTTTTATTGTCACTGTTCTAAAATATGACAATAAAGGCCTAATAATGAATGGCAGGAGCATGTTACATTGTCACTCTTTTTGAGCTCTTCTACAATATCGTGAGCTTCTCCATGATATCGCAATGCATATTGTATCGTGAGATTCATATCAAGAAAATATCGTATTGTGAGATTTGCATATTGTTACATCCCAACTTAGTGCTTAGTACTTAGTATTACATCAATACCAATGGGTCTCGCCCATCACTAGCTCATACTGGATACTGTTGTTTTGTCGGTAAGGCACTCAACCCACCTGGCCCTCAGTGCCTGCACTCTGCTGTATGAATGTGTGAGTGGTTCCATAACGTAAAGCACTTTGAGGGCCTTGAAGGTAGAAAAGCGCAACATAAAAGTGACCATTTACAGTGCAGATATATTATAAAAGCAGCACCAAGGGTCACAATAACAATAACTGTGTGCTGTCTCAATCTAATTATAGAGCGCTATGGTATTGTATAATGCACCATGATTCAAGTACACTATGGGTTGTTGTTTTTTTTAATTCTATTCACTATGGATTCACTATTCACACTTCACTTTCTCATGATCATGATCTCAAAATATTTATACAAACACAGACATACATCATCAAGCAGAGGAAACTGTATGGACCGAAAAGAAAGATACTACTCAAAGGTCTCAGTGTAGCTTGGCACGAGGATTGATCAGCGACGTTCGAAGAGACTAACAGCCCTTAGGACAAAAAACTCTTCTGTTTCTTGCTACCAGAGCATCACAGTCAACATCCAGTGGGAGCCAAGTGAACTCTCCAAACACAACATCCATTTTCTTTTGTTTTCAATGAATGTAACACCTTTTTAAAATACTTTTTTGAAAGATTCTGACTGAGATACATAAAAATTCCAATAAATGTACAGGTTATACTGTAATAATACCACACAGTACTTTGTTCTCATACCATTTTTATCATACGAAGCACCGATATCAGACCGATTCGTCCTTGAGATGAAAGTTATGTCCAGAGAGAGAAGCCAAGCAGAAATTTGCGGTTATATTTGGATGTACCTTGAATGTACAGCCGTGCCCATACAAGTTTAAACAGCCGCTCGGCTCTGAGCTGTGCTGCCTGAGTGCAGCACAGCAGGCCCATCCCCTGTGACTGCACCGAGCTGCTTTTGGAGGCATCAAATATAACTTAAACGTATGGTTCTTGGATGACTTTTATGTTTTCATCCGCCTTTAGTGGAGAAACGACAGTCTTAAAAAGTTACGTTTATTCAAATGTGTCTTGATTTCAGAAGATTTTAACTCTTTGATTGCTTAAAGGTGTGACTTGGCTATAAAAGTACTTGACAAACGCCAAAACAGGAATGGTTTTACAGGTGTTGTTTTGTTGTTGTGTTTTCTAGACACTTTTTTTTTTATTCATCCATAGCACCAAGTCCCTATTGAGTCAGAGGAACCATCCAGTCGCCCCTGTTTGGAAGTGGCTGAAAATGGGTCAACTATATTTTATGGTACATTTAAATATAATTAGGGGTGGGAAATTATCATCATAACGTTTTTTGCTTACTTTGACCATTGTAAACCATGTACAACTTTTATCAAGCATTGGTTTTATATTGTATTTTTAGCTACTGTGTCCAAATAACTTCCCATGTGGAGCAATTAAAGTGTCTGCCTCAGAGCTGGTCCCCAAACTGTGGTCCCTGTCCCCAGTTTCTCCCCTGTGTGCGTCAAAAGGCGCTGATACTTATAATAAAAAAGTACCAACTGCAAAAAAGAGCATCCTCGAATCCTTGACCTTGACAGACGCCAATAGAATCCATTCCAATCTTATTTATTGTATCGATACTGCGCTAAAAGAATTGATATTTCTAGAAAGTTTGAAACATGGCAGCGCTGACGGACATAGTGTGGCCTAATTTAGCAGATTTACGGACGATTTGTTTTGGAAAACGCGCACATAGAAGCGCTTTGTGCATTTGAGGACGGGGAAGAAGTCTGCTCTTTTCTCTCAACTGGATTTAACAGCAGTTTGATGTCTCTGCTTGTTCCGCTTTAGTGACGCTTCGACCAATCAGCTTCAAATGTTAGGCATGATGTTACACATTTTCCCTACTGCTACAATCCCGATAATTGTGTAGAACTCAATTCAGAGTGCTACACCCATCAATCTGTTGTTGGGTTACCAGGAAGTGCTAAAAGTTCCTACAACGTGAAAAATCCTCAACGCAAAAAATCCTAAAACAGGAACGGTTTCACGGCTGCTGATCATTTCTCTCCATCCTTGTTTTTCTGACACTTTTACACTAATTCCTGTGAAACTACTGTCAAGAGATTCAGAGGTAGAAACCCATGTCCCACCACAGAACCCCTACCCAAGCGAAAGTCAAAAAGTCCCGGGGTAACTTCGAGGCTAACAACTCCAGCACAAACCAACGGTAAATAATTCACGCGCTTCCTCCGCGCCATGTTTTGCTCCTTGTTTCGTTTCATGGCTTGCCTCGCTCTGACCCTTTGTGCGGTCTGTCACTGAGCACCAGGAGCAGCTGTCTCCTCTGTCTCCGCTGCATCCCAGTCAAAGGGAATGCCAGATTCCGCGCGCTCTGCCATCTCCCCGGCCCGGCCCACGCACTCACTGCCTCACAGCTGTTTGCAGCTTCTCATGCACTGTCTATTGTTTAGCTGGAAATGTGCTCGGCGATGGAGAGGAAATACGATGGTGAGCATAAGGTGGCGACGCTCGGGAGTGAATTGAAGAGGGGAATTTGGTTTGGATATTCACTATACTTTTGGACATCTTGGCGTAGGTATGATTTCAAACGCCATACGCCAATTGTTGTAGAATAAATTGCAGGAGAGTGGCATGAGGTTGGAGTTCTACGTTTATTTCCATTCGTACACGACCTGGAGACATGAACCCTAAGACTTTGAGATAGTCTAGTCCAGCTCGCTTCTGTTGTAAGGAAAGTACCTCTGATGATGTAGACCAGGGGTCTTAAAATCTTTTACAGCCAGGGCTACATTTTGAAACAGACCACAGACAACTTGACCATAAAATGAATCTTTCAAAATATAACGTAGTTTTGATGAGCCACCACGGAACAATAATGTTAGGTCTGTGTAACATCAAAATGTTTGTTATGTAGGTTATGATGGACTCTTTCTTATTGTTCAGTAAAAATTCTTAGTTTTGATCATTTTGGCCAATTCAGCATGAGCAGCAGCCTGAGGGCCAACAAAAATTGGTCTGAGGGTCGCATTTGGCCCCCGGTCCATAGTTTGGACACCACTGACGTAGACTAAGATAATAAGAGCTGAGCTGGCAGTGTTTGACTGGCACAGGGGAGAAGTGCTATTTTCTCACACGTCGATAGAAGTTCTTCTTTATTAGACAGGACAGAGTGGCATAAAATTGGGGTGAGAGCAGGGAGGACTGTCATTCCTTAATTTGATTCAGGACCGAATTTGCATCAAAATTCAATCTGCGCATGCCCAGCTGCTTCTGGTCTCTAACTACGACAACACAAGTACATTTAAAGGACACATATTCTGCCACATTGACTTTTTGAACTTTTAACAATGTTTCATCATCAAAAATACACCTGAAGTAGCATTCAGTTGCATTCACACTGTTTTGAGGAACATTTATTACAAAATTCTCCCCCCTCCAAGCATCAAACACACTTCTGTTGAACTTCCTGGATTTTCCAAGCTATTTTCAGATCATCTACATAACTTATCCAAGAATCTTCCGCTGCTCCGCTTCCACTGTTCTTAAATCATTGCCAGACTCATTCTGAGCATTTCTTCCGTCTGAACACAATACCTGCTGCTGCTAGCTTGATAATTGCTTTTAGCACATTCGCTTACAGCGATGATTTAGCTAAGCGCTTGGCGCCATCTACTGGCTGTATGCTCTAAGTAAGTCTTTCCAGACTCCTGAGAAAAACATGCTTTATTTAATAAGAAATCTTTTTTTTTGTTTGTTTCAAAACACGAGATGGCAAATTAAAGGTACTCAAGAGCATGTTTTAAGGCTAAAAAACAACACAAAAAATGCATAATATTTTTCTTTTAATATACTATCAACTAAACAACATGTGTTTATTTTAAGTTAAATATGAGCTCAACCTTCGTGAAAACACAACATTTAACTGTTAATAAACTTGAGCATACACATCAGTGCAGAGAAAATTGGATGGAGATTTATTTATTTTTTTATTTATTTATTTAAGTAATATTGAATTACTTTTGTGATTACTGCAGGTAGATTTAACAGGACTTCACCTAAAAAAATGAACATCACTAAACTTTCAGAGCAAACTTTATTTCACTTAAATGACTGGAAAACTGGTTGGCAATTTAAATAATGAAAAAATCCAGCTAGCGACTAGCATGATTGACACAAATGCATTAAATGATTCAAACTTGGGAATCACAAGGACATTCAGCAAATTGTTGAAGCCGGAAATCTCACAACGTTAAGGCACAGAGCCTGCAGCTTATACAACTCACTACCTCACTAACTCACTACACTACATTTTCCATTTGAATGGTTGGATTAGACATCGTTAGGCTAATAAAGGTCGTCATGAACACAGAAACACTGTGCAATAGAAAGTTAGGAAAAGGCATAGATTAGAATGTAGACATATAAAAAATAATTAGCCACATCTGTCCACTCAACATTCCACTGGCAGTTTATTGTTCACACTGTGGACTTTCTTGAAACCAGTTTTTCAGTTTTGTGGAGAAAAATTTGATGTCTGTGGGAAGCTTTCATTAAGAATTCTTACTGACCCAGAGCTGCCTTTTCACTCTGCAGTTCTCACTTCTCGTCCTCACAATGTTATTACATTTTTGTGTCAATCCACCCATTACCGCAAGAGCAAGACCATTAACACGCCTAAAAATGGCTTTTACAAGCAAGACATGGATGAAATGATCAAACGCCATCATGTTTTCAATTTAGGGAACGTAAACGACCAACGCAAAACCCAACCAGAAACAAGAAAAACATGAAAACTCTGCGCTGGAATCAAACTTGAACCCAACCACGGCAAAAGACAGCTACAATTCCTTCTGCCAAAACCTTGTTACGACATGCGCACGTTTCCATTCGCTCTTGGCCGGTTAAAAGCGCAAGGACAGTTTTCTCAGCCGCTCGGAATCACCCGCCGGCGTCTCCTCTCAGCCGAAAGTACATCATTTGGCTGAACAGAGGAGCAAACGTCCATGCAAAACACACACTCGAGCTTGCAAACAGGCAGCACCACAACTAGGCCAGTTATTAGCCGCTACCATATGGAATCCCAGACCAACTGCGCTAGCCTGGCTCCCTTGACCGCCCATAGCATCTGTTATCGAAGAGCTACACTTAAGACGCCAATGCTAAAACGGAATCCGCGTCGAATGTTCCTGGAATGACACGTTATGCGCTGGCTTTGCGCGTTTTCACCTCGACCCGTAATCAAAATGTGCCCTGTCCCAGTTTTGCACAATCCCCTGGCGAGCCTAAGCTAACGAGCACAGTTTTAATCAGCCTTTATGAGCATCTACCTAAGCCATCTCACACATTTCCTCTCCTGCGTGTGGGATTCTAGGGCAGTATTATAACGTTACAAGATTTGATTCATAAGCCAAACTTCATTAAAGTAATTTGTTTGCTGAAAGTGCAGATGGATCCGTTGCAAATAAATCTGTTCTCTGTTGGGAGTGTTCATCACAAATCGAAAATTGAGAGGTCGGATTGCAGCTCGTACCAGTGCTGTCGGTGTGTCCTTGGGCAACACACTTTACCCCGCTAGTGTACAAATCAATGTGTTGGATGTTTGACTGGTGGAGGAAGCTTAATATTACCAGGTGTTGAATGAATGAATTAAGGCGAGACATTACAGTTTTTTTGCTCAGTTTGCTCTCTCAACATATCGACTTTCATGTGGAAATAACAAACTTGTCCAATTTGCTCTTAAAAATGTTTTATTCTTCCATTGAATCCACTTCATCCATGGATTTCTCTGGGACATTGTAACTTCAAAGGCCGTTTACTTAAAGGTCCCATATTCTGCTATTTTCCCCTTTACACAGTCTATTCTAAGGGCTTTGTTGATAAAATTTTGCGTTGTGCAATATCCATAACATAACAGTTTCCAAAAAACACCCATTTCTTGGACTGGCCCCCCTGTTTGCAAAAGCAAACGGCTCACTCTGAGATCTGACCCCCCCGAACAGAGAGCAGGCTGCCTCCCCCGCCTAACTCGTGCGCCTCCCCCGCCCAACTCGTGCCGAAGCCTAGAGCGGAGATAGTGCGCATGCGCCGTGTGCTCCGGTAAACAGCGATACACAAACACGGGAATAAACCTTTTATCCGTCCTGACGGTGCGTCGTGCTGAGTCCTACGTCCTGGATCTGACCTGGAGTTTGACGTGCTCCAGTACCTCGACGACGGACGTTGCCGTTTGGTAAATAACAAGCTAACTCTTCGATCTGTCGTATCCATCGTGTAATTACTGTGTAGCATTAGCATTAGCTGTTTTTATTCTGCGGCTGCGCACTTCCCGGAGGCGTGGCTTAAACACCGCGTCATCCTTGGGAAGCGCGTCATCCTTTTGAGGAGCCCCCGTCTGCCTGCTCAGCCGAGTGGGACGGAAAAGACAGTTCTCTAGCGAAAACATGCGGGAATCAATCAAAAAACCACTTTGGGCACAACATACGAGGCCCAAATAGCACTGTAGGAAGGTTAAAACCTCTGAAAAGTCCATTTTGCATGTTATGGGACCTTTAAAATGCTCAAAATTTCTTTCTCCCCCAGAGACATAAAGCACTTAAAATAGATGCTATACCTAACTTTACATTCTTGGACTCAACAAGATTTTGACGAAACGTACAGAAGGATTTTTTTATATCTAGTTCTAAAAAAGTTTTTAGTTTTAAGTTAAAAAATGTGGCGAAATTGAAATTTTTAGGACAATTTTCAGTCCAATCGAGTTTACTTAAAAACTAAATAAGAAATCCTAATGCCCTCAGTAAATGTTTTTGTAACTAATATGCGTGGAAATGAAATTTAAACCTGGTTGTGTCCATTTTTCAGATTTAAATGTCCCAAATATGTTTATTTTTGGCCATTTTTGCACATAAAATGCTTTATTTCTACATGAAAACATGACATGGTGAAAAACATGTAATACATTTTTTTTTCCTTACATTTATGTGAGAAAACTACAGAAGAAGTTTAAAATGGATATCTTTAAATTCAAGATTTTTTCTATTCACCTGTCTCACCTTAAGCCCTTAAAAGAGTTACAGTCCAAGACATAATTAATAATTCAATCAAATTACTGCAAAGGTTTAGCCATCTGTATTTATGACAAATGTGTTACAGTGTTTTGGTTACCGCTTTTGAATGAGTATTGAGCGGTGTATGAGACCAAAAAATTAAATTGATTGAAACCCTGAAATAAATATTCTGAATTTTCACTAAAATATGTTGTGCGTTCTTAATGGAGGGCAACAAAATCACATGTTGGAAAAATGTTTTGCAGTATTTTATAATGTCATGTCAAAGTGCACATTAGTCAAAAGGAAATACTAGCCACTGGAGTTGTTAAATGGCCCAACATTACCATGTGTTTTGGGACTGTCATACTGTTCAGAAATATTGGACAGAGATTAACAAAGCGCTCCAGACTATTTATCGCCATCCCACCTGATTTCAGAACTCCTGCCGTGGACACAATAAATGGATACCTTTGGAGCGAACTTCTGGCGACGGGGAAGAAGGCCATGACAAAGAAATGTCGGACAAAGTGCAACTATCAAGGACTATACTGACAAAATAATTGTCGGTTTTTTGTTGGTTTTTCTGTTCTGTTTAATATATTTGAAAATGAAAATAAAAGTGTTATGCTTAGCTTCACCATCAAATAAAAAGATACGGTGCAATATGGAGTGAAAGGAAGGACTATGTGGGCGGGGCTAACGGTCCAAACAAAAACATGCTCCTGTCTCACGGTTCAAAATCAGGTACAGGCCCTTTAATCCCAATTTCAACATTAATATCACAGCAACCATTTCGAAACTCATTTCTAACTCATTTCTGGGAACTTTCTTGTTATTTTCGCACTTCCTGCAATTAAAAACCCAGAGTTCCCAGCTTACAGTTGCGGTTTGAATGAGCCAGCGTTAGCAGAGGAGAGGAGCCAGAGGAGATTTGAACTGCGTTACATGAGTCTGACCCGACACCTATCTGTCTACTGTCTGTCTGGGCCAAGTGGATCTAGGCCAGTGCGCTCATCTGCTCATTACTGTGCCTCCGCGTCTCCAATGCGAGCGCTGAAATGTTCCGGCAAAAATAAAAGGCCTGGACTTGTGTGGCCCGTGTGAAGAATTTAGACGGAATAAAGTTGCTTAGGTGACGGTAAGAATTGTGAAAAATACACTTCGAGAACAGGGCTTTCTCTGAAAAAGCCCAGCCACCTGCTCGTCTCCATGGAGATGTTATTGCTGTGCCTGGAATGTTCCGCAGTTTGGCATTAAATTTGTCTCTCTCCGTGGAGACGAGCACGTAAAAATTAAAGCCTACATGAATTATGACTAAGTTTGGTGGGATAGACCTAGTCGTGCATACTTATCATAGTTTTACATTTGGGAAGTTGAAGGTTAGGAAGACATTTTGAAAAATAAGAAGTAGTGCAAAGTTCTGAAATGGAATCCCTCTGTGATGTCATCAGTAGGCGACATGCTGTTGAAAATACAGGGACGATTTACACACATTTAAACGCATTTTCTTACATGTCCAACTTTTTCACCTCTGTTGCCAATGTCCATTTGAAAAAATCTTGAGGGAGTTAGCATCAAAGTTGACACTGTTTTACCAAAGAAAAGTCAGACACATGTTTTTCTATCGTCGACGGACAGTGGCACTTCACAGATGCAGACGAGATGAGTTTCAGGCGATAAAACGACCAGTAGTAGCCGGGCACTCTAAGCCACCTACGTTTTCTAATAAGTGACGGCAGTTTGAGAATGGTCTATAGAGGTTTTGCGGAGAAATTCTTTTATTCAAAAATGTGAAGAATTATGGGCAACTGATAAAATGTGTTTCTTTGCTTTTCTTTGGCCTAATTTTTGTTTTGCTCAAATCAAGTCAATATGGTCAAATGTCAACTGAAAGTAGTCTCTCGTTGTTGCTGCAACTGTGGTGAGCTTAGCTAGCTTGTTTGCCCACGATAGCTGGAGATAAAGAACACTTCAGCTGCCCCACAACAATTATTTTCCTCAACTTTTGGGCTCAGAAACATCTTATTTAAGGACAGAAAGGTGATGAGTTCAACCGTGTGTCTTCATAACATCTGTATCAGTGATAAACGTTAGCGTAGCTGTAGTGTTCCTGTTCTTTATCTGGTTTTCTACAACTGTTCACTTGATGATGTCTGGTACAAACTAAATATTTAGCATAACATTTACATTTGTTAACAGACTTCAGCAGGTTTTTCACATTTTAGTTGTGGTATGAGTTCAAATTCTGAATGATGTCTGCCAAACGTCTATACAGATTTCATAATTAAGGCCTTACTACCGGAAACGCTAAGGCTGAGGTATGATTAAAGTCTGATTAAGCGCGAGGCGGAGGAGTAACAACAGATAAAGAATAAACTGAATAATGTAACCGGATTGCCTTGACCCTCTCTACTCATATCTTTCTATTGACTAGTAAGCCATTATCTCCAGCCGCTTACCATGTTCTACGTCTGAAGAGCGTCTGTTCACCTTGAATGTCAGTTACCGCAAGTCAAGACCTTCACGCACGCAATCCCGCTCAAAGTACAACTCGTGATAAAATGGCTTCTGGGTGTACTTTGGCTCGGACACGTGGACCTTGTTTAGTCCAGTTTCTATGTACAGCAGTATTGATTTGGACTCCGTGTAGTTTATTTGAAGGTCCATTATTACGTTGAACTGCCTTGTCATATTGTTGTCTCATTAAATATGCATTGTACCTGAGTTGTTTGTTTCCGTTGATACTATGTCCTTCTTGAGAGCTGGTAATGGTTTGTGCCCCTGGATGTCATTTTCAACCTGAGAATCGGGACTCAAATTTTAGGGTAGGGGGGTTCTCTTTTATATTTTAACAGTTCTATAACTAGAAAATAATTATATAAAACAGTAGCTTCTCAGGTAGGAAAGGGATATTTGGTTTGCCAAGGTAACTACAGGTAAAATCGGAGTCGCATGGAGAAAAAGGTTGATCCAAACAATATATTTCTTGTCTAGAATCCGATTAAGTTCGTTGGAGCTTCTGATATTTTTATATAATTGTTTCTTATGAACAAATCTCTGTTTTTAATCACAACTTGACAGTTTCAGAGGCACTCATTGAGATTCAGAAATGTAACCATGCAATAAATCGGGATGTGGGGGCATATCAACTCTCTCATACCTGGGATACAGTTCTGAAGATGTCGCACTGCAGATGGCGCTGTCGTCCTACTGCTGCAAGTAGGAAGACAGCGGCAAAATCTGTTAAAATCAGCTGACCAGACACGTCACAGTAACAACAAGTGACACTTTTGAGTGGAACCGAAGCTTTATTTATAAGAAACTATTCTACAATATTTCTTGCCTAGATATGCAATTTTGATGCCAGTATAGGTAGCTTTTTGCATTATTGAAATGGCTTCACTCCACACTCTTTAATGTATTAAGATCTGAGCCAAATATACAATGCACTTTTTGTCCTGACGATTGTTACCCTCCTCAAACTGTCTTGACACTGGATCTGCTGTACCAACCAGATAAGTCCTCTTTGAGCTGCGTAACCTTTGTTTGAGCTTTCATTATGATATTTGTTTTAATTTATTATGATATTTAACGGCTCATTGTGCTTGATTTGCCTCTTGGGTTCAAATGACGTGAAATTGATTGGATCCTTTTTATTCAACATGAAATACTAATGATAAAGTACAAAGTGCGTATGATGGGTTTTTATGGTTTCCTAGTTTTGACTTTATTTAATGGGATAATACCTGTTATATAAATTATAGTTTTACACCGATCAAGTACTAGTTTGTGAAGAAAAGTTGAAAAAATATGTTGAACATTACAGGAAGTAGAGCAGATTTCTAAAACACGATGATATCGCACTGGGGAGACGCCATTCAAAAATTTTACTCACTTGAAACATATTTTTCTGATCTTTTAAACATTCATTCAACAAAAATAACTCTGCTCTCAGGTATTTTTATTTGTCAAATAATAATTTCTGTGACATTCGAGTCATGAATGATTGGCAATAGTGGCAGAATATCCTGGTGTGATGTCATGATTTACAACCAGGAAGTAAACAGTTGCGAAATCTTTAATATAATGATCTTAAAATGCCTATGACAGGTTGGACTACTCATTTAGCTAAAATGCATTTGAGATAAATATAGTTCAAATTCTAATAAAATGTTAACAAATGTTAAGCCAGTTTAGCTATGTTTTAAGTGTCTAATTTTACTTCCTGGTTGTAAATGATGACATCAGACTAGGAAATTACAGAGTAACCATCCTGGACAATGGGCCAAAACTCCTCTTATGTCACAGATTTTTTATTTGACAAAGAAAAATACAAGTGAGCAGCTCTATTTTGTTGAATCAGTGTGAAGCAAGTTCCTATGTTTGTGAATTTTTGATCACTGACAATGGCAATAAACCGTTTTCTGATTCTGATTCTAAAGTGTCAAAAAAGTAGTTTCTTTTGTGTAATTATACATAACCCATGTCTCCCCGGTGTGATTTCATTACTTCCTGTAATTTTCAACACATTATTTAACTTTTCAGATACCTGATTGATGTAAAACTATAATTTATATTTACAAGAGGTATCAACACACTAAATAAAGTCAAAATGATAAAATCATAAAACCCTGTCATGTGCACTTTAACTGTATTTTTGTAAAGTCAGTAGTTCAACCTGTCGTAGACACTTTACACATTGTAAAATACTTGGACACTTAACCATAACAATCACGTTCAAGAAGGTGACGGCGCCATCACAAAAGGTACACGGTGCACCTTTAATATGCCTTCAAATATTTCCCGAGACGTGACCAAAAGTTTGCGAGTCTTTCTACTAAACCTTTTCAACTTTGCACAAGTCTCTTCGTATATGGATCACTGTTTATCTGACCTTGGAAATGGAGTCAGTCCATAAGTGCAATTCGCTGAAAGCCTGCTTAACAACCGACCGCTCGTGGGCTGGGCATAAGAGCACAAAATTCTTATATTTTCTGACCTCCGACACAGGGGTCAAGTTGTGTTTTTTTCCCCTCATTCTTGTTTGCAAGGCTGCCTCTTCTTTTCTTCTCACCAGCGGAAAGCCCACTCGTATTAAAACATCAAAGCCGTGCCAGGTTGAACGGAGCAGATCATGTATTTTCTTGCCGTCGATATGTGTCTTGAATGCAAAAGTGGGAGAGAGGGCAGGAGGAGGAGTAGGAGGATGAATAAATAAAAGTCAACCAGGCCAGAGTGCATTTTATATCGTGTTGCTTTTAAAGTCTTTGGCCAGTTTAAAAAAATCTGATAAATTAATCATGGCGCAAGGTGGTGGTTGGTTGGCTGGCTTCTCACTGGATGCGCCCGTCCCCCCCGTGTATTTGGAGTTTATTTTAGAAAATCTCCAATAAGGCTGCGGAGAATTCACACGGAAGTTTGAAGAACTTAGAGGATTCGGAGAAAGCCTGGCCGAGGAGGATTTGAATAACTTTTTTCTTATTTTCATTTAATCGGAATAATCAATAGTGCATTCTGTACAAGCTACAAAAGAAGCATCTACAGCTCAGTCAAAACTCTGAAGAATTCTAGTGTTGGACTAAAAAGTAAAAGGGCGAGTCGTGCCAAGGATTTTTTGTTGTTGAAAGATTAACAATAATTTACTGTAGGGCAATAATCGACTAAATAAAGCAGGGTTATTCAACTTAATAACCTTTGGAGGGCAAATCATGCCCTCCAAAGGTTATTATTCAGCCTTCTATTTTATCTGTTGTTAGTGGTTTAGTCCTGCTTTAGACCTGGTTTAGTCCTGGTCTAGTACCGGTTTAGTCCTGGTTTAGACTTGGTTTAGTCCTGGTTTAGAGCTGGTTTAGTCCTGGTTTAGTCCTGGTTTTAACCTGGTTTAGTCCTGGTTTAGACCTGGTTTAGTCCTGGTTTAGTCCTGGTTTAGCCCTGGTTTAGTCCTGGTTTAGTCCTGGTTTAGACCTGGTTTAGACCTGGTTTAGTCCTGGTTCAGTTCTGGTTTAGACTTGGTTTAGTCCTGGTTTAGACCTGGTTTAGTACTGTTTCAGTCCTGGTTTAGACCTGGTTTAGTCCTGTTTCAGTCCTGGTTTAGTCCTGGTTTAGACTTGGTTTAGTCCTGGTTTAGACCTTGTTTAGTCCTGGTTTAGCCCTGGTTTAGTCCTGCTTTAGACCTGGTTTAGTCCTGGTTTAGACCTGGTTTAGTCCTGGTTTAGACCTGGTTTAGTCCTGGTTCAGTCCTGGTTTAGTCCTGGTTTAGACTTGGTTTAGTCCTGGTTTAGACCTTGTTTAGTCCTGGTTTAGCCCTGGTTTAGTCCTGCTTTAGCCCTGGTTTAGACCTGGTTTAGTCCTGGTTTAGACCTTGTTTAGTCCTGGTTTAGCCCTGGTTTAGTCCTGCTTTAGACCTGGTTTAGTCCTGGTTTAGACCTGGTTTAGTCCTGCTTTAGACCTGGTTTAGTCCTGGTTTAGACCTGGTTTAGTCCTGGGTTAGACTTGGTTTAGACCTGGTTTAGTCCTGGTTTAGTCCTGGTTTAGTCCTGGTTCAGTTCTGCAGATGTTGTTAAAGCCTTTTGTGTTACATTTTTTTCTCATTCAAAAGCGTTGGACACGTGTCAGGCCTCGAGGACAAAACCATCTGAAAAATCTGGTCCTGAAATAAAGGCTTGGTCAACTAAAGACATGCGTGTGAAAGTGGATTTGCAGCTATCAAAACGATAAAGCATTTCAACAATTTGACCACATCAGAAGCGAACACGACTGAATGAACACTGTTTTGATGCACTGTCATAGCGATAATGAATTGCACTTTTTGCTAAAATTAGCCGCTTACCATTAGCTTATGTGGATAAATAGTCACGTTTTCCATCTGAGGCAAAAACCTGTCTGTTTCTACACCAATGTGAAATCCAAGTTAAATAAACCATGCAATATTAATATTAGTTCATAAATACTGCAGTGTTTCAGGTTTGCGCCGTCTTTATGAGATAAATCCACTATTTTGAAGTTATCAGCGCACTTGTCTTCACTCAGATACGTTACAATCGCATGAGGTGTTCTTTCAGATGCCCTCTGGTGGTGCAATTGTGCATTACAACATGAGAAAATGAAACATGCCAGTTAACACAGCAGGAACTCTTCACTCGGTTAAGCGTTTAGTCACGGCTCAGCTAATCGGTTAACCATGAACACCCCTTTATTGAAGTGTGAAAAGCAAAACTAGTTAATGTGCACCATTTTTTGCATATAATTAAGTAAAATCTGAGTTGTCCCAGCACAGATGTATTGTAACAGCATTTATTAGAGGGAAAATGAGACGATTATGCTGTCTCTGCATCTATTTATAGTGTTTTATTCTACGAAAAACAGGAAGTGCGAGCATGCTAATGTTTATTAGCTTTACCTGGGACGACAAAACTGGATCTAAGGTCAGAGACTCACGAAAAGTGCTTATAAACTCACGACGGTGAATATTTAGGATGCTTGGACAGCATCAGGTAAGTACACGATACATGTGACTGATGTATAGGCTTTCATGTTTCAGAACAGTAAAAATCATATGCAGGGCCTTTAAAGCAGTACTATGTGACTTGCAGCTTGTGAAAATAAATAAACAGTTGATGAAAAAATGCAAAAGCTACTCTCTTTTTTATTGAAACCAGAAACAATCACATACAAACATTTCACGTTGCTAAATATTCAGTTCTCAAGTCTTCGGGTCGATGTCGGCAAATGTTGCAGCTGGTTTTCTGCCCAGAGACAGCAGGGGGCGATGGCGGGCGCTTCAAACGCTCTGAAAATACATATGCAACCACCACACAGACGTTTAATACTTAGTTCTGTTTTAAGCATGACTCATTATTTGAATTTATTTGACCTTCTTAGACTATTGAGTTGAACATTTCCTGTAGTTTTTTGATATCTAAGTGGTTGAAAGACATACAGTATTATGACAGCAGTCTCTCATGAATAAATTGCGCGTTCAAGATGTATTAAGGTGTGAATAAGTGTAGTTTTTATAAAGTGTTACTAATATTTTAAAATACTTTAGATTGGGTGTTTGTGATGTAGAGTTGATCAAAAGGAAGTCGTGTCTTTCAAAAACAGTTCAACTAAATCAAGCACAAGGTTTGCAGAAATCAATGTCAGGAAAACAGAAATAAAAGTTGTTTTTCGTCAATAATGAAGCGGTTGAACTAAAAACTTTCCCGAGGTGCTTTCTGTACTGCTGTATTTGCTGCAGTAGACACAATAATACAATTGCTGCAAGGCTGGCTGGGGTTCCATATGCAAATGTAAAAATACATCCTGGCTTGCTAACCGTATTATTTTTTGTTTTGTTTTGGGCGCATATTAATGTTGTAAATGCATGGATCACGCAATCTTCTGGGGCATTGTGTATTGTGATAATGTATGGGTTTTCAACAAAGCATTGGAAAATAGATTATCCATCATGATTGTATACTTTATTGTCTAAGGACTGTAGCAGAGACTGTATTATTAGAATATCTCCATGTCTCTTTGTCTCCGCAGCGATGAATCATGATCTCCCACTGAATGTAGTTCAAAAGGCAGGCTTCACAAGAGCTGCGTACGTCAGTATCAATACCGACAGCTCTGGAACACAGGAGAAGAGGGACGGTATGCACTGTAAATAATCCTTCTGGTGGACGCTCGCTTGTTTCCATGAGAATATAGGTGTTTTGGCTGGGTTGTTTCGCGGTCCATCCATCTTCTTCTACTCGTCCGGAGAGAGGTCGCAGGGGCAGCAGTCTGAGCAAGGGGTGCCCAGACTTCCCTGTCAGAAGCGACGTGGGGCTGTTCTTCCATGGACCCACCACCTGCAGGAGGAACCAGAAGGGGCCGGTGCAGAGAAATTCGGATGACATTTGAAGGTCTTTGGACAGAGAAACGGTTTGGTATTAAGGCGAGACACTACAGGCAAAACTCTTTTTTTGTTTTTTGGTCAGTTTGCTCTCTCAACATATCGGCTTTCATGTGGAAACAACAAACTTGTCCAATTTGCTACAAAAAATATTTTATTGTTTCATTTAAGCCGCTTCATCCATAGAAATCTATGGGACATTGTAACTTCAAAAGCTTCCAAGGTTTTCTTAAAATGCATTGCTCGAGACATAAAGATCACCACTTAAAGTAGATCCTACACACAACAAACTGTACAGTCTTAGACTCAACAAGATTTTGACACAACGTACAGAAGATTTTTTTGATAATTAATTCTAAAATGTATTAATTGAAGTTTTAAGTTAAAAAATTAGGCATAATTTGAATTTTTAGGACAATTTTCAGTCCAATCTGGTTTACTTCAAAACTAAATACGATATCCAAAATCCCCTCTGCAAAACCTATATGTACACAAAATTAACTTGGTTCTGTCCATTTTTCAGTTTTCTTTGTCCCAAATATGTGTATTTATGGCCGTTTTTTCACATAAAATGCCTTATTTCTACATGAAAAACATGACATGATGAAAATACAATATATATATATTTTTTTCTTACATTTATCTGAGTAAACTACAGGAGAAGTTTCAAATTAATCTTTAAATTTAAGATTTTTTCCTACTCACCTGCAGTGTCTCACCTTAAATGTACCTCCATGGAAACAACCAATTGATACCATTAGGTTGAGATAGAGGTCAGATTTGACGTCAGGTGGGGTTTGGTCTGCAAAAAGTATGTAGGTAATTGGTAAAGCTGTCAAAGATAACACGTCAACTCATGCGATTAATCATAGAAAATTGACCCATTCATCCCAAACTGACACGGATTAATCATAGTGTTTGATTTGACGAAACACGCTCTTTTAGATTACGCAGGAGGCTTTACCTGCGAAGGAGGAAGGAACAGGAGCAGTAATCATGAGGTTCATTATACTCATATAATCCATCAGTCCTCACATGGAGAAGCACAGATCGTTCAGCGGCCGATGTTTACGAGCGTGGATCAGTGGAGAACGGTTCCGTAGAAGAAACTAAAGACACGGCGAAGAGCTCGTGTTGAACTGCATGCGCTCCGTGACCAAAACAAAACACGTGCAAGTGCTAAAACAAGTTAACTGGACCAAACATTAAACCAAACTATTACAGAGCAGTTGTCGATGGCAGACCAACACCATCAGCTCCATCTACCACAATGAATGTCAGTTACCTGTATGTAACTATAGTTCTGTGAGTGTATGAAGGCCCCTTAATTAAACCTGTGTTTGGTCGTGTAGCCTAAATTTACCTGAAACATGAGGCCATACAGATTCAACATGAAATGCAATGTCTAGACTTAATTAGTTAGGCTTTTAAATCATATATTTAGATCTGTTAATTTAAAAAAAAAAAAATTTCAGCAGAAAATGTGCAAAAAAGAGAACAGAAATGTTAATAATGGCACATGAAAAAGCACGCAACACAATTAATAAATTAATCACAGTTCCAAAGTGTAATTATTCAGATTCATTCATTTTAATCATTTGACAGCACTAGTAATTAGATTAGAATATTTTATCACCTCATGAACCTGCTCTGCGTTGGTCAAATACGCATCACAGGTAAAAATTTGTGCAGGACTCTCCCGTGTCATCCTAGCGTAAAAATGCATGTTTTTACAAGCTAGTTTATATGTTAAGCAATAAAATCAATTGAACAGATGCTATGAAGCTATAGTAAAGTTTCAGCCTGGATGGCTCTCCCTGCTGCCTCACAACCTTCTCTCACCGCCTGCTCAGCAATGATAGGCCGAGTGGAGCCTATCACCGCTCAGCCTGGTCATTTTACACTCAGACCTCCGCGTCTACATTCAGCAGCTGGACTCGCGCAGCCCTCCTCCACCCCAGCACCACCTCTGCACTCATTTTCTTTCAGGTTTGTATTTTAACAACCAACGGTAGGTTCCGGTGGAAGATTCCGATCACATCCTGCTCTACACCTCCTGCACATGGCTCATCATTACCTGCCAGAGTCTAAGCCCTAAACCTAATATATTTATCAATATCATAATATCATTCTAGTTGTACTTCAATCATTTTGTTCCAACCAAACATCGTCTTCATTTGAATCTCTCCAGGTTGAAATGCTATACTGGAAAACATTCAAGACAAAGCAATATCTCCAGACCAGCCAACAGTGGACCCTCAGTCAAAAATGTTACATAGTTGTGTTACAACTTAGCATTTTTTCCAGCTTTTACTCATGTTTTAAAGTTTTTTTCCTAATCAAAAACATACCAAGAGTTACTTCCATGCATTTTAAATTAATCCTGTATATTTAGGCCTTTCTCCCTCTGCCCTGCTCGGTCTTTAATCTAAGGAATAGATTAAGAAAACGTCTGATGTCTGGCTGGGATGTCAGACTTTTTCTAAATCTATTCCCTTTTGTCCACCATCTGATAAAAGGAAAGGAAAGGAAGCTGCTGGACAAAAAGAAATCTGTAATCCTTTTATTTTCTGAGATGATTCTGAGATGAATAAGGATCAAAAACAACATCAACAACAAAAATACCTTGGATAAAGAACAAAATATAGGACTTTGAATGGATTCCACCAGACTTTTTTACTTTATTACAAGTCCCTAAAACTCATTTTTACTCAAATTAGCTTGTGTTTTGAAAGAGGGATCGTCAAAACCAAACAAATGCTCAAACTAGTGTCAATCAGACCATTCCTCCAAACTTCACTCCGACTTATAATTACTAAAGAAAATGTAAGCTGAATTGAAAATCTGACGTTCCTCTGAGCAGAGCTTGTTCACACTTATAATTAGAGTAAATCAGACACAAGAGAGTCTGAGCTTCACAAAGAGTCCGGCCAATCGTTTGTGCTCCAAAGCGTTCAAGAACAGCTTCGGTTTGAATTTCGGGCTCATTTTAGTCCGACGTTTTGGGAAAAATTGTCAAGAATGGCACAAGGGGATCTGCAGAACTCAAAAACGCTTGGTCCCACTATGATGTCATTACGTGGTCATCCTACAAGCGCCACTCTATGTTTTTTTTTGTACAAAGCTGCACCTGGAGAGCTGGAGATGGGACGAAAACAAACAAGGTATGCTTTATCGTCCTCGTAGGAAACTTTGCCTTCCGCTTGTACAAAAGGTTAGTGTTTTTGTCAGGGACGCAAGTCTGGGATGCATCTTTTTGCCCATTTACAGTAGAAATAGAATACATTTACTTGACACTATTGTGATAAATACTACGACTCTGCCGCATTATGACCCCATTGCATAATTTTCATCTCTACATGCCATTACATCCTCCACAGAAACTCCGCAAACACTAACTTATGTAACTGCAGATTGATATGGAAAGTTTTATTGCACCAGGGTAATCACCATGTTATATTATTATGCACATCCAGTCTGCGGAGAATGGCTTGAATTTCAATTAACGGGCTGTTATTGTTGTTTGTGATGGTTTTATTAAAGTGCGCCGTTATGGGAAACAGAAGGAAATACAGAATACGGGCCTAATTTAGAACTCTCGAGGGGTGCGTGTGGCGGGAGGAGATGAGTGGATGTGGAGACGCCGAGCAATTCAGGGGCTTCTAAATTATAAGTAGAAAGTGAGAAAAGATATGCGTTTAATGTTGTATTTGCCAAAAAATATATACTGTATAATGAGGATTTTCAACTGCGTAATTAAGGTTTGAGACAGCGAAATTGCCACAGTTAATCTTGAGATGTTGTGGCGTGGTTAAATATAATAGGTGGTAATGGATAACCTTGTCGCTTTTATTCGAAGTTCAGTGTTTTGTGAAGTTTAAAGATAGTTTCACGAAAATTGTGCAGGAATGTTGTCCCCATTTGTGAGCGTGATGTCTGAAATACTATTAAAGGAGGCATATTTTGTAAAAGTAGCTTCTTATCGACGGTTAATCTTTAGATTTTGTTGCGTGGTTAAATGAAAAGGGTGATAATGGTTAGTTTTAACATTGTTTCGTCATCAAAAACCTGATAGCTTCATTCACGCTTGTTTGATGAATCCCTGTTACAAAACTCTTTCCTCGTCCGACAAAAGCACTTCATTCTCAGTGTCCTCGATGAGTGACAGGGCTACGAGAATCTTCTGCGCTGTTTTTAGGTCCATAAATTATCGCCAGACTTGTTCTGAGCGTTACGTCAGGCAAATTATGATCACTGCAACTGCTAAGCAAATTAGCATATGTCAAAGTTTATGTTTATTTTCTGTAAGAGCTGTGCAGTCAGTAGATGGCGCCAAAACTCAGTAAGTGTCGTGGGAAACAGCAGAGAGCATTTAGTTTTTGTAAAATGTACTTCTAAAAATGACTTGCGCTGTTGAAGAGCATGTTCAGAGGCTTATAACAATACAACAACAACAAAAAAATGTGTAATATTTTTCCTTTAAGATATTTTCACAAAAATTTCCCCCAATTCGAGAAAAAAACATCACTATCTACTATCTGAAAATATTATTAATAGTGGTGGGCCGATAACGGCGTTAACGTGCTGCGTTAACGTGAGACTCTTATCGGGCGATAAAAAAAATATCGCCGTTAATCTATTCTCAAAGTTGGGTTGGGAGCACTGTTCCCTCTAAGATGCGCGCGTGCGCAATTGCGCACAGCTCCCAGGGGCATCGCGCAGAGAAAATCTTTGTCGCGCACGAGAGAAAACGAGAGAGAAAGAGAGCGAGAGACGCGAGCTACACACACATAGCGCCAAATCAAGGGCTACATCCTATACGCTTTTAACTAGTCTTTCTTCTGGACCAACCCGCCTCGTATTTTTCGTAGTTTTGAGAACAAACAGCTGACGAACTATTGCGTCTAGAATAGCGCAAATTACCGCGAAGATTTGCGCTCCCCATCAGGACTGAAAGTAACGTATTCCGGCCCGTTACTGCGGACCCCTAAAACATTTGGTGGTAGCACGCTGTACCAGCAGGCACGTAAACGAGCTCCTCCACCTGACGCACGGAAAAGTAGTCCCACTAAAATCATTGTCTCTGGAGTCAAACCATCACATTAGACACAAACTTAATCCAGGGTCAGGCTGTGCACTTTTGGAGATTTAATCAGTCCAACCCTGAACTCTAAAGCCCTGTTCACACCGCAGCGACAAAATCGCGTTTGTCGCCCCTAGTTTGTCGCCTGTGCATTTAAGCACAGTCGCTTTAGTCGCGCGACTTGGTCGCCGAAAAAAAAGTCACCAGCGGGACACGCGGCGCGACCGGCGCGACCAGCACAGCTAACCTGCAGCTAGAGTTTAGATTCCTGGGAGCGGGGCGTTCGGGACCACATTTTCCGCTCTTTTGTCGGGCTGGGCGCTGACCTGGGCCGTGTGGGCTCGGTCTGAGGGGGCAGAGACGAGCACGTGTGGTGTCACGTTTGTAACATGCGCTCCACGGAGCGCGGTGTGTAGCTAGCACTGTGTTGTTTTCCTCCTCATCCTCCGATAAAGTGGTCAAAATATGTGACGGCACCATAATAAAAGTGCGCGGCTGCTACACGGAGCGGAGCAGAGGAGAGAGAGGGAGAGGGAGCCACGGATGCCCTCCCAAAAAGCTGAAGAAAAGAGCGAGGGAGAGGGATCATTGGTCCAGCGTCAGCGGAGGAACAAGCACTTCTGGAACAGGAGACGTCCCGTTGGTGCAGGTAGAACACTAAACACTTGAAGCCCTGTCAGGCGCTTATTCTGCCAATAAAACTGCACGGAACCCAGTTTATGGTTCTACTCGTGCGCGGGCTCGGGTCTGTTCGGTCAATCATGCGTTTGGTTTGTTTACGTCCTTCTTCCCGGATGATATACGTAGTAACGTCTCTCAAGCGTGGTCTCTGATTGGTTGCCATCCGCGGCGGTCGCGGCGTTGGCCGCAGAAAGTTCAGCTTTGTTTATCTTCTGCGACGGTCGCCAAGTCGCGCGAATGAAGCGAATTTGCGGCCGCCGCAAAGTCGCTCTTGTCGCGTCGCGCCGCACGACAGAATCGCAGGATTCGCGCCGCGCCGGTCGCCCCTGTCGCGCCGCAAAATCGCAGAAGGCTTTTTTCGCGCGACACCATAGACTTAACATGTAAACTGGTCGCGTTGGTCGCTGCGGTTTGAACGCCCCTTCAGAACTCACGATGACAAACTTGATTTGAGTTCATTCATTTTGGATCTGACTTGTCTCCGCGCGTCATTACGCGTCATTACGCGGCAGCGGTGTGAGCGCCGTGAGCAGCGCGGCAGACCCACACAGACTTCAGACTCCTCTGTCTTCAGCACCAGTGAAGAATCATGAACCAATCAGAGCAAACGCCACAGCGCTTCTACAAAGTTTAGCGCTTTGCACAGTTTTCGCGTGTATTGATATGTAAATTAGCCGCGTGCGTAACGAGGCGTTAAGTGCTTTATGCACAGAATAATCCCAAGTGAAAACTGGAAGAATGAAAATGAATGGCCACTGACGGAAGGTTTATTTAGGCTTTGAAGACTGACTTGTTGTGTCAGAGCTACAGTAAAGTCTAATCAATGACATCCTTCAAGAATTAACTGTAAATTATCATTAGGCCTATTTGAAACATGGGCTTATGATCTAAACATGACACACAGGTGACTTTGTCCAGAGGCTTCCAGAGGAAATTTAAGCACAGAATTAAATTAATACAGAATTAAATGAATATTGCACAGAAGTGTTGCTGGATAAGAGTCAATCTTTATATTAAAATGCATCAGAAAACTGAAAGCTTTGGAGGGAAAAAACACCATGACTCTGATTTGAACACAACTTAATGATGATATCCTTTTTTTTTAAAATTAATTCTACCTAAACCAAATTATAGCTGAGGGGCTGTGATCAGAGAGGAGGACAGTACAGCTCACAGAGAAACACTGACTAGAAAATTTATTTTTAAGAAGCTTCCCAATGGAAATCTCGACAAGACTAAGGTTGTTTGCACCTTGTGCAATGCGGAATTAGTTTACTGTAGGAGTTCTTCCAGTCTCAAGTACCACCTAAACGCAAAGCATCCCTTAGCTAATGCCGGGCCAAGCACTGATGTGATGAGCCCCTGGTCTAATGCGCCACCTGGCTTGAGAAAACCGTTCTCAAAGACTTACTTTTAGTCATTATTTGGGTAGCACACATATTCTGAATGTCTTCGTCAGAATTCAAATGAGCCATTTTAATCTAGATTAATCTAGATTAATTCCAAGATTACAGTGAGATTAATCTAGATTAAAAAAATTCATCTATGCCCACCACTAATTATTAATAACTTTTTTGAGCTTTTATCTGTTATAATGAAGTTCCTTTACCATTATCTTCCTCAAAGTATCTATTTTGACTGATTCTTGCATGATAGAGTAATTGTATTGTCCTGCATTTGAGGCTGGAATGCTCTGAAAACATAATTTCACCCACCCCTTATCCCCGCCCACATCGCCGTACTTGTGTTGTGACTATTCAGAAAGTTCAAACTCCAGGTAAAGAATGTCAGCTTCAAAAATATCACGTAGACAACAATTTTCAATCATAAAAACATATAAATGACAATCGGTGAAATGTGGCTAAGAAGAGGTGGGGCTTATCAGTTGTGCAGTTTTGAGTCATTGGACCTGTTTCTATTATTAAGCTGTTTTAGATTAATATTGTGTTTTACAATGAACTAGGGCTGCAGGATATTAGAAATGATCTGGATATGGTTGTTAAAATCTGCGATATTGATATTATTACAATATTTGGTTCCACTTTTTGACTAAGGCTGAAACTAACGATTTATTTTAGTTATAAACTAGTCAGTGATTATTTCTATTGTAGATTGTAGACATTTTTACCAAATAAATGTTGAAATATTGTGCATGAAGGCTTAATTGAAGTTAATTAACAAAAATCAGAAATGGTCTGTTCTTTTTTGCCATTTTTCTTTAATAATGTCGCTGTCTTTATTTAAAAAAAAGTCTTTAGGTTTGTGTTTTGGAGTCTGTATAGTCCAGAGAACGATGACCATCATCAAAATACAACTGCAATTATTGTTACTACTTGTTACTAGTCACGATTATTCTTCTGTTATATTAAAATAAAAACCAACAAATACAAAACTAAGGCTAATTTAGTTTGAAAACGCTAGATTTTATTCGTGATTTTCCCTTTTCAATGTTCTCATTCTAAAAACAGAACATTTCTATCACGTTACTGCGCTATATTTTGTTTATCGTGATATTGTTATTGCATCGGCCAATATTGCGATATCTATACTTTTGCGATATATTGTTTAGCCCGACAATAAACCGAACGTAAAATAACAATCTACTTTTGTTACAGTTTAATACTAATTGCCACAAATAAAGCACAATATGTCTCCTTTAATTTGGATTCCTCCTACTCTTAATACTACTTTATACTATGCTTTACTTTACAAATTCTACCACTGCTATTACAATGGATGCTCCTGCTGCAAGTATTTCTTCCGACAAAACTTACTGCCACTACAACTGCCAGTTTTATAATGAAGATAAGATATATTCACCTTTGTGCGGTGGGTCGAGCTGTTGTGATTTCATACAGGCATCATTTGTGGATAATAAACGCGCCCTGCTTACAGTATATCTTCATGGGTGAAAATGGGTTTTGCGGTGGGCTCGGGCATAACGCCGCCGTACGCTCCTGCTACACCCTGTCAGAGTGACGGAGAGCGCCTCTGTTCGCGCTCCTGCTGATGGTGCAGATGAGAGCTTTTTTTTTATTTCCTAGAAGTAGAAAAAGACGGCGGGGGGATGAAATTGGCATAAACATGAACATATAAAAAGACTCGACTCTCCTGGGTTCTACCTCCCACCGTCTCCTCCGCGTGCGTCGACATATTCCCACCTGAGCCGTGTTGTTTGTTGCGTTCCGTTTGAGTTTCCTCCTTTCGCGGCCACTGCTGCACTGCAAAAATGTCGACATCGGAACCGACTCGAATTCAGGGTGTCAGTATTGATTTGAGCAATTTTCCATACCGTTTGTAAGTGTTTTGGATGAGTTTGTGTTTTATTTGTTTCTTCCTGTCGTTCCCCAATTTTAGTCATTTGCCAAATTTGACTCAATCAAGCTAGTTGTTAGCTTGAGCTTCCTGTCTTCCTGTCATTCCCCAATTTTAGTCATAGGATGTCGGTATTGATTTGAGCAATTTTCGATACTGTTTGTAAGTGTATTGGATGAGTTTGCGTTTTATTTGTTTCTTCCTGTCATTCCCCAATTTGCCAAATTTGACTCAGTCATGCTAGTCGTTAGCTTGAGCTTGATTTTAAATCTATCAGTCAAGTCAGTGATTTCAAGCCTTTTTTGTCTCGTTTAAGCTTCGTTTCACACTCAGAGTACCCCTATACTTGAATTTTTGAACTTGAAATGGGTTTACTTGTCGAATATAGTCAATTATCACAGTTATATTTTTTGTTTTAATTATATTCATGGTCCAAGATACTCCAAAAAGAAGCTTTAACAACTAATGACACTTTTTATTCAGATAAAAGTACATTTACTCTTCATTTGAAGCCTGAAATCCTTCCAAGAACCCACTGGTAATTGCTCACGTACCCCTTGAGTTCCCCGTACGCCTGGTTGGGAAACATTGATTTAAGCGTAACAGTTTCGTAACGTTTATTTTGTACTGTAAAATCTTAGACTTTCCACAGTTACAAAAACACGATATCACACAATACTATATTTTTCTCTGCTTTGATCTGTTTGCTTGCATTTGTTAGTTTTCACGAGTCTGAGCTTGTATTTAAGTTAAAATATGCTTGAACAAAGAAGCAATTGAATGTTAGATGTAGTTTGTCCATGTACGTGTTGCCGTAATAAAAGTAACAGTCTTGTGCTTGGCAGAAGCTGTAAAGTTGACACAAATTCTCTGGTTCGTACTCAAAATGATGAATCACAACGCCCAGTTCTCCCGCAACCATTTTTTGATTGGCATGAAATAAATATAAATAAATAATTGTAATATAATATAAATAGCATTACAGAGGGTTTGGAGTCCCTACTTTTAGTTTATTCACAATTTTATAACTAAATATTGTAGTCGCATAATAAAAATGAAAAATCAATTCAACCCTGACTGTCTCTGATACAAAAGAGCGCTTTTGCCGGTGGAGATTGAAAGTCATTTAAATAATAACAATAGCGGCCAGGTATTATGCTGCGTTCATGTGGTCCTCAGGAACTAGAGTTGGAAAATCAATGTGTACACTCGCACAAGTCGGGAAAGCAACCAGGGAACTCGGGTCAAAAGCTGCTTCCTGACTTCCACACTGCTATACATTTTTCTTTAACATTTGAGCTCTTTGACCAAACGTTACATTTAGAGGTTTAATTAAAAGTTGTCCAGAGATAAGAGCAAAAGATATGTGCTAAAAAGGACCGACACTATTGTTTAATTCAAAGACAAATCTAGTGCAAAATTGACTTTTTTGAGCTTTTAACCCTGTTCTAGCGTTGTTTCGTTACCTAGCGTTGGATTTAGCTTCATCCACGCTAGTATGATGAATCTTGGTTTGAAAATATGCTGCCCAAAAACACTCCGTTCGGAATTTCCTCGATGAACGACGTTTCTTCGATAAGTGACGTGGCTCCAAGAATCTTCTTCTGTATTTAAATTCATAAATCTTTGCCAGACTTGGCTCTGAGCATTTCTGCCCTCTAATCACAATCATTACAACTGCGTGACTGCTCGATAACACGGCTAGCATAGCAAGCAATGTGTTTTTAAAATATGTGTAATTACTTTGGCAGCCAGCAGATGGCGCCACAGATAAGTTACTCTGGCTGTGATAAATTGTATTGTTCTTTGTAAAAACCTTTTTATTTTTAGTTCTAAAACATGACGCGTCAAAGTGAAGATACTCAAGAGCAGGTTTAAAGGCCAATAACAATAAAAATAATGCGTACTATTTGTCCTTTAAGGCAGTGGTTCCCAAAGTAGGGGTCGGGACCCCCCGGGGGGTCGTGAGGGGTGAGCTGGGGGTTGCGAGATGATTTCAAGATCTAATTTAAATTAATATGACACTGTTTTTACTCATATTTTATATTACTATATTTTACTACTTACTTCATATATTTTAGTGAAATAGGGTCTAATAAGGCAATAAACTATTCAAATAACAAATATTAGACCTGATTTAGCACCCTTTGACAATTAAAATTATTGCTACGGTTATTTTCATCTCACTTTGGGGGTCCTGAGCTGGTTGTATGGATATTTTGGGGGTCCCAGCCAGAAAAGTTTGGGAACCCCTGCTTTAAGGTGTAAAGTTGTCTAAAGTTTAAAAAAACAACAAATAACTGGCTAACGTTAATCTTTTGAGAAATCTAACAACAACAAAACGTACCAATTAGCTTGATTAAACACTATTAAAGCGCAGATCCCATTATTGTATTATCGGTCACAGTAGCAGCCTTGACTTCTCATCTCGGAAACATGAACAACCGAGGACAACTTGAACGCAGCCTCGACAAGACATTCTCAACGGTGAGCCAGTTTTGAGAACGCGTATCGACTTTAAAACCGCCGAGGAACACTTTACGGCATGTTTGAAATAAGATTAGAACCCAGTCAAAAAATACGTTCCAAATAATGCCGCAAGTAAATCTCAAACCGAAGTATTTTCTTTTCTGCAGCAAATTTTGAAAGTCTCTGTGAAGCATAAAAGGTTTAGCTGGAGGTCACGCTGTAGATCTTTAGCGAACACACGTTTTATTTCTGCTGCACTTTCCTTCCATCTGGAGGTTTAAAAAATACTTGGATATTTCTCACACAACACAGTCAGTCAATACTTCTCAAACTATAAAGCGCCTCGGTTGTGCTCTTTGTGGTCTTGTCTTCAGCGCGCTCTCTCTTTTCTCGGGGTGGCGGTTGCGGTTTGGGATGCCAGCGTTTTGCACCTGTTCTATCTTTTCTTCGCTAATACGTTTTACCCACACACATCTCTCTCTCTTTCTCTTTCACCACTGCAGAGCTGCACGATTAAATTTGCATGTACTTTTGGAGCCAATGAGGACAGGGCCCAGACTCTCCCATGGTGGCTGTGTACCAAAGAGTAAAGAGCTAAGATGATTGCAAAAGAGGATATATTATGTTTTATGTAGGAGCTTTTAAATACGTTTGGCCGTCTTTGCATTGGTGTTGCATGTTTTATGTAGAATTGGATGAGACGTTTGATGCCTCTTGCTGGAAACAGTAGGGAGAAATGTAGCATCAACATGAAGCTAATAGACTTTCAAAGAACAAATATGATGCATTATTTGTTTCGTTATTGGCCTTTAAACATTCTCTTGAGTATCGTCACTTTGACATGTCATGTTTTAGAACTAAAAATAAAATGCTTTTACAAAAACAATATAACTTTATCACTGACTTGGGAGATGTCATATTAACTTAGCTGTGGCTCCATCTACTGGCTGCAGAGGCAATTACACACATGTATGTACACAATGGTTTGATATGCTGTTGGTATGCTAAGCTATCGTGCAGTTGCAGTGATCGTGTTTAGACGGCAGAAATGCTCAGAGCGAGTCTGGGGACGATTTAAGGACTTAAAAGAGCAGAAGATGCTCGGATAAAATCGGAAAAAACGTCATCAATCGAGGGGTTCATCTGGAAGTGTTTTTGACAGTCGGAGGGGAGAGGATTTTCTAACCAGGATTCCTCAAAATAGGAATGAAGCTGAATGCAGTGCCAGGTATGTTTTTGATGACGGAACATTGTTAGAGCCTGGTTAAAAGCATAATATATGTCCTTTAAGGTGCTGAAGTATGGCTAAAGCATTTGTGTTTCTATTGTGTCTAAGATATTTAATGAAGTTGCAGCAACTCAATGCTTTCCTTAAAGAATGGAATAAAAAATGTATTCTGATGAAGTGTAGGACTGCGGTGCCGTCCTAGCGGGTGAACTCCACGCTGCTGCTGCCGTGTTTATGTTGTGAACAGATGCAGTGTAGCCTGACCTGACGCTGCAGAGCCTCACCATTTGTCATCAAGGCATTTGGTTTATTTAATTTGAAGACAGTGTTATTTGCAATGTGCTCTTTCTGTAATCTACTTTTATTCGTTTAGATGTTTGAATTTATTTGTTTATTTGAATGGGGACTGATACACAAACATGGACTAACTGTATATAGCCTGATGCATGCATCATTGTGCTTATAGCAGAAGCTACTTCACAGCACACTAGGAAAAATACTATGCTTAAGTGTGGCATCTTAAAATGTACATCTGTACTGGTTCTGCATAGCAGGTTCTGCATAGCACTTACACAAGCCGAAATTATTTTTATTTGAGAACGAGTGCACGAGTTAAGCTAACAGTTACAGTGATTGTGTTTAGACGGCAGAAATGCTCAGAACGAGTCACTTAAAACAGCAGAAGATTATCTGATATGTGATGTAGAAAATCTGAAAAAATTCGTGAATCAATGAGTTCAGCAGGGATATGAATATGTTCCTTTTAAGGACATATATTCTGCTAGTTTGATCATTACGTAGCATTCTCTTCAAGAGCTAACATAGATAGCCATCTACTGGGCTGGATGCACTAAGTAAGTGTGTTTTCAGACTGAAAAGCTTTAATTATTCCACAATAACTTTTTTATGTTTCAAAACATGAGATAGCAAAGTCTCTCTATTTTGACCTCCATTTTAACATTTTGCTCTTCTGCTCGGGTCTGGTTTGAGTGTGGTCACCTCCTGCATGAGGGTTTGGCGATAGACGTTTCTCACTTCTGTGTGTCTGGTATTTGCACAACCTTCACGTTTGATTGTTCAGTTCATCCTACAGTTAATTTAGCTGTGTGAATGCTCAGCACAGAGCCAAAGTGAGCCTGTCACTCGGAGTAAATGAAACTAGTGCGTGCACCTGAGGCCCACCTGCCCGTAGCATTTAACTGGGACATTTTTTGCGACTTAAAACTTTAGTTTGACTGTTTCTCTCTGACCACCACTTTCATCCTCACTCTCTGCAGAGATGGGCAATATATAGGCATTTAGATAATATTGTGAATGTTGTTTAGAAGAAATAAAAAACTTTATCTTTTTAGTTAAGAATGCTGCAAAAAGAGCTGATTGAAAATAAAAATGAAAAAAATAAAAATAAATTAGGTATAAAAGGTAATATTCCTGCACTTTTGCTAATTTGACATCACATTTGTCAGATAATTAAACCTCAACTAATACGTTTAAAGACTTGATTGACATAATATCAACTGAATATCATTGTTGGTGACAGTTTAAACCTGCTTACTTTAACATGCATGTTAAAGTAAAGTCCCTCTGCCGTTGGACTCATGAACACTTTGTAACACCTGTCACTTCAACAATAATACTATTTAAGAACAATCTATTTGCACTACTCATTTGCACATTGCACTATCTGCCAACTGTACATTCTGTATATAGTCTATCTTAGTCTATTTTATTCTTAATTTTATGCATGCCTTTTTATATATTTTTTATATTTTATCCTTTGCTTTATGTTGCACCTACGCCGAAGCAAGTTCCTACGTTTGTGAATTTCACTGACAATGGCAATAAACAGTTTCTGATTCTGATTCTGAATCTCTGATTCTGAAAACAAAATACTAGAGGTTAAGGTATTGAAGTGCACTTGAATGTTTCTGGGGGCAGTTTTGTCCCCTGCATTTGACCCATCCTTCAACACCGCTGGGAAAACCTGTCTGGAGCTGTGGAGGCACCACCTTACCTACAAATCAAACCGTTATTACGGCGATACAAGCTTTAAAAGTCAGTTTAGTTCTACAGTTTGAGCGTTAGATGGACAGTTCAGTTGAAATCCAGTACTTCTCCGTAAATAAATAACCGCAGCCAACTCATTTGCGCACCAACCTCACAGGAGAGCCAGCGACTTTATGAATTCCTATCTCCTCATCTCACATGTAATCGTGTCTCTCATCAGGTTATGTAAAATCAAACATGAAAAATGGCTGTAACGTTGGCGAGTCCCCCCAGAATAAATCATAAAAACAATTCTCATTAAAACATAATTAGTTTCCCTTCAACAAGTGTCCTTTTGCAAGAAAAGAGAGAAGGAGGAAAGGCGTGATTATTAATTATGGCTTGGATTCGCTCTCATTAAGACGCTGCCTAAGACAATAATCTTGGGTGTAAAATTTAACGTGGTTTAGTGAAGCATGAGGTTGTTTGATGTCCACTAAGGCTGTGATATGGGGGTATGAGATAGAAGATAATTGCTAATGAGTTTTTGCGCCTTTGCCTCCAAGAAAACATTTGAGACGAGGAGAGGTACTGGCTCGGTCTGATCTGTTTGGCCCGCGAATAAGCCAAAACCTGACAAGAGGAATTTTGATGAGTTTGAAAACTTCACAAAATCCAGTTTGGAAAGTGTGCAAAGAATTTTCTTAAAATGTCTGGCGAGGTGGCGTCGAAGAATGGCAATGAGCTCGAAGTTTAGCTTTTGGAGTCTGTCTTTCTGATCAGATTGAACATTAGCAAGCCTTAGTGTAGATTGCGTAGATTGCTCTCTAAATCTGCAAAATCCTGACATCTGATTCACTTTCCACCTTCGTTCAAAAGTGTCCCTAGAGATTTGTGTGAGAAATATACTTTGTTGTAAACAACTGTACCTATAATGTTTACTGATATTGACAATTGATGGAAAAATATGATGCATTTTTAAATTGTTATTAGCCTTAAACATGCTCTTGATTACCTCAAGTTTGCCACTAACTTTAGGCGCCATCTACTGGCTACAGACATAGTGCTTACACACGTTAAAAATGTTATTACGGAGTGTACGGAATGATCATTGCGAGTTAGCCTAGCAGTTTGTAGTGATTGTGTTTAGATAGCAGAAATTTTCATTTGGTGATGATTTAAGGACTTAAAACAGCAGAAGATTCTTGGATAATTGACGTCAAATATCAGAAAAACGTCATATCCATAGAGGGAGTTCACCAGGAAGTGTTTTTGACAGTTAAAGAGATAGGATTTCTAACCAGGATTCGTCAAACTAGCGTGAAAGAAGCTAAACGCAATTCCAGATGACGGAATAACGTTAAAACATGGTTAAAAGCTCAATTTTGCATAATATTTGTCCTTTAAAATTACATGATTGTGATTAAATAGTGAAAACACATTTGTAATTGTAACCCTAACCCTTATGCAAACATTTCTCTTCAAACCAACACTGAATGAACAGACTAATCAGCAAGACACAACCCTGCTGTCACCATGAGACAATGGTTAATCGATCCTCCAAATGAAACACCAAAATCAATTTTAAAACGCTGTAACTTAATTAATGTGAAGCTTTATTTGGTACAAGAAATCCACTTGTAGTAATCTGGAGTTTGTATATCCGGTAAAATGCTTTGTCTTTCTTCTGCCCTCCATCGTTTGTACATCCCCGTGTGCAAAAATAATCCACAATCTCTGAAACTCTGATAAAAATGTTAATTATCTCAGCTACTGTTATTTTCTTTATGTGAATTCTCTTCCAGTGTGGAGTTTGGTGGTGCATGCTGGGATTTGGTGACGGCATCTGCAGGAACTCGATACTTTCATTATTGCATATTAGGATCACTGGCGTCCTTCTATGTTCCAAAAATATGAATTTGGTTTTCTTCGACTCTAGATACTTTTATTCCCTTTGTCAGCCCAGTGTTTGATAAAGGACATAAAATACATGTTTCTGCCTGAAATCATACCGTTTACGTGACAACGGTGGTTAGGATAACGTATTATTCACAGTTAATTTGATTTGCATTTAGAAGAAAACCATGAGGTGTGAAGAAAATTATTTTAAGTAAGAAAAACTGCAGTACATGTGACGCACTGCACCACACGAAGAAGTAATCGTTCCTCGCGTTTAAGCGAAAACCTTTAAACCATGTGCTCTCTAGTAAGTGAAAGGTAATGTGCATGATTTTCATGCAGTTTCTTGTATAGACTCTTTAAAATGTGATGTCATAAAAATTTTGCAATGGAGGCGACTGGAGGCAAAGTGAAGTTGACAGTAAATTTTTCAATGATTATCTCACATTAGATCTAAAATCTACAAACAAGTGTTTGTGTTAAGAAAAAAGCAACACATTTGAATTTCCAGAGTAGAAAGGTCAGTTAGTTTGCTTTTCTATGACAAACAATGGACAAATACTAATTTCTAGCCTTAAAATTGTATTTTGGCTTCAAAAGAATCTAATTTATGGTACAGTATTTAATATATCTAGATACAGTGAAACATTAATTATTTTTTTTTACATTTCTGTGAGTTTTTTCCAAATCTGGATTGTTCTTTCATCAAAAATGCAAAGAGTTTATCATAATTTCCTTAAACACAATATAAAATACAATCATAAATGTGTTTTAAGCAGCTCTGATGTCACTCACATGTCCCCAAATCCTCTAAATTTGTCATATTTTGTGATATTCTGAAGCTAATCCCAGTTTCTCCAGCGAAATCACATTATATTGCACTTCACTTTTGCCTCCATTCAGAATTTAGAATGTTTTTTGTTTGCAAACGTCTATAGATTTAAATGTATGAGGCCAAAAATAGTATATTTTGCGATCGTGGGTCAGTTGCATGCTTCTGCTCACAGCCCGGACCCTTAACTTAACTGTCTTTGCTGCGGTCTTCCTTCTCGGAGAGCAAATATGACATCGCCCCCTGCAGTTTGAATAGTATCCCAAGTATGAGAACACAAGAACACCCCCTCGTCTTGGTTTGCTGGCATATTTCCGGATTTCTATTCATGCCGTATATTTGCCTGGTCAGCCGAGACACGCTTAACCTATTCACCTCTTTCCGTCCGACCGTTTTTGCCTCTTTTTACCAAAGATCCGCACCTCACTCGTAAAGGCACTTCCGGTTTGACTTGAGCTCCGTTCACGCAAGTGGCAAACGAGGGAAAAGTCTCACCGCTAAAATATTACATAAGGTAGACTGATTTGTGTAAAATGTTCAAAGTACTCGTGCAACAACAAGTCAGCAATGCACTGATACTTATTTTCTGTTGAGCTTGCCTGCCCCTGTAAACTAATACAACAGAAAAAAGATGGCACCCACGGGAACTTCCGGAATAAGGTGAATAAAGTTGCGTAGTCTAGGCCCCGGTTTAATCTCAGATGGGTGTGATTGACAGGCAGATCAACCAATCAGCCCGTATCAAAACAAACATAACGGATTATGTGCATAAAAGAAAGACAAAAGCAACACTTATTAGGCTATATTGTGTATGGTTTGGGTTGATGAGCGAAACTATAGAACTCGGAAGAAACCCAACCAGACCCATGTCCAAAGAACTAATGCTCTATGACTGTTTAAAACCTTAAGCAACAACATCAGATCTGCACCTCTCTATCTTAACTTTCAGAGACACCTTTTAAAATGTCAAAAGTGCTCCCACATTCCCAGGTATCGCCGCCTCTTCACTTCTTCAGACTGACTCTAACCTGGGCCAAGACGGACTACAAAAGCCCCGCATGACTCCGGCGCACTATAAGCCCATTATCCTGTTAAAGTTCCAACAATAATTTATGAAAAGCGCTCCTTCTTGAGTGCAGCGCAGTTTGGAGACACTCACAGGCTCTCTCTAAATGACACATCAGCAGCGCAAGGATTCAAGAGGTGTTTGGGGAGTGCACCACTTTCCAAAACGCACATTACGGTTTTCGAAGTCTGTTTAAAATGCACAAATCCACAACCGGCGAGCGCTTCGAAAAAGTTCAAGTTGGGTTTATTAGCACAAGCAGGTAATTGGCTCGGGGTAAAAATGCCGAAGGAATCGTAGCAGTGCAATAAATCGGAGTAATCGCTCATAGATAGATGTTGTCTCGGAGGGAGATTTGGAAAGAAGGAAACAAATCAGTCCAGGAGCGATATCGGGATTAAAAATGGCTTCCGTTGGCATCTGAAACGTCTTGATTTCCCAAAACATTATCCAAATGTTTGATACCTTTCCTACCAAGCACTCCAATAACATTCAAATTAAAAGCAAACCATAACACATAAATTCCATCATAAATGCAGGTTTCCTCGATAACGATGGTTCGACAATAATAAATGTAGAAAAGGGTTTGCATGCTACAATCCAGTTGTTTTTAAACGTGGACATACTCTTAAGGTTGTCCCTTGATGATGGATGATTGGATCGCGGGTGGATGCCTGTTTTCTAAAATCTTATTGACCTTTAAATATGCTCTTGAGCACCAGAGCTTTGGCATCTGTTATTTTGTTTTTTATTTTTTGGTTACGATTTATGGACACAAGAACGGCACTGAAGATTGAGGTGCTCGATCTTTGACGTCGCAAATCTGGGAAATTTGAAACTGAGCGTATTCTGAAGCTCAGAGGTAGAGGACTTCACCAAACAAGCGTGAATGAAGCTAAGTACAACTCCAGGTCTGTTTTTGATGAGGGAACAAAGTTATAAAATTGCTAAAAGTCAGTCTTGTATAATATGTGCTTCAAGGTGAGACACTGCAGGTGAATAGGGAAAAAAATTAATTTAAAAGATAGCAAATTGAAAGTTCTCCTGTAGTTTGCTCACATAAATGTAAGAGAGAAATGTATTGCACATTTTTCATCATGTAATGTTTTTATATAGAAATAAGGCATTTTATCTGTAAAATCTGCCAAAATTGCTCATTTATATCTAAACAAATAGACAGAACAGGTTTAATATTTTTTATTCATTTTGCACACACTTTAGTTATGGACAAATGTGCAAGGGGTTATTTTGGATTTCTTATTTCGGTTTCAGTAAACTTGATCTGACTGAAAATTGGCCTAAAATTGAAATTTCGCCTCATTTTTCAGACTTAAAACTTTAATAAATCAGGTTTAGAATTAGACATCAACAAATCCTTCAGTAGTACGTTCCGTCAGATCTTGTTTCGTACAAAGTTGTGAAGTTTGACGTGTGCAGGAGCTACTTTAAGTCTGATCTTATGTCTGCAACAGAAGAAAAACGTATTTTCGAAAAGCGCCCTTTGAAGTTACAACGTCCCAGAGAAATCTATGGATGAAGAGGATTAAATGAGAGAAAAAAAAGAGTTTAGCCTGTTGTGTCTCGCCTTAAAGCAGGGGTCACAAAAATGTCAAGAGGTTCAGTTTGAGTACATTTCCTTGAGCAAGTGTTCAGAACATCCATTTTTTAATTACCGAAATATGGGTCGAACAAGCTGGTCCCCCTTGCTTCTCCTCTTTCTCAAAATGACTGTAGAACTTCTGCGTTGCAAAGCGAGCTCCCTGATCGGTCCGCTCACCCGTAATTTCTTGTTTTGCCAGACAATACCAGACACCGCGTCAGATCCTGTGCCGTTAAAGCTGTGAGTACCGTGTGATGTACGGGGAAGGATGCGCCGCTGCACTCCGGCTGAACGAGAGGCTTTGCGCGATTAACTCCGACGTTCCATGTCAGAAGTTTGTAGCCGGCGCTTGAGTCTGGATCCGGACCGGAGTCTACCTTTTTGTGACCCGGGGTTTAAAGGATATAATAAAGGAGAGAGAACACAGCCTTCTGGTGTGTCAGTGTTCATACAGAGTGAAAAGTCTCACACTTCTCACACATTTCGCAAAGATATAAATACAACATGGAGTTAAAGGGCTCAGACAATATAGAAGATAAAATAGACTTTATTTGATCTACAGGGGAAATCCCTTGGACACAGTAACTTACACATTGCAATATATTAAAACTAGATTTAAAAAATAAATCGTTTTGATAATTAAGGTGAGACGCTACAATTTAAAGATATCAATTTGAAACTTCTCCTGTAGTGTTCTCACATAAATGTAAGAAAAAAATATATTACAAGTTTTTCATTATGTCATGTTTTCATATAGAAATAAGGCATTTTATGTGTAAAAATGGCCAAACATACATATATTTGGGACATACAAAGATGAAAACTGTACAGATCCAGGTTTAAATTTCTTTTCATTTTGCACACATATTAGTTACAAAAAGGTTTACAGAGGGGATTTGGATTTCTTATTTAGTTTTTGAGTAAACTAGATTGGACTGAAAATGGTCAGACTAAAAATTCAAATTTCACTTCATTTTTTTTAACTTAAAACTTCAATAAATCAGTTTTAGAATTAGATATTAAAAAATCCTTCAGTGTATTTAATCAAAATCTTGTTGAATCCAAGATTTTAGTCTGGTGTGTGTAGGAGCTACTTTAAGTGGTGATCCTTATGTCCCGAGGGGAGAAAAATGCATTTTAAGAAAATGGCCTCTGAAGTTATAATGTCCCATAGAAATCCGTGGATGAAGTGGATTAAATGGAACAATATAACATTTTTAGGAGCCAGATTGGACAAGTAGATATGTTGAGATAGCAAACTGACCAAAAAACAAAAAAAAATAGTTTTGCCTGTAGTGTCTCGCCTTAAAGTATTTAAAAAAAATATCAAGACACGTGAAATAAGGTAAATATGAGTATATGTATTAGTAAAATGGAATAACAGTAAATAAAATATATATCTAAATAAACCAGTGCAAAGATGAAATTGGTGCTGATACTCCTGTGTTTTTTACATGCGTGCATTCACCAGACTGTCATTGATCATTTCAACGACGCAGTGAAGTATTCCCAAGGTCTAGAAACAGTTTGTACTTGCACAAAGAACACCGAGAGCACATTTTTTCAGATCACTCTTGTCCCAGTCTAACACAAGTCAAAGAACTGAATACGTGCGAGTGGGAGCTGAGATACTTTCAGGGGTGTCAAGTAATTTAGCATTAGCAAGAAACTTAGCTATAAACACTAACAAGGGGCAGGTCTATGTCACAGGGAAAGTGCTACTTTCTTAAACTAAAGTTTTTAGACCTCTGTGAAGTTGGCCCCCCATCAAACGTACATCCACACAAAAACTGTCAATCGTTTGTGCTCCGTTTGTGCTGCAAAAAGTTAAAGTAGTTTGTGCTGCTTTAGGTTTGAGATATTAACGATTAGTTTTTAGATCAAATTAGGGTCACCCAGCCCCCCAGAAAGCTTAAAAATGCCTTAAAACGCAAATCCAAATGGCAAAAATCTACGCCGCTTCCACCAGCTGGTCAGAAAAGACGTCACACACTTACAACAAAATAATTATGAATATATTTTTTGAATATTATTGCACACACGAGATTATGCACGACACAGACAAAACACAAAACAATTCATAGAACTTTTTGCCATTTTTGAGCGCTATTTAACACTTTGGATATGGGGTGAGATTTGTTTCATATTAATTTATTGACGCAAAAAGAAAGATTAATTCAAAATCCCAGATTTTTTTACAATCCCCGACTTGCATTTATGGATTTATGCACGCAAAATTAGATTTGCATATAAATATTTGTGAATAAAACATATTTTTGTTTTGTGAATCTGTGTTTTTGCATGCGAGAATCTGATACTGAATTTGAGGATCACCTAAATTGTGCATTCTTCACCTTTGTGAATGTGGATATTTATGAGACAAATGTTACACATTTTGTAAAAAATATCTATGCAGAATTTTGGATTCACGCAAAATCCGGATTTATTCAAAGTTAGACTTGCATGCAGAATTTTTCACACAAATTCTCAATTGTAAAAATTAAGTTACATTTTATTTTGAAATCTGTAGTTTTGCATGTGAGTGTGTGACTTTGCATTTGTGGATCGCTCACCACGTGCATTCATCCTGTGATCTCGCCGAGGATCTTTTTGACACAAACATTCCACGTTTCTGCACTCTCTCAACTCATTCAGAAGACAGCGCTGTTCCTCTGGTAACCACTAGGGGCAGTGTTGGTGTTTTTTGAAGCCTTTCCCGGTTCCGTCACATACAAATGAATGAAGCCAATCCCCTTATTAAAGTATATAAAACTTGTTATTTAATGATATTTATGGCATTTATCTGCTATCCTCACCTGTAACATGTAAAAGAGAATGGTTTGTGGTCGCTAGATGCTCACAAGAAGCACAAAGAATTCTCAACTTGAAGTCAGTAAGCCTTTAGCTCACATGACTGTACACGTTATTTATTTAAAACAAAATTCAAAATGGATTATTCATAACTTGCGTGTTTTGTGAGCTAATGCTAACGGCTATAGGGAAAATATATGAGGTCGTGTTGCTAAGTGGTCGATAGCACGAGCAGTGAATGCCGTGTCTACTTATTTAAATGTCTACGCTGAAATACTATGCTGCTAGCTAGAACAACGATAAACATATGTTATGTAACCCATCCAGCGACTTCACTCTGGTCTCTCTCCGCCATTTTTTTGGGTAATAAGCATGGATGTATTAAATGAACGTATTGTATTAAATTAAATGATGTATTAAATGAATGTATTAAATGGTTTTATTATAGTTCTATGGTAATAAGGGTCCGTCTACATCCAGGTAATGCCCTTCTATACAGTTAAAGTTGGTCAGCACTGCCCCTAGTGGTTACCAGAGGAACAGCGCTGTCTTCTGAATGAGTTGAGAGAGTGCAGAAACGCGGAATGTTTGTGTCAAAAAGATCCTCGGCGAGATCACAGGATGAATGCACGTGGTGAGCGATCCACAAATGCAAAGTCACACACTCACATGCAAAACTACAGATTTCAAAATAAAATGTAACTTAATTTTTACAATTGAGAATTTGTGTGAAAAATTCTGCATGCAAGTCTAACTTTTTGAATAAATCCGGATTTTGCGTGAATCCAAAATTCTGCATAGATATTTTTTACAAAATGTGTAACATTTGTCTCATAAATATCCACATTCACAAAGGTGAAGAATGCACAATTTAGGTGATCCTCAAATTCAGTATCAGATTCTCGCATGCAAAAACACAGATTCACAAAACAAAAATATGTTTTATTCACAAATATTTATATGCAAATCTAATTTTGCGTGCATAAATCCATAAATGCAAGTCAGGGATTGTGAAAAAATCTGGGATTTTGAATTAATCTTTCTTTTTGCGTCAATAAATTAATATGAAACAAATCTCACCCCATATTTGGAGGGGCTGAGTGATCTGAGTCATCTGCCAAAAATAAAATTGCAAATATTTATAAAACCATAACAGCACAAACGAAACTCTTCACAGCACAAAACAGCACAAGCGAGGCAGTGATGATTGACATGATTTCGGGCGGTTTTGGAGCATTTTTAAGCTTCCTGGGGGGCTGGGTGACCCTAATGTGACCTATAAAAGAATCATTTAATATCTCAAAAACTAAAGCAGCACAAACTAAACTTTTAGCAGCACAAACCGATCTGAACCTTCAAGTCATCATTAAGTCATGTTTCGGACGAGTACACCTGTTTTCATACTCTTATGCACTTTTGCACACACAGCGTCCGCAAAACATTATCATTTATACTTTTGCCTCTAATTTTGCGCGTTAAAGTGTTTAGAATGTGCTAAATTTGCGCAGCAGACTGAGAAGAGACGCAAATCTCAACTGCACCCGCTTCTTGCTCCAGTTTAGCGTGCGCGACTCTTAGTAAATCTGGGCCTTGGCGTTCTCAGCGTGCATTCGAGCACACATGGAGTTCTCTAGACCAGTGTTTCCCAACCAGGGGTACGGGGACCCCAAGGGGTACGCGAGCCATTACCAGGGGGTACTTGGAATGGTTTCAGGTTTTAAAAGAAGATGAAATGTACTTTTATCTGAATTTAAAAGTGTTATTGGTTGTGTTTTATTAGTTGTAAACTTATAAATGCAATAAAAATATATAGATAATAGTAATAATTGACAATATGCGACTACTAAACCCATTTATTTGCCTGAAACTTAAGTTAAGGGGTACTCTGAGTGTGAGACAAAGTTTAGGGGGTACTCAAGACAAAAAAGGTTGGGAAACACTGCTCTAGACGTGTTCTTGGGACTTTTGAGATTTGAACCGCGATACGCCAAATCGTAGTTCCCAAGTTTAAAAATCAGACAACGACGGTTTTCCTGGCCATCATATAAACGTAGTGACAGAAAATCTAAAGAGACAATGGTTCTACTGCTATATATCTACTAAATGTATCTCACGTTTTTTGCAATAACCGCCTGACTAACCTAATCCCAACCGTCCACAACCGCGTTACGTTTGATGGCCTTCAGCTCTGCCGGCCTGCGTTTCCGTGTTCACTGGCCGTATAACCTATTTACAGATTAATCCCGCTTTCATAGAAGTCTACTGTGTGTCACTCAAACTCTGCCTGTTGCACGGGCGCTCATAACCTGATTCCGTCCCCCCTCCTGTGCCAGGCGCGTCCCCTGTCCGCCTCGCGCCTGATTTGCTCCACATGTGAATCATTTTAGTGCCGCCCGTCTCCTCTCCTCGCCTGACCTCCTAAATAAAGCTGTTCAATCCATTAGCGTCAACCCGGGCGCGCTCACAATTTATGACAGGCCCTAAAAATCTAATTCTCTAATCTGATAGAGCCAGAGAGGTCATCGGGACAAAATAAACTCCAGTAATAAGTCGCCTGCACGGAGTATGGGGATTGTAAGCTCTAAAACTGAAACAAAATGTAACTTGTGAAATGGTAGCCCTGGTTATAGAAGAAATATATGAAGTTGCAGTAGCAGTAGGGGATTAACTTTAGTAAGACTTTTCTAGTTAAAACATGTCTTATAATAATGGTAAAGGTGCACTGTGTAACTTTTGTGTTGAGGACATACAAGCTGCTGTCCTTGCAGTGACTGGAATGTTTGACGGTCTGGCATTAAAATGATCAGTCATAGATTTATTCCATTACAGGTCTTTTTATTGGTGCAAATATTTAGTAGTTTTTCTGGAGGGGGGCTCTCCTCTCCACAGATAAGACCTGTAACTTGACCTTGTGGTGCCACCTGCTTATCTCAATGAGATGGAGGAATACTGTGGAATATCCAGGTTAGGGTTTAAAAACTCCGGGAATTTTCAAAGTTGGAAGATATGGGGAATTAATGGGAGTTTATGGGAATTGTGGGGAAGTAGGCCAAAGTGGTCAAAAGCAGGAGTCAGATTCAGAAACGTCCATTTTTTCCCATTTATTCCCGTGGCAAAAGGTGCAGGAAATAATACATATTTACCAAAAAATAACTGTGCTTAACTGAAATCAAATGCAACAGAACTTAAGGAAACTGAAGAAAAAACCCACAGGTACCCAGCTACAGGATGGTTCTCCTCGAAATGGGCCCAGCAGATCCTTTTTATGCCCTAGGCCCCTCCCCTAGGACAGTACACCCTGATTGCAGGTAACTGCACCAGGGATGAATGTGGATATCTAGGAATCAACTGGAACATATGGGAATTTATGGGAAATTAACCCTTATGAAAGTTGTCTTACAACAAGGAGTGATGTACAGAAGTATACAAGTTCAGAAGAATACAACCTGAATTTATGGAAATATACTTAAATATTTGTGCAGTTGAGAGTGTAAAAGCATTAGAAAAGCTGTCATTGACAGATGTGACCTCTGTGGCCCACGAGGAAGAAGTTCTTGGCACTCAGGCCAATAAGTGTGGCATTTTTGGAGATAGACAGTTCCACTGAATATCTACATACGTTACACTTGTCAAACTGGTGGTTGAAATAAGTAAGAAATGGTTCTAAAAAAAGGTCAGGGATGACGAAAATATGATGTTATACAAGCCTTTTGGCCATTTTTTTTTTTTTCTCCACATTTTGCTAGCTAAAGCTAGTTAAATATATTTACAGAAATGTATTGGGCAATTGTTTTTGTAACCCTAATCTTGGTAAACATCTCAAAGGTAACATACCCTCCTCCAGAAATCTTTCTTTTTTTATGGGTTAACTAATAGCAAAACTAATAGTTAATTGTCTTTCTCCCCCTTTTATCCACTGTGCTCTCCTCGAATGCCGCTCGTGTTTTTAATAACAAAGTAGATCTATAAGTACAGTCTGGGCCGTCTGTGTGATGGATACGTCTTGGCAGTGTTATTGAAGGAGTTATTGAGTTTGGGGACATCGGGGGGCTGTGCAGAGAAACATGTCAGCGCGCTCAGATAAGAGTCCAACCTTTCACCCTCAGACCACCATTTGAGAAGCAATGACATGACAGAGCTGCTCATTTTTAAAGTAGACCTCTCATTTTCATTAATGTTGTCGCTGATAATAAAATTTTCCACAACTAAATACAAGTGCTTAAAGTGAATGGCACATGTTTGATTTGGGGTTTACAAGCTTGACAAAGAGCTTTCCAGTGGCGCTTTGTACGTTCTTATTCATTGTTATTTACATGAGTGAGATAGGGGCTCAAGAGCTTCAGCAAATGTTTATTTGTGAGTTCCCATACAATGGTCACAGGAACTCACAGTCCTGGCCTTGACTCAACAGCGCATTCTATTGTCTTACACTCTGTAGCCATCATTAACCTTAGCAGCGGTACACATAGGTATAAGTCAATAGTAAAGTGCAGTGCTAAATGTAGATTTTTTACACTTGCCCTGTATGCAAATGCAGCCTTGGCCAGATTATAGAAAGCAAAGGCGGTACTTGTTCGTGAAATGTCACAATAGGATGAAGGATGTCTAATAAACTTTGTAGTTTGTATTTTTTTTGCCATTTGTTGTGCACGTGAATCACTTTTCCAGCTGGTTTTGTTGTGTGTGAAATGACATTGGCATTATGTTTACATGACTAAAAGTGACAAAAACGTGACTACAATCGGCAAAAACGCGTCTCGAATCGTCAAAAACACAACTTAAAGTGACAAAAACACATATAGAGGTCAAAAAACACAACTACAAGCAACAAAAACGTGACTAGAAGTGACATATACGACACTGAAAGAGACAAAAACATGACAAAAACTTTCTGAAACACTTGATTCTTTTATGTTAGACAGGATTTCTCTTTTTCTCCATTTAATTTAGGGCATTTTAGAAAGTAGCGTAAAGTCGTATCCACAGATTATTTAAAAACAACACATTCAAGTCTATTAATGCCGGTTAATGTCAAAATGTGTAAGATACAGATTGGCAAGCTTAAATTTAAATAATTTTCAAGCACTTTTTCCGAAATTCAATCACTTTCCAAAACTTGAAAACAATGTAGTAAAATTCAAGCATTTTCTAGAATTCCAAGCCCCCGTACAAACCCTGCTACTGATATTTTTGTGTGTTCTATGCCAAGGCGCTTCACCTACCTTTGGCACTGATTGAAAGCCATGTTTCCATCCGTCAGCCCTGGGGCCGCCATGGCAACAGAAGAACCAATCACAGTGTCTTGCCGTATGACTGAGCTGTGTTTCTCGGAGTACGCACTTTCAGCTTATCCCCAAATCTAACAAATGTGTAATAAAACATTAATTAAAATTCACAGTTTGAATTGTTGAGAAAAGCATGTGTTTGCCCTTTTAAATTCTGGATTTCGTAAATGACATTTTAGACAAAGTTTGCGTGTGTTTCATCTATTGTGAAACGCACAAATGAGCTTAATCCTCTTAACTATATTAGGAGTACATTATGTCTCACCAAATCTTAAAAACAATCCAAAACTTTTAAGAGTCTTATGGTAGAGTGACTGTTTAACAATTCACCAACAATGATTTGAAGAAACAGAACAAAACATTGCGTACTACTGTTTGATGTATTACAACTATTCCCACTGTAAGGACTTATATATGTGTTAAAATTAAACGTAGGGGACTTCTTTATAGTCTGGGGGGCCTGTCCTTTTGGTTTTCGGTGTCTAAGAAACAAAAAGGCACATCATAAATCTACGTTGAATGCTGAACTACAGTATGTCCAACGTGCAAAACTTTCAACGAAATAAAATGATAAAAAAGTTAGACAGAGTTTTATTAATTAAGCTGTCATTCTTAAAGAACGTGTGCTCATTGTCACGTCATATTAGGAATGCTAGATTGAATAAAACATAGATAAATTCAATGTAGTTTTCATATGCTAACTCTTGGCTTTGTGTTCACTTTTAGTCAGTGGAAATATCTATGTAGCTGTTGTTTAAATTATAGCCCAAATATGTTGTATTATTTCTTGCAACATAATAAAATATTCAATAAAATATTCATCATACACTAAAATGAATTATTTAGCTCAAAAAAGACGCTAACCCTTGTTCCTGGGGTTGTTTGGTGAATAGAAAGTGAGACGTAAACAATAGACTTTGAACTGGAATTAGACTTGAATGCATCTTTCATGTGCTGTTTACCCCATGCTTGTGTGTCTCCTCCGGGACACCGTACTCTTCACATAAGCAGCAGTTGACATGGCGGCATCAAACAGACTTTTTCCCACAAGTCCCTGTGACGTTCTGGAAACAGCTGTGGCTCTAAAGAAATATATGGGACACATGGAATAATATAGATGTGCATTCTGATATTGGTACTTGACGAAAGTAAGAGATACAGTATGTGGTCGTTCTTCCTGGTAAGATTTTTGCTTCATTTATCCGTAAACGTTTTTAATTACAGTTTAATGACAGTTTTCTTTACAGTTTAAATGATTATAGTATGTTATTACTTCTATCATGGTGGTCAATAGTTTGTCCATATGATGTATTGACTATGGAAGCACGTTACGCAGTCAATAGTTAGTTAACCGATCAATGTTTTGTTGTTGTTTTCTCACTGTACGAGACATAATTGGCCCACAGTGCATTACATGAGACGGAGTAGTGACAGGTCTGTGAACAACTGAATGAAAGCTCCTATAAATACTGTTTTAGGGGCGTGTTCAGTTGTGATTGTGAATAAAACACTCTTTAAAAAAAGGATAACGTTAGTAGCTTGCCCTAGTTTTAACAGGTGAAAAAGATTGATAGTTTTACATTTGAAGTTAAACAGCTGAAGTTTTCTTCGTTAACATTAAATTCAAGTCAAAAAAACATACTAATACTACAGTGTCATTCAGGTTTGCTCTGTCTTTATGAGATAAATCCACTTTTTTGACAAACTTTTTTTTTCATCATCACAGTGGGATGAGGGCACTCAATTGCCCTCTGGTGGAGGTTGGAGCAACTGTGTATTACAAGAATAGATATAAAAATAAAACATGCCGATTAAGAGGGAAAAATGTTTTCACTCGGTTAAGCTTTGATGACGGTTAATCGGCTAACTCTGAACACCACTAGTATTGACACAAACATAGTTTAAATCTGCATAAAATACAGATATAAAGTTCCTGCATTATTAGGACCACAAATATACCATTATTGTCCATTAAATCACTTTAATCAATTCGTTTTCTGGCCCTGTTTTTTCATTATTTTCAATAATAATTTTGATTTTTTTCCACTCAACGATCATGGAAATTGCCACGGCAACAGAACCTACAATTTCTCCAACCTTTATTATACCTCATTGATAAACATCCATTCAAAATTTGTCAAATAGCCTATTAGATGTCCAGCGGTGTTAAAAGTTCAAAATAGTTACACTGCAGAACAGTTAACTTTACTTTATTTACATACATATTTAGTATTTTACAATGTGTGACTGCATGATCAACTTGTCATTTAAATAAACAATTCAACTTTTTCCATTCCACTTGCATTTCCCACATAAAGATATGACATTGGTAGACTACACCAGATGTAACAGAGAGAACATCATAAAAACATCTGATTGATAATTTTTCATAATTGTCAAACTTTTATTAAAGGTAATAAATTCTTCTCCAATGACCTTTGATGAGAAGATTAATACAAATCAAACTATAAAACCTAATTATTATGTCTTTCTTTCTTACTTTCATTCCTAAACTTGGGAAACTATTTTGAGAACATTTAAAATAGGAATGTCCAAACTTTTTTCACCAAGGGCCTAGCACTGAGAATGGCAAGTAACAGTATTTTACCCAATGATTCAGTAATCCCTCATTGACGTACTTAGAACTTCTGTGATCCCTCTTTGTTATCAGTGTGGTCAGAACGTTCCAGTCCAGGACTCTGCTTCTAATACCAGAGCGTCCCCACAGAGGAGAGTCAGACTTTGTGCTCACTGAGACGTGGAGAGCCTGATCCTGGAGCTCCTTCTGACGCCTTCACGGAGCAGGATGGATGCCCAGACTTCCAGACAAAACTGTGGCTAGAATAAAGTTTGGGTTATGATTGATTGTATTGGGACAGGTTGCATTTTAAAGGGTATAGATCATGCAAAATTGACTTCACATAACATCGTTCCCTCATCGAAAACATACCCGGAGTTGTGTTTAGCTTTGTTCACGCTTGTTTACGAGGTCCTCTAGCACCTCACAAATGACTTCGTTTCAAGTGTACCCGTACAGTCACGCAAGAGGTAAAAGATCTCCTGCACAGTTTTGAGTCCGTAAATCATCACCAAACTTGTTCTGAGCATTTCGAAATCAAATTGCGATCGTTGCTCAAAATTCTGCTTGCGGGTCACGTTGCTTAAATGGCTAGTTTAACATGTTTTGGGTTTTTTTAAACATACAATACCAATGCAAACAAAATCAAGAGAATGTTTAAATCCCCCCAAAAATACAAACAAATAACAAATACATAATATGGCCTTTATAATGGACAAATAGTTGTAAAAGTAAGATTGGCGTATTATCTTTTTCTGTTTTGCCACATTTTAATAGTATTTAGCCATAAAAAATCTCAAAATAATACTTTTAATTAGTCCAACAACTTTCAATATGTCTTCTTTTGTTATATCCACAATATGTTCTTCTTAACAAACAAATTAAATAGGAGATGTATTTACCTTGTTGAGGTTTCGGCTGCTTAACTCATGAGCCATCTTCAGAAGATCTGTCTTCGATCTGAAGATGGCTACGCATGATTCATAACGAGCTCTATGTCAACAAGGTAAATACATTCCTATTTAATTGTCTTAAGAAGAACATTTTTAATGAATACTTTAATTAGTGTTAGCATTATTTGCAAAGGATACTATTGTACAGTCTCTCTGAATGTCGGGTATTTTGTTGCTGGGTTGGACTTGCACTCCATGTTCAAAAGTGTTAATGAACTGCTCCTAAACCTAACCCTAACCCTTACCCCAGTTGTGGAATAATTTACTGTCAAAAGGACACATTTGAAAGAAAATGTGATCAAATTAAAACGCTACGCTCCAATATGTGGTCCCTAAACTAAAGAGTTACCAAATATCTATATCATCATCACTAATTATGGGACCTACCGTTGCAGTTTGTATATGTATCCATCTTGTTTGTTTTCTCTCATCTGAAACTGCTGCTGTAGATCTTGTAAATCTATTCTCGTCATCAATTATTCAGAGTCTTCAGTCACGGGTTTGATTTTAGTGCAGCACAATCTGGAATTTCCGCCTTCTCTTTCAGCTTGTATTACAGATCAATTTGTGAAGCCTTCGTAGAAAATATTACACTCTGCCATCAATGCATACTACCATCAATGAAATGAAATTTGGTCTTTGAGATTCTGGTTGAAGGTGAGGCACTACAGGTGAATAGGAAGAATTCTGACATTTAAAGATATCAATTTTAAACTTCTTCTGTAGTTTTCTCACATAAATGTAAGAAAAAAATGTAATACAAGATTTTCATCACAAAATACACATATTTGGGACATTTAAATCTGAAAAATGGACAGAACCAGGTTTACAATTCTTGGTTCATTTTGTGCATATATTAGTTACACAAATATTTACTGAGGGGATTTTGGATTTCTCATTTAGTTTTTAAGTAATCCGACTGAAAATTGTCCTAAAAATTCAAATTTTGCCCTTAGACCGTACATATCGATGGACTATGGGATGACACCCATAGCGTTTGGCTCCAGCCAAATGAAGCCCATCGTGGCTAGCAGTTATAGCGGCTAAAGTGGAGCCAGACTCCATATTCCGAGTGCGTATCGTGGCAACCACACGGACTAATCAGAAGCGAGGTTGCTAACGGTCTCCGCCCCTCGGTGGGAGAAGACGGCGGCAACGTGCACCGCTAGCTGTCAATCAAACCTGTTGTTAACACAAGCGAAACCGGCCTCTGGAAAAGGAAGCACCTGATTGGTCAGTTGTGTGCTAACTTGATTTATAGTTTTTCTGGCCTAATGAGAAAAAAATCACCAGGATCATGTAGAGTGTGTCAAAACAGACATTTTAGTTCCAAGATGGTAAGTTTGACAGAAGCAGTTACAGAGTAAAGGGCACCAATGTTCCAAAAGAAAGTGAATGGCAGCTCGGCTTTATAGAGCCAGTTCCGCCTCCATGGATACTTCCTATTTGGAATGCAGCGGCTAGCAGGCTAGAGCAGTCCAGTGATATGTAACGGTCTATAATTTTGCCTCATTTTTAAAAACTTAAAACTTTAATAAATTAGTTTTAGAATTAGATATCAAAAAATCCTTCCGTACATTTCGTCAAAATCTTGTTTAGTCTAACATTATAAAGTTTGATGTGTGTGGGATCTATTTTAAGTGGTGATCCTTATGTCCCGAGGGGAGAAAAATAAATTTTAAGAAAATGGCATTTTAAGTTACAGAGTGGATTAAATGGAAGAATAAAACATTTTTAAGAACAGATTAGACAAGTTTGTTGTTAATTAAATTCCTGTAGTGTCTTGCCTTAAATTTGACATAATTTCACTTGGATGATTAATCGCCAGCACCATAAATATTGATTATACTATGACGAGAACATTGGCTTTATCTAAAACTGTGACATTTGCAAATATCAACAGCTCAATCAAATATGCAATTAGAACTAAACCAGAACTTAATGTAGACTAATGGGGCTAAACCGTGTCTAAATCAAAGATACTAAACCAGGTCTGCATTCAGCCAACCATAACCTGCTACCATTATCTCCCCCTTTCAACTCATTCATATAAATGCACTCTCTGTCCGTCTGTCTGTTCCTTCTGTAGCTCATCTCCACTGCAGCAGCAAAATGATCAGCCTCTTCATCTCCTCTGGCCTGGGTATTTTCCCAACATGGCCATTAATATTGCATTCATTCATTGTTGAAATTTCCTTTAAATGGTTTTGCTTGTTTGTTTTGCCAAGAATGAGGGTTCTCGAACTTTATAAAGTCACGTTCCCCTTGCAACATTTGTACTCCCTTACTCCCCAAATGTTAGGACATATAATATCCATTCTTTGAATTGTTAATGAAAAATATTATGCATTTAATAGTCTTTAAACATGCTCTTCAGTAACTTAAATTTGCCATCTTATGTTTTGAAACAAACAAACAAAAAAGGTTTTCTCAGCAGTCTGGAATGTCACTTACTTAGAGCATCCAGCCAGTAGATGGCACCAAGCGCTTACACAATTTAGCTATATTATCTCTGTGTGACACGCCATTATTAAGCTAGCAACACTTACATGTTTAGACGCGCTTTGGGTGCCTATTAGGTGGAAAAGCGCTTTATAAATAAAAATTCTTCTTCTTCTTCTAGACGCAAGAAATGCTCAGAACAAGTCTGGCGGTAATTTAAGGACTAAAACAGCAGAAGATTCTCGGATAAGTGACATAGATGATCTGAAAATATGTCCCGGATCGTGGAAGTTCAGCAGGAAGCGGGAAAGATTATATAATGAACATCCCTTAAAACAGCGTGAATCCAGCTGAATGCAACTTCTGTTCTGTTTTTGATGACGGAGCATTGTTAGAACACAATTAAACTGACTTCCTGACGGACCGGAGGCAGTGCGTGCGGCTGGGGAAGAATGTCTCAGAGACTCGGACTATCAACACAGGAACTCCACAGGGCTGTGTACTTTCTCCTCTGCTCTTCCCTGTACACCCAACTGCTGCAACTCAGCCCACGGCTCTGTAAACCCAGATCAAGTTTGCAGGCAGACACCACCCTCATCGGACTCATCTCGGAGGCCGGCGATGAGAGTCTGTCTACAAGGAGGGAGGTGGACGGCTGAAGTGTCCTGGTGCAGCACCAGCAACCTGGAGCTCAGCGCCCAGAAGACAGTGGAGATGATAGAGTGGACTTCAGGAAAGTCTCAGCCCCCTGCCCCCTCGCCTGACAGACTCTCCCATCACCACCGTGGACTCTTTCGCTTCCTTGGCACCACCATCACTCAGGACCTCAAGTGGGAGCCGACCATCAGCTCCATCATCAAGAAGGCCCAGCAGAGGATGTACTTCCTGCAGCGGCTGAGAAAGCCAAGCTGCGGCGCCAGATGATGGTGCAGTTCTGCAACGGCCATCGCTTCGAGTCCATCCTCACCTCCTCCATCACCGTGTGAGTGCGCTGGAGCCACAGCCAGGGACAAACAGAGACTACTGGCGCATTGTGCTTCTGCTGAGAAGGTGATCGGCTGCAACCTTCCATCTGTCCAGGACCTGTCGTCTCAGGACTCGGGGACCCGAGCTTGGAGGTCGGATCACAACTTGACCCTTCTCACCTGGACCACGGACTATTTGAGCCACTCCCCTCGGGCAGGAGGCTACGGTCCATCCCGGACCAGAACCTCCGCCACAAGAACAGTTTCTTTCCCTCTGCCCGTTGGACTCATGAACACTTTGTAACACCTGTCACTTCAACAATAATACTATTTAAGAACAATCTATTTGCACTACTCATTTGCACACTGCACTATCTGCCAACTGTACATTCTGTATATAGTCTATCTTAGTCTATTTTATTCTTAATTTTATGCATGCCTTTTTATATATTTTTTATATTTTATCCTTTGCTTTATGTTGCACCTACGCCGAAGCAAGTTCCTACGTTTGTGAATTTCACTGACAATGAAAAAAGTAACTGTAGCAGAATATGTGTCCTTTAAACATGCGCTTGTTCATGCGTTAAGATTTGCATTAGAACTCCATCTACTGGCATCTTTAGTGAAAAAAACAAAGCTAGGGAACAACGTTATAAAATAGTTTAAGAAAAAGCTAGAATAATGTGTGCCCAATTTAAGTGAAGAAAATTTGGCATTTTTTTAATCAATATATTTTTCAAAATTGTCTTTGCGTAGCCCCTGGTTGCTGGGGAACCACTGACTCATATATTTTCCTCCAAACGATGTGGCTATCAATAAAGCTCTTTCTCTTCCTTCAACATTTGCATTTCATTCATCGATCTGGACTTGACATATTGCCCGCGTTCCTCTCTCTTCTATTTGACTCACATGAACCAACTTTACCAATTCTACATAAAACCCTCTGTTCTTTCTCAATTATCTTTTCCCTTACTTCCCTACGTCTTTTTCCATCCTCCTGCTCTTTCACCTGCGTGGCCGCCATTATTGAGACCATCCATCACTGTCCGCTAAAAGCCAAGGTGTCACCGTGTATGCTAGCACATTAGCTATCATTTCATTTCTTCCCCAACCTTTGCCGCACTTAGCTTCATTAATATATGTGGCGTCTGCGTGGGTATTTATTAGCGGCTGCCACATGCTAGCCACATCAATAATTAGTCAGTGTAAAGCCAATTGGGTCCTCGTTACCGGCGCGGTCGACTGCTGAGGCGATCCATCAAACCGGCACATGTATATCGCACATGCTGATCTGTGCCATATAGAGCAGCACATAGTAGACATACAATGGTGTTCTGTGGAAATTAGGACGGTATTTTGAAATGTGTCATAATTACTTTTTTGGAATTATTGACTCCATTTTGCAGACTACTGAATTATGCTGCGTTCCAGTCAGTCAGTCTCACTTGAAAGATACAAGTTCAGACCTTGGAGCGTTCCAGATGAAATAACTCGTATGTAAACAGTTTGGCTAATGCTAACCGTAAGCTAAACAAATGTAAACATTAAATGAACGTCTTAAACATACTAATTAACTGATTATTTTTGTATTTAACCTTTAACAAATGTTTAGTTTATGCGGTGGTTAATCACGCAGATCTACTTTTTGATGCGATTGTCTAACTCATCTCAGTCGATCTCTCAGCTCCCAGTTCACAAGTAGGATTTACCAGTTCGAGCAGCGTTCCAGGGCTTGAACTGGTTCCAGGGCATTTTTTCAAGTCGGTAGGAGGTGGGAAATATCCCACTTACCAGTGGCCTGAAATGTACCAATAGTAGGCATGAATGTTACTTTTGTGGTTTATTTGGAGAAAGGAGGTTGTTGAGGCTATTTAAAGTTAAAGTAATTAAAAGTGGGCAAAACCTAATTTAATATACATTAGTATATTTTCAGAATTGTTGTTTAATGTTTAATATCAGCCCCATTGAATCAATTAATAAGTCAATCAATATAACTTTATTTGTCCCAGAGAGACAATTCAAATACATTGAAAAATTATAGGGGCTTTACCCAATTTGTTATTGTATTTTTTTCATCGCAATAAAGGACTATTTTGCCCTAATACAGATATATTGTAAAAGCAGCTCTTTGGGTGAAAGTTAATCATTTGTGTGCTGTTTGCATATAGTCTTTTTTTTTTTCTTCAAGAAGCAGGAAGTGTGCTGTTAACATGCTAATATTTGTAATCATTACAGTGACTGCAAAACTTGCATTCTCCTTCTGAAAGTTGGAAAAGGTGCTTGTAAAGTCATTTCAGTGAATAATTAGGATGTCCGGAATGCATTTAGTGAGTGAGAAGGTAAAAATCAGGTACAGCACCTTTAAAGGGCAATGGTAATAGATTAGCTTCTCAAAGGTCTCAGCACAGCTTGATACGAGGACTTGTTTAGAGCTGCTTCTCTTCTAGATTGAGGAGAGAAGCAGCTCTCAGGACAAAAATTGCTGTTGCCTTGATCATTTGTATTCTGTTTGGTGCATTTGGGTAGCTTGGCCAGCCATATACACTTTAATACTTCAAGAAGATGTAAAATACAATTTGGGTGGTTCCTGAAGGGTGGAGCTAGACAAGTGGGGGAGCTCTAGGTGGTGGAAGCTATCGGTTTCAAGGCCTAGGGTTTTCGTAGATATTCTCTGCTGTGGACATTTGTCAGCCTTGGATTTTTCGGAACCAGTGAGCCTTCATTCTTCAATATCACACACTGATATTTCACAGGCTTTATTTGAAAGTTAAGGCTCAGGCTGCTGTACTGTGTCAGGCCAGATGCCATTTTTTATTTTGTCACTCCCAAGATCCGAAAAAATGTCCCAATCTTTGTGCTAAAACCAAAATATTCCACAGTATGGAATCAGATTTATCGATCTTACTAGCAGGTGAAGTTACATACTGTCTTAACAACTTTTCGACATCTCATCATTGACATTTTACCTTTTAGAGTTTAAAATGCTATATATGTACACCACATCATAGATTCCTGCCTTGATCTTGGAGAATCCACGCGGCAAGGTTAGGATCAGAGGCCGCAAGTGTTTTCCCTCTGATGTTGCCGGGAAGTGTAGCTAAAACATTGACAACTGCTATCTTCAAAGTGTAGACCTTGGGACTTCAAGTAAATTGTAATATTTATGTACATCGACTGTGATTCTAGTCCCCGTGCGGATTGTCCATGTCTGTAAAAAGCACTCCATTGAATTTTACCTAATTCTGCAAACTCAGAGGTCCTCAGGTAATTTTGTCCCATAAATATTCTCATGTCTGTGATTTTGGCTTTCTGACCCAGAAGTGGAACCCCATTTTCGTGGCAACAGAAGGCCGAGCAGCACAGAGGCTATTTGGGAAAGTTTGGATGCTTGTGTTGGAAAGTTCGGGTTGAGCGGCAGTGTTAGCTTGAACAGAAGAGGCTACAATTGGTTCATAACTACTATGTCATCGCGTGAATGTCATTCTCATCACAACATTAAGGTGAGGAGTGACATTTCAAGCAACAGTACAGGTACACACTAAAAACATACCTAAAATGAAAGAAGTTCTAACCACATGAATGAATAAAAAGGTTTTCGACATAATTCAGTCGTCTATTTCCAGAATAAAGTCTGGAAAACAAGTAAATAACTGCCATTGTGACACAATCCATAGACGCCTTTAATGTACATAAAACCCAACGAATTCCATGCTAATCGAGCTTTATGATCGCAATGAGTCAGGCCAAGGTGTACACAGAGGAGCACCCACGTGGATTACTTCTACTGATGTCATTCCAAGCATTTTAAGCTCTAGAGAGAAAGACAGACTAAATACCAAATATTGATGCACGCCACGGGTCGAACTGTGACCTGCGGGAGTCACGATCAACTCGGGCAGTTCAAATAGCTCAATGAGAAGAAGTACAGCTGGAGTCCAAATACGTCTTTGTTGTGTAAACCCAGCACCGTAAGCGTTATAGCCATTATGTAGCCTGACTATATAACAAACTAGGCCAGCCAGGGCGCATAACTTTTGAATTTGTATGTGTTTAACTGTGCAGAGGGCAACTTCATCCCGTATTCACTTTGATTTACTACACAAGAGGTGGAAAAAAGCGAGAGAAGAGAAAAAAAGCATGTGGTGTTCTGCCCGCACGGTGCAGCCACGTTATGAATTTATCCGTTTTTAAACAAATCTTAACTTCACAAATGATTCTCCAGCGTGACCAGAGCAAAGAGTTCCTCACCCGGACGTGTTCAGAGCACCTTCACGCTGCGTCAGGTCGGTCTCAGCACGACTCATGCTGCTTTAGTCCTTAAACTCTCCACTCTGCTTCTCTGCACTGTTGCCTTCGAGTGCGTCAGTGATTTCAAATGGGTCCTAAATAATGTACTTGTGTGTGAACAGTGAAATTAAGTGTTATATATTACCAGGTTACACCATAATGTCCGCAGGTTTGGGTCGATTTGTATTCTAAAATGTACTAAAGAAATTTCTAAGGGCGTGCATCATTAATACTCAAGGATTCTCCAGTTTTTGATGAGGGAATAGCGCAATAACATGGCCAAAAGCTCAAGAAGGGACCATTTAAATCTAGCAATAAGTCATACGTATATCACACTGGGTTATTCAGTGGTTCTCTAAATGTAGTGGGTCCACATGGGGGACTGGAATAAATTCTGATGTCACAGCTTGTTTTAACGCTGGTGGTGATTCAGAGGCGTTCGTGTCAGCGGCTCAGTGTGGGAATTTTTAACCATAAATTAGACAGCGAGTTGGCTGATGGCAAATGCTGATTCACAACTCAAGCCGGACAGAACTGCATTATTAAAACGTAACTCACAGTTTGAGGTTTGGTCAAAATATAGGCTGTAATAACAATGTGATTTATTTTCAACCCGTGATCAAAATGGTGGAACGGTAGCATTGGCTTGCACTGTCACCTCACAACTAGAGGATTCTAAGTTTGACAGGGCATTTCTGTTGAGAGTTTGCATTATTTCAACACTAAAATTACCTTCACTACGCAGCTAACCTACTTTGATGTTAAAAGCTTTAGGGTAAGGTATAGCGGCTTGATTATGGAATTAAATCGTAATCACAAATGAATTATGTATGCACTGTAAAAAGTTAACTTGTTGAAAAGACATATTGTCATTTGGTGTTTATTCCGTTTTAAAGCCACAGTAGATTGGACGAGTGGCTTTGCTCCAGGTTTTGGGAGATAAAATCAGTGCCGTTAAAAAGAATACTTTAGTCGTTAAGTGTTCTGTTTTATTCTTTTGATTGGGGAAACAAAAATGGAATCCCGCTGAAATATTATCAGTTACTTAGCCATACCATAAAATAAAGTCTCTAGATGTCTATTTTACATCAGAGACAGAAAACGTCAAAAATGTCACACATAGAAGTTGGGCTTCCTTGTTAAATTCATAAAGTCCCAAGTCAGCTGCAGGGGCGTCGGACTGGGGGGGGGTTTGGGTACTGGTTCCTCAGGGCCCAGGGCAGAGAAGGGCCCTCAAAAGCATGTGACGGGGTTTTCTTTTTTGCTTTTTTTCAATTGCATTTTTCCATACTTTAATCAATTTTTTGTTGAAATAAAATGCAGTGTGCCTGAGTAACACCATTGACAATTATGCATGGTATTTGAGGGCCCCATCACCCCTATAAAAATGAGGAAAATTATTGCTTCAAACAGTAATGTAGGCCGGTAGCTCCACAAAAAGTCTTTAAATTAGCGTGTTATTGTTAGGCGTATGTTGAAACCATCCAAAAAAATGAAAAATAACAACAATAATAACCAAATTTGCTTGGATAAATAAATACATCAAAATTACATATTAGGGGCCCACCAAGCAGGTTTGTACCCAGGACCCAGAATGTTTTTGCAACGGCCCTGGTCAGATGTTTAGAGGTGTTCATGGCAAATGTGTTCATTTTTGTGCTGTAAAACACTTCGAAAACATAAAAGCAGCAACTGTAGTTAGTATCTGGTTAAAGAGCCTACAGATAAAACGTAGGATTGTACTAATTTGAACCTAAAAGTGTGGTGTAGAGCCATGACAGGCCTTTGTACGTACATGCTGTGCTGTTTGAATCTGCAGGCTGAAAACGCGATTGCTTTTCACCCTTTTTCCTTTTTTCATTTAAACACTATTATTGTGAGAAGAAGAAACATCATGATTTTACAACTAGATGCTGTTGCAATAGCTGAAGCTATTGCGAGTGACTGCGCAGTTGAATTCGTGTGATGTTGGTCTGATCCGGGATTCGAACCCACGATCTCCTTATTGGGAGGCAGAAGCTCTAGCCGCTCTGCCACCGTGCACCTGCTGCAAACAGTTTAAACAGCAACATTTCCTGTAAAGGACCAATAGAAAGGCTCCCACTGTAAAAGATGGGGAAAAATTGCTCGGCAAATTATGAAAAAACTACAAAAGGTACGTTTACCAAAAGTAATAGCAGACATTAGAAGGCTAGGAACTATTGAAAAATGCAAAAAAAATTCAAAAACTGTGGCCTGTGAAACGTGCCGAAAAACCGGAAAATACAAGAACAAATAGTGACTATGCATAGGCAGTCACTCAATTATTTGCGACTATTGGGTCCATGACCAGACAACAGTGAAACCCTTTTATTTCCTTTTCATTCATTCATGAGTCTGTCATTGTCATTCTTTGCAAGTTTTATGGCATCAAACTTTCTGAATGAAAAAGTAATATTCTCAAATAAGCAGCTAGACAAAAAAAGAACATATTTTTATTATTATGGCTTGAAGATTAAACAGAAATGACTCACCGTTGCTGCCTACGGTTCTCACAGTTTTTAGGTCTTTGGAAGTCTGTTTAACAAGACGGAAGTGGGATGAAGCTGAACGGAACACTGCATCTGCCAACGTCACAAACATTACGCTTTGCTTTGAACATTATTTTTCCAAATATTGCCCACTGATGCCACAAGCGCTTGTATTAAACTATGGCGTGGGGGAACAGAGTCATGTATTTGTGTGTTACAGCGAGAGAAGCTAAGAACACGAACCAAAGTTGTGGTTGGTTTTTCTTACATTGCACAACAATTGTTTCTAGTACATACTAAAAAAAAAGCTCTGATTAAAAGTAAAAATGGAAAAGTTATGTATTAAACTGTTAAATAAAGTGACATTTCTGATACATTTTACAGACATTACACATTTATTTCATAATTAAACCTCAACTAACACATTTAAAGACATGTTTCACACATTTCTCTTAAAATATGATCATAAATGTCATTAGGATAGACCACGACACAGTAAATATAGCAAAAAAGTGTACCTTTAAAATGCTTTTAGCTTTTTACTGTGTTTTAAGATTTATTCGACATCAAAAACATACCTAGAGTTGCATTTAGCTTCATTCATGCTAGGTTGATGAATCCTGGTTAGAAAAGCTTCTCTCTGTCCGACCGTCAGAAACACTTTGTTCAGAATTCCCTCAATGTGTGACGATTTCCGATGTGTAACGTGGCTCTGAGAATTTCCTGCTTTAAGTCCTTAAATTATCACCAGGCTGATCATTTCTGCCATCTAATCACGATCATTAGCACTGCGTGTAAGCTCAGCACTTCTAGCATAACAAAGCATTGTATATATTCACCTTATTCTGGAAGTTGCCGCACGCTGCACGTTGTAGTTAATATGGAGCAGGCGAGCCTAACAGAAAATAAGTTCTACACAGACTAAAAAGCTGTTTTAAGGCCACCCAGGATGTTGTTTTTGAATGTGCACGTTAAACATTTTAGACAATCTACTTTATATAACGTTTTAGCAAGAGACTTTTCCCTCGTCCGCCATTTGCGCGAACCATTAGCGTCAAACCGGAAGTCCCTTTACTACAAGAGTGCGGATCATAAACTTAAAAAGAGGCAATGGAATAAGGGGTGGAATAAGGTGAATATAAATTTATATAATTGCCCCAGCAGCCAGTGGATGAAGCCAAAACTAAGTTACTATGGTATCTCCCAAGGCTGTGATAAAGTTATACTGTTTATTGTAAAAGCATTTTATTTTTCTCTCATGTTTTTTTAAACATGAGATGTAAAAGTAAAGATACATACTTGACTGTCCCACTTTACCCTAAATCAAGCTATGAGTTTCACACATCAATTCTGAATTTTTTTTTTTTTTTGCGTGCCTTTTGGTTATTCCTACTACAATCAAACCCTGTTCTTTGCCGTGTTCACTTATTCCAGCAATATTTGTTGCTATTTGTTTTTCTTTCTTACCGCTTCACACCTGAACAACTGCCTTTCTCCTCATTGATCTCTGCCACCACATTTTCAACTCTCTTCCATTGCCATAAATCAACTTCTCTCGATTTTTTCCCTTGCAGCTTTTACCTCTTGGAATTGCAGATATAGTTTATTGTTCACTGTCAAATAGACTTAGCGTAGGAGTTGTTTGTATAAGGCCTTTTGTTTACCTGTGCGGTCCAATGTAGGCGGATGTTACGACTGTATTTCACTGCTAACAACCAGCTGTGCGTTTTTGTATAAAAATATATGTATTCCTCTATCTTGCGTTTTTCAGCAATCTTGTATAGATCGTAAAACGTGACAAATCGAGCCCATTGGTGAAGACATTATCGTCATCTGGACTTGGGAGTTTTTATGGGCTGTCTTGTGGGTAGCTAGCACTGCTCACCGATGCTTTATGGGGCAGGGTGAGATTAGGGGGCGGGGCTAAGTCGTGCAGTTGGAGTTATGGACTGCCGTGCGCGGTAAAGGTAACGGAAGCGTCACATGGGGTTGTAAAATAAGTGCA